>JAENPR010000167.1:0-600000 GCA_018135685.1 Themeda triandra | reverse complement strand
CACATGCGCCATTTGCCGCTTTTCTTCTTGACCATTACCACATTGGCTAGCCATTCCGGATACCGCACCGGCTCGATCACGTCTCGCGTCCAAAAGCCTTTGCACTTCTGGGCCGCCGCGTCGCTCTTTCGGATGACATCTTCCTCAACTTTTGCTTCCTTGGCTTTGCTGTTTTGCTAACGTTGAGACCGTGGCGTGCCGCTCCCCGTCAACCCCTTGAGGTCTTTAGTGGTCCACGCGAATACGTCCTTGTTCTCAGCCAGAAATGCTAGCAGCTCCGAAGCGTCCTGTTCCGACAGACTTGCCCCGATATGCACACACTGATCCGGGCGGTTCGCCGATAAAGGCACTCTTCTCGTGCCCTCGTCTCGTCTCGCTCTCCGCTCTTTCCGCTCCGCGGCTTCATTAGCATCCTCTTTCCTTGCAGGCTTTTTTACCTCGTGCACCATGCTCGTATCCCGATAGGTTTGCCATCTATCTTTCCGCTGCGATTTGATCGCCATGCACCGTGATTACCCCGAAAGGGGAGGGCAGCTTCATGCACAGGTAGCTCTGCTTGATTATGATGTCAAACTTGTTTATGATTCCTCTTCCGAAGATTGCCGTATATGGGTATTCCATTTGTACCACATCGAACGATATCTCTTCCGCCCGCACTTTCTCTCCTTCGCTAAACGCTACCGTGAGTGTCTTCTTCCCAAGTGCATCTATTTTCTTTCCACCAAAACCGAATAGGGCATTGCCCGCCTGATCAAGCGATCGCCTGTCGAGTTTCATGCTGTCGTACGCTTTGGTGAACAAGATGTCCGCCGAACTCCCGTTGTCAATCAGAATGTTGTGCAAAGTGTACCCGGCTACGAAAGCGGTTGCAACGAAAGCGTCATAGTGCGGGTAATCCCGGACCTGATTATCTTCTTCAGTGAAGGTGATGGGCTGAAGCTTCCACGCGGCCCGATTCGTCGGAGCGGCTGATGATACTGCCAACACGCGCCTCTGATATTCTCTTCGCGTTCTCTTGCTGTCGTGCTCTATATTGGAACCTCCAATGATGGCGTATATGTGCCCGTTGGATGGCATCACATTCACGGGTGCTACAGTGTGTACGATCTGCAACTCCTTGTTAGTTTCTTGCTTTGCTTCCTGTTGCTGCTTCTGTCTATTCTCGGTAGGCGCTGAGGAAGAAGCCACAGCCGATACTGGCATCGGATGCGCAATCATTGGCTGCTGGTATTGTTGGTACTGCATGCTTGGCGACCCTCCCCAATGTGCATGAACATGTGGGGCGAGGTACGGATTCCCCGCCTGCCCAGCCGGAAAGCAGCCATTTGATGGGGGAAAGCATAGTGTTGTGACAAGGCCGTGTGGAATACGTGCTTTGTGGGTTCGGATTTCCTATAGCGTCATCTCTTTCCTTCGCTCTTTGGCCTCGCTGCGTGTATTTGCAGCCTCTCGGTGAAATGTCCCTTGTTTTCGCCACACACGCAACAATATGGCGTTTTCGGGCGCCGCCATTGCGCCCTCGACCTCCGTCCGCCTCTCGTAGCACGGCCCCCGGTTCTTCCGCTGTCCTCCTCCCCGGGTTTCATGAAACCGGCTATCGTTTTGCTTCGGGGTGCAGGGTTGGATGACTCCTCCCCGAAGGTTGTTGACATAACCTTGATTCTCGTCCCCACTTCGCCGATTCCCGCTTCGGGGTGTTTTGTTTGAGGTCAAGTTTCTTGATACCTTGCGCTTCTGCAGGTCTTCCTCTGAAATGGCGAATTTTCTCATCTCATCGAACAACTGCTTTACAGTTTTTGGTACCTCCCTGGTCAACACTTCGGCGCACGGCCCAATTTTGAGGCCTCTGATGGCCGAAGCGATGACCGTTTCGCCGGACACATTCGGGACTTGTGCCCGCATCCGGATGATGCGTTCCTGTACTTGGCCATTGGCTCGTCATCCGGTTGATACAAAGTGAGCAGATCCATAATGGTTTTCTTGTCGGTTTGAAGCCCCCCAAATGTTGCCAAGCCGGCTCCTCTTTCGCCCGCCTCCATGACCGAATGGATAATGGACGCAGGGACATGTACCAATCATGTGCCACATCTTGCATTGCCGTAATCAAAGTCTTGGCCGCAAGGATTCGTTGCCTCCCGCCGAATATATTGCGGCCTTGTAACTTGATATGAACCTTTCCGGGGTTGGATTTACCATTAAAGTGCGGGATTTTGGGCTTGTACCCCGGCGGCCATGGGTATTTTTGCAGCTCGGGGACAAAGGGGACGCCATGTCAACCATATCCGGGGCCCCTTGCACGAGGCCGAACCCGATATCCGACCTCGCTCTCGCCGGTTCTTGCTCCAAGTGCCCGAATCTCCCGCCGTAACCTTTCGCTTCTCTTGCCGCGTGATCGACCGCTACCCTCGGGTCGTCGTTATCCCGTTTCTTGCTTCGATGTCTCCTTGCAACCGATCGCGGTATGCCTTTAGCTCTTCGATTCTCGTAGTGTGCTCATCCAAAGCTTTAACGGCTTGGAATTCTGGTTAAAGATCGGCGTCCACCGCATTCGGGCTCTTGGTCCGGCCGCCTCCGCGTCTTCCGCCTCTCCCTCGGCGACTACGGCTTCCACATTGGGTAGGATCGGCGTTCCGTCTGCTGCTCGACGGCATTTTCTTCGGCGGCCGGATCCGGGCCGGGGAGGCGTCGGATTTGGTGGCGAGGCGCCGCCCCGATGCAAAGGCTTCGGGAGTACCGGATCCGAGCCGGTTGTTGCCGAAGGAATGATTTCGTCGATGGTCGGCATTTGCTTTCTTGAACTTCTAGCTTTTCCCTTGGGTGGCATGACAAGTCCGGGCGACAACCACGGTGGGCACCAATGTTGTTTCGGCCCTTGGGGTTGCACCCCCTAAGGGACCAAAACAGGAGATACTAGAAACACAAAGCTACAAAACGGAACAAACAACACGAACCTTACATTCCTTGTGCTCCGGCTAAAACGCACGGAGTCCAGAAGTCCCCTACAACGTCCCCTGAGGGGTCTACTTATAGGAAGGCGTGTTGCATTTTGTACAAGAATGCCCCCGGCAACCCTAATTTCAACGCATGTGAGCAGCCGACACAGTGCGCATAAGTAAATGGCCCAAGGGCCCACATTTGCCGGCTAACCACCGACCAGACACATCCGGGCTCTTCTTTCTCGCCCGGCTGCCAAATGCGTCCGTAGTCGTGCCGAATGCGCGCCTTCGCGCTATCGGGGTTTCCTCCCCGGCGCCCGTCGACACCGAATGCGCGTCTTCCCGCGCTGCCGGGGCTTTCCGTCCCGGGCTCGATGTCAACGCCGACGCGCGCCCGCTCGCGCTTATCGGGGTTTTCGCCCGGCGCCCGCGGTGCCGAACGCGCTTCTGCGCAGCGCTATCGGGGCTTTCCGTCCCGAGGCCTGATGTCGACGCCGAATGCGCGCCTGCTCGCGCTATCGGGGTTTCCGCCTGGCACCCGTCGACGCCGAATGCGCGTCCACCCGCGCTATCGGGGTTTCCGCCTGGCGTTGACGCCGGATGCGCGTCTTCCCGCGCTATCGCCCGTACCTGCGCACATCAAACACATGAGGCGCACACAATCAGGGGGGACGGGGTGGCCAATTCCACTCCTGCCCCCAACAAAACCACTTGAACCCACTCAAAAATGTAACTGAGCAGGGACCCCAAACATCAGAATGTATCATCATAAAAGGTTCACAACTACGAAGAGCAATACTAGGATAGGTTGCCCTTGTATGCTTTCCAAGTTCACATGCATCACACACAAGTTTGTTTCTGTCCACACCCTCAAACATAGCAGGATATAATTTATTCAAACTTGCAAAAGGCATATGTCCTAACCGACAATGAAGCAAGTAGACCTCCCTCTCCTGTGCCCCAACCGCTGCTGCCAATGCTGACTCCTCCTGGTTGATTGTCCACAACCCATTATGCCTGACTCCAGTCCCAATCACTCTCCCCGTCCTCTTCTCCTGAAAGACACAAGAATTTTCATCAAATATAACAACACATTTGAACTGATCGATAAGTGAACTGACAGAGAGAAGATTGACGGGAAAGGAAGGAACATGCAAAATCAAAGATAGATGGAGTGATGGAGTGCATTCTATAGATCCTACACCATGAATGGGTTGGGAGGTACCATCAGTAGTTTGTATGGTTTCAGTATGAGAATGTGGAGTGTAAGTTTTAAAAGAGTTAGATATGCCTGTGACATGCTTGGATGCTCCTGAATCAATAACCCATTCTATGTTATGCCTATATGTGGATGCAAGTGCCTGTGCCTGAGTACCTTTGCCCAAATGGGCATAGTTGGCAAAGTTACCAAGTGACTGGTGGTGGCAATCACAGGACCATCTGAGGTGGTTTTGGAGCTTTCAGATCCTTTCATCTTCTGCCATTGTTCCCACTGCTTGACCTCCTCCCCGGTCAATGTGACAGATGGAATATCCCCTGTGCTAGCAGTAGTGACCTGAGAACAACTGTCCCAGGTAGCAACATTGGCCTGAGGACCACCACGACCTCTGCCATGTCCTCCTGCACGTCTTCCACCTCGACCACCATGACTTCCTTGATCACCACGAGCACCACCACGACCTCCACGACTTCCACTTCTACCACCATAGCTCTTGGGAAGGGGACAATTGTAGCTTATGTGTCCCTTCTCTCCACAATTGTAGCACACCCGCTCTGCTACAGTGGTATATGCTGATTTCACAGGGCTATCACCACTCATCATTCGAAGCCTGCTCTCCTCAATAAGCATGGCTGACATAGCCTCCTCTATGGTAGGAAGACTCTCCTGGTGACAAAAAGCAGCCCTCCTGCTCTCAAACTGTGGGTCCAAGTTTCTCAAAAAATGGGTCACCCTCCTGTCCTGTATCCACTTTTGGACATCTTGTGCATCCTGTGGATCCCTCATACAAAGTGGATCATAGAAATCCAGCTCTCCCCACAACTGCTACAACTCACAAGCATACTGCTCCACTGTTCTTCCTCCGTGTTTGACTGCATCGGCCTTGTTCTGAATCTCCATCATCACCATCACATTCCCCTACTTGGAATACCTGATGCTCAGAGTTTTCCAAATTTGTGCTGCAGTGTGCATAGCCTCCACCACTTTGCTGACCGATGGTGACATGGATGCCAATAGCCAAGCCACTATGGTAGAGTTTGTTGTGTGCCTGTTGATGGTAGTTAAGTATCAATTTTATACCGTCGATGCAGCAAGAGAAAGGACTAAAATGAGTTCACCTATTAGATATAGGGGTTACACCGACGTAATTCCACGAGTTTTGGTGATTGTCTATTTCTACAGGGGTTATCGTGAAAGAACCTAATGAAGGCCCACATGTCGGGATTACATAGAGATAAAGACCGAACGGGTAAAATTGTATACTCTAGAAGACTCCAGAAGGCGAACCCTGGAAGCTAGGCCCCACCTGGCAGCCTCCAGGGGTGGCCGACCCTGCCGTAGAGGCGGCCGCCTCTCCACCTCAACCAATGAGGTGGAGTCTCCCGGATTATGCCTCCACCGCCTTTGAGGATGAATAATACTCGTCCATTTAGGTCGGTTTGATCCGAGGGATGTGGTGCATCCTAGAGGGCTATATATTCAGAGCCCCTGACCCTGGGTGAAACCCTAGAATTCATTCTCTACTCATTCATCTGAGAGAATTCAGAGAAGCCAGAGCCACCATCTCAATTAGAGCTCCATAGTTTAGTAGCATAGCTACATAGGAATAGATCTAGAGGGAATCAAGCCTAGCTTGGAGTCCGGATCTGTTGGAGTTCTTGGTAATTCCCCTCTACATTCTTGTAATATTCATCATTGTTCGTGATACTATGAATAGCACTTTATTCTATTCTATTATATCAGAATTGACTTTGCTCTATTTGATTATGTTCTCAATTATATCGTTCTTTGTCTACTTTGATTATATATTTAGCATAGTTGGACTAGAATTATGTTTATGCATAGGATCGTATAGCGCTTGCTCATTAGATCGATGGGTGAGTGGTAAATATTGTGTAGGCGTGGTGACTAGACCGTATTTATCTGCGATTGCACCCTATATTCCGGATTGTGAGGTAGATCGCAGGAGTGACAGTCCTGTTGAGTCCTTTGTAGCCCTTCTCCCGAGTATAGGTCTAGCAGAATACCCCTATTACATTGAAGTCATTGCTATGTCTCTAGTCTTCTCTGGTAATATCAGTATGCATAGATGTAACCTTTTCCCGCCATGATTGCTAGATGTTCTTGCACTAATCATTGTATGCTTTGACTTTATAGTTAGAATAACATAGGATTATACCCTAGATCGTCCTAGTTCATGCTAGTGTTATAAGCTTAGAGTGCTAAGTTGAGATGTTTACTATCATTTTATGTGGCTAAATGCTCTCATTTATCTTATGTCAATTATCATTCATTCCTATATTTTATGTGACACTTACCCTGCATGAGATGATCGATACAGACAAGGTTAAGCTCTCCATTATCGCATGTGCACCGCTCATCACTCATTATCCAAGTGCATTCCCTTCCCAAAGGGTAAAATTATAAATAACGATACCTGGATTACTCCCGGTTAAAATGCTACATCGGTATTATCTCGTGCGCTTGTGGATCCCATATTTATTTCTAGTAGCAAGACTTGCATTTATTAGTACCAAAGATTTTTGGCACCATGTTGGGGATGACAACCTAACACTAAGTGGCGTTAGAAATGTCAACAAGCATTTTTGGCGCTCGTTGCCGGGAAGGTTGAAAGCCAATGGATAATGAGCAAGATTGCACTAGATAATGAGATTGAGCGCTGTCACCATTCTCTACTCATACAAACCTTTACCCTTGTCTTTCGTTTATTTTATATCTTATGCAGTAATGTATGAAAAAGACTACACTTCCCGATAATTATATTGACAATCCGTAAGCTTTATTCGAAGGCCAAGCAAGTTGAAGAAGACCAATCAATCATCATCATCAACTCAACTTGAAAGTTTGTCGGAAGCAGAAAGTCGATCTTTCATTCGGGACTTGACACTAGCGTTTGAAGCCATGGCGAACAAGTCACTCCGTGAGTTCTCAGCTCCCACTACGGACAACATTCGTACCGACCACTCATGGACATTGATAGAGCTTTTGAGCTCAAGCCTCGCGCCGATCAACATGGTGCAAGCAAGCCAGCCCGGGGAAGGCCCATGAAGATGCTAGTGCTCATCTCCAACACTTCTTGGAGATTTGTAGCACATTCACTATCAAGGATGTCCCTGAGATGCTATACTACTTCGCCTCTTCCCATTCTCACTCTTGGGGAGAGCGGCGGGTTCTACGCCAATAAGGAGAAGAATACTACATGGGCACTATGTTCCACCAATTTCTTGGCGAAGTTCTTCCCCATGGGCAAGACAAATGCTCTTCGTGGGAAGATATCAAGCTTTCAAAGAACAACATGATGAGACCGTCCTGTGCTTGGGAGCGCTTTCATGACTACATCCTCGAATGTCCTCATCATGGCATGGAGAATTGGCCGCTTATGCGTACATTCTACCATGGGCTCAAGCAACAAGACACGTGAGACGATGGATGCCGCCGCCGGAGGTGCATTCTTATCACTCACTATTCCTCAAGCCGCAGCTCTTGTGGAGAAGATGGCATCCAACCAAGGTTGGAGTGAAGAAAGAACTCAGACCCGCAAGAGAGGTGGAGGAATGCACCTGGTGAAGGAGGTAGACATGCTGTCTACCAAAATGGATCTGCTAATGAAGAGGCTCGATGAGAGAGCCACGGAGAAGAAGGAAGTCATGCATATACATGATGCTCGCATGACATGTGAAGAGTGTGGAGAGACCGGGCACACAAAGCTAACCGCCCGTAGCCGAAGGAGGACGTGAACTACCTCAACAACAACAACAACAACAACAACAACAATTACTATCGTCCTCAGCAGAATCAAGGTTGGAATCAACAGCAGAGGCCTAACTACTCAGGCAATTACTTAGGCAACTATCAAGGTAACAACTCCTCCTACAATAATTACAACCAGCCGCCTTTGAGAGAGTTAGTACTGAATCAAGGCAAGTTGATGGACAACTTGTCCAAGAAGCTAGCATCAAATGACAAGGCCCTAGAGACCATCAGCAATAGAATGGATGGTTTTTCCAATGCCATCAAGAATCAGCTCAGCTTCAACAAAATGCTAGAGTCTCAGGTACAACAGCTTGCCAACTTTGCTCCCTCCGCCGGCCAAGGTAAACCGGCAGACAACCGGAAGAGCTCGAAACCGCAAATCTTGTTGATATATTCAATGCAGAAAGTAGCCGGAGTAACCCATCGAAAGGGTCATGGATTGATTCAACTCTGCCAATCAAGAAGGGCGATCCAGGGAGACCAGTTATTCTGATCTCCATTGGAAGTACGAACTTCAATGAGGCGATCTGTGATTTCGGTGCAAGCATCAACATCATGCCAAGAGTGATATATGAGAAGCTATTTAGATGTCCCCTAGCATACACAACCATGTGCTTGCAAAACTGCGATCATCACTCCGTTCCCTTGGAAATACTTGAAGACATATGTGTATGAGTGGGCAACTCGTATGTTCCCGCAGACTTCGTGGTAGTGATACAAAGGACGAAAGGTCCCCCATCATTCTGGGATGACCATTCTTGAACACTGCTGGAGCCATCATGTATGCCAACACTGCCAAGATCATCTTCAACATCAAGGGCAAGAGAGAGACCTTCTTCTTCAAGAATAGAGTGCTGCAGTTCCCAGCACACCCTCATCAGCAGAACAATGAGAAGAAGAAGAATCCAGCTAAGAAGAACAAGACCAAGGATAAGAAGACCAAGAAGACAAGAGACGGAGGATGGTCACCGCAGTCCACAAGGAGCATGACCATTTACTCAGTCCCCACGTCTCGATCAAGAAGGATGACCTGTGTGTCCCAACCATTCAATGCTCCATCAACAAGCTCTTTCAATAAAGTCAGTCATCGTGACACCGGATCTAAGGCCAACATTATGGCCAAGATAACCTATGAATATCTATATGGCACTATGCCTTTGGAGCCCACCTATGCACAAACGCAGATGGCGATCGACATTCCGCTTCGTCGAAGGAGAAGTGAAGGATGTCCTCATCCAGATAGATGACCATTATGTCCCCACGTACTTCCTAGTCATCGATATGGGAGATGACTACGACCCTCCAATCATCCTAGGAAGACCATTCTTGAACACCACCGAGCTATCATCTATATTGGGACAGAGAGATCCATTTCCACTTTCCCACTGAGAAGGTACGCCGCTACTTCAACAATAATTATATAGATCACTGAGGAGCCCAAGAAGAACAGAGCAAGGAGGAGGCAGCGTACCCGTCACCAGAACAAGAAGAACACCACTACAGATGGATGGGCTGACTACGAGGGAGAAGTGTCTAGATATGAAGATCAGTACCCAGAAGAAAAGAACGAGATAGAAGAAGAAGAGGTGCTACCAGCAGAAGAAAAACAAGTTCTCCAAGAAGCTTCCTCCTCAAGGTCACCCTCTCCAACAAAGAAGGTGTGGAAGGTAAAAGAAAAATCAGAATCAATTCCTACACACAAGGAGACGTCATCTGAGGTGCCAGCCAATGCGCCCCTTGACAAATGAACGAACATGACAAGTCCTGTTCGGAGGACTTAAAACCACCGAACGCCGCGCCAAGAGGTAACTTGGTATTTATTAGCATTATTTTTTCAGCATTGTATTTCTTTACCTTAGCATATTTATTTCCCTACTTGCATCTTAGTTGTATCCTTGTGTTATTATCTCTGCATTAGAAAAAGAAAATAAAGATGTTGTGCATTTGCATCCGTAAAATCGTTAAGCCCCATGTGGATAATCATTCACCGTGGTGGCATATCTTTCCCCGTCTCGCATTCCTTAACTAATAAAAAGATAAAAATATTTCTTGTGATCCCGTTAGAATAAATTTAAGTTAGGAAAGTTCTAGACAACCAAGGCTCGAAGTTTTATCACTAACGCTTAATTAGTTCCACAAGCTTTGTTGTCTATTTGAGCTTCATAGAACATCAAGGATCAAGAAGAGCTAATAGACAGAAGGACATCCAGTCCTCTGTCGGAGTGCTGCCCGCGACACTTGAACACTGTCTCCAACAAGCAACTATCTACGACACTCCAAGAGGACTAGAACGTCTTCATTGCCTGTCAGCAACATCAGCAGACTATGTCAACATCCAGCTTGGGGGAGAGCATTCCCCGTGTACCAAGCTAAGTGTTTCCAACTTATCTATTTATGCTTTGTTAGAGTGTGCGTTGTTAAAACAACTAAAAAGATGCATAACCATAGAAACCTAGAAAGATTTCCTTATTTATCTTTTTCTACTTTTGGAGAGCTCTTGCAATCTGTCTTTAAGTTATCCCCTAGAATAAACTCTACATGGAGATGATGAATAGTTGCTCGCTGTAATTCCTTTCAAGTACCTAGTTTTCAACCTTGCACTCTCCCGAGTTTTGGACACAACTGTTTAGATTTGAGATTTGCTCGAACCCGAACCTTGTGGGTAGCAAACACTTGATCTAAGTCTAGGTGGTTGACGGGTATGATATGGAAAAATTTTGAGCTGCTGTCCATCTTGTTCCTAGAGATACTAGAGTTCGAGAATTTATTTGAAAATATTAAATTCCTGCATGATGAGTTCCTTTATGATGAGAGTTCAAATTCCTACCACGGCCATATATTCATGCTTACTAGACTAGGAAAACACATTTGTTTATATAGATCATTTTGTAGGCTTGAGTGTAGTCTTTATAGGCATTGAGTGTGGTTATGCTGTGGACCCATAAGGAATCAGTCACGCAATTAAAGTCAATACTATGTGCTCTCCATCCATTGATCTATGCTACTTCTGTCCTCAGAAGCATGCACCCATTTTATAAATGTTACATTCATTATGTGCTACTTCTGTCCCTAGAAGTACCACCTACATATAGATCCACATCCACCATATATTGTGCTATCTCCACCCTAGAGATACGCACCTATGCTGCTCCTACCCTGGGAGTACGCATCCATACATCCATCCATCCATCCACATATACATACGCCACGTATTCCACTTCATCCAGAAAAGGTTTTACTCCTATCCCGGGAGTGAACATCTAGAAATAATCATCACCATTCCATTTGCCTACATAAAAGCTCCAAGCCATTATCATTCCAAGTTATACACTCACCGTTGCTAAAGTTTCATTTTCGTAGGACCGGTTGCTCTAAAAAAAATAAGAAGAAAAAAAAAAAGAGAAAGAAAGAAAGAGTAGCCAAGTCCTTCCTTTCAAGAAGTTTCAAGGTTTCTGAATAAAGGGAGTTATATTATCCCCAAAGGAGCAAGTGTAGAAGTAGATGTTCACCAAGTGATCACCCCTCATAATCATTTTCTTATCATCATCATCCTATCATTCATCCCATTTCCTCATTCACATGCACATATGACTGTATTATTATTTTAGTTCTTTTTGGATCCATGGTTTAACTGTGCAATATATGCAAGTGAGTTTGAGTGTCTCCCCACCTATGAGCTCCACATAAGCCAATTAGAAAGTAGGGTGAGAGAGAGAAGACACTTCCCACTATGCCTTAGTTCCACAAATACCACATATTTTAAGAGAAGAGAGAAGGCATACACTACTCATGCCTTGGAAGAGGATTCAGAAATACCACAAATGAGAGACCTGAAAGGTTCAAACAAGGAACTCTGAGTTTTATTTCAAAACTTTGCAAAAACTCCAGAATAATAGTTGATTAAAGAGCGAGAAACATGGCGCTTGACTTGACCGTTCTATCTTTCAACTACTCAAGACCCAAGTGACGGTTACAAGCCCCATGGTGAAAGGTAATATGAGTAAGTTTTGAGTCAGAATAGTTCACTCTAATCCGGAGGAGAGTTCTTGTTTGAACACATGTGTACTTATGAGGAGTGAAAGCATTGT
This sequence comes from Themeda triandra, assembly GCA_018135685.1. Taxonomy (NCBI): domain Eukaryota; kingdom Viridiplantae; phylum Streptophyta; class Magnoliopsida; order Poales; family Poaceae; genus Themeda; species Themeda triandra. The sequence continues at coordinate 587,983 of JAENPR010000167.1, read as the reverse complement.
AGCAACTCCTGATCCATCACTGAGTCTATCTTTGCTCAGGGACGAGCAAAAGGTAAGCTTGGGGGAGTTTGTTGACGGTAGTTAAGTATCAATTTTATACCGTCGACGCAGCAAGAGAAAGGACTAAAATGAGTTCACCTATTAGATATAGGGGTTACACTGACAGAATTCCACGAGTTTTGGTGATTGTCTACTTCTGCAGGGGGTTATCAGGAAAGAACCTAATGAAGGCCCACATGTCGGGATTACATAGAGATAAAGACCGAACGGGTAAAATTGTATACTCTAGAAGACTCCAGAAGGCGAACCCTGGCAGCTAGGCCCCACCTGGCAGCCTCCAGGGGCGGCCGACCCTGCCCTAGAGGCGGCCGCCTCTCCACCTCAACCAATGAGGTGGAGTCTCGCAGATTATGCCTCCACCGCCTTTAAGGATGAATAATAATCGTCCATTTAGGTCGGTTTGATCCGAGGGCTGTGGTGCATCCTAGAGGGCTATATATTCAGAGCCCCTGACCCTGGGTGAAACCCTAGAATTCATTCTCTACTCATCCATCTGAGAGAATTCAGAGAAGCCAGAGCCACCATCTCAATTAGAGCTCCATAGTTTAGTAGCATAGCTACATAGGAATAGATCTAGAGGGAATCAAGCCTAGCTTGGAGTCCAGATGTGTCGGAGTTCTTGGTAATTCCCCTCTACATTCTTGTAATATTCATCATTGTTCGTGATACTATAAATAGCACTTTATTCTATTCTATTATATCAGAATTGACTTTGCTCTATTTGATTATGTTCTCAATTATATCGTTCTTAGTCTACTTTGATTATATGTTTAGCATAGTTGGACTAGAATTATGTTTATGCATAGGATCGTATAGCGCTTGCTCATTAGATCGATGGGTGAGTGGTAAATATTGTGTAGGCGTGGTGACTAGACCGTATTTATCTCGCGATTGCACCCTATATTCCGATCGTGAGGTAGATCGCGGAGTGACAACCCCGTTGAGTCCTTTGTAGCCCTTCTCCCGAGTATAGGTCTAGCAGAATACCCCTATTACATTGAAGTCATTGCTATGTCTCTAGTCTTCTCGGTAATATCGCATGCATAGATGTAACCTTTTCCCGCCATGATTGCTAGATGTTCTTGCACTAATCATTGTATGCTTTGACTTTATAGTTAGAATAACATAGGATTATACCCTAGATCGTCCTAGTTCATGCTAGTGTTATAAGTTTAGAGTGCTAAGTTGAGATGGTTACTATCATTTTATGTGGCTAAATGCTCTCATTTATCTTATGTCAATTATCATTCATTCCTATATTTTATGTGACACTTACCCCGCATGAGATGATCGATACGTACAAGGTTAAGCTCTCCATTATCGCATGTGCATTGCTCATCACTCATTATCCAAAGGCATTCCCTTCCCAAAGGGTAAAATTATAAATAACGATACCTGGATTACTCCCGGTTAAAATGCTACATCGGTATTATCTATGCGCTTGCGGATCCCATATTTATTTCTAGTAGCAGTTGTATTTATTAGTACCAGCATTTTTGGCGCCATGCTGGGGATGACAACCTAACACTGAGTGGCGTTAGAAATGTCAACAGTGCCAAACTTTCTATTCAGGGCTAAGCTTGTTAGCCGGCTCAACACAATCCTCCCTCAAATAATTCTCTACCCCCTTTCCTCCTAGGATCATCTGCACTCTGCTGGACCAACTCAAATAATTCTTACTTCCTTCTAACTTCACGTCATTTGGGATAAGTTCCAATCTGAGTTCACGCACCTCCCTAGGACCAATCTAATTCATCTCCATGAGTCCCTGAATCATCGACTTTATCTCCTCTTTCAATTCAATCTTGGTGATTGGTGGATCCCCTCCACCATTACCACCACTCCTTTGCTCACGTGCTGCCTTCTCTGCAGCCTCTGCCGCTTTCTTCTTTTCCTCCTCTGGATCCATCTCTCAGATCAGCAGCACAAACTGTTTTTTTTTCCACCACTCGGCAGCGACACAGCACACACCAAAATAAACAACCACCTTCTTCTCACCACCACAATCAGCAACTTCTTTCACTCCAATGTGCCAACCTCTCTTCTTCCCTTAGCGTAGCAACACCAACTCCTCTGCTTCCCCACTTTGCGTACAAGCAACAACACTACGACACCAGCAGGCCACCAGCACGTCACCCTTTTCTGCTCCCCTTTTTTTTTTTTACTCGCCCGCAGGGGCCTCCTCACGCGCAGAGCAGCTCCTCCTCCACGCGCCCGTAGGCCGACCAAGCCGCAGCGCCTCCTCCACGTGCCCGTACACCGGTCGCGAAGCCCTCCTCCAGCGCCCGTACGCCGGCCGCGGAAGCCAATCCTCAGTCGCTCCTCCGCCCAGGACGCCTGCTCGCGCGGACTGCGCCTCGCCTCGCGCCGCCGCCCAGGACTCGCGCCTCCGCCTGCTCGCGCGCGGGTCCACCCGGCTCCTCCCGCGACGGACCACGCCGGCACGCGGGCCTCCTCTCCGGCGCCCGCGCTTCACGCCTGCGGCCACATGCCGTCGCAGGTACGGCCCTCGCCGGAGTCACCGCTAACCCTAGCGTGTCTGGCTCTGAATACCATATTGACTTTTGGGGAAAGCTTTGTCTGGTGAGTTCCAGAACAGAGACATACTCTATTTCTTCATCTCACATTTTATATACAAGTCCCTTTACAACTTAGTATTTACACCAACAGTTGATAACAATGTCCCTTGTGAATGTGGATCCTATGGCCTCCACTTGGAGCTTTCATCTCTCTGTTGCTCCTAACCATCTTAAGATAAGCTCACTCAGTTGATAACAATGTCCCTTGCGAATGTGGATCCTAAGGTCTGCACTTGGAGCTTTCGTTTCTCTGTGTAGTGCAGGCTTGGAGTTCGAGGTGCTTTGTGCCCTACCAGCAAGGTTGGTGCTTTCGCCCCCGGCAACACATAGTGGATGGAGGTGCTAACGACCTCAATTGTCAAACTCTGGTATTGGTAGGGAGGCAATTGTACCTCTCATAATTTTTTAACTAAATAAATAAAAAAATTAAGAAGGTGACACAGAGTTTGTTTTATGATCTAAACAATATAGAGATTACCACCGATATTACTTGTTGGTCTGAATACTGCTGGCCACATTGACACTGGAAAGGCGCTCATACTGGCGATTCAGATTTCCGACCCACCATTGTGCACCAAAGGCAAGCCTTGCGTTCATCCGCAGCGCTTGTAGATGTTGTGCACCAAATTAAGGCAAAGAACCAGGTATTTTCTCTGTTAAATAAAAAAATAATTGATATTAAAACAATACCATAATAACCTGTGCTGTTTGACAACATAAATTAAATCCCCAAGCAGATATTTACGGCATCCACTGTAATAATAAGCGCCTTCTAAGATTGAAAACCGGTATGTTTTGGTGAATTTTCTACTCACCTAAGACTGAATATTTTAGGATTAGATGAGAATCCTTATAATGAAAGTTCACTAACAGAATTATTCTGCCAGGTAGAAGAGCTTTGGGCCTTGGTGTACTCGTCCATCTCATTCTCGTATGCAACATTGCAACCATGGCAGGCATCAGGCACAGCCTCTTCTCGTTGCTCAACTCCTACTTCATGGATTGAGCGCGTTCAGGGTCAAGTTATTGATGCCCACTTGCCCAGGCGTTCTGGCGAAAAGTGGTGATCGCGATCGCAAAGAGATGACCCCTACGTTCTCTCGGGTCTTGTATTAATATGGGTTTACATCAAGGGTTACAACAAACCTTTCCTAATTCTAATGAGATACGTCTCCTCATAACACGGGACATATCTTCATATACAAGTCCATATACAACTCTAGATAATAGAAACATATCGTTATCTAACAGGCAGCACGCAGCGGCTAGCGAGGACTTCTGTCCCGCGGCAGCCGGGACACCTCCGTGAGCATGTCCCAGACCACGCTGGCGAAGAAAGGTTGCACGTGGATCTTGTCGGCGCTGCCGGCGTACCTAAGCCTCCTCCTCGGACCCCGCTCCAGCAGGCCCAAGATGAGGTCCGCGAGCTCCGGCCCATGAAGCAGTAGGACCAGGTCTGGAGCTGCTGCTGCGGCGATACCCCCGCGGATCATGGATGATGAGGGGCCCTAGAGATGGAGTCGGAGTATGGCTTGGCCTGGCCAAGGACTGAGGTTGGGGCAGACAAAAATCCTTTACGGTTGTTTCCTCCCAAAAAAAATTCCTTTACGGTCAAGACGGACCCGTGGACAGAAAACACATGAAAAAAAGAGATAGGACCGGTCAGAATATTAGCGGACAAAAAAAGGTGTAGGAAATTTTGGAGATTAATTATTAAGGTATATAGATGAATCTTATTAGGTTGTGCTTTATCCTACAGCTAAAAAGGTTGAAAGTAAATCGTTCACCCGGCAAGCAACAACTACCGCTCGCTCGAATCGCTCGCCCGGTCAAAAACGTCGCCTCCCGCACAGTCCGTCCCCCGAATTCTGCTCACACCTTATTGGCCGAGCCACCCCTCCCACGGATCGTGCCCCGCTGGCACCATCGAAGCCATCCCCACCTCCCTTCATCCGACCGTCCATTGCTCCAGCACACGGATCAACGGGCCCACCACCCCCTTGGCCACGCCCCGCACTCGCATTCCCCCGTCCCCCACGGCAGTTCCGGAGCCGCGCCCAGCTCGCCACCCCAAGTCCCCAGCCCTGACGACCGGGCACCTGGCCGCCGCCGCCTCCGCAACCACGCTGACCCGGCCATCCGGCAGCGAGGAGGACCCCGGCGGGAGATTGGGCTGGGGCGCCTATCCGTGCTGCCACCGGTCGCCGATCCCGCCGTGCTCGTGCTGCTGTGCCGCCGTCGCAAGGCCATCCCCGACCTGTGCGGCACCTTGCCCATCCTCGATCCATGCCTAACATTCCCTGCTCCTAGGACCAAGCACTGAGAAGAAGAAGGTGCCGCCGCCGCACACCAGGTGCTCAGGTCTTTGTCAGACCCTTCGACGAAGACTGGCAACCTAGTAGGTATGCTCACACTTCTCATCACTTTATGCTGTGCGAGACCGAGCACCCGAACCCTGTCTTATATTCAGATCTGATCTAATTACATATGTACTTATACATGTAGCCCTTTCAAAGATGTCAGAGGTACATGTGCACGCTCAAATGTCCATATTGCTTTATAATTGTAATAAGCATACAATCATTCTGATATATTAAATATCCTTTTATTCTTGTTTATCTATAGTTGCCCAATTTTAACTAGATTGTGCTGCAATTCCTATGCCTATTAGAAACATACAATCTCATTGTAAAAGGGTAGAGCCAGGATAGCAATATGTGCAAAGGGAGTGAAGCCACCTACTCGTAGCATTTCATGGCCTTCCAGTTCGGAGTCTTCATCAACTCCAAAATATAGCAAGTCTTTTGCAGATTTGAGATGGCAGTATGTTTAGATGTGTTCGGATGAAATGTTACTGTTGGTTTCTGAAGACTCACACTCAGACTGCAAGAATCATTCTAGCCTGTAGCCTGATTAGTTTACGGCTCAAACATACTGCGGTTGTTGCCAGAAAGTGCTGAACCTTTTTTTTTATTTTGATAGTTTAAATTGTTGTCTTACTTATGTTCTCTTCGTGTGTGTGTATATTCTACGTTGCTACTATGGATTTTTATCTTGCTGAAATAACGAGGCTTTTTTTTTTGTGTTAGACATATAAATTCTTGGAAGATTCAGTTTGCAGCTAGATTAACAGTTTCTTTTTTCAGTTAAGCATCACAGCAACAGAGAAATCTGAGTTCAGGACCTCAGTTCAGGCAAGCACGTCAGCACCGGTATTGCATCAGGTGAGCGTGTAAGTACCTAATCAACTAGCCTGTAACTTCTTTGAAACTTCTTTGTTCAGCTACAGTAGGTATTGGTTCTCCCTTGGTGTCAATTCATCACCTAGATAAAGGCTTGAATTCTTGGAGCCGCTTCGAAAGACATTTTATCTGACCAGCATTTGTTTCCCCGGTTTAAGCACAGTATATTAATGCAACGGTAATGCTTTGGATAGAACGTTCCATGCTATCGAACAATGGTTCATGGGCCGCAGCGGCCCAACAGCCAGGTGCCAGTCTTACGCGCGAGTAGGGGTGGGGAACGGTTGCTTCGTGTGTATTGCTTGGTTCCGTCGTCCACTCCACCCGTCCTTATCCAGAGCACCAGTCCTCGTTCTCCATCTCTCATCACTCTCTCAAGTCTCAACTACTCCCCGTCCTCTCTCCTCCCCATCGCCGGATCACAGCCCCTTCCTCTCCACCCCGATGTGGGCTCGAGGCCGCGCTATCTCGGCGCGTCGCTACTCCCGGCGGCCCTCCCTGTCTTGCTCTGCCCCATCCCACCGCGCCTACCTGTCAGCCATGGCCGCGCGCGGCCTAAGCACGACGTAGGGGGACGCCAGACCAGCCGCCAGCTCCACGAGGGCCCCGCCCCACTGGAGCTCGCCGGAGGATGCCAGATCTGCGTTCCCCGCTGCCGGAGTAGTGGATCGGTCGCGCCGCTGTCAGTGGTGGGACAGAGCTGCCACCGGCTCCATCGGCCGAGAAGGAGGCATGCTGCGGCGGATTTGCCATTGGAGATGGATGGGTGACCGCCGCCGTCCCCATGCCCCGTCAGCCGGAGTTCGTCGGTCGCCCTCTCCTGCTCAGCCCGCGGTGCTCCCCTTTCGTGGATCGAGCATTCCACGCCGTCCCGTCTCTGGAGGTTCATGCGATGCCCTTTTCCCTTCCTCCTCTCACATCCCCCCGGTGTTTCAACAGGGTGTTTTACCTTGGTTCAACACCGAGCCACCCTTTGTTTCAACAGGTTTGAGCAGAATGTTTCGATTGATTCTTCTGAGTAATCTCTTTGTTTCGATTGCATTGTCTATGGTGTTTTAGGTTTGGCCCCCTTTTGTTTCAGATGTTTTGTGTCTTATTGTTTCTCGATTCTTTTTCAATCCTTTTTTTGTTTCAATTGATGTGTTCATGTTGTTTCTGTTATTTTCTTAGTTATGTTTCAGTTCTTGACCCCTACTTGTTTCTATATTGTTTTCTTTTTTTTTTTTACTTCTCCCAGTTTCAAAGTGTTTCTAACTGCAAATCTGTTTTGTTTCAACATCATCTAATCTTTGTTTCATCTTTTGTGTCTTTTTGTTTTAGAGGCGCGCCGGCCATGTTTGTCGGCAGCGGCGGACTGGTCACGGAGAAGCAGGGCGTGGGTGTGCGTGGCGGCGGCGGGAGAGGTGCCCGTGTGTGTGCGGCAGTGCCTGTGTGTGATTTCCTCTAGGTTTTTTTTTTTTTAGAATTCTTTCGCCGAGGTGTGTGCGCCGCGTCGGGATTGTGGGCTGGGCCGCTCGTACGTCCCGTTCTATCGTAGAACGTTCGAGCGGCAGTATGACCCTTAATGCAAGCTCCTCACATTTGTTTCCTCCCTTTAGTTTCACTCATGCCTTGTTGGTTTGGCCCGAGATATACATCTGTTGGCAAATGAAGCCATATTGCAGTTATGTCTACAACGCCCTTGAATTTCTCAGTGAAATTAAGCCACATGAGTGCACGCAAAATGTGGTTTGACCGTTGATGTTCTATATGAAGTATGGGTTACCATTTTCTTTTTTTGGTCCTCAACTGAGAGTGTGCCGCAATTTTTTTTCAGGTAAACATCACTACAACAGAGGAGGACCTCAGTTTGCACCAGCATTTTTCAGGTATCATTACATGACATCAAGAAGCTTTTGGTTTTGTAAGATAGGTGATAGTCATGCCTGTGTAAATGATCATTGTTATCGAAAATGGAACATTCAGATCAGTAGGGAAAATAGATATGTACAAGAATGTTCTGCGGTCTTGGCCACGCCTGATGCTAGAGAGCTTCAAGTGTGGGGTTGCTTGCAAAACTAAATAGGATAATTGTATGATTTTGTCACAATTAAGCGCCTGTGCGTCGCAAGCACTCTTGACCTTGCAGCAGTTTTGTGTCATACCTTTCTCAGAACCTTGCACACTGACCAATAGAGCGAAAAAGGTTAATTGGAAATGATCCATTTCAAATAGATTTACATTTGATTTCTTTCTGAGAGCCATAAATGTTTTTTCCTCTCATGACTAGACACGGTCTCACTTTGCATCTTTGGAGATTGGAGCAGTAATCCAATAATAGTGGCATTTGGCTAGGCAGTGCAAATTGGATCAGGACGTGTGATGCTTTCCAATATTCTCAGCATAGTAGAAAGATATTTATGCTGTTACTTTTCTTTTAAGTTAATAATATGGCCCGTCTTATTATTTGGCAAATTTACAGAAAAAAAAACACTAAATAATTGAAGGTGTTAACAAGCCACTACTGCTTAGATATATCTTTTTTTTTTGGATGAGGGCGTGCCATAAGTTTTTTTTTGGTCCTCAACCGAGGGCGTGCCATGATTTTTTTCAGGTAAACATCACTACAACAAAGGAAGCTGAGTTGAGGACCTCAGTTTGCACCAGCAATTTTCAGGTATCATTACACGACATCAAGAAGCTTTTGGTTTTGTAAGATAGGTGATAGTCATGCCTATGTAAATGGTCTTTGTTATTGCAAAACTTTGCTGCTCTGCAATATATTGCCTGACAACTCTTCAACTCTGTTTACATTCAGTCAAGAAACTTTAGGGAAATTTATTTTGAGGACATGCTATTTGATTCTATGATGACATAGACACGCTGCTTTCATTTGCTTTGCACCCTGGTTGCAACAACAATCTGAAAGCCAAAAAAACTTCCTGAATATACAGGGCATACTCATGTATATCTGCACTAATACATGTGTATGCTTTTCTAATTTAGGCACGCCCAATATTACTGTTTATTTCTAGCTACTGTAGTCATTGAGTCCTTGTTGCACATTCAATCGATCGATCAACAGCGGTGTCTGTAGTATCACGATAACATATATATCATGGTGACTGAACAAGATTTATGAGCCAACTATAGCCCAGTTGTGTCCATGGCACTTGCCTCCTCCAATGAACTTAATGTTGGAGCTGCTACTGTAGTCTATATATACAGTTAGGAACTCTGGTAACTGAAAAAAGAAGTATCTAAGCCACCTGATCAACCGAACAAAACAAATAATGAAAGCAACTTTCAGATGTTTGAAAAGTGATGTGTTGAGAAAACCTTTGTTATGTACAATGCAGAGTAGTCACCATACTAATGTAATCCCGGAGTTTGGTCTCATGCCGTTTTAGTGAGACCTAGATTCTTTTTAGATTCCAATGTAAGTGGCATGCCGGCTTGCAGATAGATGTTTGTGTTTCTTATTAGACCTAACTCTATGCTATGTCTTTCTGAATCCTTTCTCTTTGATATGTCTTTCAATGTTCTTGAAACTCATAGGTTGGAATTGGTGTGCAGGAATCTTTCTTTGAAACAGGCAAATATATTAATATATAAGTGTTGCCTTGCAACAATTCTTGCAAAACAGCCGAACACATGTTGACTTGATTCGAATATTGATTTCCATTATAGCCTTTAAGTGCTAATTGCATTATTCTATTATAGATTCATACAATGGATGATAATTCTCGTGCACCATTAGGAGACAAGACTAACACTGCCAAACAAGGTAATATACATTGTGTCAAATATTACATGACTTATAATATGTGCATTATTCTAATTTATATCGATCCAAATTAAACTGCAGTCGATGCTAAAGAACGTAAGAGGGAAAGAGATAGACTTCGATGGCAACAACAAAAGGATACAATTAATAAGAGACGCCGTGATGCCTATCGTCAAAAAGAAAAACACCATGCTATTGGAACTACCAATTGTAATGCGTGAATTCTAACATATTGAGATTGCTATATAGTGATGAGTAACATTTATTTTTTCTTACACATATATGTAATGTTTAAAATTTTGTAGATAATGACACTGCATCAAATAAGGAAAACAATGATCCTGCCGAAACAGATGATTGGCTCCATACTAATGACTCCTATCAGACCCACAATATTGCTGAGAACATGTTCACTCAGTTATCATGTAATGAAAGATACTAGAATATTTTTGGTGTTTGAAAATGATATTGAAAAAAATTTCTCAATATAGCTAACGATCTAGATGAGATCGAAATGGAAACTCTAGATAAGGAGAGCACTATTGGTTTCGCTAATACCCCTGTTCCTCATGTTGATGAAGCATCTGTGAAAAGGACATTAAAAAGTAACTACGACAGTGAAAGGTACAAAAATATGACGCCTGAACAAAGACAGACAAGGCGTGAGCTTCAAAGGCTGCACAATACAAAACCCCAGCGTAAGGAGGCAATGAAATTGTCTCAGAAAAAATTCCAAGAGGCGCGGAAGCACACCATACACTCGGACTCTATCGCCATGGAGAACCCGTCATTTAGTCCTACCCTTGTGTGGCCCACTACGGACGCATCTGGAACTCCTAGATCCACGACAAGATCCAGTGATAGGGTTATCCAAGAGTTTCTAATGCAACACCTCTTTATATTCCTCCATCTCATGAGGAGCCTGATGACGAAGGATATAATGAGTCATTGTCTGACCATAGGACACAACGATCACATGTTCCATCTGGACAAAGACATGCTTTGTTAACCCGTCAGAATACGATGTTTGAGCGTTGCATTGGTTCGAACACAAGGGCATCTAATAAAGAGGGCCAGTGCATGGCTGAAGACCGAGTGGATGTTAACACACCCTTGCCTCATTCGACCGTGACCAACAACGGTATATATTGATGCCTGATCACCCTATTTATTAGGTGACCTGTATTATACATAATTCATTCATGGTCTTTACATGAATATCAGAAAGGACAAGCCCTAACCTTCAACCTGGGTCAACCGCACCGACTACACCACTAGATGATAGTGGTAATTTACACAATTCTATAAACTATTTGAACTCTTTTGTTTATTTCTACCTATAGTTCTACTAAGTCATGTATCTTTGGCGGTCATAGATGATAATGAGGGAGACATATTTGAAGAGGATGAGGAAGGATGAGGGATACATGTTTGCTGGGCAAGGTATTTGTACCGAATATTGAATACCTTTCTAAACATCCAAAAAAAATTCTAACCTTCAATTTTTTGTTTGAATGTCATTTCATTAGAGGAATCAGATGATGAAGTCCAGAGTGATACTCCTGAGGAAGACACGACTTCTAACCCTGAAGTACCTGACCCGTATGAAAAGGTGTATAGTAACATTCCAACGGAGACACACAGGCTACAACCTGTCCCTGATTGCTGCGAGTGTGGTGCGAAGAGGTTTCCAAAAGAACCACCCGGGTTCTGTTGCCACAACGGAAAGATCAAGCTGAGTGAACCAGTTGTACCAAACCAGCTCATGAGGCTTTGGACAAGCACCGATGCGGACGCTAGGCACTTTCGTAACAATATTCGGTTTTTCAATGGCCACTTCTCTTTCACTTCCCTCTACTGTCACCACGATAGTGCTACTGCTAATGTGAGGAACACCGGCATATATACCTTTCGTGCACATGGCATGATGTATCATAACATAAGGTCATTTGGGAGAGAAGATGGAGTGGAGCCTAGGCATCTTGAGCTTTACTTCTATGATGACGATCCGAGCCTTGAGCATCGGTACCGAAGGTGTCGTGAAGAGAAGTATGAAAAGGATAAAGAAGTTATAGATAGATTGGTGGCCATCCTTCGTAACAACTCGTACTCACAAAAATTGAGTACGGGGCATGCCGAAGATCTCAAGGACTATCGTATTGAACCTAACCTTGATCAACAATTGGACCAAAGGACATACAATGTACCGATGGCTGATGAGGTGGCTGCTGTTTGGATCGAGGGTAGTGAACTCCTTGGTCAGTTTCAGAATAGTGTTGTCGTACATGGGAAAGATAGGAGTAGGTATGGAATCCGATCATACCATGGATGCTATGACGCTCTTTCATACCCGTTCTTCTTCCCTAACGGTGAGCTTGGATGGCATATGGATATCCCAAAGAAAGATGTTACTATTGAGGAAGTCATGGCGGCTCGTGCGCTACGAAAGGCTCGTAGTGGTACAGAAGAAGAAGAAACAGGTTTGTTCATATCCTTATTCTTTTCATGTATACCAAACTGTTGTCCTAGAAACAACTCTAATACCTTATTTTTTGTAGAATCTCCGGGAAATTTATGTGTTTCCATGCGTGACTACTACTGCTACAAGTTCCAGATGCGGCCAGGAATCTTTAATCCCATACTTCATGGCCAACGTCTTTTCCAACAGTTTGCGGTGGACATGTACATGAAAATTGAGAGTTCTCGATTGGATTACATACGCAATCATCAAATAGAGATTAGGGCCGACCTGTACCAAGGATTAGTTGATAATTTGCATGCCGGTGAGGGTAGAACAGAAGCTATTGGAAAGCGGACGGTGATGCCTACGTCATTTATCGGAGGCCCGAGGGACATGAAGCGTAGGTACATGGATGCCATGGCACTGGTGCGAAGGTTTGGAAAACCAGACATCTTCCTAACTATGACATGTAATCCAAAGTGGGATGAGATCACGCGTGAGTTGTACCCCGGACAAACAGCCCAGGATCGTCCAGATCTTGTTGATCGAGTATTTAGGGCAAAACTGGAAGAACTTAAGGACAAGTTGCTAAAAAAGGGTATCCTCGGAAAGGTTCGCGCACACGTGTATGTTGTGGAGTTTCAGAAGAGGGGTCTACCGCACGCACATTTTCTGCGAATCATGGAGAGATAGTACAAGATCACATGTCCAGAGCAGTATGACCTTCTCATCTCAGCAGAGCTCCCAAACAAAAAGAAGTATCCAGACCTATATAAAATGGTTACAAAGCATATGATGCATGGCCCTTGTGGAGAACTTAATCGCAATTGCCCATGCACAAAGGGACGTAAATCATGCAAGAACCAGTACCCACGACCGTTCTGTGATGCCACATTGCAGGGCAAGGATTCGTACCCAGTGTACAGACGGCGTGATGATGGTAGAAAAGAAAAGGTTTGAGGGCATGACCTTGACAACAGATGGGTTGTGCCTTACAATCCGTACCTTCTACGTTTGTTCAATTGCCACATCAACGTTGAGGCATGTGCAAGCATCAAGGCCGTCAAGTATCTGTTTAAGTACATTCACAAGGGTCATGACCGCGCGTCTGTTGCTGTGAGAGAGGCTAGAAAGGAGGACAATGAAGGAAACATCGATGAGATCAAAATGTATAGGGATGCTAGATGGGTAACTCCTCCAGAAGCCTTGTGGAGGATATATGGTTTTGATCTAAGTGGTAGGTCCCCTTCGGTGTTGCCCTTGCAACTCCATCTTCCCGGCATGCACATGGTGTCATTCTACCAGCGTGAGGGTGTTCAACGAGTGCTTAATCGCCCAGGTGTTGAAAGGTCGATGCTTACAGCTTACTTTGAGAAGAACAACACATCTGAACATGCCCGTGGTATATTGTATCGGGACTTTCCTGAGTACTATAAGTGGGACTCACGGGATAAAACATGGGTTAGGAGGGCCCAAACGAAATGTATAAGGCAGATTGGAAGAATTGTATGTGCCAATCCAGCTGAAGGGGAGCGTTACTATCTTAGGGTTCTTCTGAACCACGTTGCTGGTGCAACCTCCTTCACTGATCTAAAGACAGCTTTACCTCGCGTAGACTCCTACCGACTTTTCGTGAAGCTATGGAAAAAAGGGGTCTTATTGAAGTAGACAACACATTGCATGAGTCTCTTGCTGAAGCTACTCTGTGGATGATGCCATTTGCACTACAAAGGCTCTTTGCAACAATCTTGGTATTTTGTGAGCCGAGTGATGTGTCAGAACTCTGGGAAAAACACAAGGTGGCAATGTCAGAGGACTACAGTCGCAAAAACCAGTCTAGCTTCGCAGTGGAATAGATGGTCCTCATAGATATTCGGACATTATTAGAATCAATGAACAAGGACATAACGGATTACCCACTCCCTAAGATCGATGGCACATATGATCCATCTGGCGATATTCCTAGAGAGATTTTTGAGGAGGCTAACGTTGGGGCAAGTGCTGATGACTTGGAACTATCAAAGACCCTTAACGAGGAGCAACAGGCTGCCTACAATGAGATTATGGCTGCTGTTGATAGCGGGCATGGGGGCCTATTCTTTGTGGATGGACCTGGCGGCACCGGAAAGACGCATCTATATAGAGCCCTGCTCGCTACTATACGTAGTCAGAATAAGATTGCCGTGGCAACAGCAACATCTGGTGTTGCAGCCTCAATACTGCCTGGTGGTAGAACGGCCCACTCGCACTTCAAAGTTCCCCTTACCCTCGAAGATGGGGCCATTTGTACCTTCACAAAACAGAGTGGTACTGCCGAGCTGCTTCGGAAGGCATCCCTCATTATCTGGGACGAGGTGACGATGATGAAGAGGCAAGGTGTCGAGGCGCTAGGCTACAGTCTTCGTGATGCCATGGACTGTCGTAACCTACCGTTTGGGGGGAAGACTATCGTGTTTGGTGGAGATTTCAGGCAGGTTCTCCCGGTTGTACGAAAAGGGTCAAGGGCTCAAATAGTTGGTGCCTCGCTGCGGATGTCATACCTTTGGAATTCCATGCGACATCTCAAATTGGTGCGCAACATGAGGGCAAAGAGCGACCCATGGTTTTCGGATTACTTGCTACGCATTGGGGGAGGATCTGAGGAGGCTAATAGTGATGATGAAATCTGTCTTCTTGAAGATATATGCATACCGCAAACCAGTGAAGACAGTGATATCGATACGCTAATTGACTACATATTCCCCGCCCTCAATGCTAATATGTCGAACAAGAGCTACATCACATCATGAGCAATATTATCGCCACGGAACGACTGGGTTGATATGATTAACATGAAGATGATAAGTCGTTTCCAGGGGGATGAGATGGTGTACCATAGCTTTGACAGTGCAGTGGATGATCCACACAACTACTACCCATCTCGAGTTCCTCAACACTTTGACACCCAACGGTCTCCCTCCACATGTGTTGAAGCTCAAGATTGGGTGTCCAACCATTTTACTAAGGAACATCGACCCCGTGGACTTTGTAATGGAACCAGCTGGTGGTTCGAGGGTTCCAAAGAAATACCATAGATGCAGAAATTATGGTCGGAGACCATGTCGGAAAACGAGTCTTCTACCGCGGATTCCGTTATGCCCCTCGGATGATGAGATGTTCCCGTTCAAGTTTAAGAGGAAGCAGTTTCCTGTTAGACTCAGTTTTGCCATGACAATTAACAAGGCACGAGGGCAGACTATCCCCAATGTTGGTGTGTATTTGCCTCAACCGGTCTTCTCCCGGTCACCGTATGTTGCGCTATCCAGAGCCACTGCCAGATCGAACATTAAGATTCTTGCCATCCCATCCGGTGATAAAAAGGATACAAAAAGGAAGACAAAAACAAATAATAAATACACGAAAAATATTGTCTACAAGGAGGTCCTCACTTAATTACAAGGTATTGTCTTCTATTTTGCATAACTATTCTATTTTAATATTTATATATTTTTTACTGACATTACTTTCTGGTTCTATATTTGACTATATGTAGGATGGCTGAAGAATACAAATTGACCTCGTGGTCAAACTATTGGTATACAACGGCAATTCAAGAAAAACGGCAATTTCTAAAGAAATGCAAGTCTTTTGCGTATCATAAACATGAAGCGATATTATGGATTCTTATAGTATGAACAATATGACATTGATGTTTCAGATTTGCAATCAAATTTAGAGTTGTATTTTAGTTATCTACCTTACTTGAAGATTTATGTAATATTGTTGGTATCAATATTGTAAAACACACTAATATATATGTTATCGTGGTATTTAGTGTTCCCGTTGCAACGCACAGGCACTTACCTAGTCTGGTACAACTAAAACATCTGTAAAACAATCGTCCACAGCCTCTATCGCTTCGCTCGCTCGCGGCCCGCCCGGCGCTCCTTCGGTCTCCCGCGCGTGCAGTGGGCCTGGCCACACCTCGCTCCCCCAATCTCATCTCGCATGCGACACTCCGAAGTCTCCTCGTCCAGCAGATCTGCCAACCTACGGCAAACTTCCCCAATCAACGCTCCATGAGAAGGAAGGCCCCTATCTCCGAATCCCATTACGCGCCGCCCTCGCTCCGTGCCCTCTGGCGCTCAATCAGCTGTATCTTCTCACCTTCAGCCCCGCGAGCGCCGCTCCCTTTCTCGTGCACTGCACCACCGCTGATGCCGACGCCGGACGGCAGGTGCCTACGTCTTCGTCGGCCCCTTCGCCGGAGACGACCGCCCATCACCAGGTATAGGCATTGTCCTGGTAAGATTGGGCTTTCAATTTTTTCCTTAGGTTCAGTGAGTTGTTTGAGTTACCCCCGTCATGACTGAATCCTGAATTGTATTCTGTTCACAGAAAAAGTTCAATTGATCCTAAGGGATGCTTGATAAGATGACAACTGAAGCTGATGATGTATTATCATATTTCTTAATTGTTGCGTCTTAATTGATTTACAAATTAAAAGAAGTGCTTATTAAATTTATATTCTTACAAGACAAAGATAATAGAGTTGCTAACTAGAACTGTCTTCACAATTTGACATCGATTTAGAATTGAAGTCCTCAAATCCCCGGGGATGTCTTAGAATAATTACTTGGTTAGAAACTACAAGGCAAACATATCGTGTAATTTTACATTCGGGGGAGAGGGCACGAGCATACTGACTGCAATAGCTGCTTGGACATATCTCAAACTTATGTTAGTTCTGCGTGCTATGGCCTTAAAATTTGCTACTACTATAGGCTGATTTGTGCTAACAAGATTTTATTTTCCTGAAATGCATGTTGGAACATTAGTTGTCATATTCTTGCTGAAATCAAAATTAGCTTAGCTTCAATGTATGTCTGGAGTGTGCCCAATTCTGTGCTCGGAGTACCAGTACAATTGATTAGTTGTTCTGCACTTTTGTGAGTTAACTTTAAAATCTTACAGGAAATCCAGATAATTAGCTCTCAGATTCCCTAGGTCATGTCAATGTGAATTCATACTGAATATAAATTTTATGTGGGCGCTGCTGGTATATATCAACTAACAAATGTATGCACTTCAGTTCTTGTCCTGTTTTATTTTACTATAGATTTTTTTTATCAGTTCCTCCCCTTTACTATCACCTTCACGCTGGGATGCCAATTCTTTGTTACATGCCCTATTCAACCAAGCACTCGCTTCTTGTGTGCTAATGATGAAATAGTCCCTGGTCTCCATCACAGCAGCTTTCATATTTTCACATGCAAATGATAGTAACCTTGCCTTCTGTGTGTGTATGGAATGGATTGTCATACTACCACTCCACATGAATGTCTTGTATCTGAAGTGTTCCTACGTATTTTCCATCACTCTGGACACAAGTTGGTGGTACACACTACATACATAATGAAGAAAATAGCCTTTGTTCTTCGGCTTGGAATTTAGACTACTAATACAAGTGACAAAATTTTGACAATTTGTTTGGCTCCTGATACTCCCACTAACCTGGTTAAACTCTGAAGAAATGAGGTGAGCACTCCTGCAGCCATATGTTTTCAGTGTGCAACTACTTCAAATTGCCTAGACAAGAGTCAGTAGTGATTCAGTAGTCCTTATATTGACATATTCCTAACTTGCTCAAATTTTACATGCTTTGAAGTTGCTGGTAACTGATTTAGCATGAGGTGCTTATCATTTATCCATACTCACTATCCTGGATTCCTCTCGTAAATTTTGCAGTGAATCATCATAACCGAATTCATGAGATTCGGTTAGCAATTGTGGGCAGATGATGATGACCTTCGGTTATCTGAAGAAGGAAGGTTGAGCATTGAGAGTGACACAAGGATTACCCTTGCACTGAGACTAATGGTGAATGCTCATTTGGTTCTGGCTCTGTCGATTGAGTAGGGCAGCAGGTCAGCAGCTCAGAATTGCCATATGGATTCACACCGAGAGCCACCATAATTTGATCAAATGTCATGATTGAATTCGTAACGCATTGTAGTATTGTACCTTTATTGAAATAAGCTTTATGTGATCCGGAGTGGTGTCATAAACCATTTGGACAATTAGTTTCACATTGAAGCTTTATAATATTAATGTCTCAAACATTATGATTGATATCGTTTTTTAATCAGTATAACACATGTTATATTCATATTATCATAGTATTATTTTTTTCACGGTGCAACGCACGGGTATTTACCTAGTATATATAGATTTGTTAAATTATTATGCATATGTTGCATGCATATACGTTCCTATTCAAACTCTAGAAGTTCACAATTAATTTGTTTTAAATTATAAAAATATAAAACTAGTTCATTTTTTCTTCCAAAAATGTGATGTACATGTCGATGTTTAAAATTATTTAGATCTTACTTGTTTCAAATAAATAACAAGCGTGACAACAAGCAAGAAAGTAATAGGAACATAAACAAATCATTCCAAATATCTAGATATTGACCATAATAAACTTGTATGAACGAACAGGTTCTAATGTATATATCACATTGAAGTGTGTGATTATTTACGAGGTATAGATCCGCCTTATAAACTCCAAAAGGAGACGAGAAAATGAGCAACTGATGATATATTATTGCCTCCGTTTCTTACAGGCTTGCCCACCATCCAAATAACGTGGCAACTCACTGGTAATGGGATCATAACGAGATACTCTAGCAGAGTTGATGGCTTGCGCATCACCAGATACGCCATCACTTCTTCGAGTCAGGAGTGGCCACCAATAAAACCTTCTTCCTCAAGTCCACCTGGATCATCCATGCTGCCTCGTCGCAGTCAAGATCGTCGTCGCAGTCAGGAGCAGGCGTCTCTAGCCGGAAGACGACGATGTCAGGATTGTCCACGTCGATGACGGGGAACCTTGGCTGGACGTGCGGGAAACCGCCTAAACGGTCTCCAGCACCGACGGTATCCCAGAACTCTTGCTCGTGCATCGTCACATCTTTCCTCCACGTGTAGTCTTGTTCGCGCAGCGACCATGTGGTGATTCGGAACCTCTGGGTCCACGTCCGCACGTGGTGATGCCCAAGTCCAAAGTTGCTCCATTGCTGGGTGTCGATGCTGACAAACTTGATGCCGTAGCGAGTGACACACACGCTGCGCGAATCTTTAGGGCATCCTCGATGGCCGAAGTCAATGTGCACGGGATCCTCAACCTTGTTCACTGGAAGCGGCACATACTGGAGCCTCGGCGGCGGCGGCGACGCTGACTGCGGGTTTGTCTCCGACTGCGACTGCGACTGCGAGTGCGAGGACAGGTCCATGAGAACCATCCCACGGTAATAATCTACCCAGATCATGTACCGGCGTCTGTACGTCACCACCGCATCTGTGGTCCAATAGTATAGGTCATCGGCGCCATTGGCACCATGGACATGCAAGTTCTTGAAGGACTCCCATTGGCCGGTCCTGGAACGGAACAGGTGGGCGTTGTTGGTCGCCGGACTCGTCTCAAGGTTTCCCACGACGAACGACGGCGAGTCGTCATCGTCGCTGCTTGTGCACGACATTATACCCATGGCATCGGTACGGTGCCCATAAATAACAGGCCTGCCTGTGGGAGGTAGCAACAACAAGGGCGGCACCACCGGCGCGGGGTCGCGGCTAGCCTGGTAAACGAACAAGTCGACGACAATATCGGACGGGGGCGGCAACAAAGACGACGTCGCGGTGCCAAACTCGTAGGTCATGACCGCAAGTAGCACGACGTCGCGGTGCGCAACGATGACGTTCCCCATGATGATCTTCCTCGGTGTCGTCGTCGTCGTCGACGACGACGTCCGCGGCAAACAGTCGACGGTGAGGAGGACGGAAATTCCGGGCGGTTCCACGAGCTCGAACGAGACGGAGATCTCATCGCCTTTGGATGTGCGGGACATGGTGGACATCGTGCTGTCGCCGGGGAAACCATCCAGCCGGGCACCGGCTCGGTTCAGGAGCACCCAACTGGGGCGCCGCGATGGCGGTGAGCGCCGCTCGGGCAACGAAGCGGACGATCTCTTAAGCCGCCGGTGGCCGCTGGGCGCATCGTCGTCGTCTGTTTGCGTTCGCATGGAGGTACGAGAGGTGGACATGCTGCCTGATGACCAGATATCTGTGATCTGCTTGTCGAGGTTTCTAAATCGGTGGCGTCCGCCGTCGGAGGAGGATATATATCAGCCGCTTTGGGCCGGGCCCAAGGAAGTTCAGTTACCGACTTTGGAAGAATTAATCTGTATCGTCAATTTTTGCCGTTTGTATATTGTTTATTATTAATTATATAATAATACTTATATATATGTATCCTCGCAATCGCAACCTATTTGGAAACACAGTGCCTCTCGTAGACGTAGGCGATGTGTGTTTAATCCTGACGAACTAACTAAACCATAGAAAACAATTGAATAAACGGCATTTTGAGGGCTTACAAGTTACATGTCCGAATTTCCTGTACCCTTCCCTCGCGGCGTCCCTCTCGGAGGGGGGGGGCGACCTGAGGGCCACGCGCCGCCGCTCAAGGCCCCTCCCTCACCGCGGCCAGCGGGGTCCGCTCAAAAAGGCGAGCCTCCACGTCCTCCTGCGCCCCCTCCCGTCGCCGTCTCCCCTTCTCCGCACCCCGTCCCCTTCCCCCTCTCCGGCGACAGCGACCCCCGGCGGCGGCGGATACGGCTTCGCCGTGGGCGGATCCGGCCCTCGAGCGGGCGGATCTACGCCCAGGGTGGCTCGGCGGCCGGCGGCGGCCCTAGGGTGGCGACCATAGGGTTTGGGCCTGCGGCCGGTGGTGGCGGCACCTCCCCCGGCCCGAGGTCGGGGAGACCTCGGCTCGAGTCATGGGGCGCCGCGCCATCCCGTGGCCGTAGCGGGTCCGGCCAGGGCGTTCGCCGGCGGGCCTAGCCGCCCCCTGTGCCTCGCCCCCTCTTCCCCTCGTCCTGCGGTTCTGGCGGCCGTCGGCGGCGGCGGATCTAGCCCCTACGTGGGCGGAGCCAGCCTCCACGTCGCTGATGCGCGTTTTCCAGGGGGGCTGGGCCATGGCGGCGGGTGGCGGGCCGAGATCCGACCCTCCCTAGCACGACGGCGATCTGGGCCCTCCCCCTCCCCCCTCCCATCGACGACGCCGGCAGGGGCCGACAGTCCGTGGGGGCAGGGCCCCACCACCAACACGGAGACGCGCCGCGAACCCCCTCCCTCCACCATCTCTTCCACGGCGCCGGCGAGGGCCGGCGGCTGAGGGGGGTGGGGCATGCGCGGGCGTGTGGCGCGCTCGGCGAGCCCACGGCCACCTCCCCCAGGCCCGATGCCCATCCTTCCGCGTTGAGGTGGCCGGGCTGTTCGTCTTCCCCGGTCTTGAGGCGCGGGGCGCCTTGGCCGGGATGGCGCCGGTCGCTACTCGCTCCCCCGCCCATCCTCTGCCTACCTCCGCCTTGCCGCCTCCTTCGCCCTTCCTTCATTGCCCGCCGGCCGGCGATTGGTGATTCCGGCTACGGCGGCCCCCCTCTAGTTTCAACAGGGCGGAGAGCGGGTGGTGGGTGCCCGGGCCGTCTCTGGTGCCACCTGCCTCGCTGCATCCTTCGCACGCTGCACCCCCGGCCTTGAGGCAGGGGCCTCGGCTAGGGTCATTGCGGCGGGGATGCTCCCAACCACAACTCCGACGCAGAGGGGCAGTTCTTGGCGGCGGGATGGTCCTCGCGCGAGCCACCCCTCCTCCCTCTACCGTGCGCGGCGATGGGGTTCGCCAACGAGTCGTGTTCCACCTGCGCTGTGCGGGTGGCGGGGTTGAGCCTGGGGCCAATGACCGGCTGTGGCCGGCCACCCAGCGACTCCCCCGTGCGCCATGGCTGAAGCTTGTCAAGACCACGAGCACGCCAAGACGATCGCTGACATGGCCGCCCCGACGCACCTTTCGCCCGCCGCACCCCTGGCCTCGAGTGGGCTCGGCCGGGGTTGTGCAGCGGGGAGGACGCCGCTTCAAACTCCGGTGCGTCAGGGCAGTCTGCGTCGGTGGACGGGCTTCGCGTGATCCCCTCCACTCCTTGCTGGTTCGCGGACAGACTGCTTCGCCGTGCGCCCACCAGCCCCGACGTGCTTTAACTCTAATCCACCGGCGCACCTCTGTGACCCGGTCTTGAGGTCAGGGGACTTCGACCGGGGGCAGGGGTGCCTGCCGATGATATGGGCTGGGCGGCCGGGCAGGCCAGCGCGCGCGCCAACTCCTTCTACGGGGCCGTGCTCCCCACCGGGTGGTGGGTGGATGGCCGGGCTGCCCCGCGGCGCGCTGCCCCAACTATCCAACGACCTCCGCCGCGGCCTGTCTTCGGGCGGTTGACCGCTCAGATGACGGCGATGGTGAAAACCATTTCTCCTCGGGCTCGCCCGGGAGCGACGATGGTGGCGTTCCCATCATTTCCTTCCTGAAGGCATCGTCGACCCTCCGCCCGTCTGCAGCGACTGGCGGGCTCAGGAACGAAGGTTCCAGCGGGGCACCTCTGGAGTTGGCGCCTGAGGGTGTCATTCCCTTCTTGAAGGCTCCGATGAGGCCACCATGAGCTGCAACCTCGTCTGCCACCCCGGTGCCCCTTGTGTTTCGTCGCCATCGGCAAGCTTGGTTACTCGGGTAGTGTCTTCGCGTGAGCTCCGCTCCGCAGGTAGTTGGTTGGGCCGGAGGTGGCCTTTCTTTCTTTTCTCTTTTCGTGTTTGTCTAACCGGAGGTGGCAGTGCGTGTTTCAAACCTTGTTTCCACCCCGGTCCCGTTGTTTTGCATTGCATATTGCATTCTTCTTCTTAATAAAAAAGAAGCGCAAGTCTTTTGTGTTTTCGAGAAAAATAATTGAATAAACAAATTTCGGTCGCAAAGAAATGTCAAATGTGATCACATTTTGATCGCTTAGGTCCGTTTGAATGGTAGACAAATGAGCAGTGCCAGCTAGTTGGGTTTTTTATGGTCAAACCTTTTCACCCATATGTAAGTCCTTGAATTGACTTTCGTTCAAAAAAAGGAACAAAAAAAAAAAGATTCAAGTCATTGACTTGACGTAGCCACACAAGTGCAAGTATATTTTCTTGTATTCCATGATTTAATGATACTAGTTTTTAGTGCTTGAGGTATCAGAGGTGTGTCCATCGATAGCGAGACATACGTGTTGATTTTTGTCAATCACGAAATATGTTGGCTCACAGTATGCCTTTTCGACTTTGTAAATCTCGAGATTTGTCGGCTCATAGCAAGACTTTCGTTCTATGACATAGTTATACTCGAGAACTGTCAATATTCCTAGCAAGGTTCAAAATATTTATTAATTTCAATTTTAGGTCAGATGAATATAAAAGGAATGTATCTACCTCCTACTCATACTCTGTAGTGGAGTGGTTAAGAGAGGAACACATACACATGAGTCCGAAGGTTGAGGATTCAATCCTTTTTTTTTTTGACGGAATAGGATTCAATCCTTGTTGACTGCATGCTAAGAACCACGTGACTTGTGATCTCAAAAAATCGAGTGGCTTGTGACGTACGGCCTCCAAGAGATGGACTCTGCAAATGGTTTCCAGCCACTTCTAAAAAGTTTCTATGTGGTATTGAGTTATGATATACATTGCTTACGATTTTCTAAAGTTTATTATGTGAGCCATTTATTTTAATCATGAGCAATTAATCTAAAAACCAAGAAGAGGATGCATCCAGTTATAGATGCTGGCACTATTCCTTTTGTTAAAAATCTAGTTCACCGTTCATGTTAGCATGCAACACCGTTCAGTACTGGTATTGCAGTGCCCTCTTCTTTTGATAGAACGAAGCTTTTATTAGTTTTTGTAGAGCAATACATTCAGCAGATACAAGGACTTACATTGAGATGATACAAGGCCAACACAAAACATAAAGCACTAAGAAAAACAAATGATAATTCCATGACTTTTAATTAAACAAGAATTGATGATGGGGCCCCCAACTTTAGCTTGACTTGATATGGACATCAAGGATTTGTATCACCATACCCAGATCCAACGCCTGAACCACCTGCATGTCCATAGCCGGAATACCCTCC
The DNA here is from genome assembly GCA_018135685.1 of Themeda triandra. Taxonomy (NCBI): domain Eukaryota; kingdom Viridiplantae; phylum Streptophyta; class Magnoliopsida; order Poales; family Poaceae; genus Themeda; species Themeda triandra. The sequence continues at coordinate 563,843 of JAENPR010000167.1, read as the reverse complement.
TTCGCTATATCCTGAACCTGGCCCATTTCCTTCACCATATCCTGACCGACCATATAGTCCCCTGGCAATCACATTTCCTGTGCCGCCCCCATCAGAACTAGAGTATCTAGCCACTCTCACAGCATTGGCTAATCCCATACTCATGAGGAAAACAAAGGCTATTGCAATTAGATTTGTGCCTGCCATTGTGAGCTACCACTAGAAAGTGTTTGAGATGAGTTTCCATTGAATGTTGCATTGGTATTTATAGTTCTTGAGGCCATGCGGTAGCTAGTTCTCTAACTCAATAGCTCGCTATGATAGTGGTGTTTAGTTGGAGACCAAGTGGAGGATTTTAGAATCTACTGGAATCAACAATAATGGAGCTATTCTTGACTTGATCATTAAGTAAATGCAAGTAGGAAAATGTGGTTGTAATTTACGAATTGTCTTAGCTGTAGTACTTTGTTGGGCGCCAAAGATTATCGATACCATGTAAAGTGTTAGCATTTTATATGATCGTTGGTGTTTACTAGCTTCGTGCTCCGGTTTAGGTAGTTCTGTTTACTTGGATTCTATGTACTTGCACTCGTAATAAATATGTGAGATTTTAATGACTGGACGTAATATGTTTACTAGGAAGCAAGCAACTAGTGCAAACAGCAGGTAATAATGCATCCTGCATATATATGAAAACACACGACATGTAAGAACTTCGGCAAGCACTTCATTTTTCTCATCCAAGTAGTCCCCATCCATCCAGTGTGAACACCTTCCGCAGACCTCGTTTGAAGGTCAACAAAGGCATCCCGTGCTAATCAGTAATCACCCCCAACAATTATATTCCTCTTGCAGTGGTTGAAATTGGTGACCTCGATTGCGTGACGACTTTGACAAATTCAGGCATGGACTTCATAAGAACTATATATATCTGCACCCACGAGCTCAATAAAGGAGATGTTTAATCAATCAGTACAATCAGTGACGGAACCAGCGATCATGATTAAGGGGGGGGCGAACAAATGTGATCGCATTTTCTACTATGATAAAATATACATAAAAATACGTTTCAACAGTTTTTTTTAAAAAAATACACTTTTTTTAATTAGAATCATAGTTTTTCAATTAAAAATGAGTAAAAAGAGGAGTTTTTTAACTAAAAATGAGTAAAAAAATTGAGTGCAAAAGAAACCTTGGCAGCTGATGAGGGCCTAACGTGCACTATAGCAGTATAGTTGGCTCAATCCCAGCTGTGGTTGATGCACATGCGCCTAAAACAGGTGGAAGTGGCAGCCGGCCGAAAATGTCACGAATCACTGGACCCGTTCCGAACGAAAGTAACCATGTGGTGGTTGAAAACAGATCAACTGTGAACTATCATGGATTATATACCTCGCCATGTGCTGGAAGCTGTCCAAAAGAACGATATCCGCGGGCTGACCTCTAACATGCCTATAGCTTACGAAGATGCTCTCCAGTTGTTAGGGTCAAAAGATATGATAGAAGAAATCAAGTCAGCTTCAATTCCAGGTGGCATAGTTTTCTGGAGAAAAGGGCAACTAAACAGGTAGCTGCAATGGGGTTGGTATCGTTCACAAAAAAAAAAAAAAAAAAAAAAAATGGGTTTGTTGATACGATGGAGAAAGCAGTACATAAAATCTGATCATGACAAAAAATTAAGGCGAGGATCAAATTAAATGCCTATCATTCCCATCTATGTCAGCTTCATCCACAGCTTCTAGAATAGTCCTGGCCGCAATCATTAGAACCACCTCTACCTGTCTTGACAGAGAACAACCCTCCCCGTCCCCAACCCCATCTCAAGCCTTAGTTACCGACAATGGAGACCTAGAGCCTCTAATCCTCACCATACCCCTCTTACACTATCATACAAATGATTTTACTTAACACTTTTTCTAAAAAGCATGCGCCTAAAATCTGTCTTTGGTTCAGGCGATGATGGGATTTTTTTTTAAAAAAAATTACACAGTACAACATAGACGCTCACAGCACGTACGCACACTCACCCTATGAACACACATACGCAAACTTTACCCTTATGAGCACCTCCGATGGACTGAGCAGCTAACAGATCTGAAGATTCCCGAAGTCGCCTTTGGTGCCTCGTTGTCGACAGGAACGTCGCTTACCACTTAACGCATAATGCCGATAAATGCTGAGAAATCTCAGGAATATGTGCGAGCATCAAGATTTAAACCCTAGTGAGTAGCGTCTCATTGGACCGTCCTACATGGATCTTGCTTCAAGAATAATTTGTATATCTTTATGTCAATTCATATCATAATTCTATAATTGTCTTACTATAGAAAGAAGTGATTGTTATTAATTATTTTTGTATCAATTTAGAGCATAGGGTTAGTCCAAATTGGTTTTCATCAATTAGCCAAAATAAACTATGGCTTTCATGTGGCTACTTAGTTTTATTTAATGCAATAGTACACGTTGGTGGATTCTTTTGCATTAATTTGTAGAACGTTTTTACAATAAATGGGGAATCGTTGGAAGATATTAAGAAAATATTTAATGTGTCTATGATTAGTGGGCCCAATATATGAGGGAAGCCGTTGAGAGCCGTCAAGGCGCCGGCGTTGAGAGCCCTTGAGATGTGTCTATGTTAGGTAGGCTGCCCTATAATGCCTCCCAATGGCTCCAAAATTAATGGGAATTAGAACTTCAAAGAGTGGTAATTACTTTTTCAATGTTTTTTTACCAAGGGTAAAAGAGGATATTCATATTGGTAACAATGATATTTTTGCTAATATAATTACATTGTATAATTCAGTTAAATAAAATGAAGAACTTGTTCTACTATTTGATCCGCCTCCGCTTTTTGTAGTTCACTTGGTAAATGTTTTGAATATAACAACAAAGGGCATGGGTTCGACAATCACTTTTGTATTGTTTTCTTATTTTTTTTTTTTTTCAATCGACGTTTTGGTTTGGGTCATTTTTTCAAGAGTTTGTTTGAAGAACTTAAAAATTGAATTTCAAAACATGATAAGTTTGGATAATTTTTTTATAGCAAATGACTTCAAATGAAAATAAAAATCATAAACAACAATACGTTGTTCGCAAATCCATAAGTCTCTCATATAGCTTATGAGACTGTACTGGGGATATGTCAATTTGGTGAACAAGTTACCACCATTTTGTTGAATGAAGCAATGATCAAAATAAAAGTTGTAGATCTTGATGAGGTGTACAACTTTGCCAGTGATGACCTTTTAAGTTACAATCATTTTCTATTCAAAATCTTGTTTGAAGTTCTCATTTTTTGAAATGCAAACAATGAATTGATAAAACAAAGGCACCTGAAAAAGCCGACCAAAATAATAGCTATAAGAACACAATAACTTTATAGAGCATGGTTTTAGAAAAAAATAGAAATAAAAATCATCAGATTTGAAGTTAGTACAAGGAGGAATGACTAGTTGCAAATTTTAGCTAAAGATTAAAAAGATCAAAGTTCTTCAATAATTCAAAAATTAGATTACAAACAGCATTCTGTCCACCCGTGCCTGCGTTGGGCCAGCCCATGCCCCTGCGGCGCCCATCTCCTGCCCGTGATGGGCTGGCCCAAATTCGGCTTACCAAATTAGATTACAAGCACATGATATCTGATAGAATAGAAGTAGTTATATATACCATTGCATAACGAATCAATCAGCAACGATCTTGTGTAGTCGATCCATGTGAATTTTATACATTGATCATTAGAGCTAAAAATTTAATCTACTAGGTGCTACCTAATCCATGTGAATTTTATACATTGACCATTAGAGCTAAAGATTTTATCTACTAGGTGCTACCTAACTGAGGTACATATGCCATTGGAAACAGCTAGGAAATGTTGATCGACAGAGACAACATGCCATTGGAACTTGCAGGGTTTCAGACTCACCTAAGTCACTTGAATGTGCTCAAGCCTGTGGGCGGCTAGGAAATGTCGTTCTCCTTCCCTGGGGACGGCTCCGTCGGAACCACTTGAGATCGTTCTTGAACACCGCCGTGTTGAACCGCGTGTTGAACCACTCCTGGTACAGCTTGTTCATGATGATGCTCTTGCTGATGGCGGAGCCGAAGGGAAAGTCTCTGGTGATCTCGGTGATGTTCGCCTCAACGAGGTAGAGACGAGGAGAGCAGCCAGATTCGCTGCTTCCTGTGGGGGCGTCATTGGTCAGGTGCGGCGGCGCTGCCTGGATGAGGGCGGTGGTGGCAAACCAGGACGGCGGTAGCTAGGGTGAGGGGAGGAGAACAAAGGGGAAGAGGGCAGCGCCGCCGAAGAGGCACCATGGGAATGCGGCGGCAGCAGCTATGGCAAGACCGCGAGGGAGAGGGTTGTGTAGCGTTGGGAGATGTGAGGGAGATCGGCGTGGGTGTAGGGTGGGGGTGAGAGGGTGCTGTGTAAAGACCAAAATACCCTTAATCAAGTTAAATCAAAACAAACTACCATTTTTTGGAGCCGTTGGGAATTATTTCAAAAAATTATAAAAGGGCTCTAGTTTGTATGCCCACACTTTACGCTCCAGGTTATAAATAGAAATGTGCGTTGCAGCATGTTATACAGAAGGGCCACTAGTTAGGATTAGTTGCCGCGGCTATAGAGACAGTAGTTTGTCCAAGTAACATCGATCCTCAGTAGTTTTTCCAAGTAGGCAATGTATGCTATGGAAACCAGGTTTCCGTGGAAACTATGGAAACTCGCACGTGGATCGTTGGATCTAAATCCGATGGTTATGGCTAATCTCTTTTTTTTTGCAAAATAAACCCTAGATTTAGATCCAACGATCCACTCATCCGTTACCAGGTTTATTTTGCAAAAAAAAATAGCCAAAAATAATAGCTAAATTTAGTGATTATGCTATTTTGTAAACTAAATTGCTCTTTAAAAGTATAGACTACTCGCATGTGGGCATGTGGCAGAACAAGGTGCCTTGCGCACAGAGATCCATAGAGGTCGAGCAGCGAGCGACATAGGCAATCTATATATGGATACCCGAAGTCTAGAGATGGCAAACTATCCAATTTGGAGAGGCAGATTCATAGTCTGTAGTAATGGCTTGTATGAGAAAACACATGTTTGGTCAAGAATACAAGTAGTAAAACATATCACATTGATGTATGATTACTACAGGATATACAGCTGCCTCATAAATTTAGTATTTGTTCGAAAAAAGAGATGAAGAAAAATGTATTGGTAACTGATGAGATGTCATTGCCTCCACTTCTTGCAGGCTTGCCCACCATCCAGGTACCGGGGCAACTCACCAGGCATGGGATCAAGATCAGATTCCATTCTAACAGAGTTGATGGTTTCCGCATCACCAAATAGGCCATTGCTTTTGTTTTTGGAGTAAGGAGTGGCCGCCAGCAGAACCTTCTTCCTCAAGTCGACCTCGATCATCCATTTCGTTTCGTTGCGGTCATAGAAAGCCTTCTCTAGCCGGAAGATGACAACGTCAGGATTGTCCGGGTTGACGACGGGGAACCTTGGCTGTACGCGCGGGAAACTGAAACGGCGGTCTCCGCCATCTATGGCATCCCAGAACTCTTCCTCCTGCATTGTTATGTCTTTCCTCCATGTGTAGTCGTCATCCTCGTCTTCGCGCAGCGACCAGGTGGTGATTCGGAACCTGTGGTTCCACTTGAGCACATTCTGGTGCCCAACTCCAAAGTTGCTCCAGTGTTGGCTGTCCACGCTGACGAACTTGACGCCGTAGCGCGTGACGCACACGCGGCGTGAAGCTTTAGGGAATCCTCGGCCGAATTCGTTGTCCTCGGGGTCATCAACCCTATCCACCGGAAGCGGCACATACCGCAGCCTCGGTGGTCGCGGTGGGTTCATCGCCTCCGACTGTGACGACAGGTCCATGAGAACCATCCCATGGTAGTAATCTACCCAGATCATCATGTCCCGGCGTCTATACGGCACCACCGCGTCCGTCGACCACCACTGTAGGTCACGCCCGCCATTGGCGCCGTGGACGTGCGAGTTATCGAAGGACTCCCACTTGCCGGACCCAGGCCGGAACAGGCGAACGTCGCTGCCTTTCTTCCAACACATCTGAAGTTCAGCCACAACAAACGACGGCGACTCGTCATCGTAGTTGCTTTTGCAGGACATTATACCAATTTCTCCGTCACCCCCATCCAAAAGGAAAGAGTAAATCGTAGGCCCTCCTGCGGACGGCAGCAACAACAAGGACGGCCGCCAGAGCCCGGTGGCGTTGAGGCTCGCCTGGTAAACGAACAAGTCGATGACTCTATCCGGCGGGGACGTGTTCCAAGGTCCTGTCCTCTTGTCATGGGACGTGATCGCAAGTAGCACGACGTCGTGGTGCGCCGCGATGACGTGCCCCGAGAAGTTCTTCGCCCGCGGCGAGTTGTCGATGGTGAGGACGGAAGTTCCGGGCGGTTCCGCGAGCTCAAACGAGACGGAGATCTCCTGACCTTTGGATGTCCGCGACGTCGCGGACGTCGTGTGGTCGCCGGAGAAACTATCCAGCCGAGCACCGGTTCTGTTCAGGAGCACCCAGCTGTGCTGCGAAGCCGGCGAACCCCGCACGGGCAACGAAGCTGACGACCGCTTAAGCCGCCGGTGGCCGCCGTGCACGTCGTCGTATTTCTCCGTAGTCGAGGTCCGCATGGAGCTACGGGAGTTGGACCACCTGCTGCTCGATGATGAACTCTCGGACGATCGCTTACGCCTATAAAGCCGGTGGTCGGACATCTGTGTTTCTCCGATCGTCTAGATTGGTGCGGCGTGGTACGTATTTCTATTGGTGGCGTCGGCCGTTGGTACAGGTTGAATCGGAGGGTATATATGTTCGCGGTTTTGTTGACCAAAACAGGAACGGTTTCGGACATTGGAAGAATTAACTATTGAGGGTCGTTAATTTTTTATTCCGTATCTCTCCCTATATACATATGCCATGTCATGCTCCTCGCTTGGAAACAGAGTACATCTCGTTGTGATATGTGACAAGGAATTGAGTAATCCATGAGTCAAGAAAAAGTTGGATGAACACATTTTGCAGGATATATAACCACATGTTATATGGCATGAGAGTAAGGCCCTGTTTCGATCGCTCTAGATAATAGTTATCTATAATTATCTCTTTTTTGATCCAAACAAGTACAGATATTAATAGACAAGCTAACTGTTAATTAGTTGGATGGATAGTGACTATCTCACTATCTAAACCAAGTCAAATAATGAAGTATTAGCTAGCTAATGAGATAGTAAATCCAAACAGGGCCTAACTCAAACAAGCTTTTCTTAACGTTTGGTTTGGAGGCAGGACATTATTGCATTGCATCCTATGTTTGGCTTTAAGATAGAGACAGAGTCATTTCGAGTGGAGAAAATTTCCTTTAGAGTTGTCTTCAAGTCATCATGAAAATTCAGGGGCCAACTCATCCCTCCCTAACACCATTAGTCGACACTAGTCCATCAACCCGTGCTCTCGCACGGGTTAAATCTTATTAGGAGATACTTACTAATAGAAAATATTTATTTAATTATTTTTTCTCTCAACTAATCTTTTAAAAATATAGCTATAATATCCATTGTTTATTACATCGCACTACTTTTGTGTATCTCCAACATATATTCAGTTAATATTTTTTTAAATGTGATGGCTTTAGCTTTATTCTTTAAGTTTATGACATAAACCTAAATTTTGGTTTTCTCATAAATTTTACTCTTATTATTTTCTCACATAGAACGACTATTATTTACAACGGTGATTATAGTGTATCAATTTGATGGCACAAAAAGTTTCATATTTTTATGCAATATTTTTGGGATCTGTTTTTTATCTATAGTGATTTCATGAGTAATCATTTGTAGGATGAATTTTTTCCTAGCATAATACGTATTTGGTTGAAACATAGACTTATATTATATATAAACTCCTTTTTCATTCTTTTATGTGATATATCATGAAAATCTATATTTTAACTTTCAACTTTTGTTGTAGTTGTTCCAATAATACATAATTCTAAACTCTAATGCTCATTGTGTCATTTATTCAAAATTTTATTTTTTTATTATTTCGATATGCGCCATGGCACTCCAAATGTTGAATATATTATATTGTATTTATATTCTACATTAGAAACAAATTATATTTCAATCAAAATGTGTATAGTTTTAATGTAATAGTGGTTGAACGTGAGTATTTCAAATTTAGGTACAAAATATTTATAGGTACAAAATATTTTTCATAATGTCATGAGTGGGAAAGTTGATGGAAACTTAAACCCATATATTTTGTAAAGAGGAGGATAATTTATGAAATATATATATTATGGGATTAGTTCATTGTCGAGGTTTGATTTTTTCCGTATAAGTTTATTGATAAATCCATGGATAATTGCCTTCTAATTTTTTAGCATTATCAGCATGTAAACTCAATGTAATACATTAGTATTAAATTGAACATGCAATTATCCAAACATTTGTAGCATAAAAATAATAGTCTGAATTTGTAGCATAAAAATAATAATACTACTATTATTTTTATGCAATGTATTACATTAGTATTAATCTTTATTGACTCAATCTTAATTTTCTGAAATAATCCAAACGACGCTAAAATTAAAATGGAAATTATGTATACCTAATAGTGAATAAGGATCATATCATGACTTATTTATTCACCACAATCAAGATTTATCCCATACTCTAGTGACCGACTCTTCTCTGAGTTTTCACAATTCTTTTCCGGAACGAATCTCACTTAAGTTTTACTAACCATGCCAAAATAGTATAACCCAATGACATTAATATTAAAGAAAAAAATATTATACTTTATGGTCAATAAGTTTTACATCAAGACTTTTTTCAGCAAAAACCGTGGGGCAAAGCCCCCGGCATACATCAAGACTTATTTGTATGAACTAATTTGAGGACATTAAAACTAAAATAAAAAGTACTACCTAATGGTCAATAAGGATTATATCATGACTTATTTGTTCACAACAAAGTAGGATTGCACTCCATACTCTAGTCACTCTTTCTTTGTTTTTTCACAATTCTTTTCCTGGTCTGATCTCACTTAAAGTTTTACTATAAAATTATCATGCCAATAAAGATGAACTAAATCATAGTGTGTGTTCTAGGAAGACCGCCGGACATAGTCATATGAGAGAAATAATTGAAATTATGGGATCTAGAAAGATGGCCATACCTTTACTCTACCGATGTGGTCGGTGCCAGCATTGATGTAGACTTCGTGGACACGGGACGTCGTGCCATCATGGCACCAGTGGCATGTGTATTCCCACGTCACCCATCTCTTTTTCTTGCTTGATGTAGATGAACCGCTTTAGGCACCATGTTGAGCTGGCCTCCTGATCAAACTCCTCTGGATACGGATGAAGTAGATCGTGTTCGTGTTGACGAACACCCACTCACTCCAGGTCTTTCATCCCCAAGATGATATACACACACCTAGATAGGTACAGGGCCAGATGTTGTTGGTCCGTGCACAGTTGGACACTCCTTCCTTCATGCGTATGCTCATGTGGTTGATGGAAATTGTCACATTGTTTAGTAGTCTTTGTTTGCGACCATGCAATTGAGTGAATGGGTACTCCACGATGCCTTTCCAGCAGCCTCATCACTGGCTGAAACCCTGCCTTGATGAGTAGTAGAAGCTTACTCATACTTAGAGGACATAAAACAGCACCCAAGCTACTGAGCAATCAAAGTTTTAATAACTTATACAATATAATATTCATAGATACACATTACCTTGATAACTGGGAAGATGTACACTCATCACGAATAAACATTATACATTCTAGGCCGCCAAGCTCAAATCTTCCTACTTACTGTACGTCATGTTTGCATCGAATATTGCCTGAAATAGCAAAAATAAACATAAGATAGTACATGGGATAGAGGAAGAGCACATGGGATGGGTTTTCTCCGTCAAACCAAGCTCTCACAAAATCCAAGACAAAAAGGAAGACAACGTCAGTACAAACTCTGTGTGTTTCTCTTGTATTTATGTACAACCATTGGATTTCGTACGATCGAAAGTACTAAAATTACAGCAGCATGAAAAGCAATTAGATCGAACAGGCAATCTTCTTTGCATCGCATGCAATGTCTATATGGAAGGTCACCTGCTACATATGCGCTGTACCGACGATGGCAGCTCCTTCATCTCTGCGCAGCGATCCCAAGTCCTCGTACGTTGCCATTTGATGTCGGAATCTACCTCCGATCTGGTGTAGGACAGACTTGGGGTCGAGACGCGATGACCACGCGAGGCACAACGTTATAGTTGGGGTTTTGGTGGCAAGAGGTAGATCGCGCGGCGGCAGCTAGCACGGATCGAGGCAAGGGGCCGGGTAGGCAACGAACGATTGTCGACGGCGCAAGGCCATGGTGTGCCGCTGGTAGGTTATTTTTTGGGAGTGACTGCACATCTTTAAGAGATTTTCTTATTAGCTATCTTCCACTTTTTTATGAAACAAAAAAGTTGTAACTAACAAACTAAACATTAAAATTAAATTCGAATTATACCATTGAACTCGTTACAATAAATCCTTTAAAACAAAAACAAGATCTCACATAGATATATTTAGATAAAATTTTATTTACAAATATTTTTCTTATTAAGATAAATCATTCTTAAAAACATGATAGAACATAAAAACATTAAGAAAAATTTGTGACAACAGAAAATGAAGACATAAATGAACTAAGAAAAATTTTAAAAATAAAAATTAAAATAAATATAAGAAAATACAAGAAAAAGAAAACGACAACACATATCCAACAGAAAATCAAAATGAGGAACGACGTGTGTGGTGCATGCAGCTCACGCTCACGGCCTCAGGAGCATCACTTGGTGGCCCACGGCCCACCAAGCAAAGGGGCTTGGACGGGTTGATGCGCCGTGCACGCGTACAGAAGCCTGTAAAAGAAAGTGGAAGAGAAGGAGGCCAGAAATCTTTGGAAGATGTTTAGAAAAATCGTATTTTTTGGAACGCCATGCAGAGCGAAACGTAAGAATAAGTCAGATTAGATGGTTTTTTCGTTTTGGGAAAACCCACGTAAAACATCAGGGTTGAATGATTGCCGGCTAAAGTCTTTGTATTTTTTTATGAGAAAAGTTTTAATTTTTATAATGGCATAGGTGGGTAATTTTGTACAAAGTTAAATAGATCCAATGGTTGAGTCATTTGATTTGATGGCCAGATGTTTCTAATTAACGTGAGATTTTCTAGTATTTATCTTTTTTCCTAGCGTGTTTGGTGAGGATTAACGTGGGGGAACGACTAGCGCTAGGACGTCGTGCCACGGCCCACTGAGGCCCATCGGGTGCCCCCATCACATGATCCCGCCCGACCTTGGGGGAAGAAAATAATTAAAAAATACACGCCTGTCTTGCTCTACAGGAACCACCGCTGACCTTGCCGGCCCAAGCACATCCTTTAGCCGCTGCTATAGCTTGCACCTCCGTCCGCCCCCCCCTACCCCTAATGGGATGAAGGCGCAGACAACACCATAAACGTAAATACTACAACAGCCTCCGACGAACTGCTGCAACAACATAACAACATCCTTCGACGAACTGCTGCAACAACAGTAAACATACTACAATAACAACACCCGAACAACTGCAGCAACAACAGGCGGCAAACTACTGCAACAATCACATTGAAACTACTGAAACAAAGAGATTGAGGTCCCTGAAACAAAAGGGATTGAAGGCAACAAAAACTCAAAACAAACTGAAACAAAAAGGCAAAGACTAATGAAACAAAGAGATCGAAGATACTGAAACAAAACAGATTGAGGCCCCTGAAACAAAAAGAGATTAAAAGAGACTGCAAATAAGAGATTGAAATCACTGAAACATTTCACAAGTGATTATGGCAAACATTTGTACCAAGCATATCAAACAAAAAAAGCAACCCTACTGAAACACAAGAGATTAAAAAAAAAAAAAAAGCAAACTGAAACAAATGTTTGATTGAAGCATCAAAAACAACAGATGCAAACATCTTCAAAACAGTTGTTGAAACAACACAGAAAAAACCCTGCGAGCACATAAGAAGTTAGATCCAGAAAGAGGAGGGAGGGAGGAGAAAGATGAGGAGGAGAGAGAGAGGAGACACATATGGATTGGAGGCCTCGATGAACAACATGAGGGGACGAGTTCACCGCCGACGGCTGGCAGGCGCTGGGAGCAGCCCCATCCGCGGCCAAAAAAGTGGGGAATGGCCCCTGCCATGGCCGGATTTGTGAGCTCCAGTCACGCGTCGCGCCCGTGCTGGTGGCCAGCCGAGCCTGCGGCGCGTCTCCGCGCAGCGCGCAGGTGGCCGATGAGCCCCGCGGCAGAGCTTTCCCCTCGCGCGTCGCGCCCGCGCCGGTGGCGGCCGAGCCCGCGGCGGACCTCCCCGACCGCGCCTTGCGTCTGCACCGGTGGCCGACCGAGCCCACTACGAAGCTCCCGCGCCACGACAGGCGGAGTCCAGGGTGGCTCCTCGCTCGCGCCTCGCGCCCGCAACGGTGGCCGACGGAGCCCACGGCGGCGCTCCCGCTCGCGCCTGGGCCATGACAGACGGTGCTCGCTGCCTTGTCGGTGGCAGAGCTCGCGACCCCGCAGTGGCGGCACGACGGCGGCTGGCCTCGTGGGGGAAGAGATAAGGTACGAGGTGGAGAATGACGAGATAACGGAAGAGTGGGGTACGAGGATGATGGGCCGGGCCTAACGCACCGGAGTTTGTCCTAGGACGTATGTTGAGTAGCATTACCGTTAACGTGGAGGCTCCGTTGAGGCCTCCAATTAGTAATAGTAAGATTGCACTTCCTCTTCTTTCTTTCATTTTAAATCTAGAAAAATGAGAGCACCCATACCATGTCGAGGACTTGTCACGACAGGTATGGCTAGCGGTAGTGGATGCGCCAATAGAATGTGCCAAGGACTAGAGATGCAGCGACGCGTCGGCTGCACTCTACAGCCGCAAAGCTGCGCCGGTCACCCCCACTATCAAGACGCCGTACCGGAAAACCAGCCATCGCTCTGCCGCACGCGTGTCCATCTGCCACACGCCGGCACCACCACCTTCGTCCAAACTGCGGCCATGGCCAGCACCACGCACAACTGGGGCCAGCCGGGGAGGGGCGGCGAAGAGGAAAACCGCCCCCAACGCCGCACGGTCCCCGGTCACGCACGCGCCGCCGGCCGGCCGTGTCGCATCCACCGCTGGTCTCCACCAGCCATCATGTCGCCAACAAGGGGACGAAGGAACTCGCGCCGGTGCCGCCCCCAACTCGAGGGACCCGATCCACCGCGGGACGGGGACCCGAACCCGAGCCGGCGCGAGTCAAGCGCCCCCACCCCCACGGGCGGGGCCACCGGACCCGGCCGCAGGCCGAGTCCGGCCAGCCATGACGCCGAGAGAGGAGGAAGGTGAAGGAGGGGACGGAGGAGAGAACATCGCCCGTCGCCTCCCTACACCGGCCTAGGCCCCAGCCGACGCTGACGCGAGCCCAGGCAGGCGGCCCCACCGAGCCCCACGCGGCTCTGGTAGGGCGGCGCCCGCCGGCCCGCGGCAACCAACGCCGCCACACATTCCGCCGAGGAGAGACGAGGCCCCGCCGCCGCTATCCCGGCCGGTCGCGCGGCCTTGCCGGCAACCCGCTCCAGCGGCGGCGCCGCGAGAGAGGAAGGGTGGAGGGTTGGGCGCGCTGCGGCTAGGGTTTCACCCGAGCCACCCGTGTGGTGAGCGATGCGGGTGTTTCACGGCGCTTTCAGGCGCATTAATAAGTCTCTACAACTGTACGTTTGGAGGTCAATGACGAATTTGTCGAAGTCATTGTGGGAACCCACAATGACTTTGAAAAATTCGGCATTGACTTATATATATATTTAAAGAATTACTCCTTCGTCCCAAAAGACTGTCACTACGTTTCCCGAGAAGCAACTTTGACCAATTATATATTAAAAAATATAAATATTTATGGTATATAATTAGTATCGTTAGAAACATTTTTGAATCTAGTTTTTAACAAATTTATTTAAATATTTAAATATTGTACATATTTTCTACAAATTAAGTCAAACTTGTGGCACGTTTCCCACAGTGACAGCCTTTCCGGACGGAGGGAGTAGTACAATGCAAGCTGTATATATTAGTCGCAAAAGAAGTCTTCATAGCTGAGGCCTGTTCACTAGCAGTAGTTGGCTCAATCCCAGCTTGTGATCGATGCACATGCGACTAAAACAGGTGGAAGTGGCAGCCGGCCGAAAATGTCATGGATCACACAGGACCCGATCGAGAGGCCAGGATCAAGTGGTGGTGGAATACAGATCAAATGCGAACTACTCCCTTCATCCTAAAATTATAAGTCATTCTAAGAATCTTAAAAGTCAAAACATTTCAAGTTTAACCAAATTTATATGATAAGATAATAATATTTATGATGTTAACTAAGTATCATTATACTTTTTTATTAGTTATATTTTTACCTATTTGATGTCACAGATCTTTGTACAACTTTGATCAAAATTGATATGCTTTGATTAATAGGGCCATATAAAGGACAATTTGTATGACAAAACTCATGTTTGGTCCAGAATACAAGAAGTAATACATATCACATTGACGAGTGATTACAAGGTATTGAGCCACCTCAAAAAATTTAGTATTTGCTCCGAAAATGATACGAAAAAATGGGTAAACTGATGAGATGTCATTGCCTCCTCTTCTTGCAGGCTTGCCCACCATCCAGGTACCGTGGCAACTCACTGGGGATGACGGGATTAGATTCCATTCTAGCAGAATTGATGTCTTCCGCATCATAAGCTGATAAGCCACAACTTTCCTTCTTGGAGTAAGCAGTGGCTGCAAGCAGAACCTTGTTTCTCAAGTCGACCTCGATCATCCATTTCGTCTCGTCTTGGTGATAGAAGCCAGGCTTGTCCAACCGGAAAACCACGACGTCAGGATTGTCCGGGTCGACGACAGGGAATATTGGCTGGACGTGCGGGAAAGCTAAACGGCGGGCTCCGCCATCGATGGCATCCCAAAACTCATCCTCATGAATTGTCACGTCTTTCCTCCACGTGTACTCGTCGTCTTCGTGCAGCGACCAGGTGGTGATTCGGAACGTGTGGTTCCACTTGAGCACGTTCTGGTGCCCAACTCCAAAGTTGCTCCAGTGCTGGCTGTCCATGCTGACGAACTTGATGCCGCGGCGCGTGACGCACACGCAGCGGGAATCTTTAGGGCGTCCTCGGCCGAATTCGCTGTCCTCGGGGTCGCCAACCCTGTCCACCGGAAGCGCCACGTACCGGAGCCTCGGCGGTGGCGACGGGTTTCTCATCGTCTCCGACTGTGACGACAAGTCCATGAGAACCATCCCGCGGTAGTAATCCACCCAGATCATCATGTACCGGTGTCCGTCACTACCGGTTCCAGAGTGTTTGCCGATGGCTTGATGCCATCGGCATACACCTGTATGCCATCGGAAAAGAGGTTGCCGATGGCAAAGTGTCGTGGCCATCGGCAATAAGCTCATCGGAAAATAAATTTTTGCCGATGGCAAAAGTAGATGCCATCGGAAAACTTTTTGCCGATGGCCGTGTCCCCCATCGGCAAACTCTCCACGTCAGCCTCCCCGCCGTCAGGCTGACGGCGGGTTTGCCGATGGCGACGCCACGTGGCCATCGGCAAACGCCCTTGTTTGTCGATGGCCACGGCCGTCGGCGGCCCTTTTTAATTTGTTTTTAAAAGAATTGCCTGATTTTTGTTTCCGATAGCCGTGGCCATCGGCAAACTTATGGTCGGTTTGCCGATGGCCACGGCCATCGGCAAATCTGGGGTACGCTGGGCAAAATTCCCCAGGTTTGCCGATGGCTGGCCATCGGCAAACCTGGGGAAATTTTTTTTCCTTTTTTTCCCTGTTTTCTTCCATTTCCAGCACATATAATCACAAGCATAATAACACAAGCAACATATCCCCAATTCATCACATATATTCACAATAATGCGCCATTTCAACTATAATATAGCATCAAATCCACATAACATGTCCGAAATCATCCATACAAGTCGAAGTGGCTCCATACAAGTCCCAATTCATGCATACAAGTCCAAATGCATCCGTACAAGGCCAACATCGGCCAAACATGTCCGACGTGGCACAACAAGGTCCAAAATCAGGAATAGAAGGTACCTAGCTCGTGGCGCCGTCCCCTTGGGTCCCCGAGCCCCCAGAAGCATCCTCCCACGCAGGCCAACTCCCCTGCGGCTGCGGCTGCTGCCACGAGTACTGCCAGTGGCCGAGCTGCTGCAGCTGAGGGAACTGAGACGGCCCGGGCTGCCCCTGCGGCGGCCACGAGTACCCCGGCTGCGTGGGGAACTGAGACGGCCCGGGCTGCCCCTGCGGCGGCCACGAGTACCCCTGCGTCGGTGGAGGACCCGGGACGAACGGCTGCGTGAGGAGGCTCTGGAAAGGACCCCAACCGGGGTGTGGAGCAGGACCCTGTGGAGAAGCACCCGCTGGAGGGCTAGCACCTGGAGTTGGGTTCGAACCCTCTGACTGTGTCTGCACAAAGACCAAGTGATGGAATTAGTAACTGCGGACTGGCATCACAAGCTAAAGCAATAGGCAATGTAGGGACTCACCGGACGAGGTGCAAGAAAAGGCGGCAGTGGAGGTACTGGTGGTGGAGCGAAGAAAGCGGGCTGGAGGCTCACTCATTCCCATGGCACGCATGTCTTTGGGACATCTGCGACCACGCCTGGCGGTAGTGCGCGCAAGCGAGGCCGCGTGCTCGATAGGCAAGCGCCATCGCCACGGTTGGCTAGCACCTCCCGGACCGTGGCGCAATATTACACAAGCATGGTGGATTGTATTTGAAGGCAAGGTACATTATTTGTGAAACGGTCGAACGACGAATGAAACTCCACTTACCGAAGACCCGCGATCTGCTGCGCCTTTGCTCGGCTGCCGAGGCGCTATGGGGACCCGCGGTGCGCCCTACGCTGGTCTTCCTTGCGGATCTCGGTCGCGTCGGGACGAGGACGGGTCAATGGCGGCGTGGGCCATATAGAACCGGCCGTGCTGCTTCCCTCCTCCCAACCTCATCACGAGCTGAGGGTCTATGGGCTCGGCGGTGACGTCGTAGCTGTCGCCATGGGCCTCTCGAGCTGCGGCGGCGTACTTGGTGAGCTTGTCGTACACGACCGGGCTGGTGTACTTCTCGGGCCCGTCCGAAGAGCTGTACATGGTGGAGGGCGCTTTCGTTGGGCCCTTGTGAGCAAGGGCCCACCCCATGTACTCGTTGATGGGCTGCCCGTCGTGGTGCTCCCTCTGCGAAGAAAACAGAAAACATGGTTACAAGTAGAGATATATGAAATCCGGCGCTATAAGAAATGGTTGAACACAAGCATACCCATGTTTCCATGAACTCGCTGAGGTTCTGGCTCCCCTGGTGGTGTGAGACCCCGGACCTCGCCATCTCTTCCAAGCGCTTCACCCGACGTGCTCTGTGCTCCACGTACGCCGCCGGCGTTTGCCACCCTCTGACAATCGTACGCCAGCAGTCGGCGTACTTGCTGCACCAGGCCGGAGGTGTACGCATGACATTCAAGTATTAGATCTTCCGAGATAATGAGTTGAATGTGTCACATAAGGAATCACGGCGGATGTTTTCCTACTTATTTACCCGCATGTACTTGCTCCTCGGTGAGGTCGGTCTCCGGCTCACATATCGGCTCCACGGCTGGGTCTTATCCACCTTCACCCCCCTGAAGTTGGCGTAGTAGGAGATGATGGCCTGGGTGTGCGCCTCGTAGAACATGTCCTTGATCCGCAACTCGCACACCTTGTCCTGATGCCGGTCCGCCACATCGGGGTCCTGCCCCTCCGCCAACCTATAGTACAACTGCACACAGGCATCAAACATCATTCCATTGTTTGAGAAAAGTCCAAGAAATGCATAGTATTGAGATATGCGTTGCGATTGAAAGACTCACCCAGAACTCCCTCTTGATCTTCTCAGCGAGGACTTCCCCATGTGCGTCCTTGATTAGGAAGTAGTATGGCCATTTGTCGGGCATGATCGTCCTCCCCTCAATGGTGACCAAGCCGGGGAAGTTTGCCTTAATCACTCGCCCGGATGCTAGTGACATGGGGCGAACACTTCCGGCCGACACCTTTCCCCGGCCCACCGCACAAGCACAACAATTGTTAGTATGCAGTTTTAATTTGAAAATGAAATAAGAACAAGTACAGAAATCAACAATGGATACTTACGTCCCAGAGATCACGATCTGCGGGCGGTCCTCAGGGCGCGGCAAGTGCTCAGGGAGCCTAGCGGGCCCGCGCTGGAAGGGCTTCTTCGCGGTGCCTGTGGAAGCCGAGGTGCCTGCAGTCTCCTCCTCCTCCTCGTCGTTGTCGCCACCGCTGCCGCCGCCGTCCTCCTCGTCGTCGTCGTCGCCACCGCCACCGCCGTCCTCCTCGTCGTCATCGTCGTCGTCGTCGCCACCACCGCCGCCGGCACAAACAGCCTCGTCCTCAAACAGCCTCATCCTGGCAGTCCTCCGCCTACTCCCACCCCTGCTGGTCGACGGCTCCACCTCAAGCTCCTCGTCGTCCTCCTCCTCGTGGTTGCCGGCCTCCACGTGCTCCTCGTGGTGGCCGGCCTCCACGTGGTCTGCGGGGCCCGAGGTGCATGTACTTCGACTGACGTTTTGTCGGCGCGACCGTTCTCCGCCTGGCATTTTGTCGAGTGCACGCAATGACAAAGATTAAAACAGTTAGTATTAGTAGATTGCAAGTACTTGTAAAGAAAACATAAATGTAAGGTAATATAAATAACGGTATCAATATTACATGGATTAGAAACTATCTCCGCAAATGGCAATATTGCTGGCGCGCTCGTCCTCGTCATCGCACTTGTCGTCATCACTATCAATATTGTCGAGCTCTTTTAAGTCCTCATCATTAGGCGCTACATGTTCCCCAACTTCTACATCACGTCGCAGCTTCCAGGCATCTAGGATTCGTATGTCCTCAGCATCGTGCACCTCATCACCCTCGTCCTCATCGATGTCGTTGTTTACTTCCATACTCATCAACGAATCAATGTCTATCTCCAACCTACCTTCTAGCCCATCGGGTTGATAGAACTCATCTCGTCCTTGGGTCGAAGTTGTAATCATCATCGTTCGGGACCGCCGCTTTACCGCGTGGCGATACGAACTGCACAAGGCTCCAACCCGCAAGGCGCTTGTCATTCGGTTTGCCCATGGGAGGTAATAAACTTGCTTGGCGTCTCGGTTAGCCACAATATAGACATCGTCTCCTCCATATTTGGAATCTGTCGGATTTCGACTTGCCCAATCTTAAGGTCCTTTTTTGTGACACTCGGGGATCGAACCAATGGCATTCGAACATCACGGGCTTACAACCTAGGAACTTGCCAAAGTCAAGCTCCAATATCTGTTCGACTATGCCGTAATAGTCCTTCCCATCCGTGCCGGGAGTCCGAACTCCGGTGCACGTGGTTTTTAGGTTGCCCCGTTTCTCTTCGTAGCTTCTCGTGCGAAAGCGATAGCCATTCACGTCATAAACGTCGAATGACTTGACATGTCGATCGAAGGTTTGGCCCACACATCTCAATGCAGGACTCATTTCCGCATCACAATTAGCCTGCACGGTTAGGACAGGTGGATAGTTAAGTTACTCGCTCATAGGAGCAAAGTGGCGTCGAGGTTAGGTAGATAGTTACCTTTTTGCTGAACCAATTGACGAAATCGGGCGTATTATGTCGAGAAGATGGTCTTTCTCATCCTCGGTAGGAGCCCTTGCAGCTCCGGTGTGTTCATTAATAAAGTCCCCGGAGAAACAATAGACAAGGGGGTCGGATCAATAGGTGGAGGATAGTGGCGTAGTATGGAACAAGCTCATCGAGAACTTACTCTTGATAATCAATCGTTTCCTCAAGGTTCAACAACAAGTACATCATGATAGTGTGCCACTCATCATGCCGCAAGTAACGAGGGTCCCCGCTCCGCTCTTCCGAGATCCCCTCCGAAAAGGCCGAGAGTGCATGAATTCTCGTCGATGTTGTAACGAGGGATTGGATCTCGTGGCCTCGTAAGTTTCTCGGTATAGTACGCTGTGTGCATGTGGACACCTCCTCCAGAATGAATGCCTCGCCACGAAGCCTCAATTTTGGCTTTATTTTTACACTTTTTCCGAAGAAGCTTTAGACACCTCTCGATTGGATAGCACCAACGGTCTTTGCACGGGCCCCCCAACCGTGCCTCCCTTGGTAGGTGCAAAATCATATGCTGCATGGACGGGAAGAAGCCCGGTGGAAATATCATCTCCAACTTGCGAGCAACTTAGGTGCAGCCTCCTCCAGTTCAAGACAAACGTCCCGAGACAACTCCTTGGAACAAAGCCGGCGGAAGAAAAAGCTCAACTCTGCCCGGGACGCGCCACACCGGCTCGGGTAGGTATCCCCGGGTCATCGCGGGGAAGGAGCCGCTCAATCCGGATGTGGAAGTCATGACTCTTCATCCCTAAGACTTTGCCAATTACCAAGTTCACTCCCCGGCTCAGATTCGCCGCATACCCATCAGGGAACCTTAGCTTCGACAACCACTCTAGTGCTTCCTTCCTATGCGGCCTTTTCAGGATGTAATCGGCCGGGCCCTTCTTCCATCTCTTGCCTGGCGTAGGGGTCTTCATCACTAGATTTGGTCTATCGCAAATCGTTTCAATGTCCAGTCTAGCTTTAACATTGTCCTTTGACTTCTTGCCAATGTCCAGGAGTGTTGCCCAAAGTGCCTCGGCGATATTCTTTTCTGTGTGCATTACATCGATGTTGTGTGGAAGAAGAAGGTGCTTATAGTAGGGGAGCCTAGTCAAACCCGATATATGAGTCCACATGTGGTCGGTACCATATCCTTTGAAACCACCATTGTCATCAATTTCGAGAGCCTCTATCTGTGCAAGGATGTCACCGGGCTCTTCTCCTTAGGGATGGGGCCGGTGACTTGAACACCTTTCGTGAAGTGCTTTTTATCAAGTCTCGGTGGATCGTCCTCCTTTAGGAATTGACGATGTTTGTCGAAAGAAGAATACTTGCCACCCTTGGCCGCCAGGTGAACATCACATCTGCCTTGCATGTTGGGCAAGGGAACTTCCCGTGAACACACCACGCACCGAACAAGCCATACGCCGGAAGTCATGCATTGAGTACCGGTACCACACATGCATCGTGAAGTTCGTCTTCGTAGCTCGGTCATACGTCGCACCCCCTCATCCCAAGCTTTACGCAATTCATCCCACACCGGCTGCATGAACACACCCATTTTGTTGCCCGGGTGTCCAGGTATTATCGGCGTCAAGAACACGTTCTTGGGGTCGAACATGACGCCGGGGGAAGATTGAGGGGATCACAAACACGGGCCAACAAGTGTACGGGGCCGCCATCATTCCAAACGGGTTGAACCCATCTGTTGCCAGCGCTACGCGTACATTTCGAGCCTCCTCGGCCATGCGAGGATTCATGGCATCGAAGTGCTTCCATGCATCACCATCTGCCGGGTGCTGCATCTTGTCACTGTATCTTTTGCCATTCTTGTGCCAAGTCATTTGTTTCGCGAACTCCTCTGTCATGTACTGCCGTTGCAGCCTCGGTAGTACTGGAAGGTGTCGTATGACCATCTCGGGGATCTTAGACTGTTTCTTAGTGCCATCATTGCCTTCTACCTCCATGTACCTAGAGGCTTTGCACTCCGGACAGTGTGTTGCTGCCTCGTGGTCTCCCCGGAACAGGACACACCCGTTCTTACAAGCTTGGATCGGGCGATAAGGCATCTTGAGTGCACGAAGGAGCTTCTGTGACTCGGTCGTGTTTTTCGGCAGGCAGTGCTCCTCCGGAAGCAGCCCGCCAACAAGCTTGCCAACACGAGATCAAAACCTTCCCGACCGATGCCCGGTGGACGACTTCAACCCTATTAGGCGTGAAATGGCATCCGGTTTAGAAATGCGGGTCTTCTCGTGAAGGGGCTCCTTTGCCGCCTCCATCATGTCGTAGTACGCCTTTGCGGTCGCCTCGGATCTTCTTCCTCCACCTCCAATCCTTGAACGGCTTCAAAGTTTTCAAGCAAGTCTGCCATTCCGGCATCTTGATCAAACCCCTCGAGGTCCGGTCTCACCACCGCCTCCGTAACCCGTTGGTGTTCCCCATGGAGGATCCAGCGGGTATAGTTTGGAACATACCCGTTTGCCCAAATATCATTCCTCATCTGTCGTTGCTCTTTCCTTGTCTGGTTCTTACACTTGCTACAGGGACAAAACACCCGAATCGCCCCTTTAGAAGCTGGGCCAAATGCCTTCTCCAAGAACTCACCGGTCCCCTTAACCCATTCATTGGTCTTGTCTTTGAATCCCGTGTACATCCACTCACGGCCAGCCATCCTCTGTCATGCGCCAACGTAAGCGAGTAATAAGACCAACATCTGCATCTACAAGGCGTTCCTACCATCTACTAGGTGAAGGATAGGTCCTAATCCCACCCGAGGATGCGTAGATGAGGTTAGCTTCCATGCTCCGCTCCCGTCCGAGATGGAATTTCAGCAAGCACCTCCCCGGCGTTCTCCCGATACACGTCCCGACAGGGAGAGTGTGTATCCGGAGAACAACGGGGAGGGGCTGACGAAACTCCGACTCGGACGGGGACGGAACATGGAAGCTAACCCATCTACGCATCCTCGGGCTGTCCAAAAAACGTGGACAATCCGAAAGAGAAACCGTCGCAGATATGCACTGATCCGCATACCAACGACCGCGAATCCCTTTCGGACGGGAGACGCCTAACTCGGTTACGCAATGTACTTACAACAACTATAAGGAAGAGAGGTGAATTATACCTAGGCTAGCGGCGCAGAGGCGGGTAGGTGCACGAACACGGTCAAGGTCCCCTCCGACAAGTCCTGCTCTGCAAAGCAATAAAGATATCAATATTTGTTGAAAATTTCGGCAGAACCTCCCCTATACGGGGAGGTTCCAAGACCTGCAAGAAAAACCGCCGGCTCGAAGGCCGGTGTCCACATTTGCGGCACGATGGCCCACACAACCACAAACCCGGCACGAAGGCCGTCAACACAGAAACGGCGCGATGGCCGACAACCCTAGAGCTTTACCTTCTCCTCCGGCGACGCGCGTGGACGGACGACGTGGACGAACGGCGTCGGACGACGTGGATGAACGGCGTCGGCGACGTGGACGGACGGTGGACGAATGAAGCGGACCTTCTCCGGCTCCTCCTCCTCTCTTCCTCCTCCCCTTCTCCTTCCTCTCCTCCCCTTCTCCTTCCTCCTCCCTACTCCTTCCTCTCCTCCTCCTTCTTCCTCCTCCCCTTCTCTTCTCCTCCTTCTCCTCCTTCTTTTCTTCCTCCTCCCTTCTCTTCTCCTCCCTTCCCTTCCCTTCCTGCGCAGTCCCGGCGGCCGCGGCGGGTGACCTCCGGGCGCGACCGCCGCCGGCGAGGAGCGAAGGCGGCGCGGCGCCAAGCGGGCGGGGGGGGGGGGGGGGAGGCGCAGGACGGGGGCGGCGGGGATCCGGGGGAGGAGATCCGGCCACCGGCCGGCGGGTCACGGCGGCGAACGCGCATGGCGGCGGCGACCGCGCCGGCGAGCAGTAGCGGCGGCGGCGGCGGCGGGGCGGGCGGGACGGGGCGGGGGCGGGACGGGGCGGGGGGGGCGCAGGACGGGCGGCGAAGATCCGGGGGGGAGATCCGGTGGCGCGCGATGGCCGGCGACGGCGGTGGCGGGCGACGACGGCGGGCGGGCGGGTGGCGGCGGTCGGGGAGAGAGGTGAGAAAGAAGGAGAGGTGAGAAGAAGGAGAGAGAGGAGTGGGCCGGCCCGTTATTCCAGGTCGGGAAGTTTGCCGATGGCCGTGGCCATCGGCAAAACCGTGCCACGTGGCTGGGCCACATATTTTGCCGATGGCCGGCCATCGGCAAAATTTTTTGTTTTTGTTTTTTCTTCCCAATTTTTTTCTGGTGTCTTGCTACACCAAATACAAGCCACCTCCAAAATTTAGGACGATTTTGAACTTTTGAGCTATATTTTGTTAATTATTTTGTTTTCTTTGAATTTTCCCGCAACTCAAAATTTGAACTGCGGTACATGAAATAATGCACGTTTTGATTCGAAAAATGATATTCATGATTCTTGGAGTATGTTGAGGCCATATCTAGGACCTCGCATGAAATTACGACCGTGTTGGCCTCGTAACATGGGTAGTGACGTGCCGGGAAAGTGTTTTTAAATTATATAAAATCCAAACGGAGTCCGAAATTGATGAAACTTGATGAGTTGTCTCGACATGGCATGTGTAGTGTGTGGTAAAAATTTCAAAAAGTTTCGAGCAAGTTGTGACGTCGGATGGTCAAAACCCGTGATCACATGTGGAGATGTCCGGGTTTTGACCATCCGACGTCACAACTTGCTCGAAACTTTTTGAAATTTTACCACACACTACACATGCCATGTCGAGACAACTCGTCAAGTTTCGTCAATTTCGACTCCGTTTGGATTTTATATAATTTAGAAACACTTTCCCGCCACGTCACTACCCATGTTACGAGGCCAACACGGTCGTAATTTCATGCAAGGTCCTGGATATGGCCTCAACTTACTCCGAGAATCATGAATATCATTTTTTGAATCAAAAGTCTGCATTATTTCATGGACCTGCAGTTCAAATTTTGAGGTGCGGGAAAAATTCAAAGAAAACAAAATAATTCACGAAATATAGCTACAAAGTTCAAAAATGTCCCAAATTCTGGAGGTGAGTTGTATGTGAGGTAGGAAGACACCAGGAAAAAAAAGGGAAGGAAAAAACAAAAAAAAGGATTGTTTGCCGATGGCCTTGGAAAGTCATCGGCAAATACTCTATGCCGATGGCCGGCCATCGGCAAACAAAGTGGGCCTAGGCGCTGCCCAGGCTGCCACGTGGCCACGGTTTGCCGTTGGCCGTGGCCATCGGCAAAAGCCGCAGTTTGCCGATGGCCTGACGGCGGAAGCCATCGGCAAACCGGACGGCGTCGGTCGCCGTCAGGTCCTGGCATAGTTTGCCGATGGTGTGGATATGCCGATGGCTCGGCCATCGGCAAACCAATTGTAGGCCGATGGCTTTTGGTCGCCGATGGCCGTTGTTCGCCGATGGCCGGGCCATCGGCAATAATTTGTTTGCCGATGGCTTCACTTTGCCATCGGCAGATCGGGATGTTTGCCGATGGCAGATTCCTTAGCCATCGGCAAACGCCTGGGCCATCGGCAAACACTGGCTCTCCGGTAGTGCGTATGGCACCACCGCATCCGTCGACCACCAGTCTACCATTGGCGCCGTGCATGTGCAAGTTATTGAAGGACTCCCACTGGCCACATTCGGACCGGAACAAGTGGACATCGTTGCCTTTCCCCGGCCACTTCCGAAGTAGAGCCACAATGAACGACGGGGAGTCGTCGACATCGTTGTTGCTTGTGCAGGACATGATACCCATTTCTCCGTCGCACAAACAGTGAGAGTAAATCGTAGGCCCTCCTGTGGAAGGCAGCAACAACAAGGACGGCCGCCGGCTCCCGGAGGCATTGAGGCTCCCCTGGTAAACGAACAGGTCGGTGACACTATTCAACGGGTACGTGTTCTCGTAGGACGTCATCTCAAGTAGCACAACGTCGCGGTGCGCGGCGACGACGTTCCCGGAGAACTTCCTCCGTGTCGTCGACGGCCGCGGCTTCCAGTCGAAGGTGAGGACGGAAGTTCCAGGCGGTTCGGCGAGCTCGAACGATACGGAGATCTCCTCGCCTTTGGATGTGCAGGACACCGCGGACGTCGTGCGGTCGCCGGGGGAACCATCCCGCCGGGCACCAGTTCGGTTCAGGAGCACCCAACTATGGTGCCGCGAAGCAGGTGAACGTCGCACGGGCAACGGACCGGACGATCGCTTAAGCCGCCGGTGGCCTCCGTGCACATCGTCGTCTGTTTCCGTAATTGAGGCCCGCATGGAGCTACGGGAGTTGGACCACCTGCTGCCTGATGACGAACTCTCGGACAATCGCTTACGCCTATAACGCCGGTGGCTGGACATCTGTATTTCTCCGTTGTCTAGATCGGTGCGGCGTGGTACGTATTTCTATTGGTGGCGTCGGCCGTTGGTACAAGTTGAAACGCAACGCATCGGAGGGTATATATGTTCGCGGTTTTGTTGACCAAAACAGGAACGGTTTCGGACATTGGAAGAATTAATTATTGAGGGTCGTTAATTTTTTTCCATATCTCTCCCTATATAGACTAGCAAATATGCCCGTGCGTTGCGACGGGAGAGAAAAAACTCATGCAAAATGATAATGTGAATGTTACATATCTACTTATGCTTTATGCATTTATAATTTATTTTTTTATGATCGTGATATCCATAATATAAGTTAATACTGACAATAAATAACAATTTTCTATTAACCCAGTATCGAATTAAAATACACCAGATATATTTCTTCTTCTATATTATAAATTTAAATTTTTATACTATCTATGTATTTATATGACTCAATGTCAACCTTTGTAAATCTTTTAATGTATCATACCATCATACCAACATCCTTAACTTTTTTGTCAACGTGTAAAGGGTTAATTTGTCCTCAAATGATTATGATAAGAGATCGCTCGATTTATTTTACATTATAGCTTCCGTTAGGAATTATATAAATATATGAGTTCATATTTCATTAGACAATAATCTATCAAAGGTTTCAGTTCATGAAATAACTATTTGCACCATTGTTGGATCCATATTTTTAATAGAAGTAAGTTTTATTTTTTCTCGATCATCGACGAACCTATATAGATGCAAAATATACAAGGATGATTTAACACACCTAGAGACAAAGTATAACCTAATAAGATTTACAACACCCATAAATAGATTGTATTTTTATGAAGCTAACAAAACTGGTTTAATATTTTTCTAATTTATCTTTGATTTTTGGCAAATTTTACGAGATCTTTATTTTTTATCTAGACATTTTTATATCAGGAACACCGATCTATTTTGAAAACTATTATTAAGATCATCCACCTATTCTTTTACACCTAGAACCCTGTACTATTTTCTATTCGCTTTTCCGATCCAATGTCTACTTCTAATATTAGCGTAACCGTACCAGGACCGAACTTGGTTAACAGGAGAGCATAGAAAAATTAGCGGACAGAAATTGAGCGGAAAAAAAGTTGGAAATTTTGGTGATTTATAGATAGGTATAGATAAGCTGTTTCTTTCTAGTGTTATTCTGATTTGCGTTTCGTAACTTTATTCTTACTCGGTTTGGGAGTCTTGATTTGGTACTGTATACTCTCTTTGGATTTGATCTAGGCTCTCTGATCTATTCTATTCTTGGTGATTTAATTTATTCATACTCAGTTTGGGAGTCTTGATTTGGTATTGTACTCCCTTTGGACTTGATCTAGGCTCTGATCTATTCTATTCTTGCCTTCCAAATGCGATTCAGTTTGCAGTTCTTTCACGATTCGTTTTTTCCCTCCTATACGGACTTGCAGAATTAGGCTTTTTTTTTTCCCTCCTATATACGGACTTGTAGAATTAGGCAGCGAAGTCTGGCAGGAGGGCGGACAGAAAATCAGGCTCGGGCGGACAGGTTAGTTTATATTAGAGGGCAGACTGAAATTTTGCCTTTTTATTATTAGGGTATAGATATATGTCATGTCATGCTCCTCGCTTTCTCTCTGGAAACAGAGTACATCTCTGTTAGCAGGAGGAAGAATTGGAGGATCGTTGTGATATATGTGACAAGGAATTGACTACTCCATGAGTCAAGAAAAAGTTGCATGAAAACATTTTGTAGGATGTCTAACCACATGTTATATGGTATGAGAGTAAGGCCCCTTTTGGATCGCTCTAGATAATAGTTATCGATAATTATCATTTTTTATTTGTAAAATAGGAAAGTTGTTTTATTTTTTAGAGTTATCATTTTTTATCCAAACAAGTATGGATATTAATATACAAGCTAACTGTTAGTTGGACCTTTGGATAGCGACAACCCACTATCTAAACCAAGTCAGTAATTAAGTATTAGCCAGCTAATGAGATAGTAAATCCAAACAGGGCCTAACTCTAACAAGCTTTCTTAGGGCAGTCCCAATAATAATTAATAAGGGGTTTCTCCTTGAAGAAACGACGTCGGCTCTTGACACGAGGCACCAAGAAACGGCAAATTCTGCATTGGAGGAAACTACCTGGGTCTATAGATGGGGACGGCGATGCGCTACTCGCGCCGCCGCGCAGGCTGCTCGTCGGCCCCGTCACGTCCTCGTTCTCTTGTAGCCATGCGACCGCGCCTGCCCGCTCGCCGGCTGCCGAACGAGCTCCTCTCCGGTCGCCGCGCAAGCCCACTCGCCGGCCGCTGCATGCCCGTCCGCCCGCTGGCTGCTGCACGAGCTTCCTCACCGGCGGCGCGCCCCACTCGTGCGATGCCGCCGCGCCCGCTCGCTGTCGCCCGCCGCTTGTGCCCTCTACGCCACGCCGTATGACTTCTGCTACGCTGGTCGTGTACTCCGCTGTCCTTCGAGGCCACACAGCCTGCTACGCCGTCCGTGCCGTCTACGTACGCCGCGCTCGCTGCGCCACTGTCCAATGAGGCTACGTAGGCTGCTCCATCGTCCCTGCCATCCGCGTAGACCGCCATCGGTCCACGCCGAGCAGGCCGTGCTCGCTGCGTTGTTGTCTGCCAAGCTCACTGCCGTGCACTCGCCGGCTGCCTCCGTTGTGTTGGGCTTGCATGCGTTCGATGTGGGAGAAAAAGAAAGGATAGAAAGGACAAAGGAGAGAGAAAAAACTTGTTATTTATTACGTGAAGTCCTTACCATTGTGTGATGTAGTTTCTACCTATAATTTTCGCTGACGTGGCAGTTTTGGATTTCGCACCTGATTTCTACCATTGGGACTGCCCTTTGCGTTTGGTTTGAAGGCAGGACATTATTGCATTGCATCCTATGTTTGGTTTAAGACAGAGACAGTCATTTTGAGAGGAGAAAATTTCCTTTAGATTTGTCTTCAAGTCATCATGAAAGTTCAGGGGCCAACTCATCCTTCCCCAACACCATTAGTCTACATCGCACTTCCTCTCTTTCTTTCCTTTTTAAATCTAGAAAAATAAGAGCACCCATGTCATGCCGAGGACTTGTCACGACAGGTGTGGCTAGTGACAGTTTAACATTTTGGTGGAAAATATATTTGACCATGATGATACGGTTTTATAGTATCTTGAAGGTATCAAGACCGCTGACTAATTAAAGGAAGGGCGATAATCATTTTACATCCTACTCATGAAAACTAATTAAATTATATTAACAATGGAATTAAACTATTAGTCTAGCCACGACTACACACCTCTGACTATGTTGATATGCATTCTACAGAGATACTAAAACAAGAGAGCAACTAGCTTGGATGCCGAGCTAGCTAGTGAGAGTTCACCTACACAAATCTAATATGCAAGTTTAAAGAACACCTAAGCACAACTAGAATTCAAGCAAGCAAGCACAAGGGAGCTCCTACATGTACTATCCTAGGTATACTAGTGAGCAAAAGTGCAAAACGGAAAAACTAACTACAAGCAACACTGGCACAAAGGAACACTAACACAAGATAAAACAAGCATGGACTGCTCCGCAAGTTTGTCTCCCATGTGACTATTAGACTTAGAGATTTTTTACAATACTTGTGGATAATTTCGACGGCTCACAGTGACCGATCCAACGGTCAGAAAGGCCAAAGGCAATGGTAGGGAGGCGATGGGAGGCGATTGTTGTGTCTATGACCGGTGGGCCATATGCGCAAAATCGCTTCCCATCACCTCCAAAACTGAGGTGGGAGGCGATGCCAAATAAATCCCCACTAATTCCATTTTTGTAGTTCTTTTTTATAATCAAGGGTATTAAGGTAACTTCATAAATACAATAATTTCTTTTTTGAGTAGTATAGCTGGGTTGGATAGTATAGTTGATGAATATTTTCTTCTCCGTTAATTCATCGTGCTCTGTCCTCGCTCGACAGTCACCACCATTGATCTGCACATGGAAAATCAGAGAGAAAAACATAATATAATTTATTTAAGATAATCACATCTATAGGAATGCGCTTAACAAAACCCGCAGTCACCAACGTTTGGACGCTTTTGGGATTTGTATATCGGACACAGTTAATCAGCAGGCAGGCAGACAGGGTTCTGTCCGACCGTATAGCAGTAGCAGTACTACGTCTCAAAATTAAAATCTTTTGAAATTTATAGATTATAGATTATAGATAAATATAGAAATATACACTGGAATTCATAAAAATGAGAATAACTGCTTGTCGTATCTTTAAGCTGAGCCTTATTTACAAGGAACTAAAGCATATGTTATCCATATGCAAGTCGAAAACCATGAGTCCCAAAAGTGGAATGAAAGCTACAAAAGATATAAACATTTGTTCCCAAAAGTGGAATGAAAGCTACAAAAGACATGAACATTTGTTAGGCGCAGCAATACCTTCTGCTACTTACATATATAATGATGGTTATAACTAAATTCAGTTCAGGAAATGATACAAGGTGAGGACAGTGCCTTGAAACTTAGCCTTTGAGTTTCACAAACCAAGTTGGCTGCAACCTGGAATATGATCTTGCAAAGTTCAGCCTCTGCAAGAAAGTTCAGCCTTTTGCTGGTACTCCGATCTTTCATGTGACAATATAGCAGCAAAAATGTTTCATGTGACAATATAGCAACAAAAGTGATCTACCCCTATTATTACAGATACTAAATCATCTTGTGCTTGGGCTTAAACTCCTCATCGAGCAGACCACCTTGTCCTTGGTCTGGAGAA
The DNA here is from genome assembly GCA_018135685.1 of Themeda triandra. NCBI lineage: Eukaryota > Viridiplantae > Streptophyta > Magnoliopsida > Poales > Poaceae > Themeda > Themeda triandra. Next base: position 532,898 of record JAENPR010000167.1, on the reverse strand, counting down.
CTTGATTTTCAATGGGAACTTACACTTTGTCTTTCATAGATGCACTGTTTTATTCTGCAAAGGCAACACCCATCAGGCAATCAACTCATGGAGACATAACCAAAAAAAAACTAATTAGCTGTTATCCTATGACTACCATGCTGACCATGCTGGTTTGATGGTTAGGCCAACAATGAGGACTGCAGTTGGCTGGGGTCTGCCCAGTTTGGTCTACTACAACATGCAGAATCATAATGTTAAAAGGCAGAGCATTCTTGGTGGAGCAAATGCAAGTACAGGAAATTTCAGGCGTTCTTGGTGGTTCCACATTTGCTCATAGTGCAGTTGCAGTGTAAAAATTCCAACTGGCACCTACCTTTAGTGACATGAGACAAAATATATTACTAACAATTTGAGGCCAACATGGGGACTGAAACTGACAAACCACGGGAGCAGTCAAGCAGTGCTGTCAGGAAAAATCGAATAGACAGTGAATAACAATAGCTCCGCCATCATCATTGTCGACACCGCAAGCATCAACATCATCATTGTCGACACCACCGCCATCATCACCACGTGCCTGTTCATTGGCCAAATCATCTTGCATCCGCACGTTAAACCCACACTGATCGTCGGCGGCGGGCAACTGGTCGTCAACGACATCGTGCCATTCGTTGCCGTCATCCACCATTACTTCACCATGGTGAACCCATACCGTGTAGTCCGAAACAAATCCTCGCCTAACCAGATGTGATCTGATCACGTCCCCATCATAAGTTGCCATTTCGTTGTTGCAATCTTTGCAGGGACAAAGAATTGAACGATTAGCCCCTGATTGCCTTGCATGATTCACCGCGGCTTCAACAAACTTGTCCACCACATCAGCAAAGCCATTCGAGTGCCTTGGCAAACAATACATCCAAGTAGCCCTGTCCTCCATCCTAAAAAACAATTATGAACGTAGATTAAATAATATTAGTAAAGTTGAGAACGATTATTAGTAACACAATTATTCCAAATAATGCCAAATAATTCCAAATAGTGCCAAATAATTATTAGTAACACAATTATTACCTACTATTATTAGCAACAATTATTAGCATCAACTGTGTTGGGAAATATTTGCAGGAACAATTATTAGTAACAATAATTATTATTAGCAACAATTTTAATTAGCAACAATTATTTTTTGTAACAATTATTATCTACCATTATTAGCTAACAATTAGCAACAACTATTAGTTTACCAACAAGTACTCATATGCCAACCACACATTCCAATAATGTCATGATATATATAAAAAAAAGACCACCTTAGATCTAGAACATGCACTACATTAAAACTACAATTAATCACCACTAAAATCAAGCTATATCATCAAATAGAGAGTGCAAGGTCATGTCTCTACCTAATCAACACTAGTACCATCAAACATAAGCTCCAATTTGGGCAATACATGGCTCAAGCACCATTGAAGAGAGAGAAAACAAGAATGCAAATTGCTCACTAATCAACCAATGAAACTTGGATTAGAGGGTGGGAATGGCATTCTCTTACCTTAAACAAGCTTTCCACCAAAGGAATTGAGTTGAAAACCTCCCCCCCTTCCTAGAGCAAAATTAGGGAGGTGCCCAAGCCCTCCCAAGCCTTTTTTTGTGAGTGGAAGTGTGTGGCTCGGGGAGGAAGAAGGGTGGGCAAGTCACTTATTGCTACAGACCACTGTAGGGGCGGCTGGATCACCAGCCGCCCCTACAGTGGCCTGTAGTAAGGGCGGCTGGATCACCAGCCGCCCCTACAGTGCATTAGCAGGGGCGGCTGGTGATGTGCCCGGCCGGCTCCCCGCCCCAGCCACTGTAGGGGCGGCTCCATCACGAGCCGCCCCTACTACAATTGCGCAAGCGCTCCCTTAGTTAGTTTTTCACGTAGTGTCTGACTTTTGTTTGGATTTTTACTGGTTAGGATTCAAGAGCAGACGGATGTGCACAAAACACCACCACCATGGCACATAAAAGCTATCATCAATGTCACACGCCACATCTACTCCAAAACAAAATTCCTAAGGTTAGAAACTGAAACCCAATTCGCAGTTTCCTCCATTTACCTATTTGTCCTATTTTCCTTTATTTTTAGGATCCTGGTCAGGTTAGTTAATTTGACATCAAGTTACCAAACAGAACTGCTGGGTTATGAGTTAACATCAAATTAGTCTGATATCTTGCATACTGCAGGCTACGGGAGCAATTTGATAAGATGAAAATGGAAAAGATTGCACACATCCTTCAACACTATCTTCAATCCAGATCCATACGACTATCAAGCAACACTGTTTGATGCTATTAGCAAGCTACTCGGTGCATAGACTAAGAATACATCATAAAAAAAGGTCGTGTACAACACTGCAGTTGTCCAGTTGTCTATTACGTTTGTTTAGCTATGAGTTTCTGAAAAGTCTCAACTCTAAAACCAGCTTATTGCCACTTCATGCCTATGTTAATACCACTATCTTGATTCAGGCAAGCCTTGGAACAACTTTCGGGTGGATTAGGGATCGAGAGCAACTACCGGATGGATTTACCTTGGATTGGCGAAGGGGTGGGTTCAGGTCCTCGGAGAAGAGGAAGTGTACGTCGTCGACGGTGAGCGCCGGCCTCCCGAACCATGGGATGCGGCTGTGATCCTGCAGGATACGTTGAAGATCTGCTCCAGGACCTCGCCGTTGGCGCCTCCCCAGGCGGCCAGGTAGCGGCGGAGGTCGTCGGCTTTCACGAGGACGAGGGCCGCCCGGTGGCGGCGCTGGGCAAGAGTAAAAGAGGGCTTTGTTTTGCGGGGTGGGGCGATGGCCAGACGCCAGACACCACTGAGGTGATGCCGACTGCCGGCGCGGCGACCTCCCCTCCCCTGGCGGCGATCTGCGTTGACGGGATGGGGGTTGGACGGAGACGGATAACGGAGTCTGGACTCTGGAGATGGAGCCGGGCGGAACGGGGAGGGGAAGCACGGGTCATTATGCTCAATGACTAAACTACCCTTTAAGAATAAAATTAATACTTTTTAGAGGTGATGGGAGGCGATGAGAAGCGATTTCAAGTACTGTAACTTAGACTTAACATTCCCCATGCCTCCCTTGTCCTAGAGTTTCTATTTTCCTTTCTCTAGCAGGGACGAGCACACGAGGCCCCCCTCAAGTCTCCGAAGCTACACACAATCTTGTTAGAATGGTCAAGGGAGAGTTTTTTACAATATGGGGGTAGGAGAGTGAAGATCCTGTTCTATATCTAGTGTATGTTTGATTTGGTCGGAGATTTGAACCCCCTCTACTTGGTCCCCCCTTGCCCCACCTTACATATCCAGCCGGCAAGGGGGTACAAAACTGGTTCTCAGTTCCCTATTGGCCACTAAGGGAGGGAGATGTTTTGACCACCAAGGCTAGTTTGGGGTCTTCTTACCCTACTATTGTAATGATTCGGAAGGTGGAGAACCCGGACAAGGTATCTCAGTTTTGCCCCAACAATTTATGTAATGTAGTTTGGTTATCACTAAAGTGCTTGCAAATCGGTTAAAGCAAATTATACCAGAAATAATTAGCGAACACCATAGTGCCTTTTTACCAAGGATATTAATTATACACAATATTTTAATTGTCTATGAGTGTTTCCAAGCTATTAAAAGGAAGCTAGCGAAGAAAAGGATGTGTGTGTTAAAATTGACATGCACAAAGGATATGATAGGGTGGAGTGGTGCTTTATGGAAAAAATCGTGGGGCGCATGGGTTTTGATTAGAGAAGGATCAACTTAATGATGGCTTGTGTTCCATCGGTCCAGAATAGGGTCTGATTTAACTTGATAGAAACGGAGTTTTCTCACCACCGAAGGCGGGTCTAAGGCAGGCTGACCCCTTGTCCCAATATTTATTTCTTGAGGCGGTAGAAAGATTCTCAAGTTTGATTAATGGCGCCGAAAAGAGAGGAGAATTGGAAGGTTTACAGGTATGTTGAGAGCCACCTGACATCTCACTTCTCTAATTTGTGGATAATTCTTTGATTTTATTTGCCGACATTGAGGGCTATAAGCATCCCTGTTGATTGCTTACCGACGAGGCCGAAATACGGCTGCAAAGGGGGGTTACGACGTGTCTACGCTTGATCTGAGCATAGAGTGTAAGTAGATTGCCGCTTTCCAGTAGTTCCTCATGGCGCGGAGGTCGAGCACAAGGAGGAGGACGAGCACGGGACGAGGAGGCTACCGGCGATGTGGAAGAGGGACGTGGGCCCGAGGAGGCCGCCGGCGGTGTGCAAGATGAGCGCTGGGAGAAAGAAGAGAAGGCAGGCGTGGATGCTCGGAGAGTCTGTGAGATTTTTATCAACGCACGTTGTCTCTCGATTCCAGTTTCACGTGTAAACGGCGCGGGGAGAGGAAGCACAGGGAGACGCAGCAAAGGAGAAGCAATGTGTTTGGTGCCGTTTGTCATCTTTTTTGCACAAGAGGAACAAAAGTGTTCTAAATAGGGCCATGGAAAGGACAACTTATGAATAAACTCTTGCTTGGTCTAGAATACAAGTAGTAATACATATATCACATTGAAGTGTGATTACAAGGTGTAGAGCCGCCTCATAAATCTATTATTTGGTCCAAAAGGAGACAAAAAAAATGGGTAACTCATGAGATGTCAATGCCTCCTCTTCTTGCAAGCTTGCTCACCACCGTCCAGGTACCGTGGCAACTCACTGGGGATGGGATCAAACCCAGATTTCATTCCAACAAAGTTGATGTCTTCCGCGTCATCACATGCCTTTTTGGAGTAATCAGTGGCTGCCAGCAGAAGTTTCTTCCTCAAGTCGACCTCAATCATCCATTTCGACCTGTTAGCCTCCACACCCTTCTCTAGTTGGAAGACGACGACGTCGGGATTGTCCACGTTGACAACGGGGAACTCTGGCTGGACATGTGGGAAAGGGAAACGGTCTCCACCATCAAAGGTGTCCCAGAACTTTTCCTCATGCATCGCCACATCATTCCTCCACGTGTAATCGTCCTCGCATAGCGACCAGGTGGTGATTCGGAACCTGTGGCTCCAGGTCAGCGTGTGGCGATGCCCAATCCCAAAGTTGCTCCAGTGCTGGCGGTCGATGCTGACAAACTTAATGCCGTAACGCGTGACGCACACGCTGCGGGAAGCTTTAGGGTATCCTCGCGATCGGCCACCGTAACCGTAGTCGTCGAACTCCACGGGGTTCCCCACCCTGTCCACCGGAAGCCGCACGTATCGGAGCCACGGCGGTGGCGATGTGTTCGACGTCGTCTCCGACGACTTTAACGACAGGTCCATGATAACCATTCCACGGTAGTAATCAACCCAGATCATATATCAGTGTCCGTACCGTACTACCGCGTCCGGCGACCAATAGTCTAGTAGGGACTCACGACCGTCGTTGGCGCCGTGGACATGCAAGTTTTTAAAGAATTCCCACTTGACGGACCCAGACCGGAACAGATGGACGTCGATGGTCACCGCCGCACCCGACCTAATCTCAAGGTATGCGACGACGAACGGCGGCAAGGAGTCATCGTTAACGTTGCTTGTGCAGGACATTATACCCAATCCTTCGGTATGATAAATCACCGGCGCGCCTGCGGAAGGTAGCAGCAACAAGGACGGCAGCCCGCTCGCCTGGTAAACGAAGTAGTCGACGACACTCTTCGGCGGGTCGGACGACGTGACCGAAAGTAGCACGACGTCGCGGTGCGCCGCGATGATCTTCGGTGGTGTCGTCGACGGCCGCGGCCAGTCGGCGGTGAGGAAGGATGTGTCGGGCGGTTCCACGATCTCGAACGAGACGGAGATCTCCTCGCCTTTGGATGTGCGGGACATCGCGGACGTCGTGCAGTCGCTGGCGGGGAAATCATCCCGCCGGGCACCGAATCGGTTGAGGAGCACCCAGCCGTGGTGCGAACGCCGCATGGGCAACGAAGCGGACGGTCGCTTAAGTCGCCGGTGGCCGCCGGGCACATCATCGTCGACTATCTCCAAGGTCGGGGCCCGCATGGAGCTACGCGAGGTGGACCTACTGCCTGATGACAAACTCCCGGACGATCGCTTGAGGCCATAATGCCGGAGCTGGTGGCCGGACATCTGTTTTTCTCCGTGGTTCAGATCGGTTTCTCGAGGTTTTCTATCGGTGGCGTCTGCCGTCGGAAGAACCGAAGAAGCTGAAACCGATCGAGGTTCGAGGAGGATATATATGTATCGGCTGCCACGGGACCAAGGAAGTTGAGTTTTTTTACCGACTTTGGAAGAATTAATCTGGATCGTTGTTTTGCAAAATAAATAAATAAATAAATAAATAAAAATTCTGCATCGTTAATTTTTGCCATTTGTATATATTTTTTTGAAAAAAAATGATTAAACATCCGGCTTCATCTATCCTAGGATAGAATCGGGCCAATTATTACACACTCCAACTGAAGCACACCAAGCACAAACGACTAGACCGAAACAAAGAAAAAGTTTTTGATTAAATGAAACCAACATGTCTTTGATGAAGCCACCCATTGGAACTGAAAAAATCTAGAGCCGACGTCTCCAGGTGCAGAGCTGCAGAAGTCATTTGATTCTTATAATCTTCATGCCGCTGCAAGTTCGCCCATTGACGTAACCAATGAGTTCCCCTGAATAGAACCAGCAAGAAAGTTTTTGGTTTGCATTTATCAAAAACCATTTCATTTCTTGTTAGTCAAACTGCCTAAAGTAGAGTGGCGGCTGCTGTTAATAACATTGTGTTATACTCTTTAGTTCCCATCTTTGACCAAACATAAAAGAAGTCCTCGATATTAGAAGGAGGTTTTATCCCAAAAAGCATATGTATAGCGCCCCACATGAATTTAGCATATGAACAATTGAAAAAGAGATGATTAATAGTATGACAAAAGGAGCAGCTTTTATCTCCATATCAGTTTCTCCTAGCCAAGTTATCTTTGGTTAGAGTAACCCCTCTTTTTAAGTACCACGTGAAAATTTTTATTTTCATTGGCAATTTTGTCTGCCATATATCTTGTGACACCCTCACACCATCATTAATTAACGCAGCATATATTGACTTGACTGTAAACTGACCAGAGGTCTTTAACCCCCAAGCAAACACATCTCGTTCCTAAAGTAAGTTAACCTTTGTATATACTCCTATATGTGTATATACTCGGTACCTTTTAGGAAATACTCAAACACAATAATTAAATCCTGGTAAAAATTGGGTTGTTTATGATCAACCTTTTTTCATTCATCTATACTATAAAAGTGCTTCACCTTGAAAACAAGTGAGGCATGTTTCATATTCAGCAAAAGTCAAAAACACGTTACGACGCGGTCTAAAAAAAATATTCACAAAGGTGATGACTAAGTAGACTAGTCTATCAACCTTTGCTCTTGCACTGTTCATAATCTTAAAAGACATAAGCATTGGTCATTGTTTAATATATCAACCGAAAAAGTACTATAATTAAATTACAATACAATACTCCCTCTATGCCACTTTGTTTGTCGTTTGATTTCCGTGCCTCTCTCACAGTCACAGATTCCCAGCGACTCTAATTTCGGCACGGAAGAATTAGATACTATATTGGCTCTATGTAGTTTGTCGACTCTTGGAGCTTCAGAGCCTCTTGGCCGAGCCATGGGCCTTGTCTTGCCGTGTGGTTACTAGCCTTTCATGGGCCGTACCCGTACATGCATAGCTGGTAGGGTCCGTAAAGTTTAAGTTTAGTGTCACCTTTTAATTTAATTTAGTTACTAAAATGTCATGGGTGCGAATTGGTTTGTAGTCCAATGGTAGGACGGTCCGGTGGGACGCTACCCATCAGGGTTCAAAATACTGGTGCTCGCACTTTTCCCTGGGATTTTCCCAAGAATTTACCGGCGTTATGCATTAAGTGGTAAGCGACATTCCGTCGACGACGAGGCGCCAGTGGTGACTTCGAGAATCTCTAGATTTGCCGGGTGCTCAGTCCTTCGAAGGTGCTCATAGGGGTAGAGGTAGGATTTTACCTATGTGTGTTCATAGGGGTGAGTGTGCGTGATGAAGGGATAGTTATAACAGCATCTCCAATAACTCCTAATAATTCATTTGGTATATCTTGTGTTATAGCAACTTGTTATTTTATTTCCCAAGTGAAAAAAAGAGATATCTCTAACAACTTGGTATTCCAACTTGGTAAAACTAGAGTATGACAGATGGGACCCGCATGTCATTGCCTACTTCGGGTGACCAGAAGAACAAAACACGACGTTGACCAGCTGGGTAGAAATTTGGACTCTCGATTTCTCGACAATGGCTGCACCAAATCGGGTGAGGTTTGATTCTATGCGATCGTAACGAAAAAGCGAAACTTTTGAGCATTTCCCATCAAAATATTGAGCACTCTACAGTACTCGACGGCGGTGCGGGCGTAGCAATGCTCGACGGCGGCGCGGCGGGGCGGCTGGGGCGAGCGCGGCCGAGTGCGGGGCGAGCGCGGCCGAGTGCGGACGGCCCTCTTTTTCAAGTTGGGAAAATACCAAGTAGATATACCAAGTTGTTGGAGATGAGATTTTGTGTTTTTGCCAAAAAATATAGAATACCAAGTTGATATTGGGAGTTGTTGGAGATGCTCTAAGTGAGTAAAGTGTATATGGGACAACTGCTTTAGTGGTCTTTAGAGCATCTTCTATAGGCTTTATATAACCCAATATGATAAGTACCGATCTAGATTAACACAAAGATGGCCCGATCTTCGCGACAGTAGGTCAAAATCAAGGATAACTTGCTATGAACAGCGGGGATAACTAGCTTTTGCCTGGCAAAGGTTGGATGCGACCAAGCGACGGGGAGAGAGGCACTGAAACATCTAGAGCGCGCGCGTCGAGTGTTCGCGGAGATGCTCGGGCGCCGGCGACCCCGTGCAGACCGGGGGCAATGCCGGTTGCAGTCGCAGCTGCGGGTCTGCAGGCGTGAAGGGGAGGGACGGGGCTGGAGCGCGCGCCGTCAATCTAGTGACCGGGCGCGAGCGGAGAAAGAGGGAGGGAGGGGCATCGGTGTCATTTCGTAAATTTCTCTCTCCGCTAACGGCTGCAACTAGACGGCGGTGTCCACTGGCAAACCAAAATGAAAATGTAGTGTCTCTCGGCAAATAACGAAAGTGGAGGTGTGTGACACCCAAATTGCCACTATTTACGTGTCCACCGGCCAATTGGCCCTTGAATTTATTTATTTATTTTCCTTTCATTTCTCCTCACCATCTCTTATTTCATTTTTTTAAAACGTGAGTTGTTCATGTGGGGGGGGGGGGGGGGGGTGGCATCCCCCATCCCCGCCGCCGTTCGATTGCGCCGGATGGCGAGCGCTCAGTTGCCGCCATGGCCGGGTCCTCCTCGACACGGACTACTACGGCTGTCTGGGATCCCATCACAGGCGATCTGCAGAGGCTGCCCAGCTGCGAGAGCAACTTCTGCTTTCACAGCTCCGCCGCGGTTCTGTGCGCCGCCCCTGGCCGCAACCACCTCGATTGCCATGGCGGCGCCTTCCTCAATGTCTGCGTGGGCTCCCATGATGGCCCTCCTGGTGAGATGTTCGCTCAGGCGGGTGTGTATTCGTCAGAAACTGGTGTGTGGAACACTCCCGCCACTCTCAACTTAGGTACATACAGTTGCGAGGTCCACCGAAACAAGAGTGGTGCTCTTAGCGGAGATAACATCTATTTCCCCCTTGAGCTTGGTGAAAAGATTCTGAAATTTGACTTGGGCAGTAATTCCTTATCGGTGATGGACCTGCCGGACTTGTACAACACAGGTGTGGTCCTCATGCCAACAGAGGAGGGTTCGCTTGGGCTTGCTGCCATCAGTGGTTCAAGGCTTTACCTATGGTTAAGAGAGGTCGATCCAAAGGGAGATGCTGACTGGGTACTACAAAGGGTCATCAGGATTGAGAAACTGTTTCCCAATAACAGCCCTCGTTACAGACGTAGTGTGATTGGTTTTTTTGATGGCGTTGGTGTCATATTCGTCAAGAAAGATGTTGGTATGTTCATGATGGAGCTCAAGAAGTCAGGTCGGAAGTCGAAGGTGACGAAGGTAAGACACTAATAGAATCCCCCCCCCCCCACCCCCCACCCCACCCCCTATAGCTACGCTCTTTTTAGACACTAGATACGCTTTTATTCGTCTCTATAGGAGTATAGGCACGCTTTACAAAAGCGTGTTAGAAACGTCTTCGTATGGACCGTGTCAGGCTCTGTAGAGACGATTATCATAAGCGTATCTATAAAATGAATAGACGTTTCGTAGACACGCTAGATGCATGTCTAAGCACATTAATACGCTTTTATAGATACGAATATAACACGTGTCTATTAATATAGTTACGTCATATAGATACATTTCATAACGTGTTGAAAAACTGTAGAGACGGTATTGTAGATACATTCACAATTCGTGTCTACTACTATAGTCACGTTTTATAGTAACGCATTGTTACGCATTAAGAAGTATAGAGACGATGTAGTAGCTAACATAAAAGATGACATGGCAGGTGACTTGGAATGGTGACATGGCAGATGATGTGGAAAAGGTGACTGTCATGTGACATGGAGAGGTGAAGTGGCATATGACACGCTTTATTGTAACGCTTAAACACGTGTCAACAAAAGTAGAAACAATATTGTCGCCACGTCTTTATTTCGTGTCAACATATATCAATACGTTGTATAGTAACGTCATAGTGTGTATTTATACTTGTAGAAACGATTTAGTACATACATCTACATTTTGTGTGTAGTAGTATAGACACGTTATATCATAAGGCTTTAAAACGTTCCAATAAAAATATGTGTTTTTATTTTATATATACATGAACGTAGAAATTAGAATTAAATTCTTTTATTTTCTATTTTCTACGATTGATAATAGAATGTTAGCCATCAATTATATTGCATTCGGTCTTCACAAGACATAAATAATCTGACAAACTCCATAGCCAATATATCCATTACTCATTGGACAATTGTGTTAAACAAAAAGAAACATAGATAAAGTGGTAATATCATACAAATATTTTTGTAACTAAAACCTATCTTGTGCACTTTGAAATTTCTACTTGACTTCCAATCTAGCTTTGTCCACGTGTTGCAGGTACCAACTTGTTGCAAGTACGAGATGAAGTCCTAGCTTTCTTCACCTACAATGGAACATGCTTGAGATGAATAACTCAGTTTGAAGATGTTATATACACATGTACTATTTCAATTAGTGTAGGAATCTGATCAAATGGCCTAGGTATCTCCTCATCTCCCTTATTGCACGTTCAATATTTCCAAGACCTTCAACATAAACCCCTAGTATTATACTTACCAAAATTATTTGAGAAAGAAAATGTCACTAATAATATTGGGAAGAACTAATCGAGTAACAGATGGGGAAAGGAGATGAACCTGGTAGAACAAATGGAAACTGAAAATGACATCTATATACATGAAGGTAAGGCCATGAACCTATATTAATTTACATGAAAATCAATTAGCAAAATCAAATATAGTTCAGCAAGTGGGAGAATAAAGAAATAATTAAGATAGGTTGTCCACTAGTGTTTGTAAAAAGCACAATGCAAAGATCACAATAATCTATTACGACTTAAAAAAGCCTTGACTACTGAAGAAAAATGGGTTGTTTGCGGACTTGGCAGGCAAGGGTCGTCATGGTAATGTTTCAGCAATATATACCAAATGCACATTGTAGGAGGTAATAAACCTATACATAATTTATTGAAATTAGCCAATAAACTGAAATTTACCTATAACCGAACTGCACTACATACTGCTACTATACTGAACCAAGGCAAGCAAACAGCAGGTAAGCTAAAGTTAAAGGCTTTAAACTAAACTGATAGCTAAAAGAATATGGTAAAACTATTACTAGCTACCAGAATGCAACCTAGTGTGCCTGCAAGTGACAAACACCTTGACTAACAATAGGCTGACCTACTGCACTAAACCAAATTCAGAGCAAATTAAGGCAGGCCACTGGTTGCCTGACTAAGCTAACTGCCAACTCTTGCAAGGCCATGTAATTACTTATATGCCAAGACTGAACGTTTTCTTTTTATAGGTGCAAGGTTGTGAATGTGCAATTCAGGGACTGTGCCATTGGCTGCTTCAGCTTCAGTGGCTTTTCCATCAGACAAACACAAGCTGCAGACATGAAAAAAACAGTAACCACCTTTTCTAATGCAAAACATACAGGTTCCAACCAAATTCGATAAATACTAAATAGCAGACCATACTTAAGGTACTATAGAATAAAGAATATAGATCGCATTATCCTTCAAATCATAAAGAAATCAGCAGATTACAACTTGAAACTTCTAAGTAGCCCTACACAATTTTTATCCAATATTTTAGGTGCCAGACAGATCAGATGGAGCGAAGTGCAAGTGCACAACAGCAAGAGTAATGTATCCTCACCATTGACGTGAACTATCAGAAAGACAGAAATAGTAATTGAGGCACATGGCCATCGGCTCCTCACAGGGCATGGAACGTACATGAGGTTGTCGCAGGCGAGGGCAGCAGTTCTGCATCAGCACCTCCAAGGGAGGTCGACGATCTGCTTCTTTGTCTAATCAACCCTGGCTGCTAGCTCTCACGACCAGATGACATAAGATCTATGGCTGAAAAGAGCATAGATTCATGGAATTAGTAGAGCAAAAGCAAAACAAAACCAAAATCGAAGGAAGGAGGTATCCATGGAACCAGTAGTTGGAAACATATCAAAATTGAAAAGGGATAAATGGATGCAGCGTACGTTTCCGTGTCCGTAAGGCCGTTGGCAACCGGATCAACGCGATGAGGGCAACCCTAAACCCTCGCCGTCGGATCCATGCCGCCGGCTGCTGCGCCTCCTCCGTAAGGCCCTTGGCGCCGCCGGATCTGGCCAGACCGCGAGCATACGGGATACGACGTCGTTGCAGGTCTAGAGAGTAGGCGGCGTGGCCCGACACCCTCTCGCCCGGCAGCCAGCGTTAGGCGGCGCAGCAGCCACGATTGCCGAGATGGATCATAGATGAGGATTGAGGAATGACAAGACTGGGTCCAGTTGGGAGGTTAACGATCCGAATTGTCCGCTAATTGCAGGGTGCGCGGGCCAGGTTGGGCGGCTAGTGAAAGAATCTCTACGCATGGCGCCAAATTTCCTTTCTTTCCTTATTCTATTTTTTGCCACCGAGCAGCAAATAATTTTTATTAACTTCATATTATTTTAAAAAAGCTCAACATAATTTTTACAAATGGTGAAATCATTTTGAAAGCTTTCTATGATCTACATCTACATGGTATACATAGGTAAAATAAATAAATGAAACTGCCTTTACATATTTTATTTTATGTAATTATATGGTTTTTTCCTAATATATTTGTCTAAGTGCTATGTTGGATCATTAACCATATTTTTCTAATATATTATGCTCATAGGATTTCTATACTAATTATATATATGTAGTGACGGCTATTATCTTTATCATATTTTGTAGGGAACATTTGAAAATTTGAATTTTAAAAATGACAAGTTCAAACACCTAGTTTGAAACATCAAATGGTCTCGGTTGAAGAAGTGATGAACAAGAGAGTTGTACAACTCATCAAGATGTACAAAACTTTTTTTGGGTGTTCTTCCATATAACAAAGTGAAAGTAACAATGTTCACAAAATGTACACATCTCCTTTATAGTTTAGGAAATTCTATGGAACCATGTAAGTGATATGTAAATTTTGTGAACAACGATATTATCGCTTCATCCGATGAACCAAAGATCAAAATAACAATTGTAGATATTGGGAAGTTATAAAACTTTATAGTTGGCAACTTTTGATTTAAAATCATCTTATCATGGAATAGTACATCCGAATTGTTTAAAATTTAAAATTCAAATTTTGTAAACGACCTCAGATGGAAAAACACCCAAACTAAAGTTTGTAGATATCGAAAAGGTATGAAACTTTGTAATTGAAAACTTTTTCATTGGAGTTCATCTTGCCATGCTAAACCTACGTTTAAATTTCTCAAATTTGAAATTTAAATTTCGTAAATGACCTCGGATGGAAAAACTTCCTAAACAATAATTGTAGATCTTGAAAAGGTATGAAACTTTATAGTTGACGACTTTTTGATGTGAATTTGTTTAGGACCTCCAAAATACAATTTACACTCGGTTTGATATAATATGTGGGGATCCAAAATGGAATATAGATACAAATGACTAAGGGGTGCAGTGGTTAGAGGAGGAGATGTGCAAGGGGCAGGTCATACATTCAAATCCTACGAATGACTAGCTAGTGCCTAGTGATGGCCTTCCCAAATTTGAACCTTTTTTTTCTTATTTTTACCAGCATTTTTCCAGATCTGATGTCAACCCCACATCAGTGCCGACATGCTAGTGTCGGTTCAAAATCCGGCACTGATGTGGGTATTTAAACCGGCACTGATGTCTAAATCTGGGGTAGTGTAAAAAAACCATAGTTCGTGTACTCAAGTAATATATAATATATGGGATTTCTTGTAGAAGAAAAACTAATATAACCTAAGCTTAACTTTCTATGTCAAAAGACCAGAATACCAAGTCAAATATTACCAAATATTGTACTGCTTAGTGTACACGTATATATAATGCATTCATGTTTTATTTTACAAAAGAAAATGTCTTTTGTGATGTCATTAACTTTTTTCCACATGGCTCAACTCTGGGAACTTTGCACTTGGAACACTAGGTGCAAATCCTAAAAATGGGGATAAAGAACTGTTCCCACCAAAAACAGAGAAACAACATAGTGATAACATTCAATCTTCTCCTTTGGGAGCAAAGAGGTTCGATCCGTACCCAACAAAATTATTTTACTTTTCTTTGGTAAAATTAGGAATAAAATGTTAAGGGATCAAATAACTCCAAAATAATACAAAAACATACTGGTCCTCGTGGTTTTCATGATCAGTTTCCTTCCGAAAGGTGCCAAGTTATAAATTCTTCTGCGCCACACTTATTTTGATATTTTCTATCCTTTCACAAAATCAGGAATAAATAAAATTTTAAAAGTCCCATATAATTCTAGAAAAAAGAATGCTTGTCCCATTGGGTTGCATGGCCGGTTTCCTTCCACAGGTACGACACTATTTTTCCTATTTTTTGGTAAAATCAGAAATAAATTATTAAATGGACCAAATAATCATAAGACAACACTAATGCATATTTGTCTATGTGGTTTGCTTGTTCAGTTTCTTTCCAAAAGTTGTTGGGTTCAATACCTGTGCACCACACTTATTTTGATATTTTCTATCTTTTTTTGTAAAATTCGGAATAAATAAATGTTAAAATTCCCAAATCTATTATCTATTTCTATTCTTTACCTAATAATTATAATTACCTATAATAATACAAGGAGAAAATTTTTCTGTCCGCCCAAAATTTTTCTGTCCGCCCCGCCCGATCTATTCCTGTACGGTTACGACTAAATTTTCTGCCCAGCCTATTTATGTACGGTTCTGTTGGAGAGGATGTGAGAAAAAAATAAATAGAAAAAGGAAGGTTCCAAGTGTACAAGTGTAAGGTCCTAGATGGCTAGAGGGGGGGTGAATAGCCTATAAAAAATTCTACAAACTCACTAAGCAAACTTCGTTAGATACACAAATGGCGGAAAGCAAGTTTTGCTTAGCCTACTAGATGATGCAAGCCTCCTATCCAAACAATTCTAGTAGGTGATCACTAGCACAAACAATAGCTACCACTAGTGATCAAGAGTTCTACCCACGGGATTTAATCTACACAAGGAGTGGTTCCCGACCGACCACACAAGCAATTCTACCCACGGGATTTAGTCTACACAAGTTGTGGTTCCCGACCGACCACGCAAGCAATTCTACTTTGCAAGAAAGTAATCAAAGTAATACAAGAGAGGGTAGGAGCTTGTTATACCGACGTGTCGAGTCGAGGTTGCCAATCACCAAGAAGATGAACAATCAATCACAATCGGCAACACACAAAGGATGATGACCAATCACCGGGAGACAAGATGAACACAATGATTTATCCCCGGATGTTCACTTGGGCACCGCCAAGCTACGTCACCCGTTGTGTCGACCAACACCTAGATGGTTCCTCGGTGTGACCCTCAAGTCACTAGCCCCTCAAGGCTCGCCCGCAAGGCACCGCAAGACACCACTCTCAAGCGAGGTACTCAACGACACGCGCAATCCACTAGGATGCTCTTCGTGATCCCCACGAGGTGAGCTCAAACCTCTCACAATCAACCGGAGGTGGCCAAGAACAATCACCTTCTCTTGCCAACGCCTCCAACAATCTCCAAGCCGGCTAGGAGCGGTACTCTCCAAGAGTAACAAGAAATCCACCGGCTAAACCACCCACAAGTGCCACTAGAATGCTCTCAAGCAATGCAATGCACTAGGTGATCTCTCAATCTCACTTTGGATGAGCAACAAGCAAGAGAGATGAGAGGAGAGTGTTTCTCTAGCACAAAGGATGAGCAAATGAGTAGAAATGGGCAAGAGCACTCCCCATGGCCGGCCAAGGGGCTATTTAAAAGCCCAAGGCGAAATCCAACCGTTACCCTCGGGCCGGCCGATTTCAACTCGCCGGACGTCGTCCGCGGCCCAAGCGCGGACGCGTCCGGCGCCCGCGCGCCCGCGTCGGTCCGACCGTTGAAGCTCCTCGTTCAAACGCATCACTCGGCCGGACGCTAAACAGTGAACCACCAGCGTCCGCCGCCCGAGTCAGTGGCGAGTCCGGCGCTACCTAGCAGCTCGACCTCGAGCCCACAGCGAGACCACGCCGGACGCGTCCGGCGGAAGTCCGTGCGTCCGGCCCGACGACCCGACCCCGAAAGAAGTTTCTGGGTCGGCGCCCGACCCACCGCCGGACGCGCCACACCCGTCCGCCGCTCGGCGAGCCGAGCCATCCACCTCGCGCCACTTCACAATGCGCCGGACGCGTCCGGGGCGCCTGCCCAAGGCGCGTCCGGCGCCTCTGCGGGATGCTTGCCATTCGTCGTGTCGTCGATCCAAGTTCTTAGACAAAGCTATCCAACAAGTATACCAACTTGATCATCGAGATAGCATGAAATCAACCAAATTTTGCATCCGGCGCAATAGAAAATATGCATCCATTTTTCTCGAAAGCGCCGAATCCCGCCTCACAAGCTCGGCGGGAGGAAGAGAGGGACCCAAACCCATCTCTACCCCGCAAACCACAAATAAGCACCAAAACGCCACCTTTGTAAATGTGCCAACACCACCAAGTGTACATCTCCATGTGCTTGTGTGTTAGCTTTTCACAAACATTTCCCAAAGGTTAGGTTAGCTCACTAGGCCCTACATGCAATGCACTTCATGAATTCACCTAGTGGCACCCATGCGTCGAATAGCCGATAAGACTTCCCCTCTTAATAGTGCGGCTATCGATTCTAAACCACTCACACCCTCTATGGTGTCTTGAGTGCAAAACAAAATGGCCCTATCGGTTATACCTTTGCCTTGAGCCCATTTTGTTCCTCCAAATGATATGAACACTTCACACCATCATGTGACCGTCTCGATCCATCGACCTCGACTTCACTTGCCCTTCACCGTGCATCGGTCCATCGGCGCCTAGTCTTGCCCGAGCTTCACCATCGCATGGTCCTTCACTCCCAAGCCTTGACTAGCCCTTCACCTTCAACACCGGTCCATGGAGCCAAGCACCGTCTTGATCTTCATCTTTGATCACATGACACGTGTCATGCTTCATATTCAATATGCTCATCGTGTGGACAACCTTTCTCTAAATCAACCACTTAGATAAACAAGGTTAGTCCTAGGTTTCATCAATTAGCCAAAACCAAACTAGGGACTTTCAATCTCCCCCTTTTTGGTAATTGATGACAACCTCAACAAAGATGATTTAATAATAAAGATTTTGAACTTGTCATACTTGTCCAATCATTAAGCTCACAAGAGAAATTTGGACAACTATAGCAAGTTCGGTTTTGGTAGTATTGCTCCCCCTACATATGTGCATAGAGTTTGGATTTAAAGCTTTGCACATATGCATGGATAAGATTGTGGGGAGAGTAATTCTACCAAAATGATGCTAAGGTGTAAGAAATGGACCTTTGAAGCGTGATACCAATCGGAGTTGCAATTTACACCATCCTTAGCACCATGAAGTAACTAGACATCCATCAAAAACTCAAGAACCCCGTGAGATCAACATTATAAGCAAAGTTCTTGAACCACTTGTAAGGCAAGGGGAGTCTAGTTACAACCTATGCATGCTAGTAGATCATTACACCATTCAAGTCCTATACAAGCATTGCACCACACAGGCAAGAAGACACCACTTGTATAAAATTTTAAAACTAGGTGCCATGAGCAAGTCATATGAGAATGCACAAATAAATGCAACAACTTTGTTCATGAGCTTGCTCCCCCTTCTTGTGTGCATCAAAAAATTTTATTCACCCCTTTATCATGTTCAATTATCTTTTTCTCTCCCCCTTTGTCAACAATTGCCCAAAAATGGGATCAAATTGTGGAGAGAAAAGGACTTTGATGGAGTAAACAAAACTTTAGTCAAATTTGGTTCAATCTAGACCACTTGCCAAAGACATTTAATTCGGTTTGAACCAAAGACAAGCTTCTTCACACCTTATGACAAGGGTTATCTTGCCTATGTTGAATTAAACACTTGTAGCAAATATTCTAGATTCAACACTAGGATTGCAAGCCCATAAACATGTCATATGTCACCACTAGATCAAGCAAAACATAGAAGCAATAGTGGTAACCATATATACATCAAACACATTTGATTTATCATGAATGCTCCAAATGCACCTTGTATGTCTACATGTGCTACCACAAGTATAATCCTAAGAATGAATGACATGTCAACCAATGGTACCTTGCTTTGTCGAAGGAGAGGCATGTCAAGTAGTGGTGGGGTGCATTCAACACATGTTTGAGAAATCAAGAATGTTCAACTCATTCCTTAGCTTGCAAAACCTTCTTTCATCAAGTGGCTTGGTGAGGATGTCGGCAAGTTGATCATCGGTGCCCACACTTTCAATGGAAATGTCACCCTTTTGTTGATGATCTCTAATGAAGTGATGCCTTATGTCAATGTGCTTTGTTCTTCCATGTTGAACCGGGTTTTGTGTCATCTTGATTGCACTTTCATTATCACAAAACAATGGCACATTCTTGAAGTTGATGCCATAATCCTTCAAAGTTGACTTCATCCAAAGCAATTGTGCACAACAACTCCCCGCACTAACATATTCGGCTTCGGCGGTAGAGATTGCCACACTATTTTGTTTCTTTGAGGACCATGACACAAGTGATCTTCCAAGAAGTTGACATGTACCACTTGTGCTCTTTCTATTGATCTTGCAACCACCATAGTCGAGTCCGAATATCCAATCAATTCAAACTTTGACCCCTTGGGATACCACAATCCAACATTTCTTGTTTGCTTCAAGTACCTCAATATTCTCTTTGCGGCCGTGAGATGACTCTCTCTAGGTGAGGCTTGATATCTAGCACACATGCAAACACTAAACATGACATCCGGTCTTGATGCGGTGACATAGAGTAGGCTTCCAATCAATGACCGATAATCCTTTTGATTCACCATATTGCCATCATGATCACTATCAAGATTCCCATTGGTGCCCATTGGAGTTGAGATTGGCTTTGCATCTTGCATTCCAAACTTCTTCAACATGTCCCTTATGTATTTCCCTTGACTCACAAATGTCCCATTCTTCAATTGCTTGACTTGAAGACCAAGGAAATAGCTAAGATCACCAATCATGGACATCTCAAACTCTTTTGCCATCATTTCACCAAATTCTTCACAATATACTTGATTGGTTGATCCAAAGATGATATCATCAACATATATTTGCACAATGAAGAGATCATTACCAATCTTCTTGGTGAATAGAGTAGTATCAACCTTGCCCATAATGAACCCCTTGGAGTGAAGAAAAGTCTTCAATCTCTCATACCATGCTCTAGGTGCTTGCTTCAAGCCATACAAAGCTTTCTTCAATTTGTACACATGGTTGGGTCTCTTCTCATCTTCAAAACCGGGAGGTTGCTCAACATATACTAGCTCATTGATGATCCCATTGAGAAATGCACTCTTGACATCCATTTGATATAACTTGATGTTGTGGGCACATGCATAAGCCAATAGAATCCTTATTGCCTCCAATCTTGCCACCGGAGCATATGTTTCATCATAATCAAGACCTTCAACTTGAGTATAGCCTTGTGCAACTAGTCTTGCTTTGTTTCTAATCACAACACCATCTTGATCTTGCTTGTTCTTGAAAACCCATTTGGTTCCAATGACATTGTGATCCTCCGGCCTCTCAACTAACTCCCACACATCATTTCTTGTGAAGTTGTTGAGCTCTTCTTGCATTGCCATGATCCAATCGGCATCATCCAAGGCTTCCTCAACTTTCTTTGGCTCTTTGGTTGACACAAATGATGCATACTCACAAATCATAGCCACTCTTGATCTCGTTTGCACACCACTTCTAATATCACCAATGACACCAATTGGATGATCTCTTGCAACATGTTGTGGTTGTAGCACTTGCACTTGATTGCTTGAGCTTGGTTGATCACTTGACTTGTCCTTATTGGATGAACTAGCACCATGATCTTGCACTTGAGCATTGCTAGCTTGCCTCAATGGAGAATTGAACACTTCATCTTTATCATCTTGCACAACAACCACTTGTTTTGCTCTAATCTCCCCAATGTCCATGTTCTTCATAGCTTCAACCAATTGAGTTCCACCAACATCTTCTAGATTCTCATCTTCATCTTGTGACCCATTGGTTTCATCAAATTGCACATCATGGACTTCCTCTCTAATGCCACTTGAATTGTTCCAAACTCTATAAGCCTTGCTTGTAGTTGAATAACCGAGTAGGAACCCTTCATCACATCTCTTTTCAAACTTCCCCAATCTAGTGCCCTTTCTCAAGATGTAGCATTTACAACCAAACACTCTAAAATAACCAATATTGGGCTTTCTTCCATGAAGTAACTCATATGGGGTCTTCTCTAGCAAAGTATGACAATAGAGCCTATTGATGTAGTAACATGCCGTGTTGATTGCTTCATCCCAAAATGATTGACTAACTTTGTACTCATGAAGCATTGATCTAGCCATATCAAGCAATGTTCTATTCTTCCTCTCAACTAGGCCATTTGATTGTGGAGTGTATTTGGCCGAGAATTGATGACCAATGCCATAGTGATCACACAATTCTTCCATTCTTGTATTTTTGAACTCACTCCCATTGTCACTTCTCACTTTCTTGATTCTCATGTCAAACTCATTGTGAACTCTAGTGAGAAAGGTCTTGAAGGTGTCATACACTTCACTCTTGTCACTAAGAAAGAATACCCATGTGAATCTTGTGAAGTCATCCACTATGACAAATCCATACTTGTTGCCACCAATACTTGTGTATGTAGTTGGGCCAAATAGATCCATGTGCAACAACTCAAATGCCTTGCATGTGCTCATTATGCTCTTCTTTGGATGTGAGTTTCCAACTTGCTTCCCGGCTTGACATGCACTACACAACTTGTCCTTCTCAAATACAACATCTTTCAAGCCTTCAACAAGATTGTGTTGTGTGAGCTTCTTCAATTGTTTCATGCCAACATGTCCAAGCCTTCTATGCCAAAGCCAACCCAAACTTGATTTTGACATCAAACATGTTGTCAAGGAAGCTTCACTAGTGTTGAAATCAACAAGATAGAGATTCTCATATCTAAAGCCTTTGAACACCAAGTTGGAACCATCAAGAGAAACTACCTCAACATCATTTGCCCTAAAGATACACTTGTAGCCTCGATCACAAATTTGTGCCACCGAGAGAAGATTGAAATCCAAGCTTTCAACTAGCATCACATTGGAGATACTCATGTCATTTGATATTGCAATCTTGCCCAAACCAACAACCTTGCCTTTCTTGTTATTGCCAAAAGTAATTGACTCAATGCCACTATCATTCTTCTCAATTGAATCAAACATTCTTGATGTGCCGGTCATGTGTTGAGAACACCCACTATCAATAATCCAATGCCTTCCTCCGGCTTTATAATTCACCTACAAGCAAATCAATGAAGCTTAGGTACCCATTTTTGCTTGGGTCCTTGTAGGTTAGTGACTAAGCTCTTTGGTACCCAAATTGCCTTCTTCTTTGGGCCAACAATGGGTGTACCAACAAACTTAGCTTGCACACCTTTCACACCCTTGGTAAGCACATAACAAGAATCAAAAGATATAGCATTGTCAAGTTTCTTGTTTTGTTGCTTCTTGTTGCAATTTTGCTCTAGGTGCCCAACTTGCTTGCATCTATAGCAAAACCGACCATTGCTCTTCACAAAGCTAGGCTTTGGAGTTGCAAAGGCCGACTTGCCCTTCTTGGGGGTATAGCCCAATCCCTCTTTGTTAAGAGAGAACCTTTGGCTACCCAAGCACTTTAGCAAGCGGGCCTCACCACCATAGGCTTTGCCTAAGGCATGAGTGAGCTCATCCACCTCCTTCTTGAGAGTCTCATTCTCAACCATAAGTGTAGCATCACAAGTGAAGCCATCACTAGTAGTAGAGGTAGAGTCGGTGGTGGTGGTGGATGATGTGCTACAAGAAGGGTTAGCATTTGTCATGATGATAGGTTGATAAAATGATTCATCAATGATGTCACAAGTAAGGCCTATATCACATGATGCAACCACCACTTTCTTTGCTTGTTGCTCAAGTAGAAGTGAGTGAGCCTTTTTCAAGCTTAGAATGAGCATCACCAAGTTTCTCATGGTCTTCCACTAGACACTCATGAGTGGTCATAAGCTCACCTAGGGCTTTCTCAAGTATTTCTACTTTCATTGAAAGCTTCTTGCACTCCTTTTCCTTGGCAATAGCTATATCTCTAGTTTCTTGCATCAAGTCATATAATTGATCCTTAGAAGGTTCATCATCATCATCAACATTATCAACATCGTGAGCATATTCCATCTCACTATCATCATCACTATCATCATATTGTACCTTGGTTTCCTTGGCCATGAAGCACGATGGTGATGAAGAAAATAATGAAGGCTTCTTGTTGATGGCGATGGAAGCCATAGCCTTGTTGCTTGTATCTTCATCTTTATCATCATTGTCACTTTCCCAAGTGACCACAAATGCACCATTCTT
Organism: Themeda triandra; assembly: GCA_018135685.1. NCBI lineage: Eukaryota > Viridiplantae > Streptophyta > Magnoliopsida > Poales > Poaceae > Themeda > Themeda triandra. Next base: position 509,627 of record JAENPR010000167.1, on the reverse strand, counting down.
GCCCTTCTTGAGTGTCATCTTGGCCTCATGCTTCTTCTTCTCAAACTTGCCCTTGTTGTAGTTTTTCTTCTTCTCATATGGGCATTCGGCTTGTAGATGCTCGGTGCTATCACAATTGAAGCATTTTCTTGGTTGCTCTTGCTTCTTGAAGTTGTTCCTCTTGAAGCCTCTTCTCTTGATGAACATGTGTCCCATCTTCTTCACTACAAGAGCAAGTGCCTCATCATCAATCTCAAAGTCACAATCTTCCTCATTGTTTTCTTCTTCTTCAAAGATTGGTGCTTTGCCCTTGGAGGATGTGGCTTGGAATGCCACGGTCTTCTTCTTCTTCTCTTCCTCCACCTTCTCATCATCTTGATCAAACTTGTCATATGTCAAGACTTCACCAAGCAAATCATTTGGCTTCTTATTCTCAAGCCCATCTCTTTGTAGCATTAGCTTCAACATCTTGAAACTCTTCGGCAAGCAAATCAAGAACTTGTGACAAAAGTCTTCATCTTTTGTCTTGTGCCCCAAACTCTTGAGATCATTCACAATCACTTGTAGACGATGAAACATTTCAATGATTGTTTCATCCTCCTTCTTCTTGAAGTTCTCGAACTCACTTTTGAGTCCATATAGCTTGGCACTCTTCACAACCTTGGTGCCCTCATAGGTCTCACCCAACCTAGTCCACACTTCACTTGCAAGCTCCAAATCCTTGATTCCCTCAAACACCTTTGTATCAATGCCATTTTATAGGGTGTTGAGAGCCATTCTATTGCATGTGATGTTGGCTTTGTCCTCATCGGTGAGATGATCATTATCAAGAATAGCATAGTCATGCAAAGTAACTTGCAAGACTCTTTCTTGTATTGAACCAAGATACATGATCATCTTTCTCTTCCAATGATCAAAGGAACTCACTCCATCAAACATAGGCGGTTTGCCCCCAACAAGGTTGAACACAATCTGAGCCATCTTAACACCGTAGGATGTTAAGCCTTGCACTAAAACGGTGACCTCGGCTCCGATACCACTTGTAAGGTCCTAGATGGCTAGAGGGGGTGAATAGCCTATAAAAAATTCTACAAACTCACTAAGCAAACTTCGTTAGATACACAAATGGCGGAAAGCAAGTTTTGCTTAGCCTACTAGATGATGCAAGCCTCCTATCCAAACAATTCTAGTAGGTGATCACTAGCACAAACAATAGCTACCACTAGTGATCAAGAGTTCTACCCACGGGATTTAATCTACACAAGGAGTGGTTCCCGACCGACCACACAAGCAATTCTACCCACGGGATTTAGTCTACACAAGTTGTGGTTCCCGACCGACCACGCAAGCAATTCTACTTTGCAAGAAAGTAATCAAAGTAATACAAGAGAGGGTAGGAGCTTGTTATACCGACGTGTCGAGTCGAGGTTGCCAATCACCAAGAAGATGAACAATCAATCACAATCGGCAACACACAAAGGATGATGACCAATCACCGGGAGACAAGATGAACACAATGATTTATCCCCGGATGTTCACTTGGGCACCGCCAAGCTACGTCACCCGTTGTGTCGACCAACACCTAGATGGTTCCTCGGTGTGACCCTCAAGTCACTAGCCCTCAAGGCTCGCCCCGCAAGGCACCGCAAGACACCACTCTCAAGCGAGGTACTCAACGACACGCGCAATCCACTAGGATGCTCTTCGTGATCCCCACGAGGTGAGCTCAAACCTCTCACAATCAACCGGAGGTGGCCAAGAACAATCACCTTCTCTTGCCAACGCCTCCAACAATCTCCAAGCCGGCTAGGAGCGGTACTCTCCAAGAGTAACAAGAAATCCACCGGCTAAACCACCCACAAGTGCCACTAGAATGCTCTCAAGCAATGCAATGCACTAGGTGATCTCTCAATCTCACTTTGGATGAGCAACAAGCAAGAGAGATGAGAGGGAGAGTGTTTCTCTAGCACAAAGGATGAGCAAGTGAGTAGAAATGGGCAAGAGCACTCCCCATGGCCGGCCAAGGGGCTATTTAAAAGCCCAAGGCGAAATCCAACCGTTACCCCTCGGGCCGGCCGATTTCAACTCGCCGGACGCGTCCGCGGCCCAAGCGCCGGACGCGTCCGGCGCTCCTCGCGCGCCCGCGCGTCGCGACCGTTGAAGCTCCTCGTTCAAACGCATCACTCGGCCGGACGCTAAACGGTGAACCACCGGCGTCCGCCGCCCGAGCCGTGGCGAGTCCGCGCTACCTAGCGGCTCGACCTCGAGCCCACAGCCGAGACCACGCCGGACGCTGCGTCCGGCGAGCGTCCGGCCGTGCGTCCGACAGCGCGACCCAGAAAAGAAGTTTCTGGTCGGCGTCCGACCCACCGCCGGACGCGCCACACCCGCGTCCGCCGCTCGCTGAGCTGAGCCATCCACCTCGCGCCACTTCACAATGCGCCGGACGCGTCCGGCGCCTGCCCAAGGCGCGTCCGGCGCCTCCTGCAGATGCTGCCATTCGTCGTGTCGTCGATCCAAGTTCTTAGACAGGCTATCCAACAAGTATACCAACTTGATCATCAGAGATAGCATGAAATCAACCAAATTTTGCATCCGGCGCAATAGAAAATATGCATCCATTTTTCTCGAAAGCGCCGAATCCCGCCTCACAAAGCTCGGGCGGGAGGAAGAGAGGGACCCAAACCCATCTCTACCCCCGCAAACCACAGCGCACCAAAACGCCACCTTTGTAAATGTGCCAACACCACCAAGTGTACATCTCCATGTGCTTGTGTGTTAGCTTTTCACAAACATTTCCCAAAGGTTAGGTTAGCTCACTAGGCCCTACATGCAATGCACTTCATGAATTCACCTAGTGGCACCCATGCGTCGAATAGCCGATAAGACTTCCCTCTTAATAGTGCGGCTATCGATTCTAAACCACTCACACCCTCTATGGTGTCTTGAGTGCAAAACAAAATGGCCCTATCGGTTATACCTTTGCCTTGAGCCCATTTTGTTCCTCCAAATGATATGAACACTTCACACCATCATGTGACCGTCTCGATCCATCGACCTCGACTTCACTTGCCCTTCACCGTGCATCGGTCCATCGGCGCCTAGTCTTGCCCGAGCTTCACCATCGCATGGTCCTTCACTCCCAAGCCTTGACTAGCCCTTCACCTTCAACACCGGTCCATGGAGCCAAGCACCGTCTTGATCTTCATCTTTGATCACATGACACGTGTCATGCTTCATATTCAATATGCTCATCGTGTGGACAACCTTTCTCTAAATCAACCACTTAGATAAACAAGGTTAGTCCTAGGTTTCATCAATTAGCCAAAACCAAACTAGGGACTTTCAACAAGTGCAAGAGAGAAAGAAAAGGTGGAAGGGTACAAATTGAATTCGAAAAAGTTGAGGATTTCTGATGTAAAAGTTTAGCACACATTGGTACTAAAATAAAAAAAATAGCAAAACTATTTTTAAACTCCTTTTGACTAGCCTACACGTGAAAATATATATCATAAAGAAAAAAAATAAGTAAGTAGGAAAACTACTTTGTAACTCGTAGAAATATAGAAAAAAATAAATAAGTAGCAAAACTATCTTTTAACTCCACTTGACTAGACCATAGCTCTATGTTTTCTTTCAAACTTATAGAGGGTGTTTTCTTGTCCTTATGCAGTGAAATTTTTGTGGTATAATTTATGGTAAGAAATTTATGTATAATGGATTAGACACATATTGACTGAGTTGAAGTCTAAAACAAAAAAAAAAAAACAATCTAAAAGAATACAACATAGGAGCACAAAACACTTAAGACCACACCACTACATGTGATAAGTCTCATCTCTCTGCAAACAGTGGTGCAAGCGGGCTTAATTATCCTACTGGCTGCCTACATGATGGTGCATCAGCCATTTACAAAACTTGTATTTTACATGGCTCGGCTCTATGTTTGATCTTTGCCGCCACCATACACAAGCATCTCGATCATTTCATTTGCATCAGGAATTGAGAATTGACAGGAAGATAAGAATTCCCTGGCTCGAAGACTACAACGTTGAGACAAACGTATGGTGGGCACGGAGTGCGATGTTATGGAGTGACGGTGTAGAGTTAAGTTCGGCATCTGGAGCTCTAATCTCTACAAGCTCAGTGGCCCTGCTATATGTGAAGCATCCTGTAGGGGCCGACGCCCAAAATGAGGCTCTATCTGGGACATTACTGTTTGTCAGCATGGAATAGGTGCGATGTTGGCGTTTCGACCATGCTACACACTATCTGCATCATGCGTTACGCAGAAAGCAATAGTGTAATGACATGACAGGAGTGCACATTTTAGAAGTTACAGAGATTGTGCCTTGTATGGGCGAGCTAGGGGTGATAGTAGTGTTGAGAAGATCAGCTTGACGAGGTAGAGGAGACGAACCATAACTACTATAAGTGTTCGCACACTAAACAAATTTTGATCTTTAATATAAACAATTTTTTCTTTTACACCTAAATCTTCGGTAGAATAAAAATTAGTATATATATTTTTTATTAACCCCGTTGCAACGCACGGGCAATTTTGCTAGTACCTAATAATAAAGCAAGAAAATTTCAGTCTGCCAACTTCTATCCGCCAATTTCTGTCGGTCACTTTTTTTATTTTACATGGTTGGTGTCCGGTTCTGAGATAGATTAGAAGTACGGAAGACAAAAAGAAGTACAGGGTTCCTGGAATAAAAATACTAAAGAGAAAAAAGAGTGGAAGGATCTAAATTAAATTCAAGAAACTCAAGGATTCTGATGTAAAAGTTCAGCCTATGTTGGACCTTCTTATAAGATGGAATCCATCTCATGGTCATGGGCCTTCTGTGCCACACCTTTATTTTTTTTATTTTTTTATGGTGAAACAAAAACTAATTATGGAAATAGAAACTAATTTTTTAACTTATGTAACACGCTCCCGCAATTGGTTGACAACTCGATTCAAAGGCCATCAGCCATCGCTGCCAGAACAAAACTCCCAGTGCCATCGTCAATGGTGCGGACGGAGCATGCGAGGCCACCATCGCCGCCACCATCTCATGTTCGTACAAGTTAAATCAAACATTCTTTTTTTTGGTGAAAATAAACTTGTACATTAGATATGTGAAAAATTGTAGAAACAAAAACTTTTTTTTTTGAACTTATGTAACCTTCTCCTCCAATTGGTTGACAACTCGATTCAAAGGCCTGATCAGCCATCGCCGTCGGAACAAAGCTCGCACTGCCACCATTCCTGGCGTGTACGAAGCACGTGAGGCCATCATCGCCGCCACCATCTCATGTCAGTACGAGTTAAATCAAAACACAATTGATTTAAATATAAATTGGAATACATTACGGGATAATTATATAAAGTTTCCATCACAAGCCGTATAGTGACCATGCAATAAACCGCGTATCCCGTTGCAACGCACGGACATTTTTGCTAGTGATTCTAGAAACGCAAAAATTAATGCTTGTCCGATTCGGTTGCATGCCCAGTTTCCTTCCACAGGTGTGACACTATTTTTTTATTTTTTTGGTAAATTAGAAATAAAGTGTTAAAGGGATCAAATAATCACAAGATAACACCAAAGCATATTTGTCTCTGTGGTTTGCTTGTTCAGTTTCTGTCCAAAAGTTGTTGAGTTCAATACTTGTGCACCACACTATTTTGATATTTTCTATCTTTTTGGTAAAATCCGGAATAAATAAAATGTTAAAAGTCTCAAATGATTCTAGAAAAGCAAAAAGGAATGCTTGTCCCATTCGGTTGCATGCCCGGTTTTTGCGACACTATTTTTTTAATTTTTTGGTAAATTAGAAATAAAGTGTTAAAGGGATCAAATAATAACAAGTTAACACAAAAGCATACTTGTCTTTGTGGTTTGCTTGCTCAGTTTCCTTCCAAATCTTGCTATGTTCAATACTTGTGCACCACACTTATTTTGATATTTTTATTTTTAGTAAAATCAGGAATAATAATAAAATGTTAAAAGTCCCAAATAATTCTAGGAAAACAAAAAAGTATGCTTGTTGCATACTCGGTTTCCTTCCACGTGCCACACTATTTTTTATTTTTATTTTGAATTAAAAAATGTATGCTGCATTTAAGGAATAATATGTCACATCAACTTATAACCCATTCTGTAGGTTACACGTTTTTGGTTTCGCATAAAAAATGTCTCAAAATGGTTCAGGATAAATTTCTAATACACATTAACACGTCTCTACTTAATGAAAACATCTCGATGCGCATAAGGATGATTATTTGAAACGCTTTATAACGTGTCTTAATGCTACTCACAGTTGTAAGCATGTCTAATTATGTGTCAACTTTATACGTTTTTAGTTGTATGTCAAAAAGCATTTCTGGGTGCTTATTCATGATTTTGAGATACGCTTTACAACGTGTGTAGATGTTATTGACGATTGAAAGCGTGGCTAATTTCGTGTCATTTAAATATGATTTCAAAAGTGTTAAAAGATGTATCTAGATACCTCTTGACGTTGAAAGCGTGTTAAATATCGTATCTCTTAGATACGCTCTTGAAATCGTGTCAAATAATGTCTTTACTTGCCAACCGAGAGACGCTTTTTCTAGCGTTACAAATACAGCGTAGCTAGGGGGGGGGGGGTTTCTAGTAGTGAGACAGCCTGAGAATTGCTGCGGTGCCATCCCATTTATGAGCTTCTACACTCCAGGTACAGTGCTAGCCCATTGCCTAGATGTAATCCTGCACAAGGACTACCATGTACAGTTCCAATTAGTGTTTATCTATTAAACTGAATATTGATGTGATGTTAGTCAGTTCAAAACTGAATACATGGCAGTATCTGAAGATCTTGCTTGTTTTGGTTTGGTCTGAATTTTAAGTGCCGTTACTGAAACTGAATGTTTTGATTGTTGTGTTGATATCTTTTATGCATGTTTTGATGTTCACATGCTAATACCCAAACCTTTTATACCTTTGGGATTGCACCAACTAATCATAAACTGTTGTTATATCACATTTTGGATTGTTCGTTATTTCACCCTAATTTGTAAATACTATGCAATAGGAAAAGATTGCACTATTTTATTCATCTTTAACAACTATTTGTGTGAACAAAATAATTTTAACTTATATGCTACTGAATGGTGTGGTAGTGACTAGCCAGTGTACACATTAATCACTGTTGAACCAAGGTGTGGTAGTGACTAGCCAGTGTACACATTCACCAAGTTAAATCTGCTGCAGTTAGCATCTTTGCAGGTTGGTGCTTTGCTTTGGAGTGTCCACTGTTATTCTCTTGGGTAGTTTAATTTATCGTTGTGTCAACCATCATTGGACCTATGATGTTTTGATCATGACTGTAGCAACTATATTTCAATTTAGTCTTGTCTCTGATAGTGTTTCATTAATGTTTAACATTTTCATTTTAATCAGAAGCTATATTGTGGCTGTTTTGACTGGAAAATGAATCTGGGTGCTTCAGTTTAATTTTCATTTCTGTAACATGGGTAGCAATTTCTGGCTGTCTATGTATTCAGGAATCCACTCAGAACTGGAAAGAAGTTTGGGTTTTGAGTTCAGTGTCTGTCTGAAATATTGGCTGTCTTTCTGGTTGCATACAGTTTTAAGCTTCGTTTATTGGATGCTTGTCTCTCTGGTTGCATACAGTTTTAAGCTTCATTTATTGTACTTCATGAGCCAGAGCATGCTCTAGCTTTTGTTATTAGAGCACTAGAATGCATCTATAGATTGAAGCTTATTTGTTCCGTTGCAAGAGTGTGATAACGCAGCGGAAAAGGATGGTAAACAACTTTTTCTAGCAGTGACATGTGAGCAGAACCCTTTGTTGTAGCTTGGTAATGGACATATACTTTGTCTGGATTTCAAAATTTTGCTTCAAAGGCTGACCTGATTACCTGAATCAGTCGTAGTCAGATACCAAATCAAGTGTAACCTTGTGTAAATGTTCTACACATGCTTATTTTCAGGCAGTGGTGGTTTGTTATCACTAGCGAGGACTAATGTCAAGTTCTGCCTGAAGTTGTACAGTTGTAGTGTCTATTTCAGGGCATGCAGACTGCTATCTGTATCTAGTTTATTGAGTGTTGGTTTGGTTCCAGTACTGTCTGGTGGTTCACAGAGTGAATGAAGTCAACACTGTCCTGAAGATTGTTGTCAAAAAAAAAAAAAAAAAAAAAAAAAAAAAAAAAAAACACTGTCCTGAGACCTAAACAAACATCGAAGATGGAACTGAAGACTATGTTTCAGGTCTGTAGTTAAACACCTAAACTTATTTGAGTTCATTTATGATTGAAAAATCCACTAGCAACCGAAAATGTATTCGGTCATCCTTTTGCACTGAAACCTGAGTTTGCTTTACTTGTTCATTTATCAGAATCCTTTAAGAGTTTCCGCTCTTTGAGGAATATACTAGGAAGTGAAATTACACAATTTTTGTTTGTTTAGTTTCTGTTTTTATGTACATAAAGTTGCTTGTTTATCGGATTGCTTGCAGTTTAAAGCTTTATTTGTTGGACTGTGTCTTTATTTGTTTGCTGTTTAGCAAGATAGCTAGTTTGCAAATTCATTCAAGCAGCTCTGCTACTATTGAAATTTGCTTGGCATATTAACCTGAAATTTTTGGCAACATATTAACCTGAAATATTGTTAGTGAGGAAAAAGAAAACTATGTATCACACTGTCTATGGAAACAAACAAACTGGCACATCACTGAAACTATATGTTGACTCCATGTTCATTTCATTTCCTGAAACATTAATCTTACATCCAATCTTGGTCACATGTTATCCTGACTGTTGTCCAAGTACAAGTTCCATACTTCCAGAAATACACTTGGAAATCAGAAGCTAACGTTTCATGGTATTTTGGCTTGTACATTATTTTACTCTGCTTATTACTACACAATAGGCAGCCTGCATTGTTTCATCTTTATAAGAACTGTTTGGGTGAGCAACAAAACAATTTTTACATGTATGCTATTGTAATGTTTTGTCGAGTTAAAATACTGCTTGTTAAGTAAACCTTTTTTTTTACAACAAACATATATATATTAATTAACAGCAAGTACTAGCTGTTAGAAGGGAGAAGCGCTCCCGTTGTACAGATGTCAATATATACAACCTTTAAGGAGCACATTGATACATGATCCGAGCGAGAACAAAAGAACACAGGATTGCAAGCAACAGATCCATTGTCTATCAAAGCTTGTCTCGCTAGCCTATGAGTTGTAGCATTTGAAGTTCTTGGAATCTTGGAGATGATGCATGATAGTTGAGAGCGGTAGTTTAAAAATAGTTGGGTGAAGTACTTGATCCTCCAGTCTGGTGGCGTAGAGTCATGTGTAGCATTGAAGGAGGCAGCCAACTGTTGATTATCTGTAAAATAATCGATACTTATTCTGCATAGTTGTTTTTTGTTGGAATGATCTGCACGATTGCTTTTGAGATTGCACCTGGACAGTAATCTTAGTACGGGTAAAACAATCAACTTGGGACATTGCTTCAAATGTTCTGTTTTCTGATGTAGGCCTGACTTATGGGCCATAGCTGACTGAAAACTATTTTCAGGTTTGCAATTGAGCATAAATTTGAGGTTCTGCACGGAAAGGAGACAAAAAAATGTGTAACTGTTGAGATGTGGTCATTGCATCCCTTTCTTAAAGCTAGGCTTGCCCACCATCCATGTAACGTGGCAACTCACTTGGGATGTGACCGCTATATAGTCTAACAGAGTTGATGGCCTTCGCATCACCAGATAAGCCATCACTTTCCTTGGTGTAGGAAGTGGCTGCCAGCAGAATCTTCTTCCTCATGTCGACCTCGATCATCCATTTTGGCTCATCGCTGTTATGGTGGACGACGACAGGCTTCTGTAGTCGGAAGACGACGACAGGCTTCTGTAGTCGGAAGACGACGACGTCAGGATTGTCCATGTCAACGACAGGGAACTCTGGCTGGACGTGTGGTAAAGGGAATCGGTCTCCACCATCGAAGGCGTCCCAGAACTCTTCCTCGTGCACTGTCAAGTCTTTCTTCCACGAGTTGTAATCTTCGCGCAGCGACCAGGTGGTGACTCGAAACCTCCGGCTCCACTTGAGCACGTCCCGGTGCCCAACTCCATAGTTGCTAAAGTGCTGGGTGTCGATGCTGACGAACTTGATGCCGTAGCGCGTGACGGACACGCTGCGCCTAGCTTTAGGCCATTCTCGGCGGCCGTGTTTGTCCTTAGGTTCCCGCACCCTATCCACCGGAAGCGGCACGTACCATAGCTTCGGTGGCTTTGGCGGTTTCGTCGTTGTCTTGCAGCCCAGCTTTGAGGAGAGGTCCATGATCACCATACCACGGTAGTAATCCACCCAGATCATGTACCTGCGTCCGCCGTAGTCGTATGGCACCACATCGTCCGTCGACCACCAGCGTAAGCCATGGCCTCCATTGGTACCGCGGATGTGCAGGTTCTTGAAGGACTCCCACTGGCCAGACTCAGACCGGAACAGGTGGACGTCGTTGCCATTCCAGTCACTCATCCGAAGTTCAGCCACAACGAACGACGGCGAGCCGTCATCGCTAGTGCAGGACATTATACCAAACGACGGCGAGCCGTCGTAGCTAGTGCAGTACATTATACCAATTTCTTCGGTACATGTAATACGGTCTGGTAGCAGCAGCAATGAAGGTTGCCGGTGCCGGGAGGGGTCGCCGCGGCTCGCCTGGTAAACGAACAAGTCAAAGTCAACGAAACTGTGGAACGGGATCGCGAGTAGTAGCACCACGTCGCGGTGCGCCGCGATGACGTTCCCCGAGGTCTTGCTCGGGGCGACGGCGAGGACGGAAATTCCGGGCGGTTCCACGAGCTCAAAAGAGACGGAGATCTCCTCGCCTTCGGATGTGCGGGACGTCGCTGACTTCGCGATGAGGTCGTTGGGGAAATCGTGCAGCAGGGCACCACCTCCGTTCAGGAGCACCCAACTCCAACTTGGGTTTGAAGCCGGCGAACTCACGGGCAAAGTACCGGACGACTGCTTAGGCTGCCGGTGGCTGCCGGCGCCGGGCGCATCGTCGTCAGCTGTCTGCGTAATTGAGGCACGCATGGAGCTAAACGAGGTGGACCTGGTGTCTGATGACTCGGCGGGCACATCGTCGTCGTCGGCTGTCTGCATAGTTGAGGCCCTCATGGTGCTACAGGAGGTGGACCTGGTGTCTGATAACCAACGTCGCCGGTGGCTGGACGTCTTTATGTCTCCGTGGTCCAGATAGATCCGTGTGCCAAGGTTTTATTTACTTTTTGGTGGCTGGCGTCGGTCGGGAGAAGTTGAAACGGGAAGGGATCGATGTATAGAGTATCTATATTCGCGGCTTTGAGCCGAAAGAAGTTCGGTTTCTGACTTTGGTAATATACAATTTAATTTTTGCTCCTCGCTACATATTTGGAAACAGGGTAGTAGGTAGGTACCTCCTACTCTTAGTCGGTGTGTCCTGATGAATGAACTAAACATAAATTCTTACTATAATTTGAAATTGCATAAACAAATTTTGGTCGCCAAGATATGTAACCACATTTGATCGCTAGGATATGTACGTGTAACCACATTTTGATAGCTTTGGTCCCTTGGGATGGGAATGGAACAACCCAACTCGGTATAGTTTAGCTGGTCAGATTCCTTCGTTTATTCAATTCTCGACTTAGAGTAGGTGTATTTTTTGGATTTGTTTTATTTAATGGTCCGGTTTTTTAAGGGCAGGTGATGTGCCCATAGATGATGAGATATCTATAGTGGCTTTGTCAATATAGAGATCTGTGACCTAAACTTTGTAAAGGTGCTCAGATTGAATGGATTGGAATATAGATCACCTTATTATACTGATCACAACATAATTTTTTTACTTGAAGATTGGTTGTCACTAAGGAATTGTCGGCACTTACAATTGGATTTTGGTGGGAAATAAAAGAGCTGCCATGCCTGTTTTCAAGACTTCGTAAAAAAATAACGATTGTGCTTCACTATTCGGTACCTCTTATCAAGATGAAACCAGTGAGACCGATTTTGACACAGATAACTTTGAGTTAAGAGTTGTATTTGGACACAGATTTTAAATGCTTGTTTGGATGCACATGTATATCTACCACACGTGTCGGAATAGCTAGACTGGAATGGTCAGATGTGGTTTGTTGTATATATATGTGTATCCAAACAAGGTCTAAAGTGTTTCGACTCCTAACAACTTATGAAATCACAATCATATTAGAGGCGTAGCTAATTGTGGGTATCCAATCCACCAAATACAAACAAGAATGGCTAGTGGGGCCATTCGGTTGTCGTGGATTGAGCCTAGGAATAGTTCTGGCTGATGAAGCTTATGCTTCCTCTGTCGCACTATATTAGCCGCAACCACCTCTGGTGGTTTATAGATCAAGAAACACATTTAATAATTTCTCAGCACTACTATATTGATGTACGTGTCTAGAGAGAGCACGCCTTATATTATGATACAAAAATAAAATGTAATTACGTCTTATATATTAGGACGTAGGGAGTACAAGTTAACAAAGCAATCCAGAAGGGATTCATTACACGACGTCATTCCGTAGCAACCTAACGTGCCCTTAGGGGTTGGCAATCAGGACTGCATCGATAGAGGACTTCGGTAAACATTCCACCATGAACACAAAATATCCCACAACTTGATCGCCAACTTTAGCGGTGTCCGCTTGTGGTAACATCTCTGTCATGATCGCTAGCCAATACTTAGCGACGTTCTTCGAAATTCCACTCAATAGCTCTATAGTCTCTTTATTCTTTAACGTCCAAATACATCTCGCTATAGTGCATTCTAGCAGAGAGTGTCCCACAAATCCTCCATCCCACATAAGAGGCAGACGCTGCGTTGTACCATCTTGGAGTACGTCACCGTCGGTAGCGAGGCATCTTGGCCCATGTATGATCGATCGGTTTGGCCCACGAAAGTGCCGCAGGAGTGGCATGGGCTTTGCTCAATGTATTGACTTTGACTTGGGCTGAGCCGTATATTTATATTTGTTATATATCAGGAAGACTTTTTCATTGTTATAAAAATTAGGAAGATATACGTGGTTGGCCTGCTGTGATCGCGACGACCTAGGTCCCCAGGACACGACGCCCATCCGCCGCCGCTGACGACGACGAGGAGGTCATCCTTTTAGCCTGGCCTCTGCATTCTGCTCTCCCTAGCCCCGTATGCACCTTGACTATCGCGTCATGCAGATCTTTGTAAAGACGCCCACTGGGCAGACGATCACTCTGGAGGTGGAGCCATCTAACACCATTGACGATGTCAAGGAGAAGATCCGTAGCCACCGGAGTCTCACCTTTGATGGCAACAAGCTTGAAGATGGGAAGACACTTGCTGAGTGCAATGTGCATACAGGGTCTACCTTGCACCTCGATGCTTAGCTACAAAAATTTGGTGTGTTTTGAGTCTCTATTACTTAATATGTTTTTCCTCTTCTGGACTAGTTATCCTTGTCCGGCCGTGTCTTTCAAGTTAGACTATCTTTTGTCTTTGTTTTTTGATAGTAGTAAGAACATGTCTTTGTGATATATGCTCTCCGTATTTCTCAGACCATCCATGCTTAAATTCTGTTATGCATATAAATTTGTTGTCTTTGGATTCTGCTATACACATATAACATTTTTTCACACTGGCATTTTATATCGGTCTGATTTTTCTGACTGGTAACACTACTCCAGTCGAGATCATCACTGCTAGTGCTTTCACGACGTCCTCTGGGCAGACCATCACTTTAGAGGTAGAACCGTCTAACACCCACTACACGAGGATTCCCTGAAAAAAAAAAATGCTTGTGACTAGCAGGAATCTGACTCCTCACTTCACAACCGATGCTAATTGTCGTTAGTAGAGCTTATGCTCGTACTTGTGAAGAGTAAGGGAGAGTGCGCTATTTAGTGCATTCCTTTACTAGTGATATGTCATTATACAAAATCGGTGACCTACACTTTGCCAAGTACATAATAGGATATAGTCGAACATGGAGATGAACTTATGTTTGCATGAACTTAATTTGGTGTATATACTTGAATATCTTGTTTGTACTGACTTGGTTTAAATTATTATTGTTTGTATTGACATGATGAATGAGAATGATCTCATTGTAATATACAAGCTCTTTGTTAATAGTTTCATCCTAGTATACAAATGGACTATTGAAACAAATAAGAATCGAATGAAAAAGAAGCCATTACAGAAAAGAAAAAGGAAAGGAAGAAGAAAAAAAGGGACCTTAAGTGAACACCGGTACGGATGCAAGAGGGCTGCTCTGCAGACGGCCCGCACGTCGCTGCTCTTGCCGCTACAAGTATTTGCTCGGCGGGTGCACGTTACTGCAAGAGCCCGTGCATGACAGCGTCATCTCAACAGAACTTGCAGGCAAGAGCTAGCAGGCATGCAGGAAGGAGCTTGCAGGCATGCGGGAGCCCGCACTAATGCGTAGAGTTAGCTTGCTACTTTGCCAGCACATATAGTTACCTTTCTGTTTTGCTAAAAATCTACGGCAGGCACTTCGGCCATAGACGCTGACGGAGGTGTGGCCATGGAGGGAGAGTGGTGACCGGCCGTGCCTGAGCTAGCAGAGGAGGTTGGCGCGATGGCCGTCGCTAGGATTGGCCTTCGAGGTGGACTTGGGCAAGGCAGCGGCAGCGACCCTCCTCAAAGCCGCACGAAACTCGCCAGCACAGGGAGGTAAGGAGGGGCGATGGGAGTCTTTGACTCTTTGCCGGCATATGCATGATTTTGCAGGCTTTGTCAACTGGCCGCTACAGTTAGCAGAACGGCCTGCTACAATAGAAAAACAAGCCGTTTGCGGTTGTCCAGCGGGACTTTTTGCGGAGCAGGCTAAGCTGGTTTGCGGGCAGGTCCACGCCACTAGCATCCTAGTGATGACCGTAGTGGCAGTACTAGTAATCGACAGTGTTTCTTTTGTAGGTGGCGTGGAGCATCGACCTAGTGTACGGCGGCGGCGGCATCGGGCTCATGGTCAAGGTCTCTCTACAATCTGTAATAGAAAAACAAGGTGTTTGCGGTTATTTTGCGGGGCTGGCTAAGCAGGTTTGCGGGCAGGTCCGCGCCACTTGCATCCTTAGCTAGTGACGACCGTAGCGGCGGTACTAGTAATCGACGGTTTCTCTTTTGCAGGTGGCGCGGAGCATCGACCTGGTGTACCACGGCGACCGACACGTCATTGGGTAAGGAAGCAAGCAGAACACACACCATCACCTCATCTGTCGTCTCCAGGCCGTAGGGCCAATAGAATGTTTTGCGTACGTGTGGTGTGTAGCCTGTTCCTGTGCTGATCACTTCTTTTTTGTCATGTTGCTGTGTCCCAATGCATGCAGAGTCATTCCTATATCACTCATGGAGGTACGTATGTCTGCCTTCCGTCGTCGCGCCCTGCATATCACACCTAGCGCATGCTAGCTAGCAGTCGTGGAGGTGGTTATTATCAAACGGTGCTTAATTTGGCAGTTTGAGCTCTGCTAGAGTCGAGGGGAACATGGCACTTGACGCGAGAAAAAAAGACGGTTGTCGTCTTGCCGGATGACCAACAAGGACGTCAGAGAGCCCGCTTATTTTGTAGTAACGTGCACATGCTTTTGGCACAAATATACCCCCGGATCTTGTCTCTCATGTTTAATTCATAGCCTATTACTAGCTTGCTTTGGTCCTCTTCAATTCCTGGTTGTTACTCCTGGGGTCCGAGTCCAACCTTCTACCATTTCCAAAGGAGACCATTGATGGGGTCAAGACTAAAGAGGGACAGAAATTTTTTTCCGATCCATATCCCTCCAAAGCTAGCAAGATAGTGCTCCCAAGCGTAAAGTTGAGCGTAAAGTAGAGAGATTCCTGCAGCTCGATGTATTACCACGACTCTGCTTCTATGAGATATAGTGATTTCATTAATGTTATATAAATTTGTGATGGACAATGGATTAGAGGATTTTTTCTAAAGAAATGATGCCAAAGTTATTAAAAAATCAATTTAAATTTGATTCGATATTTTTGAAATTTTGTATTTATTGTCGGGGACCGAAACTTTTTCCTTACCGATAAAACAAAAAAAAACTTAGATCTCACCAGGAGCATCAGTAACTTGCATGTGTGGTTCAGAAAAGGTAACTTACATATGTTTCTTGGCATGCAGATAACCAGCAAGACAGTGTGAGAGGTGCGCCCGGTGGCTAACATGCACCACAGAAAGGCATAGATGGCGCGGTAATCCAACGCATTCGTCACCCTGCCTGGTAATTAAGCAACTTGTACGTTCCATGCACGCGTTTTATATATAGTTATAATTAAGCATATGAGATCCGTCCAGCATGTGGTGTGGACACGGGTCCAGAAGCTAGTAGGAATACGACATACTCCTACGAGTGGTAGGCTAGCTCTTTCATCTCATTTAATTGCATGCATGCAGGAGGGTTTAGCACGCTGGAGAAGCTATTCGAGACCATCACGTTGGCGAACCTGGGCATCCGCCACAAGCCAGTAACGCACGTCAAGGCGCACGCATATGCATCCATGCAGGCATTCTGTGCTGCTCGCCGAGTCTGATAGGTTTTGGTGGTTTTACTCTGATGAACGCTCTACGTGTGTACTTTTGATGCATGCAGATTGGCCTGCTCAATGTGGACGGCTACTATGACTCGCTGCTGAGCTTCATCGACAAGGTAGTAGAGGAGTGCTTTATAAACCCCAGCTCCTGCCGCATCATCATCCTCGTGCCCACTGTGTAGGAGCTCATGAACAAGGTCGAGGTTCGTGCATGCATGCCATTGATGCTGACGCATGCGCCCATGCCCAAAAGGCAAAAACATCTTCTGCAAATACGCTGTGTAGGAGTACGAGCCCAACCATGTATAACAGGGTGGCGTCCACGCTCGTATGGGAGATGGGGCGCCTGCACCTGGGCAGAACCAGTGCGGCGGCGCCTGAAGCATGCATCAAAGAACAGGGCGAGTGGGGCAACATTTAATTTGATTGACATATATTGGTGAATAAATTAACGAGCGAGCTTAGCTAGCCGTGATATTGGATTTCTTTTTTTCTGTGTTTTAACTTGATGCATATCAGTTTTGGGAGCTTTGGTTTTGTATATGATGCATTGCATTTGCTTCCATTGGGGATGATGAATATATATTTTCAGTGTCTGTTTGTGTAGCAGTATATATACCTACAAAAATAACTGACCAGTCCTCCACCTCCCGGCCTGTTGTACAACACTCTAGTAATAGTATTAGCGGTCAGTATGTGCCAATGTATATATGCTGATTCAACTGAAGATTCCGAATTTGTAGTCAATTAACTTATTGGCAAGTTATAATACAATTCAGTACAGATATTTTTGGGACAAATCTGCTCCTTCGTTTTTTGCAGAATTTCTAATTAAGCATTTTTGTTGCTCTTATCTTGCACGCGTGCTCCTCCTATAAATCGACCATGGTAACAAACAACACTGCAAATGAGTTCATGTGTGGCCAGTAGTCTAGTGGTGATGGTGGTATGTAACACCCCAGATCAGGGCTTAATAGGAGTAATAGGATACTTATAACAACAAGTTGCAACTTCTTTCCAGGAAGCCCATTTTCTAAAAACTGTAAAGTTAAGTCTGCTTGGTTGGAGCGATGGGTGATCGACCGGAAAGTACTTCTCAGGTGCGCATGAGTGAGGATAAAGTGCACAGAAAAGACTGGTGTTGGTCTCCTTGGAGGGGTGGGATGTTACTACTGGTATCAGAGCCGTCCCTTACGGTTTCGCAGGCACGTGTGTCAGTTGCGTAGGCATGGTGCGCATGGCAGGTGTAGATCCGGAGCGGTGACATAGCATGGCACACACACGAACGTGGTCAAGAGGGGCCTTCCTGTCCTAGTGTTGACCGACGAGGACATCGGTCCCCTAAGGGGGTGAGGATGTAATACCCGGCCTAGGACTTAACAAGATTAATAGGAGGTATACATGAGTGAGGATAAAATGCGCAAAAAATCTGGTGTTGGTCTGTGAGGGCAGTCTATATCCTAGAAAAGCTATCAGATATAAGCGGTCTATCCTTGTATGGGCGGGATGTTACAACTGGTATCAGAGCCAACCCTTACGGTTTTATGGGCACATGTGTCAGTTGCACATGCATGATGCGCATGTTAGGTGTGGATCCTGAGTGGTCACACAACATGGCATATGTGCTGGCACTGGACACACAGAAGTGGCCATGAGGGGGCATTCCTGGCCTAGGGTTGATCGATGAGGACGTCGGTCCTCTAAGGGGTGATGATGTGACACCCCGGTCTAGGGCTTAACAAGATTAATAAGATACTCATACCGACAAGTTGCAACTTCTTTTTCAGAAGCCCATTTTCTAAACACTCTAAAGTTAAGCGTGCTTGGCTTGGAGTGATGGGTGACCGACCTGGATGTACTTCTTGGGTGCGCATTAGTGAGGACAAAGTGTGCAAAAAAGAGTGGTGTTAGCCTGTGAGGGCAGTCTATATCCTAGGAAAGCTAGCAGATATAAGCGGGCCCGGTCTCTGAGGGGTGGGACATTACATGGTTCCCTTTTCAAGCCAAAGTGGTGATGGTGGTCGGTACGCCTTTTATACACAGGATGGGAGCCAGGGAGCTCGTTTGAATGGTTGTTTGAGGAATTTCCGGCAAGCACGCACTCCTCCACCTCTAGTGTTATAGAGAGCACTTCTCATGTAACAAATCCGATCGACAATGTAGGATGACTGGATGACCAAAGCTCTCTATAATTGGTATTGACCTTGTATTATCGTTTAGATGGGTTCTTTTATGCAAAGAATGGAAGAGATAACACATTGTGGGCTGACTTGTAGATGAGCCAGTAACGATCTTATATATTTTCTGCTTATCATTATCTACTTTAACTGTATAATAGCTAGGTATGTACCTTTTTGCGAAGATGCCTGAGATATTAATAATTTAATATTATACTTTAGTTAGCAACACAGCGTTGTTTGGTTTGTTTAAAGAAAAAATGCCTTCACCTCACTCTAGGCATGCACATGGGGTGCCACAGATATGCATATGGTGCGTGCTTCGTACGTAGTGTGGATTTGTAGAAGCGCATAGGAGTACAGTACTCTGTATCCTTTAGCTACAGTGGAAAACGTGATCATCCATCCTTTAGCTACAGGATCCAGGTCCATCATCCCACCCAGTGCCCACTTGGTGAATATGCTCCAGTGGTCCATCAGCATTGGAGAACACTACTCGTGTCACGTGCAAACACAAACTCCGATGCAAAGGAAACACACACGATAGTGGTCCATCCTTTAGCTTGTCAGTCACGAATCTCAGGAGATCATTCTCAGCACGGCAGACGGCACGCGCATCATACACCAACGACAGATCGGCACCGAGTGCCACTATCTGCAAAGTGCATAGAGCATCCAGCTGCTACCTATTGCATCCAGGATCAACACAGAAGATATCACTCACCTAACGTCGAGTTGTCTATGTCGTGCTATACAGTAACAAAGGTAAGGACGTGCGCATGTACGGCCACGTGCAGAACGTAGCTACTGGGCAGGCCCACCGCATACTCCCAGGCAGGCCATCAGGGTGCGTGCCCATCATGAGGAATGCTTCTACAAATCCACATGGTACTCTATTTTCCTGCAGATCTGCGGACCCTGGTGGCCTGTTCACGGATGCATGTCACGGATGGTTCCGAGCAACAACTATACCAGTAGACAGTGGAAGTGGCCAAGAGCCCATCTCGAGCTCGACTTGATTTAATAGCGCGGCCTACATAAGATTAGGGCGCCTCACTTAGAGGCTAGGACCCATCAGGTCTCCCAACGACTCCACAGGCTCCAATTTGCCCGACCCCGCACAGTAAGGGATCAAGCAAAATGGAGGGAGCCGTTCCTGCTCAGCACGTTAGCGACCACATGTGTTCCTCCATATACTTGTGTAATGTACGACACTTGACCAGAAGAAAGTGGAGGATGCCATACACCACACCAATCAACATAGCGACGTGGTGTACCCCTACTCAGAAGAGCGCCATGCCCCTACCGGGGCAAGGCATGGCACGGCGATGTGGAGAAAGGCCTCCAACTCATAGCGCATAAGTTAAAGAAATGCATGGTGGGGAGAAAAGGTTACCGTCAAGGAACCGACTCCTCTCACTCGACGTGAAGCCACATCTTGTACATAGGGGGCTTCATCAGTTCATCTCTCCTTGATCTATAAAAGGAGTGAACCCCCGAACTGTAGGGATAGGGGGCTGAGCTCAGATGGGCGGACGAGGCCACAATAGGTATCAACTGGCAGAAGCTTTCCGAGTCCAACGTCTAGGAACATTCCACCTTGAACCTCACCCTGCGTCGTTATCCTTGTCCTCGTGGGTGTCTATGCTGCGGTGACGGCATCTATGTCAACTTACAAACACGCACAAGCAAGGCCATCGCGCTCCAAGTGGATCCATCAGATGAGATTACTGATGTCATGAGAAGATTAGTGGCCACCAGAGCCTCTTCTTGGCCGGCAACAAGCTCGAGGATGATCGAACATTTGGATACTACGCTCAGTTAATCCAAAACGACTCTACCCTACACCTCGACTTCGGCATGCAGATTTTCATGAAGTCGCTCAACGGCAAGATCATTACTCTTGAAGTAGAGGCTGTCTGATACAGTTGGCGATGTCGAGGCATACAGGACCAGCGGAGGATCATCTTTGACTGCAGTGGACATGATAAAAGCGCAAACCTGGCTCTTACAAGCAGCGCCGGTCCAGAGTTTTTAGAGGCCATGGTCGAGAACTAATATAGAGGCCCATAGTCCTCTCCTCCCTGTCCTCTCTCCTCTCTGTCCTCTGGAGTGGTTCGATCCTATGAATGCTATGATGATTCATGAACTGATGCAACTGCAAATGGATCACAGATGACGGATCGTGGATGAGGAATTGAGGATGATGGGAACTGAGATCAAAATCAATGAGGGAATCAACTCTAAAAACATCTGCTCAATTTGATGATCACCTGCGCTGCAAATGGTTCACCGTTCGCGCGGCACTGCCGCGTGTGACGAGTCGACGAGTCGTGTCGATGGAAACTAAAGCGTGGATGGAAACTAATGCGTCAAAGGGTCAAAGGGCCTCTTCCTTGACATGCGGCCAGACATACGCTTGCTTCTATATTTAGCCAATAGACCAAACACAACAATCAAAAGCCAAAAGCCCATGTATATGCATGTATACGTGTTAGTATATACTAGTATCTACTTGGGGTGAGGCCCATCAAAATTTGAGGCCAGGGTCGGCCGCACACGCAGCACACCCTCAGGGCCGGCACCGCTTGCAACGTTCAGCACCATTCGACCCAGCACCTTACTGAACTCTGTCCTCCGCCTGGCGGCATGCAGATTGCCGTGAAGACACTCCCTAGAAGCAAGGCAATCAGGTACAAGGTGAAGTTTAATGACAAGATTGGCGATTTGAAGGCAAAGATTCAGGACCAGCAGAGGCTCCACTTTAAAGGAAAGCAGCTGGTGGATGGACAGATGCTCGCCAATTACAATGCCCGGAGACAATCTACGTTGCGCCTTGACTATCCCGTCATGCAGATTTTTGTGAAGATGCCCACTGGGCAGATGATCACTCTTGAGGTGGAGCCGTCTAACACCACTGACGATGTCAAGGAAAAGATCCGTGGCCACCAGAGTCGCACCTTTGATGGCAACAACCTTGACGATGGGAAGACATTTGTTGAGTGCAATGTCCATACGGGGTGTACCTTGCACCTCGATGCTTAGCTACAAAAATTTGGTGTCCTTTGATTCTGTATTACTTAATATATTTTTCCTCTTCTGGACTAGTTATCCATGTCGGTGTCTTCCAAGTGAGACTATCTTTTGTCTTTGTTTTTTGGCAGTAGTAAGAGCATGCGTTTGTGATATATGCTCTCCGTAGTTCTTAGACAATTCATGCTTAAATTCTGTTATGCATAAATTTGCTGTCTTTTGATTCTGCCATACCGTTGTTCACGCTGACTTTTCTGACTGGTAGTATACAGCAGAGATCAATTGGAATACTTCAGTTAAGACGGTGCCTATATATACCTGAATACCTGCTTCGTTTTGAATTCAACTCTTGATTATTCATGGGTTTTTCCTTCAGTAATCGGATTGCAATTCTGTTTCTGTACCTCAAGTATTCAAATTATGTTTCTTTCCTGAACTCGAGTGAGCTCTGCCTCTGTCTCTGTCCCCCCCCCCCCCGGTCTCTCTAATTTCAAGTTCAATCTTTACTTCTTTAGAAATCACAACTAGAGTGTTAGTACACTTGGATCGAACCCTCAGCCTTGTGGCATTTTTCCTACATTCGGTAACCTGGGGAGGGAGAGAGAGAGAGAGAGAGAGAGAGAGAGAGAGAGAGTCAGTTTGAGCTACGGTACAAGACCTATTGCCATGCCTAGTTTTGGTCTGCTATCCCTACCTCAACTGCTAGTAAGGGTGGCATCTCCTCGCTCCACTCCATGAGTTATGATCGATAACCCCAACTAAAGAATACTAGTTTTATATTTGCAAGCGGATGGGGGTAGCTGATCTAGCTTAAGGGCGCTTTGATCCACATATCCCAGCTCAACCACCCCTTGGCATCCGTCACATGCTAGGGTTTAGGATGGGCTCCGCGGAGGATGAAGAGTGGCCCCACACACATATGGACTTCCCAGGGGCAGTGAAGCCAGCACGCATGCCTCATCTCACATTTCATCAAGCCCTGGGTTATGAAAGTAGGAAAAGCGGCTACTACGTACCGACAATAGGGAGATAGCTTCTTGCTTGTCTTGTTGCACAAATGTCAAGCATGCATCTAGCAGGGGACTCAAAATATCCCTAGAGTACGGTTTGTCACCATTTAGATCTTGTAAGGAGGTGATCTGAGCAATGCCCCTTGTAGAGCCATGTTCGGTCGGTGGAAGCCCGCAACGAAAGGTGATAGTGTCGGGTCCAGGCCAAAGTCTCTATACATTGTCCCTTGAGTCACATTCGTTCTTCTACAGACCCCTGAACCAACGCTTGCCCCCTAATCTCTTAAGGTGGTATGTGTTTCAAGGACTTATTTGGAGCTATTCGGTTATAGTTCATCAAAACCGATTAACGGAATTGAAACCAAACCGATTTAACCGAAACCGTTGGTTTACTGAATTTGTTTATCTATTTGGTTAAGACCTATTCGGAGCTATTCGGTTAACCAAGATTCATTGGGTTTTGCTATGGCATTAACCAAATCGCCAACATTCTTTCTAACTATGGAGTACCCGCCACCAGAACACTCTGATTTTGGGAGGCACCTCCATCTTCCACACTGCCCCCAGCAACTTGTGTTGCCCGACATTGTTGTTTCATTCGACCTCGCCATTGTCGTGGCGGTCTATTCCTGCTTCAATAGCCGATAAGCTGATCTAATTGAGTAGTGGTCATTCTTTTCAAACGCCCAAGCAAGGACATCCCCTTCTCGCATACTCGGTTTGATCTTGAGTACTTCCTTGGCCTGTATCGCCATCAATGATTTACATACTTCTTGTTCATTCCAAACCCTGTTCCCTGTAACATAGTGATCCTGTACTCTCTCCGTTGTGGCACGCTCCATACGTACAAGCAGTTTGAGCGATCTCAAACCAGGTATCCAGTTTTCCTCCCATTGTTTGACGAGATTTTGTACAAACTTTTTTCTCATTATGTATGTCTGCTCGTTGTGCAAAATTCACGAGCTTGGGGACAACATAAAGATGTGAATGTACACTCGTGTTCATAATTAGCTCAGGCTGATAGCCAGCATGTGTATGGTCATGCAAGAACTGAGGCTAAGAAGCTAGCAGATCTCTTCATACAACGAGAAAGAGAGCATACTATGCGTATATGTGCCTCACATATGAAGTGTTGAGCTAGCATGCCACACAGGCCCATGCATGAGAGCGAGCTAACACGACTAACCTTGTGTACACATATATATACGTACGTGCACCTGTACGCAATTTGAACCGACCATAGAGTTGGTACATGCGCCGGTCTATGTCGTGTAAGTGTGTACACTAGCAGGGCAGCCGGTGCACTCTAGCACGACTCGATCGGCTCGTGTTCTGCCCGGGATATTATAGGACTCAATGGTTTATGCATGGCCAGTCGTACGCGCTGCCAGATATTTTGGTTAGTCATCAGTAGCACGTGGATATACACGAGCTGAAGATAAATATGGAACGGAAGATACGTAAGCCTCCAAATATCTCGGCTGCGCTAACAAACCTTGGCGGCGCGTGCGTATGGCGCAGGAGGCCCGCTGCTACCCTAAACGCTGCCTATATAAAGAAGCCTCGAGACTTCCCGGGAGGCGAGCGGCTGGAAGGAAGGAGCGCCGCCAGGCTGCTTCCAAGACCGGCTGCCGGCATGGCGCCCATTTATCCAAGGGCTCGGAGCGGGCTGAAGGTCTTCACCAGGGCAGCCGGCCAGAGACTTCAAGCGACGAGCGCCGCCATGATGCTGCTAGCGAGACGGCTGCATGCCTGCTGTGCTACGCCGAGGAGCACCAAGGGGATGACGCCCGGCTCATTGGATCTGCCACCACCATGGCACTATCCATCTGGAGCACAGAGCGGATGACGAAGGATCAAGAAGGCAGCCGCCGCTATGGCGCCGATGAGGCAGATGTGGCCTGTTGGCCTCAACCCACGTTCATGACGCCAGAGGCCGGCGTCTACACGTCCCTGCTGTGTGGAGACGAATGTAGATCGTCGATGAGCCACACGTGATAGAATCATGCCCGGCAGGTTGAATCGTTGGAGCAGCCAAAGGCAGGCAGGCCGCCGCCAAGATGGCACCGCCGCCGGCCAACATCCAGATTCATCCACGCGCAGGCCTTGGCTCCAGATGGAAGGTCAGGTCGTCGAGGTGCACCAAGGCAGTCGCCACCACCACACGACGCCCGTGTCAAGATGACTCCTTTCATCCAGCTCCATCGCTATGTCGACGCCGACGAGCAAGGCTACACACCGGCAGTGCCATTTTTGAGGATGGCCGCACAACGCACGCCTTGTACTTCAACAACCGGGCCTGCGCGTCATCAACAATGGCTCCCTCTACACGCTACCGCCATCGCCATGTCATGGTCTCATGGAGGCGAGTCCAGATGACGTCGACGATGGCTCCGCACGTCGAAGATGCTGCTGGTCAGGACGGTCGCACGAGCGCTCTAGATCGAGGAGCGCTTCCGCCCTGTTCATCTACTCCATCTGCACCATGCCATCAATTGCACCTAGATGCACACCGCCGGCCGGGAGCACTTCGTGCATGATGATGGTCGATCTGGCCCCCAAGCCACGTGCTCTTCGTCGTCGGCGTTCACAAAAGGACATCACGCGCCTCTTGATGCTAGCGAGATAGAGGGTGACACTACTGCTGGCTGCGCTACGTATATCTACTGCGCCAACAATGCCGAACCGACGGACACATTCCTTCACCGACGTCGTCGCCGTGTTGAGGAGGTGAGCCCGGATGCTATGGATAGCATAGCTCCACATCTACACCGCCGCCACATGGGACACTAGTCCGCACACCATAGACAATGGCTCGTTTATACCATTAACGCCACCACACTACGGAGGCGAGCCTAGATGCCATTGTCAACGGCTACGCCTGCTCCACGTACGCCGTGCTGCCGAGATCAACGGCGCGAAGTACTGGTCTGCTGGAGCACCACATGCATATATGTGTGCCTGCACCTGCGTGCTCATATACGCAAAGCCAGGAAGTAGGCCGAGTTGCATGTATACATGTATATGCATATACGTGTACGTGCATGCGCTTGAATTACCAAGCTAAGGCAAAGCAAGCTATGAGGAGCTCGACTGCAGTTTGAGCCCTTTACTTTATTTATAACTTTCTCTTTTGTATCAGGTGAAGCTGGCGATTGACCCACATCTGCCTGCTGCTCCATCTACTACCACCACCGCGCGCGCTCGACACAGACGACGCTGCTGGGCGACTCCATCCACCATGACAACACGCGTCATCGACAAGTGGACGGCCCCGCCAGGCGAAGCTGGCTGCCCAGCTACGTTACCTCGACTGATGGGCTGATGAGGTTTTCTTCTACTTCAACTACCGCTACGACCGAGTTCCACGGCATACTACGACGATGCAGTCAAGGAAGTCCGAGCCGATCCAAACTACACCAACCATGCAAGTGACGACTACGATGACACCACGTGTTCGTTCGACACTGACAAGACGAACGCCACAGGCGGACATGGCCCCTTTTCCAGCCATGTTGTACAGGCTATGGACCGACGAGGTCCTCATGCCAACACCATCCACATCTACACCAACACCATGCATGGAGAAGTGAAGCAAAGACCGACGACGATGACTAACGCAGCTTAATCGGAGGTGCTCTGTGAGTTTGACTCGCAGGGGTAATTAACTGGGAGCTTTCCGAGGCCCCAGGAACCATGAAGACTACAATCGCCCAAGTCAGATCGCCGTAGCAGGCTATGGAGCGCACACATGTATTGAGAACCTATGTTTGTATTTTCAATAAATATGAATAAATATGTGTTCTCGTCTATTTATTTTTGTGTACTTTAGTACACTGCCACGCCCGCACATTTATTTTCATTTCGCATAGAGAGATCCTCTCCGTTGAGTGATTTTTCTGTGGAAACACCCATATATTGATGTCTCCAGGACCTATCCTTTTGATTAGTCCCCGATTCATGACACGACGCCCATGCATGATAGCTCTCTAGGTTGCCGAACTGCGCCGTTTCCTGGTCACCACGAGGAGGTGTTTGGGTAATTCCTCCCATTCAGCACATGCACGCAAATCGAGTGCAGCCTTGTGATCAAGCGCCAACACTGTTTTCCCAGCATAGCTTTATTAAACAGTGAGAAATCACGAAAACCAATCCCACCTTCACTCTTTACTCTGGTGAGCTTCTCCCAGCGGAGCCGATGAAATTTGTGATTATCCAATGAGCTCCCCACAGGTAGTTAGAAACCGCTGATGTCGACTTCTGAGAAACTCTTGGTGATAATTTGATACAGGATATGGCATAAGTTGGAACAGACTGGGCATTATCCTTTAGTAGTACCTCTCTAGCTGCACAGCTTAAAGTTTTCTCTGCCCATCCTCCAACCATACCACGAACTCTTCCTTGCACATAATTGAACACATCACTTGCACATAACCGATTTAACCGAAAACGTCGGTTTACTGAATTTGTTTATCTATTCGGTTAAGACTTATTTGGAGCTATTCGGTTAACCAAGATTCATTGGGTTTTACTATGGATTAACCAAATCACCAACATTCTTTCTAACTATTGCATTAAACACTAACATTGTGCCCATTCCCATATTGAAATGTATTTTTGTGAGACTTTATTTGTTAAAAGCATTATTTGTCGATTTTCCTTTTGTTTTATTGCATGTTCCATTTCCTGTTAGGTGCTTTCCAATACAATTATGTTGTTGCATTATTTCCATTAAAAGGATAATATGTATTACGGTTGTTAACTGTAACCGAAACCTAGTTTGGACGGTTAGTAGTTCTTTGGCAACAATTTCAGTCAACACTTCTCCAGAACTGAAAAATGAATAGAGATGAAGTCCAATCAAAATAATTCACAGCCACAAGGTTGAATTTCTAAAGACGCGAGAATTGAATGTTAAAAATGCTGACGTGGGCATTTGATGTTAAATGTCGTAATAATTTCTAAATGCTGAGGCACGTAGCCTGAGGAGCGTGTGTTAGGCTAGAGAACCGCAAAAAGGGGACAGCCGATCCAAAGAATACCAAAAATTCTGTCGCCCAATCTATATATAGCACAGATCTGTCTTCTAATCGGATGCTGACGGTTTCTGATGGATCCAGCGGTTTATACCTTGCAATTCGGCATTAAGAAGAAAAGATCTTGCAATCTTGTAGACCGCCGCAAGGAAAAACAGTAAATATCACGAACCCATATCTGAACCCACGGCGGATGGCGGCGGCGGCGGCCTACCCTCCATGGGTATTCTTTGAGCACTGCTGCTCACGAGAGGTACAGGGTTGCTCCTCCTTCATTGCCGACACGAACACGCTGGCGAGCTGCCGCACCACCAGTGGCCATCCCATCAGCGTCTCGCTCTGCCTCGCGGCACCCCCGGAGGGGTCGCGCGTATGCGTCCAGTTTCCCGCCGGCGTTGACGTGGACTACACCGTGGTCCTCGTGGCACACGGCGACTCCGTGGTCGTCCAGATCGCGGGGATCAGAAACCGCGGCGCGTGGTCCCTCGCCAAGTCAACTGACCACTTCGTCTATAGCGCAGGCTACGCGGCCGCCGAACCCCCGTGGCCACTGTCGCTGTCGCTGCTCCCGCCTCACCGCATCACCTATGACGAAGACAAGCGGCGTGCTACCGAGTGTGATCGCCTGGATAGTGATAGCACCGGCATCCTGCGCCATGGCGAGGGCAATTTCTTGGTGGCGGAGCTCAAGATGGAGCACGTGAGGGAGGGGGAGGAGATCATCAAGATGCCCAAGCGCAAGGACGCCGCACTCCACCTGCTACAGTCCGGCTCTGGCGAGTGGTACGTCAAGCTGCCTGTGATCAGCCGCTACGCCGACGGCGGAGAGTGTGTGGACCTGCTGTCCTTGTGGCGAAACAGCATCGTCATCCCCGTCGGCGACCGGATGCTATGCTGGGTCGACTTGGAGCACGGTCTCCTCATCCGGTCCCCAGCCTGCGTTACGTGCCGCTCCCCAAGGATCCCGATTTAGGCCATCTCCTGCGGAGCGTGTGTGCCACAGCCGATGGGAGCATGATTAAGTTTGTAAACGTCTTTCCCCGTTGTTGCTGCGGTGGTGCCGGCAAATCCAAGTGCCTTGCTTCTCACCATGCCTACACCGTCCACACCTGGAAGCTGAGGATGGATGATATGACCTGGGTTATGGATAGCCGGCTCGACGCCACCCATTTGTGGGCTCTCGATGGCTACAATGGCCTCCCACGCGTCGAGCTGGACAACCCCGTCGTGAGCATGGACGAACCCCATGCCATCTGCTTCGTGGTGTGCGAGCGACATCATGAAAAATATGGCGACAACACGACATGGAGGATCATGGTCGATATGGAGAGCAAGACACTACGATCGGTCTTTCGCTACCCGGACAGGCGGAGGCCCGATCGCTGGTACCGCCCCTTGCCCAGTGGGGTCTCCAGATACTTCAACTCGAAACCAGTCAGTAGCCAGCCACCAGGTCTAGCTGCACATGCAGAAGCTATTGAGAACTTGACGAACACAAGGATTATGCAGGCAGCTTCACCAGAGTCGGCCATCTTGGTTGCGGTCCAAGAGATACCTGGCTTGGATCGCGATGATATGCTGAAGGCCTATCGGATTCTTACCCACGATGATAGTGGCCGCCGGTTCAGATCCCTTATGGGGCTCCCAATGGATTTGAGGAAGGATTATGTGCTGATGGAGATAAAGGAAGCTTGTGTTCTGTGCTCTGCATGCTCGGCAGAATTCAAACTAAAGGAATGAACGCTAGAGAAACCCACAGTGATCTTTTTTACTTCCTTCTATTATGGCCTAAAAAGTTTTCAGGTAAACCTTTTGTGTTTTTTTTTTTTTGTTTCTTTTGTGCAATATAGCAATTGGTAATTCTCAATGCCAGCAAAATTTGAGGTCCTGTTTTTTAAGAAAAAAAAAATTATTTGGGCCTCTCCAATATCTATTATTATAACCTTGTTCACATGTAGAACTGAAATTGAAGAACAAATTCACTTGTTGGCTGTCCTCCAGTTTTAGATCTCAATTCCTCAAATAATCAAATCCATTATATCAAGTATGAAGTATGAATGTCAGAACAGAAGAAACTGAACACTGATTATTTTTAGTCATCAACATAGATTATAAAATACTGAAAATTTAAAATAAAGTGAACCAGATTATTACAGTACATGAAGTTACCGCGGAGGTATGCTCGACCCTCGTCAGGGCCCGAGCCTACATGGGCACCGGTTGAAGGATATCAAATGGCACCTGCGCAGAGTGAGGTGGAGGAACATGGACATGCCATAATGTTTTTTTCTTGGGGGCAAAAAGAGCTACGTTGGTTGAGTAAGAGAGCAGTGATCGAATAGATGGAGCCGATTCGATAAAGCCATGATTGGTAGCCTATTAGCCTGTATATGACTTGTCGTCGTAGCCAGTCTGGTGCAAGTGGTTTTTCTTGGCTACAGCAATATGCACAACGGGTTTAAGTGCCTAGATCCCAAAGAAGGTAGTGTCTATATCTCTCGTGACGTTGTCTTTGCTGAAAAGGTCTTTCCCTTTCAAAACCCTCATCCAAATGCTGGAGCCCGGTTGCGCATTGAATTAGCGCTTCTTCCCGATATTCTCCTTAATCCTTCTTCTTCATTTGGGCATGCACGGTTACATAATTTGCATGGTGATTCTCCTAATCCAACTAATGGTTTTCCTAGTTCTGGTCAAGTTGTGTCACATGCATGTGAAAATTTTGGATCCAACGATGAAAATTTGGCATTAAACGGTGAAGATTCTGGTGCTCCTCCGCGACATTTTGTGTCCGGTCTCGGGGAGCAGCACGGATTGCGAGGCAGATCCGCCTGCCACTGGCGCAGGTGGATCAGCATGATCCACTTTGGGATTGCGGCTGCAGCAGCAGCAGCTGTCAGGGGCACCAATTGATCCTAGTGCTAGATCTTCTGCAGCCGACGTGGGGGCATCTCCCTATACTGTTGTGGCCGACCAGCCGCACGCTGATCCGGGCGCGGGAGGCGAGGCTGCTTCGCCTACTGGATCTGGTGCGTCGCAAGCTTCATCCGGTGCGGCCACGAATTCTACGACCTCCGGTGCTGCGCCCTTGGTGCAACGTCCTATGACTCATCTTGAACAAGGCATTTCAATGCCCAAACAGTTTAATGATTGTACTGTTCATTGGGGGATGCTCTCGGATTCACTTTTTGATGAACCCACGCTAGTCCAATCTGCTCTTGAGGATCCACGCTGGGTTGCTGCGATGTATACTGGACATCAAGCCTTGCTTCGTAATCGTACGTGGCATTTGGTACCTCGACCAAAAGGAAGAAACGTGATTGGTTGCGAATAGGTCTATAAAGTCAAAAAAGGAAGTCAAATGGCTCTGTTGATCGTTACAGAGCCCGTCTGGTGGTCAAAGGGTATCGCCAGCGCTATGGGATCGATTATGAAGACACTTCTAGCTCGGTGGTTAAAGCTACTACCATTCGGTTAGTGTTGTCTGTTGCTGTGTCTCGGGGTTGGAAGCTATGCTAATTGGATGTTCAAATGCTTTTCTGCATGGTTTTAAGCAGTACAATTACAACTTCACAATAACATCTGCTGCGACAACTCAAAAACACCTTGCGACACCCAAAAAACATAACCACAACATCCAAGAAAAACCATTCCAACGTGCAAAAATCTAGCAAGCCAAGAATTGCTGGAACTAGCCACCACCGCATCCTTATATCTAGAGGAGCGGGAGTAGTTGGAGGAGGGACGACTCAGATTAGAGGAGGAGGAGGAGGAGGAGGAGGACGGCTCAGATCCAGATTCATGGCTATAGATCCTGATCCTTGCACAACCTACCTTGTCGGGAACTACCGCCGTCGTCCATGGCTTCGGTGGAGTGCATGAGAGGGGTCTCTGACAAGATACATGGAGGTCGTGGATGAAAAGGATGGAGGGCACGAAGGGTACGGGATGGGAGAGGACGGGATGGAGGGATTGGAAAGTCAAAATATAGAGAAAATTATAAAGATCTATGATATCAAACATTTATAGTATGAAAATATAATTAATGAGGAATCCAATGATACTTAGTTGTGATCTTAATTGTCATTATTTTATCATATAAAGTTGGTCAAACTTAAATTAGTTTGACTCTCCAAGATTCATGAAATGACTTACAATTTGGAACGGA
This sequence comes from Themeda triandra, assembly GCA_018135685.1. NCBI lineage: Eukaryota > Viridiplantae > Streptophyta > Magnoliopsida > Poales > Poaceae > Themeda > Themeda triandra. Next base: position 477,603 of record JAENPR010000167.1, on the reverse strand, counting down.
GAGTACTAAAAAAAGGAATTTAGAGTAACTCAAACAGGCTACCTAAACCCTGTTGGATTTATTATGGGCTAGGCCCATTTATATATATTCAATAAATCATTAAACTCTATAGTATATAATTTATTGGGTAAACCGTTGTGTACGGTATGAGACTTGACTCGAACGATTGACTCGGCTTATATGGTAGGATATTGACCAACTATATTGAGAAGCTGAGAAAAGTATATCGGTATGCCAAGCGAGCAAACGAAGAGACACAGTTGTCAATTATGCCATTTAATTATGGAAGTTTCGTCTTCTATTATTAATTGACAAAATGTTTCTTCCACTAGTATTGATGGCATGAGGCTTTGCCTTCATGACATGGAGGTTGAGACTTTTAGTCTCCCATGCCGTGAGGACATTGGCCTTTTGGCCTTCATGCCGAGAAGGCTTCTTGCCTCTTGAGCTCCTTGGCTTGTCCTCTATATATATTACTTGTTGGTCACATTCTCTCTAGTTCTCGATTTCTCTTCTCACCCAAGACAAACATAAGAACACACATCACCGTAAGATAGTTGTCCCCATCTCGTTCCTCTCGCGCGCACGAGAGCGAGAGGGCAGGTGCCTCCGAAGCCCTTGCCGTTGGGGATCCTTGCACGGGGAGCACGGCAATTAGGTTTTTGGGGAGCGTCTACGCGATCGCCCGATCCACCGCCGGCGTCATCTTCTTCCCGGAGGTGTTCGTCTTCTTCTTCGCGGAGGAGATCGTCTTCATCATCATCTTCGTCATGATGCTAGAAACCGGACAAGGTTCGACTCGTCGAGCGCATCGGAGGGTATGATCTGTTCATCTTCTCCCCGTTTTACGTTTTCCGATTGCACATGTTTCGCAGGTCTTCCATGTCATTTCATATACCGCTCCGAATATGTTTCATCGCTTTGTCGTGTCGTATCATGAGATGTCTCGTTGTCTGTTCCTCGCTAGTTTTATTTTCTGCATATCTCGTTTTAGTTCTACAGAGGTGTTGTTTCCCATGCTTCGTTTATATATTTCAGTAGTTCTGTTATATTGTTTCACATGTTGTTCGATATGTTGCATATTTATATATTCATAATACATATATATTTTGCATGCTTCTTGTTCACATGTTCATCGTTGTTATGAACATGTGTTATGTCATGTTTTCTTTTATCAATAATATTTTATATGTCATCATCATGTTGTTAATTTGTGGAATTAAAATGACATGGAAATTGCCTAATTGTCTAACAATCCAAAAACCTAATTATAGGCATTTTTCTCGTCGAGGTTTTGTCTGCTTTGCATTAAAACCCGATTCTTTTGATGGAAAGAATTTCTTGCTTTGGAAAGCTAAGATGGAACTATGGTTGACTCGCTATGTCTTGTTATCACGCCGCCGAGGGCGAGCTCGAAAACTTGTCTCTCGGAGCGAGAGGACTAAGTTTAAGATCGATGACAACCTCTTTAGAGGAGCAAAGATCGCTGCATTGGATGCAAAGTTTCGAAGAGCTATATCATTCTTCCCACCGGGAAAGCACGTGGGATGCACTTGTTGGAAAGTTTGGAGTAACCGATGCCGGTAGTGAGCTGTACCTCATGGAGCAGCTGTATGACTAAAAGATGGTTGAGAACCGATCTGTAGTGGAACAGCTCATGAGATTCGTGCACTTTGGCTAAGGAACTCGAACTATTCCCTTGTCTTCTTCCCCGACATGTTTGTGGGCGGCGGTATAATCGCCAAGTTACCACCTTCTTGGAAGGATTTTGCCACCTCCCTTAAACATAAGAGGCGGAGTTCAATGTTGAGGAGCTCATTGGCACTCTTGATGTTGAGGAGAGGGCAAGGGCAAAGGACAAAGGGAAAGGTGATGAGACCGCTCGCAAATATGGTGCGAAGAAATTCAACAAGTTCAAGAAGAAGAAACAAAACAAGCAAGAGAATTCTCCAAAGCCTTTGTTCGTACGGCACGCTTTAAGAAGAAGAACAACACCAACAAAAGCAAGGGAGGTTGCTTTGTTTGTGGGAGTGAACAAAGATTGGGCTAGAGATTGCCCGGATCGCAAGTTCAATCCAGAGAAGAAGTCAAAAATGTTGTCACTACGAGGCCGCAGATGGAACAAATGGGGTATGGTAATTCTTTACCATTTGTTCTTTCATCAGAATTCACCGAGTGGTGGATGGATAGTGGTGCCAATATACATGTGTGTGCTGATATTTCTTTGTTCTCTTTTTACCGGAGTCGGGAGGTCTCGGCGCCTTGTTGATGGGAAATGGGTCGCGTGCTCATGTTCTTGGTGTTGGTACGGTCGTTCAAGTTTACTTCGAAAGACGGTGCCATTGAAGAGCGTGCAGATGTGCCCTCAATAAAGAAGAACCTTGTTAGCGCGTCTATGCTTTGTAAAGATGGCTACAAAGTTGTTCTTGAGGCGAATAAATGTGTTGTTTCTAAACATGGTACTTTTGTTGGAAAAGGTTATGATTGCGGAGGTCTGTTCCGCCTATCCTTGCATGATGTTTGTAATAAGTTGGTAAACTCGGTTGATTTTTCCGATGAATCCGATTTGTGGCATTCACGTTTTTGTCATGCAAGTTATAGTTGTCTTATGCGGCTAGCAAACCTCAATTTAATTCCTAATTTTAACCTAGTCAAAAAGTCTAAGTGCCATGTTTGTGTTGAATCAAAACAACCCCGCAAGCCCCACAAGGCCGTTGAGGCGAGGAATCGCACCTCTAGAACTTGTTCATTCGATCTTTGTGAGATGAATGGAATTTTGACTAAAGGCGGTAAAAGATATTTCCTCACCTTTATAGATGATTCCACCAGATTTTGCTATGTGTACCTCTTAAAAACAAAAGATGAAGCGCTGAATTATTTTAAGTCCTATAAAGCCGAAGTTGAAAACCAACTTGAGAGGAAAATAAAACGTTTAAGGTCTGATAGAGGAGGTGAATATTTCTCTAATGTTTTCGATGAGTTCTCGTGGAACATGGAATTGTTCATGAGAGGACACCTTCATTCTCACCACAATCCAATGGGATTGCCGAAAGGAAAAACCGCACTCTAACCGATTTGGTTAATGCCATGTTGAGTACAAATGGGATTATCCAAGGAATGGTGGGGTGAGGCAATTTTGACCGCGTGTCATGTCTCGAACGAGTTCCTACAAGGAACAAAGAGATTACACCATTCGAGGAATGGGAGAAGAAAAGATTAAACCTCTCTTACTTGCGCACTTGGGGGTGTTTGGCTAAAGTGAATGTGCCAATAAACAAGAAGCGTAAGCTAGGGCCTAAAACTGTTGATTGTATATTCCCGGGCTATGCCTTCCATAGTGTTGGTTATAGGTTCTTAATTATAAAATCTGATGTGCCCGATATGTATGTTGATACTATCATGGAATCAAGAGACGCTACATTTTTTGAGAATGAGTTTCCAAAGAGGTCTACACCTAGTGAAACAAATCATGAGAATATAGTTTCAAATGAGCAAGAACTATCTATTCCCATAGATCATGCCGAGGAATCTCCTTTGCACATCCCCGAGGAGGATGATACTATAGTCACACGCAAGAGTAAGAGGCAAAGAGTTGCTAAAACTTTTGGTGATGATTTTATAGTATACCTTGTGGAAGACACGCCATCCACCATACAAGAGGCCTATTCTTCTCCTGATGCTGACTTATGGAAGGAAGCAAAGAAGGAGTGAGATGGAATCTATTATGGGTAATGGAACATGGGAGGTCGTGGACCGTCCTTATGGTCATCAACCTATAGGGTGCAAGTGGATTTTCAAGAAAAAGCTTAGGCCCGATGGTACCATTGAGAGGTACAAGGCAAGGCTTGTGGCCAAAGGATATACCCGTAAAGAAGGGGAAGATTTCTTTGACACTTATTCACCCGTGGCTCGATTGACTACAATTCGTACTTTGATAGCCGTGGCAGCCTCACATGGTCTTATCATTCATCGATGGATGTAAAGACAAATTTTCCTAAACGGAGAGTTGGATGAGGAGATCTATATGGATCACCGATGGTTTCATTGCGGATGGTCAAGAGAACAAGGTGTGTAGGCTCAGTTAAAATCTTTGTATGGCTCTCGAAACAAGCTCCTAAGCAAAGGGCATGAAAAGTTTGATAATACTCTCACTACCGCCGGATTTGTCGTGAATGAGGCGGATTCGTGTGTGTATTATAAACATGGTGGGGGTGAGGCGGTCATGCTATGCCTTTATGTTGATGACATATTGATCTTTGGATCAAACCTCAAGGTCATTGAGGATGTGAAGAATCTTCTATCAAGCAATTTTGATATGAAGGATTTGGGAGAAGCCGATGTCATTCTAAACATCAAGCTTATCGAGAAGGTGATGGTGGGGTAACTTTGTTACAATCTCACTATGTGGAAAAGGTGTTGAGTCGCTTTGGTTTTAGTCACTGTGATCCTGCTCCCACACCTTATGACCCTAGCATGATTCTGAGAAAGAATAGAAGAATTGCAAGGGATCAATTAACATACTCCCAGATCATTGGCTCTTTGATGTACTTGGCAAGTACAACTAGGCCTGACATCTCTTATGCTGTGTGCAAGCTGAGTCGGTTTGTTTCAAAACCAGGAGATGATCATTGGCGTGCTCTAGAGAGAGTGTTGCGCTACCTGAAGGGTACTATGACTTATGGTATTCATTATACCGGGTTCCCGCAGTGCTAGAAGGCTATTGTGATGCCAACTGGATCTCGATGCCGATGAGCTTCATGCCACAAGCGGATATGTGTTCTTGCTTGGAGGTGGCGCTGTTTTCGGAAGTCTTGCAAGCGAGACTATCTTAACGAAGTCTAAAATGGAAGCGTAACTCGCAGCATTAGACACCGCTGGGCCGAGGCCGAGTGGTTACGTGATCTCCTAATGGATTTACCGGTAGTTGAGAAACCAATACCGACTATTTCCATGAACTGTGATAACCGATCATTATTACAAAGGTAAACAGTTCAAGGAGTAACATGAAGTCCACAAGGCATGTAAAGGGGAGATTAAAATCTATCAGAAAGCTGAAAAACTCCGGAGTTATAACGTTGGATTAGTTTGACTCTCCAAGATTCATGAAATGACTTACAATTTGGAACGGAGAGTACTAAAAAAAGGAATTTAGAGTAACTCAAACAGGCTACCTAAACCCTGTTGGATTTATTATGGGCTAGGCCCATTTATATATATTCAATAAATCATTAAACTCTATAGTATATAATTTATTGGGTAAACCGTTGTGTACGGTATGAGACTTGATCGAACGATTGACTCACTTATATGGTAGGATATTGACCAACTATATTGAGAAGCCGAGAAAAGTATATCGGTATGCCAAGCGAGCAAACGAAGAGACACAGTTTGTCAATTATGCCATTTAATTATGGAAGTTTCGTCTTCTATTATTAATTGACAAAATGTTTCTTCCACTAGTATTGATGGCATGAGGCTTTGCCTTCATGACATGGAGGTTGAGACTTTTAGTCTCCCATGCCGTGAGGACATTGGCCTTTTGGCCTTCATGCCGAGAAGGCTTCTTGCCTCTTGAGCTCCTTGGCTTGTCCTCTATATATATTACTTGTTGGTCATCATTCTCTCTAGTTCTCGATTTCTCTTCTCACCCAAGACAAACATAAGAACACACATCACCGTAAGATAGTTGTCCCCATCTCGTTCCTCTGCGCGCACGCAGAGCGAGAGGGCAGTGCCTCCGAAGCCCTTGCCGTTGGGGATCCTTGCACGGGGAGCACGGCAATTAGGTTTTTGGGGAGCGTCTACGCGACTGCCCGATCCACCGCCGGCGTCATCTTCTTCCCGGAGGTGTTCGTCTTCTTCTTCGCGGAGGAGATCGTCTTCATCATCATCTTCGTCATGATGCTAGAAACTGGACAAGGTTCGACTCGTCGAGCGCATCGGAGGGTATGATCTGTTCATCTTCTCCCCGTTTTACGTTTTCCGCATTGCACATGTTTCAGTAGGTCTTCCATGTCATTTCATATACTGCTCCGAATATGTTTCATCGCTTTTGTCGTGTCGTATCATGAGATGTCTCATGCTCTGCTCCTGCTAGTTTTATTTTCTCGCATATCTGTTTTAGTTCTACGAGGTGTTGTTTCCCATGCTTCGTTTATATATTTCAGTAGTTCTCCGTTATATTGTTTCACATGTTGTTCAAGATATGTTGCATATTTATATATTCATAATACATATATATTTTGCATGCTTCTTGTTCACATGTTCATCGTTGTTATGAACATGTGTTATGTCATGTTTTCTTTTATCAATAATATTTTATATGTCATCATCATGTTGTTAATTTGTGGAATTAAAATGACATGGAAATTGCCTAATTGTCTAACAAACACACTACCTATCCAAAATTTTGGTAGTGGTGTGCAAAAAAGTGCTCTAGCAGGCTACCTACTTGCCTACCAATTTTTGTTGCCTTCCTAAATTCTCTCCATCTCTACTTATTTCTGTTGGCCAACAGACCCAGACAACTAAATTTTCTCTCTCCTCGATCTCTCTCTCTTCCTTCCCGAGCCCGATGCAGGCACCGTCCACCGTCGCTGTTCCCCTGCTCGCCGGCCCTGCTCACCGGCGGTCGTGGGCGGCCCTCCCGTTGTCATGGCTTCCCCGTCGCCCTCATCGGCCGCCGACAGGGATGTGTGCCCTTCATCGGGTCTGGAGGTGCTCGGCGGAGCTCCTCCGTGGCGTCGTGCGGTAGCTTCCCCATCGCTCTCATCGGCCGCCAGTGGTTGTGCGCAACCATCTCCGCCTTGAGCCGGCTGCGCGTGTCCATCCTACCACTCGCTCCTCCCACAGGCGGCGGTCCTCCATGGGCGGAGCCCCTCCTTCCCCGGCGGTCGTTGTAACATCCTGGATGTTAATCATGCATTAGCACTTACAGTTATTAGCATAAGCATCATTATGCACGGCATTAACACATGATTGCACGTGTGATGCTTGTTTTGCTTGGATTGTGCTGGGAATGCTTGTGATTGTGATAAAGTAGCACAAGTACTTGATGTGATGCTCATTAGCTACACCTAGACATAATAATAGTTTAATTTTGTTAGGGGGTCATGTTAATGACCATAGCTAATTAAAATATGTCTCATCTTGACTTAGCTTTTGGGAAGTGCTTGCTAGAGGTCTCGAAAAGTATTTCCCAAAAACTCCGATGGATTAGAGGTCTAAAATTTTTAGCTAGAGAATTTTATAAGTGATAAAACTCCCAAAGTCCACTTTTCATAAAAATGGGTGGAAGGTATATATTTTTAGTGAGGAAGATAGGACCTAGGGGTTGTCTCCCTTTTTAGTGAATTTTAAAAGGGTATTTTCTTTGGGAATTTATATTTCAAAAATTATTCAGAATTTGGCCAAACTTCCTTCAGAGAAACTATTCTACTCTTCAAGATAAGACTTTTTCATGTTGGAAGTATTTTCTAAATCGGCTTACATTGGGAGATATTGATGCTTTAAAAATCGTGCCGAATAGCTAATTTTAATAAATTTAATAATTAATTTGGCGGGACCCACCTGTCATCCTCACCAGGGAGACAGGCAGGCCCCGTGTCGACGCCTTGGACGGCCGGGCGTGCATGACCGTCGCGTAGCCGCCCATGCGTCCAGAGCCGCCTCGACGCGGCTCCGTTGGGCGAAGGAGGGGTGAGGCCCGGTCCTCTCTCACCCTCATTAACTCTCCCACCTGCCTCTCCCTCGCCTCAGCTCTCGGCCTCCTCTTGCAGCGGCAGCAGCGCCTCCGCGCCGTCTTGCGCCGCCAAGGCAGAGAACCATCACCCGCTCCAGCCCAGCTCTCCCTTCGCTGCCGCCATGACGTCGCGCCCGCCTTCGTGCGCGGCCACTATCTCCTGCCCGCGCAGCAAGCTGCCTCCTCCCCTTCCTTCCTAGCGTCAGCAGCGCCGCCGGCCGGCAGCCATTGCCGCAGCTGCGCCGCAGCGCTCCGCCATCCCTCGCCGCTTCTGCTCACGCGGTGGTCTTCGCGTTCCTCCGTACCGCGTCCCTCCACTCGCCATCGCTGGCGACCGCGCCCAGGCGGCCGGCCCGAGCACGTGGTGCCGCCTTACCACGACGCTCCGCCGCGGAGACGCGGGCTCTGGTGGTCGGTCCGCCCGGGGGACTCCTCCACCTGCGCCGGGACACCAGGGGGAGCGCAAGCACCTCCGCATTCTCCGCCACCCCACGGTGCCGGCCTTGAGCCACCGCTCGCCTGGAATCGGCCGCAGCCGATCTCCCCTGCTCCGTCCCGTACGTGAGGTAGAGGACGAGGGCAGCCGCGTAAATTTATTACTCTCTCTGGGTTTAGTTGCAAAGTGATGTGACTCATGAGTTTTGCAGATCTGGGCTTCACGAATTAGTGAAAACTGCAGGGGGTTCGAAGTAAATTTCCTGTCCTATTCGGATTAATGAAAATAATTTCCCGAAAACAGTTTTAAACTTGTAAAACTCATATCTCGGTGAATATAGCTCCGATTTGAGTGATTCAACTTGTGATGAGATCTATGCATGAAAAATATAATATGACCTATTTATGATACTTTTATATAGGACTTTAATTAAATGTTGAAAATGCTTGCTATCTCTAGAAATGCATAGTAATTTGTACATTGCTCAGAAAATTATGATTCTTGTTGTGTTAGTCTAGTATTGCCATGCTCTACCCATGATAAATGTATCATGTATGCTTGTTGTGTGAAAATGTGAAGTTGTAGTTCAAGTGCATGCATGGCTCATTTTATGGAATAATTCATAAATGAATTATATAGGCATAGTTTGGGATTGATACTTTCTGTGGGCTTCTTATATGCTATGATGTAGCTCTGTATGTGCTTGATTCCACGGTTGGAGTAAGTTGGTAGTACAAAGTATTTTTAGGTCCTCCTATTGGTGCTACCATGTCATTTTTGTGTAGGACAATAGGATCATCCAAATGGGGTGACATTTGGATGATGGGCTGCCATTGCCATGTGTCATCTACTGTAATTTTTGTAGTATTTTAGGATGTATGTAGATATGGGTTGCTGTTCAACCCATAGTTGGGTAATTTTGAGTCGATTGTGTGATGTTGTGTATAGAGCTTGATGATGATGACTTTTAGTGATTAGTATATGTATGATTGATTGTTAAGGAGTGTGACAGGATGATTGGGTTAGGATGATTATGCTTAGGTTGAAGTCTTTAGCTTTACTGGCTTGTTTGCTAATGATAGTGTAGCAGCTTAAAAAAGCTAATTATACATGAGCATCCATCATCCATGATCATGCATACACCTCGACAATTACTTATTCATACATATGCACATGCATCATTCCAGGATCGCGACTAGAACATTCATGGAGGAAGACAAGGATCCCGAAGGACAAGTTGTGAACGGAGATCCGCACGAGAAGTGATCAAGAGCCAGGAACCCGACATGGAATAGCCGAGTGTCTGGACACACAACCTCGATCTTCTAACTGAGGCAAGCCCCGGAGCATTTCTCCTACAGTTTGCAAATGTTTTACCTTGCATCCTTTTATTCTTTATGATGCATTAAGTTATAGGCGTTGATTGGAACCGTAGTTGCATCAGGACTACCTTACCACCAGAAATATCCTACTTTACGTACAGGATCAACTACATGCTTAGGCCTGCTCTATTAATCGATAGAAGCTGGATGATCGACCATCATCTGCGAGCATAGGTTGTTACTACCCCTTCTGGATTGAGAATAGTGAGATGTTGGATATGAACATAACCATGTGGCCTTCTAAATCATCTCTAAAGAAATATGGCTTCGTACGTCCTCGGATCATGTTGAACAATGCCTCACAGATAGCTGGAAGGGTGTGTGGTGCCCGACAGCGAAGCCTAGAATCTACTTGGGCCAGGTTTTAACCGCCAGGTATCCATGCCGGCAATGGGGTGGGAGTAACAAGGTGCCGGTCGTGAGCCCTTAAGTAGGGGCGGTGTCATTTGATGGGCACACTTTACTATGACAGCCGGAGTTCCTTGGTCATGGTGATGAGTTGTTAATCCCGCGTCTCCTCCTGAGTAGATCAAGGTGACCTATACCTCACTTTAGCGGGTGAGTGCGGTTTGTGTGAGGAATACCTCGCCAGCTGGTTTGCAATGATTATAATCGCCATCGTTCCTGGATAGTGAATACTTGACCAAGCAGCGGAACTGTCGCCAATAATATCTTGAATGCGAGTTGGTTATGTTCACTCATGTTGGTTTAATGATTACTCAATCAATGTGGATACTTTAATGTTGATTGCTTCTACCTAAAAATGTGAGTAGATGCAGGTGCTAATGTAGTAATGGCAGGTTCTACTTAATTGGATAAGCTAGAGAGTCCTTTTGTCACCAAATGATATTAATAAGCTCATCTTTTTGGCAAACAAAGGAGTCGGCTACCCCACTACAAAGCCCGGCATCCACCAAAGTGTCTTTATTTTCTTTTAGTCGGGTAAGTCTTGCTGAGTACAATGTACTCAAGGTGCAATTCCTAATGTTGTTGTAGGTTTGTGGAATACTGATGTGGCGACACGGTGGACTTATATCCCACTATGGGAGGAATAGACTTCGGGCAAGTCAACTCTTATATCTCATCTACATGATGTTGTTGGAGTCGACCCTGAGCTGGTATTGTATTTAAAAGTGTAGGTGTGAGTATGTATTATAAAAAGTGTTTCTTCCACTATTAGTTATGATATGGGTTTTAATAATCCTAGATGCGAAATGTAAATAAAACAGGTGAATGGGAACTGCTGAACTGTGGATTCAGGTTTGTTGTAGAGTTGTTTGAAATCCTTCGAGATTTCACGGACTGCCGGGCTGATATGATTGCAGCGTACTACTTAAGCTGCCACGGTGGCTTGATTAGTGCGAGGTAATTATATTAGTTGGGCGGTTCTTCTACGGGCGTCCTCCGTGGCGTTGCTCATCACCGGGGTGCAAGAGAGCCGCGTTGCGGCCCGCCTCACCACCATCTTCACCCACGGATCTCCTCGCCGGCGGTCCTCACCTACGGATCCCCTCGCTCTCGCCCTTCAACCGCGGATCCCCTCGCCGGTGGCCAACCCTTGGCCGGTGCGGGTACACGCTCCCCACCCCTGACATCGACACCCCCTCGATGACAAGGGAATGAAAAGATGGGATGAAAAGTGGGATCCACATGTCATTCTCTAGGAGGAAAAAATAGGTAGACAAGTTTAGGTAGTACTGCTGGGACTGTAATTTATGTAGAATAAAATATCGTGTATGCCTAAATAGAGTTTTCGATAGGTAGTTTTAGGTAGTGGTGCTGGACTACAGGACTCTTGACATGCACACCTGTCTACCGAGTGGCGGAGCTAGAGCAAATTTAAGGGGGTGCCACCTTGTGGGTGCATAGCTTTTTATTTTATGGGTGCATATATGGTGAAAAATTGAACATTATCACTGTTTTTTTAATTTCTCATGGATGCGACTGCAACCGCAACCATGAACATAGCTCCGCCCCTATCGACCACTGTAGCAAGCCAATGAGTCATTTTTTTAAAAAAAAAAGCTACCTCTTCACCGACTTCGGCTCCTCGCCCCCACCTCACCACGGGCTTAGAGTACACTAGCACTCAAGGTGCTCGCCCTCTTCACCTTCGTCCATCGCCGCCATTTTCTCGGGCTCCGGCGAGCCTCCCCCGCCCCTACCTGGTCCAACTGCCTTGCCGCCGCCAAGTCTCCCCTAAACCGCCCCTACCTTTCAGCCCCAAATGACCATTTTATACCCCATCAGAGTTGGAGAAGAAGGGGTACAACTTGTGGATGGTCATCAGGTACAAGATAAAGTTTAATGACAAGATTGGCGATATGAAGGCAACAGGACCAACAAAGGTTCCTCTTTAAGGGACAACAAATTGTGGATGGACAGATGCTTGCCGATTACAACATCCAGAGACAATCCACCCGGCGCCTAGAATGACCTATCATGCAGATCTTTGTGAAGATGCCCACTGGATAGACAATCACTCTAGAGGAGGAGCCGTCTAACACCATTGAAGATGTAAATGAAATGATCTGTGGCCACCAGAGTCTCCCATTTGATGGCAACAACCTTGACGATGGGAAGACACTTGCTGAGTGCAATGTCAATACGGGGTGTACCCTGCAAGTTGATGCTTAGCTACAAAATTTGGTGTCTTTCGATTCCCTACTAATATATTTTCCTAAATGCTCCTTTCTCCGTGTGTGCACGTTTGCGCCGCGGCGTGCGCACAGCTCGCTACCGTCAGATCCCATGGGCTGCCTCTCCAACCCCATCCTCTCGCTCGGCACTGCGTGTCTTCTTTCCAGTCTCACACCGTTCCTGTCCCCACTCTATTTCCCAAAACACTCGATCCCACTGCCTCCATCCCAAGCCTGATAGCTGACCACGTTTTTTGAATGAACTGGAGGGGCCGAAGCCCCTACAGGAATGATAGCTGACCTCGTCGTCGGCCGCCACTCCACTGACGGCTCCGACACTGGCTCCACCCCCACCCACTTCTCCCTCCTCTATTCCTCCTTCCTCCTCACCTCTCTCCTCCAAGCCCGATCTAGTTTCGTCAATAACCCTAGCACCGACGAGCGCCACCATCCTGTCACCGCCGCAGTCACTGGTTGTGTCTCGGCATCGACCTCCTCCCACTTCCACGGCATCCATCTCTTGACGGCGCGTCCGTGTTCGTCCCTCGCAGAATGGCGGCTACTCCTCCCTATTCCGTTTATCACTTTGCTCCCTCATATTAAGTCCCCTACCCACTCCATATCTTGAATATATTACGGCCACTTACTCCGATAAGTATGACCCATACGCAGAATGGCGGAGCTACAATAGGAGCATGGGGGTACAGCTGTCCCCCCAAAATTTCTGAAAAAATCTAGTATATATATTCTTTAATATATTGTATATGTATAATACTCCTTATGGGCACAGCTGCAGACATTTCCAAGCGTACAGCAGCCCATTTTCATCCTGGTGGCCACGATCCTGCTGGATCGCGTCGGTCATCGGCCGTTGCTGCTCACCAGCGCGGTCATCTGCAGAATACAACACAAAGCGTCACAACTCCTTCCTCTGCAAAGACAGAAACCCTCGTCGAGTCATCGTTGACGTTTGACGGCCAGCTGAGGCGCTGCTTCCGATCTCCTACGCTACGCCAATATGTCCAGGAGCTGCCAAACTGACAAGTTGCAAAGGGTAAAAATTCAATCTTGTTCTATTGCGATCACCGATCAATCAATTTTCTTATCAGAATATTCCCATTCATAAAGTTTGCGGAATTCCTCTTCTAATTTGAGTGATTAATGCAGACTGCAGAATATCAAGGATCAAGTAGTATGAAGAGGAATAACAACCTTGCATCTCTATGGAATGCTCATGGTCAGAAACAGAAAGTACAAAAGGTGTCTTCTTCCACTCCAAATCAATAAATTATTCATGATCAACGAGTAGGACCTGAAATTCCTTGTGAGGAAGAAAAACATGAGAGAGTATTGTTGGCTTAATTATATGCTTACAGCTGCAACAAAATAGTAAAATTTATATGCTATTATGCCATAAATATAATAGGAGAGATATCAGTTGAGCATTTCTTCAACCACAATAAAGCATTTCATAGTATAAAACTAGCATTTTTTTTCTTTAAAAATTAAGTAGTTTCCTTTTATACTTTAGTGGTTTTTCTAATTTTGTACTGAGAGTCAAGCATTTTGGTTCTTTTGATATTGATATTACGTGGTTCTTTTGATATTGATATTACATTTATGTATTTTTGTGTTTGGTATTAGCAAATGTTGATTTTATATTCAGCCAACTTTAATGCTACTGAAATGATTTATATGAGGGCGGTGTCGGCTGCATGCCCTTAGATGGCGGTGGCGGTGGCGCATGCACATGAGAGCGGTGGGTGTTGCTGCTCTACACTGGCAACCCAATCCTACCTTGCATGGCGTTCATGCTGCCCCACGCCCGCTGTGCAGCAACAAAAAGCCGAACTAAACACACCTTTGTTTCATTTGTTATAATGGTTGTTGATTAAATGAGGATAAAGATTAAGTGTGCTCACTATTGAATTGCCTTTTTGGTTTTTTTTCATAAGTTAGTGTTCTCTAAAAATGGTTCTTAGCCTATGTACTTTATATATTCAAACTTTATTTGTTTGTTACCATAAAGACACGCAATGCACATCATAAGTGCTTTCTTTTTCATACATAAATGCCTCGTGTATCTTACTAAATTGCTAGTTTTTTATTCCTACATACATGGTGCACCATAGAGTTTTGATGCCCTCCAGGATTTTATTGCAGCTTTTTCTTAGCCTTTCGTCATGAGTTCTCCTACACTAAATATCTCTTTCCGAAGAAATTTGGTGGGCGTGAACTTGACAAACCGACATCATATTGTAGCTTCTTTACAATATGTTAACTTACTATAGGAAAGATGTGTTCGTTTGGTGCTTAAAGGCCTCTGGGGCGTTTACAATCAAGTCGATGTATGCTGCATTAATTAACAATGGGATGAGAGTGTCAAAAGATATTTTGCAAATGAAGCTTCCAATGAAAATAAAAGTTTTCATGTGGTATCTAAAAAGAGGGGTTACTCTAATCAAAGATGACTTGGCTAGGAGAAATTGGACCGGTGACAAACGTTGTTGTCTTTGCCATCTCTCGGAGACAATTATTCATCTTTTTTTATTGCTTTTTATGCCAAATTTTTGTGGCGCTCTATACATATACTTTTTGGGTTAACACCTCCATCGAATATAGATGACATGTTTTATTCTTGGTCTAAACTGGGTAACAAAAAGTATAATACATTGTTATTAACATCAGCTTACGTACTTCTTTGGGCAACTTTGATAACAAGGAATGAGGTGGTTTTTGACAAATGCAAACCAAAATCTCTTTTGAAGGTACTATTCAGAGAAACACACTGGCTACGTCAATAGGCGAACTTACAGCGACGTGAAGATCTTAAGGATCAAATGACCTCTGTAGCACAACACCTAGAGACGTCGACTTTAGAATTTTTTTGTTCCAATGGGTGGCTTCAACAAAGATATGTTGGTTATGTTTAGTCAAAAACCTTTTACCTATTCCGGTGGCTGTGTGTGCGTGGTTGTAAGTCTACTTCAGTCGAACTTTGTGCCCGTATATGGAGTATATAATAATTGGCCTGATTCTAACTTTGGATAGATGAAGCCGGATTTTTATCCATTATCTAAAAAAGAAGATCCATTGGTGGCTTTGTGGTGTTCTTTGGTTCAAACCTGACCTCGTGGTGTGTAAAGAAACAAGCGACTATATCACGATCTAGTAAATACAGTCCTTAGCAAATGCAACCGTTGAAGTCATGTGGATTCAGAACGTACTCGATGAACTTGGGATTCAACATCCTCAAGATGCTCGGCTACGGTGTGAAAATTTGGGTGCTACTTATATATCTTTCTGCTAACCCTGTGTTTCTTGGTCGCACCAAACATATATTGAAATAGATATATAAGTAGCACAAAAATTATTGGTATATATTCGATGGATACACACTGCGGATCAAGTTGCTAATGGATTCACTAAACCAATCGTGGCAGCCAAGATCAATAAATTCAGAAGCAGTCTCAACATGGCCCGCTGAGATTGAGTGGGAGTGTTAACCGAATTGGTTAGTTTAGATAAGTTTGTTAGGCTCTCGGCACCAGTGCACCTAGGATCATCTTGTGCATGAAGTTAGGAGAGTTTGTTAGCCTTATCTCTTGTTCTCTTGTAATTCACACATGTTGTAAATGTCACGCTAGGGGGACGCTGAGGGTTCAGCCTTCAAGGATTGTTTGGCTACATGTACAGCTTGCTTTGTACTGATTAATGAACCTTGTGAGCTGTTGTTCTTATCGAGATTTCCGGAGAACTTAAGTCAATAACTGTTGAATTTGTCAAAGTCGTTGTGAGAACCTCGAGGTCATGTTAGTACTGCTAGAGCCTGATCACCCCTGGGTTACGTTATATTCGTGTCACCAGCTAGCTGTGCATGTTTCATAGTGAGCATGCATGAGTATATTGTACGCATGCATATATATTAATTCTCATAGCTAGCTGACATGGATGGTGATGTAGAACCAATAATGCGTGCATGCAATCAGGTGCCAGGATTATATCGGCGCTATCTATAAAAGGGACCGGACACGATCGATATGGATGGCATAACCAAGCCACTCACACACAGACAATCATTATCGTCCTTGCCACCCCGGCAGTCAGTCGTATCGAGCTAGCAGCAAGATGAGCAAGCCCTTGGTCGCCCTGGTGGCCTGTTTCCTTTATCTCGCTGCAAGCCGCAGCGCCATTGCTGCTGCTTCCCGGTGCAGCTTCGAGATCCTGGTGAAGACAGGAGGCCGGAAGAACGCCGGCACCGACGCCCGCGTGTCGCTGCAGGTGAGCAGCACGAGGGGGCCGACCCTGACCATCACCAACCTGGAGTCATGGGGCCAGATGAGCGCCGGCCACGACTACTTCGAGAAAGGCGACCTCGACAGGTTCGGCGGCACCGGCAAGTGCATGCCCAGCGAGCCGTGCCGCATGACGATCAAATCTGACGGATCTGGCCACAAGCCCGGCTGGTACGTGGACTACGTCAAGGTAAGCCAGATAGGGCAGGGCACCACCAAGACGCACACCTGGGCGGTGAACCAGTGGCTGGCTATCGATGAAGCACCACGCCAGCTTTTCGCTCACAGGGATGGCTGTGGCTTCGCTGCGGCGGCCGACAGCCAAGTGCCATGATGATCCATAGATCATCATCACTGTGCATGGCCTCGACATGTGTTTGTGTTGCATAGTACATGTTTAAGTTAAGTAAATAAATATGTTCGAGGGTGCCAGATGGAGATGTAGTATATATGCTATAGATATATATTGTCATCAATAAAGGTAAATGCTTGCTATGCTGGTTCATTGATCCAGCGATGTAATCGTAATATAGTTAAATGAACCATCATACACATTTAACTTCGATATCTATATTGTATATATGTTGTGCCTATGTTATCCAGCTTTGCCTGATAATTAAAAATACACTAGTAGAGAACAGAATTTCGGTTTTTACCTTCAGTCTCGGCTAGAATCAAGCCCGGAACTAAATGTAGAATAAGTCCTAATTGGAACTACCAACTGGAACTAACTACCAACCCGGACTAAATTACCCAATGGCTCGGGCGCCAGACTTTAGCAGCAGCCGGGCGAGGATGTGAGTGTGACCGACCAAGGCTGGTTCAGTCGTCGCGTCTCGCATTGACGTCCTCACGATGACCACAACCGAGGCCGGAGCCATGCACGGTGACACAGAGGGCAGCCAAATGTTGCGAGGCACGGAGCGGAGTAGCTAATTCGCGAGCGCGCGCCGGTAACGTTTGGACTGGACGATTTCAGACAGCAGTAATCTTTCCTTTTTTGGCAAAAGAAAAATCTGGCAACGTCCTTATTTTAGAAAGTTTTCTATTTTTAGCAAAATAAAGATAGTCACAAATTCAGGCACGTAACTTCTATGCTATAACTTATACATCTAACTTATAATCTTATACACATAACTTATGTAATTTTCAACGTTTCTAAGTTATGGTCATAACTTATACATTTAACTTAGTACGTAGAAACACATATATTATGTTACTTATAATCTTATACACATAACTTATGTAATTTTCAACATTTATATTATGTTATCGTAAAATTAGAATCGAACTCTCATAACTTTTACGTATAACTGTAACGCCACAGAGTCCAAACGGCTTAGATTCACTCTGCACGCTGAGCGAAACACAACTGCCACACCATCCCACTTAAGCTTTCATCCTCGCTTCGCTTAAAAGGATTAATCCGAGGATGGTGGAATGGACTCTAGAAGGCTTATATGTTGGTCTATCCCACCTTTAACAACCAAGTTGGGACTAAACTCTCTACAACATCTCATTAACACGCATGGGTCACTACGGGCCACTTGGGCCGGGTGTGACAATAACTTAGGTACTAGAACATCCGAACTTAACAATATTTATAAGTTATTTAAACTTATATATTTAACTTAAAAACACACAACTCTTACAACGTTGCAAATTAGAATTTAACTTATACACGTAACTTTGAGAACATCGCGAAAAACTTATATACACAATAACTGCAGTATAGGAAAAAATAATATATTTTTTAAAACATATTTGACTGGGATCTAGTTTTGTTCGTCTTATCACGTAGAAAACACCAGTGCAAACAGAATTAAAAATGGATACACGGTTTTGAAGTTATAGTATTTAAAAAAATGGTTTGATTTTTTGAATGCTGACATCAGTGGGCGTCCCCACACTAACTGACCAGAGTTGTACCGTTGGTCCAGATCGGATGTGAGCGCATGCTCGCGGAAGGGGAATTTCGCGAGTCGAGTTCACATAATTGGGTTAGAGAGTCTGTATGGTAGTAAAAGTACTTAACTGCCCTTAATTAGAATTAATTAATTTTCTTAACTAACACACATGCAACAAATAATTTTAAACCACCCAAACAATGTAACAATCCTCACATAATTTATACTCCCTCTGTTCTAAATTGTAAGTCATTCCAAGAATCTTGGAGGGTCAAACTTTTTCAAGTTTGATCAAATTTATATGATAAAGTAATAATATTTATGATGTCAATTAAGTACCATTAGATTCTTCTTTACTTATATTTTCATTGTACATCTATTCAATGTCAAAAATCATTATAGTTTTCTCTATAATTTTGGTCAAACTTAAAAACTTTGACTCTTCAAGATTGTTGTAATGACTTACAATTTGGAACGAAGGGATTACTACATACCTACGTATCTAGACACAATATATAGCGTGGCATAACCGCCCAATTTAACTTAATCCCAGTCGTACTTGTCAACCATTTTATGGTAAGCATTCAAGTATAGTTGGCCAGCTGGGCCGAGCACGATGGGCCGTCACTGGCACGGCCCGAATAAGCACGGCCCAAGCATGGCCCGGCCCGGCTCCCATCGTGACCGTGCCTGGAACGGCCCGGTCTAGTGTCGTGCCTGGCCGCCATGTCGGCCCATAGTACCGGCCCAGGCACAACACGGATAACAGGCCAGCTCGATGGCGGCCCAACTTTTCTTAGTCATTGGATCAGTTTCGCATATTTCTAACCGTTGGATGCCTCTGTAGACAGAAAACCTAGGTATAAAAGCTACCTTCATCCTCATACTTCATCATTTTCTTCTCTCTCCGCCGCAATTTTCTCATGGTCGCTCATTCTCCCCGACAAAAGACCCAGAGGCCAACCTCCGCCTCTCCCTCAGTCAATGGCAGCAGGTCCCAGCCATTCTCCTCCCTTCTCACTACATCATCTCCCCTCAAGAGTCAATACGTCGCTACGATGACGGTGCGGCATCGTAGCAAGGCGCAGCGGCGTTCAACCATGGTACGGCTGCGGCAGCACGCTGGCCTCATGCAAGGCATGGCTGTTGCAGTGGCGGCGCAGTGGCCACGAGATCGCGATGCAAAGGCGGCACGACAGCCTCGAGTGCAAGGCACAGCTGCCGGCCGGCACCGACACGCGCAGGCTGCTGTGCCTAGAAGCATGGCACGACACGACTAATCTCCGATAGTGCCTTGCCTGGGCCACAACCTTGGCATGGCGGCACTATGAGGCACGACACCGCATAGTGTCGTGCCTCGCCGTGTCGCCTCGTCGTGCTTGTGCCCGTGCCGTGCCGTGTGGCCCATTTGGTCATATATATATTGAAGACACAAGTCAAATTTGTAGTCTGTCCAGCACACCCAAAAGTGAGAACTAATAATGATTCACATTTTATCACAGATCCAGTGAAGGAATAAAACTTCAAAACATAAAAAACATTTCTTAAAACACAAGGATACAGGATCAGAGTATTACATCATCATCCAATAAGCTGGACCTTACAAGATTGCTACCGTTGGAACAGTTGGACCCTTTATTAATTTAAGACAAACAAAAGTGTTACAAGGGGCAAAGAAAAAAAAACAACTCTATGACTTCAAACAAGAAAGGACTATGATGGGCTCCAACTTTAGATTGGCTTATACGGTATTTAAGGGTAGGCATTGCCATATCCAGTTCCGGCACCTGAACCGCCACCACTGCCACCATTGTAACTATTTCCTGTGCCACCACCATTGCCATTAGCATTTGCACCTGCTTCACTGGAACCATCCCAATACCTATTAGCATAACTAGAGCCAGAACCGGTGCCGCTACCAGATCCTTGAGCATCGGAATTCCAAGCACCTCCAGCTTGTCCTCCACCCCCACCCCGACCGGCACCACCAGCATTAGAAGACTCTCCATGACCATACTCTGATTGACTATATGAACTAGACCCCGAACCTGAACCCGACCCTGAACCATATCCATACCCACCATATGGTCCAGTAGCTCCACCACCTGCACCACCCCCTCCCGCACTTGCATGGGCACCATAAGGACCACTATCACCTGATCCACTACCAGACCCAGACCCTGATCCCCCGCCAGTTGTATATCCGCCACCCTCTCCCCGTCCTGTGCCAGTCCCATCGGCACTAGAGTACCTAGCCACCCTTACAGCATTGGCTAATCCCATGCTCATGAGGACAATGAGCCCCACTGATATTAGCTTTGTGCCTGCCATTGTGAGCTACCACTAGAGAGTGTTGAGTTGAGATGAATTCCTAGTGAACGCTGCATGGGTATTTATAGTGCGAGGCTATGCCGTGGTTCTTTACCTTCATAGCATGCACGTAAGGGGCCAGTGTTTCAATAGGACACCAAGTGGAGACTTTTAAAATCCACTAGAATTAATGGAACTTCGTTGACTTGACCATTAAGTACATCCAAGTTGCAAGTGGGCACATTTTACGAGTTGTGTTAGCATTATACTCTTTCGTTACGCTCTCTGTAGCTAGATGTTATGCTATAAGTTTCATGTCCACAGATTTTGAATGCCAGAAAGTTTAGTAGTCACCGTTGTTTATAAGGCCCATTTGAAACTAAACTAGCTCCTTGCTCCGGTTTAAGTAGTTCAGTTTATCTGTATTCTTCGTCTCAATATACCGTTTATATATGAAGTACCAAAATTGTGCAAAAAAAAAGAGACAAATATATTTCGTTTATATCTTGCTCCTGTTGATGTGTGCATGTATATTTCGTTGTTTGACAAGCATCATATACAGAACTGGAAAGAATAGTACTAGCAACTTCCAATACCAAGCTGTGTTACATATACTCCATTTCACCCTACCTGAAAACAAAAGGAAGAGTGGTCTTAGTTTCACAAGGTTTATGGGCGCTCACTTGAACATCATATATAAATAAACTTTTTCTTGACTTTTGCATTGGATAAAATTGTTTCAGTTGAAAGACTTGAGAAAAACATGCACAGTTGGTGACACGAAAGTCAAACGATAACACTAGATCACCCATAGTAATTTAACCCTGGGTTTGTATATCTGTAGTGGTCAGGCTCTAGCACTATATATATTTCTTTGGTAATTTACCCTGGGTGTATAAGTATAACACAGAGAGTGAAGCTAGTAAAGGAGGACATGCATGCATGAAGTCTTATTAGACTGCACGTTTGAAGATCAACACAAGCATCCCAGCACCCGGAAAATTCTGTTCCTCTTGCAGTGGTTGACATTGCATAGAGGTTATTCACAAAAAAAAAAAGGCATTGCAGAGAGGTGGCCTCGAGGTTTTCACAACGACTTTGACAAATTCAGGCATTGGACTTAAGTCTACTCTTTTGTGGAGCTGGCGAACTCGATAAGGGAGACAACTCTTACGAAGTTAATTAATTAGTACAATGCAAGTTGTATTAGTAGCAACTTCCAAGCTCTAATACATATGCACCATTTCACCGATCTGAACAAAATAAAGGTAGAGTGGTCATAGTTTCACAAGGATTTTTTTTTTCTTTGCGGGTGAGTTTCACAAGGATTACGCGCACTATAACTTGAACATATAAACTTTTTCTTGGCTTTTGCTTGCTTGGGATAAATTGTTTCCTTTGAAAGACTTGCAAAAAACATGCATCCATTCTACAGTATACTTACTCTCAAGCATGCCATTCTGCATTTGACATCATCACTGCGAAACATGCACAGCTAGCTGGTGCACTACCGGATCCACAGCTTTTGCCGATGGGTTGAAGCCATCGGCAAACCCATATATGCCATCGGAAAAGAGATTGCCGATGGCAAAGTGGCGTGGCCATCGGCAATCTCCCATCGGCAACCTTTCCATCGGAAAACATTTTTTTGCCGATGGGAAAAGAATAAGCCATCGGCAACCTTTTCCGATGGCCGTGGCCCCCATTGGCAATCCCCGCCACGTCGGCCGCCCCGCCGTCGGGGACGGCGGGTTTGCCGATGGCGGCGCCACGTGGCCATCGGCAAACAACTATGTTTTCCGATGGCCACGGCCGTCGGCTTATTTTTTTTTGTTTTAAGAAAATCATTTCCCGATTTTTTTTGCCGATGGCCGTGGCCATCGGCAAACTTTGGTCATTTTGCCGATGGCCTCGGCCATCGGCAAATCTGGTGTTCCTGGGCCAAATTCCCCGGCCATCGGCAAACACTGGGGAAAATTTTTTTCCCTTTTTCCCTGTTTTCTTCCATTCCCAAAGACATTTAATCACGAGCATGATATCACAAGCAATATAGAGAACATTCATCACATATATTCGCAATAATACGCCATTTCAAACATAATATAGCATCAAATCCATGTCCATGCATACAAATCCATATCACAAGTCCAAATGCATCCATACAAGTCCTACATCGGCCAAACATGTCCGACGTGGCACAACAAGGTCCAAAATAAGGAATAGAAGCTACCTAGCTCGTGGCGCCGTCCCCTTGGGTCCCCGAGCCCCCGAAGCATCCTCCCACGCAGGCCAACTCCCCGCGGCTGCGGGGCCGTGCTTTGCTGCCGCAATCTTGCCACGGCAGACGCGCTGGCCGAGGCGGGAACCGAGACGGGCCGGGCCGCGGCTGCGCCGGCCACGAGTACCCCGGCTGCGTGGGGAACCGAGACGGCCCGGGCTGCCCTGCGGCGGCCACGAGTACCCTGCGTCGGTGGAGGTGTCGGGACGAACGGCTGCGTGAGGAGGCTGGGAAAGGACCCCAACCGGGCTGTGGAGCGGGACCACGTGGAGAAGCACCCGGCCGGAGGGCTAGCACACAGAGTTGGGTTCGAACCCTCCGACGTGTGCACAAAGACCAAGTGATGGAATTAGTACTGCGGACCGGCATCACAAGCTAAAGCGATAGGCAATGTAGGGACTCACCGGACGAGGTGCCGAAAAGGCGGCGGTGGAGGTGCGGTGGTGGAGCGAAGAAAGCGGCCGGAGGCTCACCCATTCCCATGGCACGCATGTCTTTGGGACATCTGCGACCACGCCGTCTCGGTAGTGCAGCGCAACCGAGGCCGCGTGCTCGATAGGCAAGCGCCATCTCGCTTGGTTGGCTAGCACCTCCCGGACCGTGGCCTGCAATATTACACGAGCATGGTGGATTGTATTTGAAGGCAAGGTACATTATTTGTGAAACGGTCGAACGACGAATGAAACTCCACTTACACGAAGACCCGCGATCTGCTGCGCCTTGCTCGGGCCCGAGGCGCTATGGGGACCCGCGGTGCGCCCCACGCTGGTCTTCCTTGCGGATCTCGGTCAGCGTCGGGACAGAGGACGGGTCAATGGCGCTGTGGGCCATATAGAACCGGCCGTGCTGCTTCCCTCCTCCCAACCTCATCACGAGCTTAGGGTCTATGGGCTCGGCGGTGACGTCGTAGGTGTACTTGGTGAGCTTGTCGTACACGACCGGGCTGGTGTACTTCTCGGGCCCGTCCGAAGAGCTGTACGTGGTGGAGGGCGCTTTCGCTGGGCCCTTGTGAGCAAGGGCCCACCCCATGTACTCGTTGATGGGCTGCCCGGGGTGGTGCTCCCTCTGCGAGGAAAACAGAAAACATGGTTACAAGTAGAGATATATGAAATCCGGCGCTATAAGAAATGGTTGAACACAAGCATACCCATGTTTCCATGAACTCGCTGAGGTTCTGGCTCCCCTGGTGGTGTGAGACCCCGGACCTCGCCATCTCCTCCAAGCGCTTCACCCGACGTGCTCTGTGCTCCACGTACGCCGCCGGCGTTTGCCACCCTCTGACAATCGCACGCCAGCAGTCGGCGTACTTGCTGCACCAGCCCGGCGGTGTCTGTATGACATTCAAGTATTAGATCTTCCAGATAATGAGTTGAATGTGTCACATAAGGAATCACGGTGGATGTTTTCCTACTTATTTACCCGCATGTCTTGCTCCTCGGTGAGATCGGTCTCGGCTCACATATCATCTCCCCGGCTCGGGTCTTATCCACCTTCATCCCCGAAGTTGGCGTAGTAGGAGATGACGGCACGGGTGTGCGCCTCGTAGAACATGTCCTTGATCCGCAACTCGCACACCTTGTCCTGATGCCGGTCCGCCACATCGGGGTCCTGCCCCTCCGCCAACCTATAGTACAACTGCACACAGGCATCAAACATCATTCCATTGTTTGAGAAAAGTCCAACAAATGCGTAGTATTGAGATATGCGTTGCGATTGAAAGACTCACCCAGAACTGCTTCTTGATCTTCTCAGCGAGGACTTCCCCATGTGCGTCCTTGATTAGGAAGTAGTATGGCCATTTGTCGGGGACGATCGTCCTCCCTCGATGGTGACCAAGCCGGGAAGTTTGCCTTAATCACTCGCCCCTGGATGCTAGTGACATGGGCGAACTCTTCTGGCCGACACCTTTCTCCGGCCACGCACAAGCACAACAATTGTTAGTATGCGGTTTTAATTCGAAAATGAAATAAGAACAAGTACGAAATCAACAATAGATACTTACGTCCCGAGAGATCACGATCGCGGGCGGTCCTCGAGGCGCGGCAAGTGCTCGGGGAGCCTAGCGGGCCCGCGTTGGAAGGGCTTCTTCGCGGTGCACATGGAAGCCGAGGTGCCTGCGGTCTCCTCCTCCTCCTCGTCGTCGTCGCCACCGCCGCCGCCGCCGTCCTCCTCCCTCGTCGTCGTCGCCACCGCCACCGCCGCCGCCGTCCTCCTCCTCGTCGTCGTCGTCGTCACCACCGCCGCCGGCACAAACGGCCTCGTCCTCAAACGGCCTCATCCTCCGGTCCTCCGCCGACTCCACCCCTGGGTCGACGGCTCCACCTCAAGCTCCTCGTCGTCCTCCTCCTCGTGGTTGCCGGCCTCCACGTTCTCCTCGTGGTGGCCGGCCTCCACGTGGTCCTGCTTGGGGCCCGAGGTGCATGTACTTGGACTGACGTTACGTCGGCGCGCGACCGTCCTCCGCCCGGCATTTTGTCGAGTGCCCGCAATGACAAAGATTAAAACGGTTAGTATTAGTAGATTGCAAGTACTTGTAAAGAAAACATAAATGTAAGGTAATATAAATAACGGTATCAATATTACATGGATTAGAAACTATCTCCGCAAACGGCAATATTCTTTGGCGCGCTCATCCTCGTCATCGATCTTGTCCTCATCACTATCAATATTGTCGAGCTCTCTTAAGTCCTCATCATTAGGCGCTACATGTTCCCCAACTTCTACATCGCGTCGCGTCTGCCGGTGCATCTAGGATTCTTAAGTCCTCGGCATCGTGCACCTCATCACCCTCGTCCTCATCGATGTCGTTGTTTACTTCCATACTCATCAACGAATCAATGTCTATCTCCAACTTACCTTCTAGCCCCTCGGGTTGATAGAACTCATCCGCCCTTGGGTCAAAGTTGTAATCATCATCGTTCGGGACCGCCGCTTTACCGCGTGGCGATACGAACCGCACAAGGCTCCAACCCGCAAGGCGCTTGTCATTCCGGGTTTGCCCATGGGAGGTAATAGACTTGCTTGGCGTTTCGGTTAGCAACAATATAGACATCGTCTCCTCCATATTTGGAATCCTGTCGGATTTCGACTTGCCCAATCTTAAGGTCCTTTTTTGTGACCTAGGGATCGAACCAATGGCATTTGAACATCACAGGCTTACAACCTAGGAACTTGCCAAAGTCAAGCTCCAATATCTGTTCGACTATGCCGTAATAGTCCTTCCCATCCGTGCCGGGAGTCCGAACTCCGGTGCACGTGGTTTTTAGATTGCTCCGTTTCTCTTCGTAGCTTCTCGTGCGAAACCGATAGGAATTGACGATGTTTGTCGAAAGAAGAATACTTGCCACCCTTGGCCAGCCAGGTGAACATCACATCTGCCTTGCATGTTGGGCAAGGGAACTTCCCGTGAACACACCACGCGCTGAACAAGCCATACGCCAGGAAGTCATGCATTGAGTACGGTACCACACATGCATCGTGAAGTTCGTCTTCGTAGCTCGGTCATACGTCGGCACCCCTCATCCCAAGCTTTACGCAATTCATCCCACACCGGCATGAACACACCCATTTTGTTGCCGGGTGTCCGGGTATTATCAGCGTCAAGAACACGTTCTTGGGGTCGAACATGACGCCGGGGGGAAGATTGAGGGGGATCACAAACACGGGCCAACAAGTGTACGGGGCCGCCATCATTCCAAACGGGTTGAACCCATTCATTTGCCGGCGCTACGCGTACATTTTGAGCCTCCTCGGCCATGCGAGGATTCATGGTATCAAAGTGCTTCCATGCATCACCATCCGCCGGGTGCTTTGCATCTTGTCACCGTATATCTTTTGCCATTCTTGTGCCAAGTCATTTGTTTCGCGGACTCCTCTGTCATGTACTTGCCGTTGCAGCCTCGGTAGTCTTGGAAGGTGTCGTATGACCATCTCGGGGATCTTAGACTGTTTCTTAGTGCCATCACTTGCCTTCTACCTCCACGTACCTAGAGGCTTTGCACTCCGGACAAAGGTGTTGCTGCCTCGTGGTCTCCCGGAACAGGACACACCCGTTCTTACAAGCTTGGATCGGGCGATAAGGCATCTTGAGTGCACGAAGGAGCTTGTGACTCGGTCGTGTTTTTTCGGGCGGTGCTCCTCCGGAAGCGGCCCGCCAACGATTGCCAACACGAGATCAAAACCTTCCCGACCGATGCCCGGTGACGACTTCAACCCAATTAGGCGTGAAATGGCATCCGCTTTAGAAATGCGGGTCTTCTCGTGAAGGGGCTCCTTTGCCGCCTCCATCATGTCGTAGTACGCCTTTGCGGTCGCCTCGGATCTTCTTCCACCACCTCCAATCCTTGAACGGCTTCAACGTCTTCAAGCAAGTCTCGCCATTCCGGCATCTTGATCAAACCCCTCGAGGTCCGGTCTCACCACCGCCTCCGTAACCCGTTGGGGTTCCCCATGGAGGATCCAGGCGGGTATAGTTTGGAACATACCCGTTCGCCCAAATATCATTCCTCATCCGCCGTTGCTCTTTCCTTGTCTGGTTCTTACACTTGCTACGGGGACAAAACACCCGAATCGCCCCTTTAGAAGCCGGGCCAAATGCCTTCTCCGGGAAGTCCCCGGTCCCCTTAACCCATTCATTGGTCTTGTCTTTGAATCCCGTGTACATCCACTCATGGTCAGCCATCCTCCGTCATGCGCCAACGTAAGCGAGTAATAAGACCAACATCCGCATCTACAAGGCGTTCCTACCATCTACTAGGTGAAGGATAGGTCCTAATCCCACCGAGACGGAATGAGGCACCTCCCGTTCTCCCGATACACGTCCCGACGGGGAGAGTGCGTATCCGGAGAACAACGGGGACGGCCGACGAAACTCCGACTCGGACGGGAACATGGAAGCTAACCCATCTACGCATCCTCGGCCGTCCAAAAAACGTGGACAATCCGAAAGAGAAACCGTCGCAGATATGCACCGATCCGCATACCAACGACCGCGAATCTCTTTCGGACGGAGACGCCCTAACTCGGTTACGCAATGTACTTACAACAACTATAAGACACGAGGTGGTTTATACCTAGGGTGGCGGCGCGAGAGGTGCTCCAAGTACCCTCCGACACGTTCAACTCTGCAATACAACAAAGACTTCACTATTAGTTGAAAATTTCGAACCTCCCCGTACGGGAGGTTTCCAAAACCGCAAGAAAAGGGCGCACGATGGCCGGCATCCACATTTCGGGCACGAAGGCCCATACATCCACAATTCCGGCACGAAGGCCGTCAACGACAAAAAACGGCACGAAGGCCGTCAATCACATACACGGCACGAAGGCCGACAATGGAGGAGAAGGGTTATACCTTGGGTGCGGCGGTGGAGTCAAGCGTGGACGATGACGGGGCGAACGTCGAGGGTGGTGACACTCGCGTGGACGAACGGCAAGGGCGGGACAACGGTGATCGACGGCGATCGAGCCTCCTCCTCCTCCTCCTTCCTTCCTTCTCCCTCCCCTCCTCCTTCCTCCTCCTCTCTTCTTCCTTCTCCTCCCTTCTCCTTCCACCTCCTCTCTTCTTCCTTTTCCTTCTCCTTCTTCCTTCTCCTTCTTCCTTCCCTCCTCCTCTCTTCTCCCTTCTCTCCTTTTCCTCTTCTTCTCCTTGTCTTCCCCTTCCTCCTCCTCCTATCGGCGCTCGGACAACCAAGGTGGCGCGGCCGGCGGCCCTCTCGCCGGCGGCGGCCGAGGTGGCGGGCGGAGGTGGCGGCCGGCTCCCTCCCCTTCTCCTCTTCCTCTCCGGAGGGGACGAGCGGCGGGAGCTCGGTGGCGGCCCCGCTGGAAAATCGCGCCGGGCCAAAGGCCCCGCTCGGGAACTAGATCAGGCGCGGGAGCGCGGAGGCGGCGCGAGGTGCTCCGGCGGAGCTCCGGTGGCGCGGCGTCGCGGGGGTGGCGTGGCGGGCGGCGGAGCTGCGGTGGCGGCGGAAATGGGGGGCTGCACGGCGGCGGAGCCGGCGGCGCGAGGGGAGGTCGGGCGGGATGGGGAATGGGTTAGGGTTGGGGCGGCTCAGCCTTCTAGTTCGTTTTTATTTTTTTTTAAAAAACATGTTTGCCGATGGCCACGCCATCGGCAAACCTTTCCACGTGGCGGCCTTGTATAATGTAACCAAGGGTCTTATATATCTTTTGTGATAAGGCTCTAGCTAGCTTTATACTAATTAGTAAACGACGACCTGCATGCAAGTTTGAAGATCAACGCAGGCATCCCCTGATCACCCGAACGATTCTATTCTCCTCAGGCAGCGGTTGACGTTGCAGAGGTGACCTCGAGGTTTTCCCAACGACTTGACAAATTCATTCATGAACTTAAGAACTATGCCTATGCGTACATGGTAATCTCGATAAAAAAGACAGTTCACAAGGTTCATTAAATGGCATCACAGTGTTTTTTTTTTTACGGAAAAGACAGTGGGGGGAGGTCCACATAGTGTCAAAAGGAGCTTTTTAGAGAAGTCTAGAGATACTTACAAAGAGGATTAACTAAATGCATCTGACCAAAAGCAGAAAGTTGACCTAAGGCCTGTTTGCAATCTAAGGGAATGAAGAGAACACTGATTTTTGAAATTACCAAACCATCTAGTGTGGTGTGGGATGGGTCTCTTCGTTCAAAAATCTTGTCGTTACGTATCTTTCATATTTCTCAGGCAGCAATAATCGAGGCTTCAGTGAACAAAGGTGGGCTGTAACTTTCCCGGGCTTGGACAAAATGGTCTTCGAGGTTTAGTGATTGATCCCAGCTGAAGTTGATCCTCGACCAACATTGGAATGCAAACAGACATGTGAAGAAGAGATGCTCGATGGTTTCCTCCTCTCTTGTTCCACACATGACACAAAGATCATCATTATGGACATGTATGTTTGTTTTCGTATTGAGTCAATCCACTAAAATAAGCCATGCGATGAATTTTATTCTTTTCTTTTTTAGATGGAACTGGCAGGAGAGCTGCCTGCTATGTTAAAAGGAAGGTAGCCTAGACAGGCAAAGTACACACATATACAAATTTGCAAACGGAGTCAGAGATCCAAACACCTCATCACAGGAGGCCTCATCTCAAACATGTGCTAGTAATTTATAGACGTGCTTTGCTCCAGCCATTTCCCACATATTCGCCTCTTCCTTGATTTTCTGGAGAATGATTATTGGCATAGACTCTTTGTGCTTGAAAATTCTAGAATTTCTTTCCTTCCACACCTCCCAACATGAATTTTATTCTGGGCATACAGCCAGACTTCCATACCTCTTTGTAGATTAGGTGGGCGCTGAAGGCTTGGAAGATATGAGAATTTTTTTTTTTTTTGAAGTGTAATCCTCATCCACACTGGCTTCCATTGGTCTTTTTTCATTTTTGGCGTACTGAACGTTTTGGAGAAGATCTTGCATCACGGTGTTTTACCTAATTAGCATCAATGCACTGAATTCATTAGGTGGTATCACGGTGTAGTTAGGCAAATGACAAAGCAGACACTTTAACATTTCCTTCTGTACTAGTAATGCGTTAGTATAATAGTATTTATATATTAACTAGTATGGCTGATGTGTTTTCGGTCAAAAAAAGTATGGCTGATGTGCAAGCATCTTTCCTGGAGACGATCTCGGCCTGACCTATCGAACTACTGCAAGTGGACGCTTAAGGTTCAAGCCTTCAAGGACTCTTTCACTACTAATACAGCTTGCATTGTACTAATTAATTAGTTAACATTGTGAGTTGTCTTTCTTATCGAGATCACCACATACACATATGGAGTAGTTCGTAAGTCCTTGCCTGAATTTGTCAAAGTCGTTGCGAAAATCACGAGGTCACCTCTGCAATGTACGTCAACCACTGGCACTGCGAGAACAGAATCGTTCGGGTGATCAAGGGATGCCTGTGTTGATCTTCAAACATCCATGCACTGTGTATGTGTATGTTAATTTCACAGAGAATAGTCAAATGCATAGTCATGAGGATAATGAATGTTTGAGTAACTAGTATAAAACGTAACTAGTATCATGATAGATCATTGAACCTATTTTTATAATAAATTTATTTAGAAATACAAATGCTTTTTCCACAGTGATAATTAAATAGGGACAGATGAGGGAGTATGTATTTAGAGAGCTTGGAAGTGTTGCTACTACGTGCTATTCTTTTCAGATCTGTATATAGCTAGGGTCTTTGTCCAACAACACAATATAAGTGGTGGCTCTTCCCGGTGAATGCTGCATGGGTATTCGATCGAAGCAATAGCATTTCACACACTGGTAGTTTTATTAGTACCATACCAGTGCAAGTTTGTTTAGTTTCTAGGCAAAGAACTAGTTTAATCTCAGTGGGCCTTCCAATGACCGATGATGAATGCTTAAACCTAATTTGAACCATCCATAATCTGTGGATGGAGATGAGACTTTGCTGGTCATCTAAAGAGAGTGTAATCTCGTAACATGTACCCACTTTGCAACTTGCATACACTCAATGTTCAAGGATCAAGAAGCTCCATTAATTCCACTGATTTTAAAAGCCTCCACTTGGTCTGACATTACTATGGAAGCTATGGAGGTAAAGAACCACTGCGTGGCCTCCAACTCTATAAATACCGATGCAGCATTCAGTGGAAACTCATCTCAACTCAAGCACTCTGTAGTAGCAGCTCACAATGGCAAGCACAAAGCTAGTATCACTAGGTCTCATTGTCCACATGAGCATGGGATTAGCCAATGCAGCAAGGGTGGCTAGATACTCTAGTTCTCTTGGGACTGGCACTGGACAGGGAGGGGGTGGTGGATATACAACTGGCGGGGGATCAGGGTCTGGGTCTGGCAGCGGATCAGGAGATAGTGATCCTTATGGTTCCCATGCAAGTGCGGGAGGGGGTGGTGCAGGTGGTGGAGCTAGTGGGCCATATGGTGGGTATGGATATGGTTCGGGGTCAGGTTCAGGTTCGGGGTCTAGTGGATATAGTCAATCAGAGTATGGTCATGGAGAGTCTTCTAATGCTGGTGGTGCCGGTCGGGGTGGGGGTGGAGGACAAGCCGGAGGTGCTTGGAATTCTGATGCTCAAGGATCCGGTAGTGGCACCGGTACTGGCTCTAGTTATGCTAGCAGGGGTTGGGATGGTAACAGTGAAGCCGGTGCAAGTGCTAATGGCAATGGTGGTGGCACAGGAAATAGTCAAAACGGTGGCGGCGGCGGCGGTTCTGGTGCCGGAACTGGATATGGCAATGCCTACCCATAAATTCCATATATGCCAACCTAAAGTTGGAGCCCAACGTAGTTCTTCCTTGTTTGAAGTCGTAGAGTCGTTTGTTTTCTTTGTCCCTTTTGTGACACTTTTCTTTGTATTAAATTAATAAAGGGTCCAACTGTTGCGACATAGTAGCAATCTTATTTCCAACATATAAGATGATGTTGTAATACTGATTTGGTAACCTTGTGTTTTCAGAAATGGTTTTGATGTTATGAAGTTTTATTCCCTCACGTTTATATATTTGTGATAAATTGTGACTTGGTCTCTTGGACATTTACCATCAAATGGCTCACAAGTACGACTAGGATTAGGTTAAATTGGGCGGTTATGCCACACTAGAAATATAGATATACATAGTATAAACTATGTATATAAAAAGCCAAATGACTTACAATTTGTAATGGAGGGAGAGTAACTGACAAATATATATGCTATAGAAAGTTGATATGTTGTAGAGCTTTTTCAGTTTGATTTCGTTTTCTTCCTTTTGCTATTGAGAGATTTGTAAGCAGTTCCTCCACCGCTCGAAGCACATTTGTATGTCCAGCCTTCCATTCTCATTCAAATAGAATAGCAATCCTAGAATTCTAATTGATCAATGCACAAAAACGTGAAAGAAAAAATAAGTTCAGAAAGATAAGGTAAATCCTTGATTGTAATTCTCCCATATAGGGAGAATTTCAAAATAGTATGGCTATTTAAATATTCTTGTACGTTATTTGAAGAGTTGTTTAATTCTAGGGATGCAGGAACCATAGCTCAAACTGACTCCCTCCCTCCTCTCTCTCTCTCTCTCTCTCTCTCTCTCTCTCTCTCTCTCTCTCTCTCTCCGTAGTTTAGACAATGTAGAAAAATGCCCAAAGCGAGTTTGATCCAAGTACTACCACTCTAGTTGATTTCTAAAGAATGAACTTTAAATTACCTAGAGACCGAGAGAGACGGGGGGGGGGGAGGGGGGGAGAGAGATAATTTTGAATACTTGAAGTACAGAAACGGAAATTGAGAGAGAGAGAGAGAGAGAGAGATAATTTGAATACTTGAAGTACAGAAACGGAAATTGCAACGTAATTACTCAAGGAAAAGCCCATAAATAATCAATATATGATTTTAAAAAAGGAAGCAGGTAGTCAGGTACAAACAGAGGCTTAACTAAAGTACTCCGCACGTCTGCTGTATACTAAAGACACAAAAATTAGACCGATATGAAATGCCAGCGTGAACAAATGTATAGCAGAATGGAAAAACAGCAAATTTGTGCATCACAGAATTTAAGCATGGACGGTTCTGAGAAATATGAAGAGCATATCTTACTATTACTAGAAAAAAAGATAAATAGCACAAAAATCTCACATTAATCAGAAACATCTAGCCATCGAATCATTAGACTTAGTCATCAACAACCATTGGATCTATTTCACTTTGTACAAAATTACCCACTTCTGCCATTATAATAATAAAACCTTTTTCCAAAAAAAATTGGCCGGCAATAATTGAATCTTAATGTTTTACATGTGTTTCCCAAAAGGCAGAATCCATCTAAGGCTAGTCTCAATGGTGTTTCATGAGAGTTTCATGCACATTAAATATGCTGATGTGGCACTATATTAATGAAGAGAGAGATGATAGAGTTTCATGGGAGCAGAGAGAGTTTCATCCCCATGAAACTCTTATGCACTGTTTCCAAAAAATTAATGCATTGGAAACTATGCCATGAAATCCCCACTGAGACTAGCCTAATCGGAACTAACGCATCGAGTTCCATTCACCTAAAAGACAGAAACCTACCAGCGGCAACATGGGCTGCCGCCGTCGACAATCCTTTGCTCTGCCTAACCCTATAGCCTTGATGCCCGATCCCTGCTAGCTACGCCGCGCGTGGTCTTCCTTTGGCCGCCAAGGCCCCAACTCCAATGCCGCACCTCGCGTCGTCATCCCGCCTAGACCCCCGAGTCTATCCCAGAGCCGCGCCACCATCGCCGATTCCGACACGCAAGAGGAGTCGAGCAGTTGGGGTCACGATGTCATCGAGCAGTGACGTTCAGATGAAGGAGCTTTCGTCGTCGGCGCTGCACATATGTAGCTGGTGACCTTCCGTAGAGACATGGCATCCGATGCAGAGAATTGATTACTTCTCATGCTGCTGTAATTAACTACTTTGGATTGTACGTACTCCATCCAAGTTTGCACCGAACCAGTCTTCTTTTTCAGCTTGGATTTGTTCCACCGGACATAATTAGTACAAATCATTGCATGGGTATTTGACATTTGGTTTTGTTGCAGATAAGAATTTATTCGGGGCAAGATGGATGTTATAGGCGCAGGCAAGTGGCTAGGTGTGTGCAGTGTGCATCATGAAAATCTTGTGAATGCGTTAGTGATCTTCTACTGCCGTGTATCTTGCATATGTTAGCGGCACCCAACACTAACCTACATGCATGTGCCTCTCATGTACCAGAAGCAGTTGATTATTATCCCTGCCCATGGAGGCCACACACCATGGCCAGATTAAATCTCAAAGGTAATGGCAATCTCTGAAATCGCATGGTACCTGAGAATGGCATCACGGAAGGCCTACAGGAATCAATTTCCATGAGTTGACAACTTCCATTATTTATTTGTTAAAGACGTTTCTACTATTGAAATTCAGATGTTTGGTTTGAAGGTTGCATCACTATATATCGCATCGCATTGACCCGATATCGACATCAAGGATGGAAACAATGCACAAATGGGTAGTAGAACAAATTGAGAGCTTGGATACACTGAGAAAACCCATCCAGACCAACCATAATGAATACTTTTTTGTGCCCTTCCTCTATCTGTAAAATAGTTTTTTATAGATAACATGTTTTGTTACTGGCTTACTGCTTATGTTTATTTTCCTATTTCATGCAAAATTCAATGCAAACGTGATATACTCCTAATTAGGAAGATTAGAGTCAAGGTAGTGCATCCATGAATCTTATTGTGTAGTCCAAGTTACAAAAACTTCGGTTGCTTAGTGGCTTGATTGTTTTATATCCTATAAGTGTTAATAAGCTTCTACTACTCATCAAAGTAGGGCTTTCCGCTGGTGATAGGTCTGGGCCGTCAGCATGGCGTCGCGGAAAATCCGTTCACTCAAGTGCATGGCTTCAAATAAAAAGATCCTAAAATCTTGGTATCAAGAAATATCTAACAACTACTAGACGGTATGATAATTTCTATCAAGCAGGTGAGCATAAACATGGAGGAACCACTGTCTGGCCGTGTACCTAGGTATGTCTATCATCTTTGTGATGAAAAGGACGGGAGTGAGTCGGTGTTCGTCAACGCCGCTGCAATCTACTTCATCAATCTACTTCATCCATGTCCACAATTTGATTGGGGGGGGGGGGCACGGGAACACACAGGCCACCGATGCCATGATGTCTGGCGTCCACAACTGCACCTAGAGTAAAGGTATGGCTATCTTGCCAAAATTTATAATTACAATTTTATTTCTCTCATATGATGTAAGATGTTCGGCCATATTGCCAATTTCTCTGTTGTGAAATACAAATTTTATAGACTCTAAGTAAGATCAGCAAAAGAATTACAAAAAATTAAAGAAAGAGCGAGTATAGTGTGGAATGCAATATCACTTTGTGGTAAACAAAAAAGTCATAATATGATCCATATTGACCATCAGGTGGTATTTTAATTTTAGTTTTAGTGTCCATGAATTTTTTTGAACAAATTAGTCTTGATACAATCCATATTTATAATCCGTTAAAATTGTTTTTGCATTAATATTAATGTCATTGGGTTCTACTATTTTTGTATGGTCAGTAAAACTTAAGTGAGATTTGTCTAAGAAAAGAATTGTGAAAATTCAAAGCAAGAGTCAATAGAGTGTGGGACGATGATCGTGGTCAACAAATAAGTCATGATACAATCATTATTGACAATTAGGTACAATTTTGATTTTAATTCTAATGTCCTTGGACTATTTAAACAAGACTTAATATAATCCTTATTGACCATCATGAGTATTTTTTTGTTCATCTTAATAATAATTTCGTTGGGTTACATCAAGTTATAAACTAATGATGCTAAAACATCAGGGGACAATTATCCATGTAGTTATCAATAAAGACTATATGGAAAAAGTCAAACCTCCACAGTTATAAGAGATAATTGAACTAATACCATAACAAAATTTCCATACACGACATTATCAAAATTAATGTAAAAGAAAATATACCTATATATTTAGTACCTAAATTCAAAATACACAGTTCCACAACTATTAAGTTAAAACTATACATAGAACTCTATTCCACTGTAGACCAAGAAAACATGTATACATAAGAATAAATAATTATTTTATAAGGTTAAGTGTGGAAAAATATCCTAAGGAAACTACATAGTAACGACAACACTTAAAATACTTTAACTTAAATTAATACTCATAATAATCAATCTTGAAAAATTTTAAACTTTTTGATTAAAACATTATTTGCTTCTAATAAAAACACAAATGTGATATAATATAAATATGACATAATAAATTCAACATCTTGGGTGCCATGGTGCATATTAAACAACTACTTATGTCATTGTAAGAACTAGATTATTGATTAAACAAAATAAAAAACGAAAATGTTGGATAAACGATACAATCAGGTTTAGAATTTCAAATTCACCTATGTATAAAGTATTAAAACAATTACATCTTTCATGATATCATATATCCCATAAAAGAATGAAATAAGAGTTTATATACTTTCAGTTTATGTTTCAAACAAATACATATCATGCTATAAAAAAGATTCACACTACAAATTATTACTCAACAAACCATTAGAAATAGAAAAGATGGATCCTAAGATTATTATGAAATTCACAAATCTTTGTAGGCTTTTTCTATAAGTTTAGTCAAAATTAAGATTTTTTGAATCACCAGATTTCTTGAATTGTCTTATAAGTAAAGTGAAAAATGCTTAATATAAGTAATTTTTATTAGTTAGTATCTCCTAAGATTCTAACCCGTGCGAGAGCACGGGTTGATGGACTAGTATACTACTCCCTCCATTCAAAAATCTCCTTCATCTAAACAAAAATATTTTATTCAAAAATCTCCTTCATATTAACTTGGGACTTGTCTACATTTATGGTCTCTTTGTTGTTCATTGGCTACAACTTGTCTGTATTTATTGTCTCATTGATATTTATTGGCTGCCACTTGTCTGCATTTATTATCTTTTTGCTGCTCATTGGCTATTCTTTACTTATGACTTTTCTCCTTGGTCAATGCGCTGAGAGCTAATATGAAGAAGATTTTTGAACGGAGGGAGTATTAACAAAACACAAAGACAAAGATAGTCTCACTTGAAAGACACATGGCTGCGAAGTATTAGAACATGCATATTTATCACACGATTTCAACCAGACACCAACAATGACAACTAGTCCGGAACAGGAAAAAAATATTAAGTTTTTTTTTAAGGAGATTTACTCGGCTTTTAATAGCCAAAATGAACATTCGATACACACTTTGGGCACACCAGTTTTTGTAGTACAGCATCAAAAGTCACCAATTTTTTGACGCTAAGCATTCGAGGTGCAGGGCAGACCCTATATTGACATTGCAGCATCGAGGTGCACGGTAGACCCTGTATTCAGTGTATTGACATTGCACTCAGCAAGTGTCTTCCGTCCCATCGTCAAGTTTGTTGCCATCAAACATGAGACTTTCGTGGCCATGGATCTTTTCCGTGACATCTCCAATGGTGTTAGACGGCTCCACCTCTAGAATGATCGTCTGCCCAGAGGGCGTCCTCACGCAAAGATCTGTATGACGTGACATTCAAGTCGCAGGGTGGATTGTCTCCGGACATTGTAATCAATAGGGAGAACCAAGGGAACCACAGGTCCAATAGGGAGAAGGAGATGCTCAACCGGCCAGTCACTCTAATTGACCCCATAGAAAGACAGGTTGCGTCGTTGTGTCTTGTTTCATTAAGCTTGATCACCAGTTGTCTTCGGATGATGAGGACAAGGATGAAGGTTTGCTGGCCAAAGACCGGCAGCTGCCTGCAACACCACATGTTCAAAACTGCTTATGTAGATTAGCTCCGCATATGGAATGTAATGGGCCTGCGTACCCTTAGCACCTCTCTTGCTCTATTTTCCTAGTTCATGTAAAAGGGTTAACCCAAAGTTGTAACATTTAGAATGACATGGATTATGAGCTAGCCCTCACCCTCCTAAACTTCCAAGGTCGTGCTAAATCCATCAACCGCAACCACACATGTGCCAGTTGGGCCACATGGACTCACATCACAACTACTACAGGCTATTGATAGAATGAGGTGTTACATTCACCTCCATTAAGGGCTGATGTCCTTGGCAACTCACTATATATATGTGATAGTGTCGAGGACCACTCCTTGATGCATCCCTCCATGGGCATGTGCAGCTAGGGTGTTGATGATCTAATACCATCTGTGTGGCCCCATATCCCAAACTACTAATATAGCCCAGCCCGCATGTGGAATGAGCCTACATACGCATAGCAACAACCTCTCCTACACTTTTGTCCCCAATTTATGTAGGGTTGACAGGAGGTGCTATGTTTGGAATGACAAGGATTATAAGCTAGTCACCCTCCTAAACTTTCAAAATGGCTCTAAAATCACCAACCACAACTTTACATGTGCCACTTTTGCCAACTTCACAACTATTACATGCTACTAATGGGCTTGAGTGTTACACCAGTATCTCCCCCAAAGGGGAATGTCTCTCCTATGCTTCCACACATTACCCTCCCTCCTCATCAACCCGACAAAACAGAAGTATCCTCCTCCTCCTCCTCCTCCTCCTCCCACTTCATCTCCCCCAAAAAACAGAATTCTCATCGTCCTCCTCCCTCCCACTTCATGCGGCCATGTAGAGAGAGGTATCCTCCACCTCCTTTGCTGCCAACATCCAAACTATTTGCATCCAACAACAACATCATGGTGATCCTTGTAGAAATGGTCATTGTGGATTCGATGGCTAATGCTCCCAAGTAGATCAAAAAAGAAGCCAATGAGCAGGAGCATTATGACATTGATGAAGAACAAAATGCCAGAACGCGGTCTCGATTACACATGTGTTTCCTTCTTCAAGCTAGTAAGCACACCCCTAAGTGGATGCTTGTGTACGAATTTGACAGGCAAACAAAAATTGTGCACAGTCAAACAAGAGTCAAAGAACTACAAACTTCTGACTTGCTAAAGATACAGAACATGGCCGAAGTGACTACCCAAACCATGGAGGCGGCTACACATATCTTTAATATATGAACAAAAAGAGTATAAGATGGCAAAACCCGCATACCTGTAATCCAGTATGTAAGAGGTCACCTTTTGGTGGCCACCGATGAGGAGTGCAAAGATTTGCCACATATATGCATCAATTGCATGGCCAATGTAACTAAAATAGAGCAAGATGATTTCAAAGCTAGTATCATCTCGGTGTATATTTTTCATATGACTGCTTGTTTTAGCTTCAGCAGATATGCTCTCGATACACAAATATTAATGTCGGACTTTGTAAATACCCTACTCACATGATATTATATATAACTAAACTACTACGTCTTAAACATTTGAACATATATCTTATGCTTTATGCAGGTTTAGAAAAATATTGCTTAAGGCCAAAATTCTCTCATATAGCCTTCTTGGACCCAATGCAAAGTCAACGAGAAAACATGCAGAGGTGATCGTTTATATGATGTGAAAGATTTTATAGAACGTTTGACTGACTTGTCCAAACAGTTATTGATACATAAAAATGAACATACTTCCAACAACTGCGAGTATGTGTTCTAGGCCTTTATTTTTGTCCTCCTTTTTCAAATAATATTTGTTAAGGACTTTGTGATTGCAGACACCATTACATATTCATATTAATATTCCAAAATCACATATTGAGGTGTGGGACTTGATGAAAAAAACACTTTATCAGATTGATCCCCTACTCAAAGTGCTGAATGAGTATGTGAACCTAATAACATTTTATTTTCCAATCACATAGCACATTCTAATGTCGTTCCCTATCACACTTTATAGCGTGGCATAGTGTCAAGGAAAAAATGGCCGGACACAAGAAGACCCCATTCAAGGTTAATTACATGCCACTGGGGATCCTGGAGCAGACGATGATGAACAATGAATGTGAATTCTATGTAATGCGGGCAGTGCTCCAATATATACCTCAAGGGGAAAACAAAGGATGCAAGGGTAAATTGGTGTGTATGCTTCTCATTTCATTTATATCGGTTAATGCAACAAAACAATTACTCTTTTGTCTTACATTTGTGCCTCTTGACATCATCTATCTTGAATGATAGCACAAGAAATTTGAACACCAAAAGGTTGTTAGACATAGAGATAAGAGGATTGCAAGAGGAGCTAGCATCCTTCACCTTAGCTCAAATATTGAATAGAGACTAAGCATTCGTCATTGCATGATCTAAGATGTTTAGGGCACAATATGGGCCAGCAGCTCGATAGACTATTGTAATAGGGATCTTGATAAGTACATTTGAATTCTTACCATAGCATTTGTAATATCAATCTTTATGGATGTATCATGTATGTGAGTCTAGTATATGGAGTAAATATAAAATGGGAACATATCTAGTGCAAACCAACCCCTCCATGCAAACCGTGCAAACCAACTGCAGAGAAGAGGTTAGAGAGGGGATTTGCAAAAGTGTGATTAGACACTTTTGCAAATCCCCCCTCCCCCTTCTGTCCCGTAGTTGGTTTGCATTTGATACATTGCCATATAAAATACCACCTAAAAATAAAATAAATTATTAAATAAAAATGCAAAAAATAGAGATCATTGTCGGTTCACTACAAACAAGCAGTGATAACTGCCATAGCACTGGCGGCTTAAGTAATGAACCAGCAGTGTTGTTGCTCTCGACATTGCCGGTTGCATCCACAAACCGTCAATGATAATAGAACTACAACTGCTGGCTCAAGTGATGAGCCGACATTGGTGCCCAAATCAACATTGTTGGTTTTAACCTCCAACCGGTAGTGAACACACGAACAACACTGTCGGCCGGTGTGATTCGGCAGTGTTGTTGCTTTGCACACTGTCGGTTGATATCTTGCATATATATCACAATCCCGACAAGGCTCACTCCAGCGATATGTCTTGCATATGCATATCATCCTCATCATTTGGGGGGAGGGGGGGGGGTGTACAAACATGTTGTTCGGCAGCAGTGCGAAAAAGTTAGCTAGGCTGATTTTAGTCTGCCTGTACTCTACTAAGCATTCTAGCTGTTTGCTAGTGTTTTACCTAGCGTCAACGCACCAATGTACCGAATTCATTAGGTGGCATGACGGTGTAACTAAGCATCTGAGAAGGCATTTAGGTGAAAAAAATATTGTTGATCCTTCCGTTCGAAAGAAGAGACGATTTAACATTTAGTTTCTTCTGTACTAATGCATTAATATCGTTACGTTAGCTAGCTAGTATGGCTGATGTCATTTTTCTCAGAGGCGATCTCGGCCTGACCAACCAACTACTGCAAGTGGACGCTTAGGGTTCAAGCCTTCAAGGATTCTTTCACTACTAATACAGCTTGCATTGCACACGAACATAGGAATAGTTCTGAAGCCCGTGCCTGAATTTGTCAAAGTCATCGACGCGAAATCCTCGAGGTCACCGCTGCAACGTCAACCACTACATGAGGAAGAGTGTCGTTCGGGTGATTAGGGGATGCCTTTGTTGATCCTCATACAAGCCCGTTGAGACTACTTGCATGGAGGTCGTCGCTTACTAGTTATAATGTTACTATAATGCCAGACTGATCACTAAAGATATATTAAACCAGTGGGTCAGATCATTCTATGGGTGATCTCGTGATCTTCAGATTTTCGTGTCACCAGCTAGCTGCGCATGTTTGTGTTCAAGCAAGGGCCCATGTATAATCCTTGTGAAACTATGACCACTCTACCTTTAGAGCTTATATGTATTGGAGCTTGGAAGTTGCTAGTACTATTCTTTTCTGTATGGGGTTTATATACAGCAACACAATATATATGGAGATAAAACATACAAACATTTTTTATGGAACTAGACCCAGCTATGGCCTCTATATGAGACAAAGCAGTACAATCACTAAGAGTAAATTGCATGGGAGGTACCTAAACTATTGAGCACTTCCCATGTAGGTACCTGAACTTTCAAAACGACTATTCAGGTACCCGAACTTTCAATGCGGTGCACTACGGGTCCAAAGGCAGCCACATCAGCTTAAAGTTTTACATAAACCCCCCTCTCACGTTCTTTTCCTAACTATGCAGTCATTCCCTCCTCTTCCCCAACCTCCTCCCGCTGCTGCCCGCCTCGTCCTGCCGTTCGTCGCGCTGTTGTCCGTGGGCTCCTCAGCACGCGCGCTGACCGCGAGCTCCTCAGCACGCCGCCCATCACGAGCTCCCCAGCACGCCGCCCGCTCCTCCTTTGCGAGGTCTGCCGTGCGCCGCCCGCCGCAGGGGCGGAAGGCGAGCTCCGCCCCGGACAGGAGCAGCGCGGCGGTGGGACAGCGGCGTGCCCACGGCCGCCCGCGCCAAGGCCGCCGTGCGCGCCTTCGGCGAAGCCCCGGACACCCCCGACGAGGCCGACGCGGCAGCGGCTTGACCACCATGGTCGTTGCCGCCCGGCCGGCGGCGGAGGCAACCGCGACACGACGACGGCGTCATGGCGGTCGGTCTCGCCCGAGGCGTAGTTGGAGAGCGCGGTCAGTCTCTCACACGCTTGGCGCCGCGCGCGTGCTTCCGCCCGTTCGTCCGTCGCTTCGATTGGTTTGGATTTGCCTACACTTTGTGAACAGCGGTGACGAGATCATCGAATACAATCCTACACTTGATCGTTCTCGGTGGGATTTGCTTCTAGGAGCTAGCTCTTGACCTTAATCACTTATTGCTACAAGCAATTGATACGAGATGGTTCGCTCATGGCGAATTTTTGAAAGATGTAGAGGGTGGCCATGGCGAACGCGTTCTGCCTTCCAGAGCGAGGCAGGGCAGACACGGCTCGACCTGGGCATGCGGTGGCTTCCATAGCATGGCGGCCATGGCAAAGTGGAGCAGGGAAGGGCGCTCGCGGCTGGCCTCCTCCACGGTGCTGCTTGCCCGCCGGCGAGCCGGCCAGCGCGCGCGGCAGATCGTCCTCCGGCGCGGCAGAGCTCAGCGTGGGACGCCGGGACGGTGAGGACGCGAGCGCGGGACGCCATGGATGGCCAGGACGGCGAGGACGCGAGCGTGGCGGGCCCCGGCAACGCGCCCACGGCCACGGGTGGTCGACCCCCGGCGAGCGCGGCAGCTCCCAGTGAGGGCGCACGCGGCCATGGGCGGGCGGCCCCGGCGAGGGCGTCCTCGCGGCGGGCGGGTGCGGCGGAGGCTCGGCCGGCGAGCGCGGCAGGCGGGCACGGTGGAGGCGCGGGCGAGGCCGCCGGCGAGCGCACCATCCGCCGTCGAGCATGAAGACGAGGACGAAGAGGAGGGCGGTCGGGCAGGTGCTAGGCACGGTAAGAAGAGGGAAGGAGTTAGTTATGAAGAGGATAAAAGAGATAGGTGTTTTTTTTGAAAAATTGGCGCTGACGTGGCAAATTTTGTACCTTTAGTATGCATCTGCGATAGATCAGGTACCTAGATGGTCGGTTTGATAGTTTGGGTATCTAAATGGGAAATGCCCAGTAGTTCAGGTACCCCGCATGCAATTTACTCAATCTTTCATACATTTAGTGCTGATCCGAAAATCCGCAATGACTTGATGGATAACTTCACTGTATATCGAGACAAAGAATACAAACAAGTGAACTACTTAAACCGGAGCAAGAAGCAGCTTGAGTTTCAATGGGCCTTCCAAACACCGATGAATATGCTGAAACTTTGTGCCATCCATTATCTTACTATGGAGATGAGAGTTAGCTGAGCCATCACCTTTCTACTTGCACTTACGTTATGGTCAAGTCAAGAAGCTCCATTAATTCGAATGGATTTTAAAAGCCTCCACTTGGC
Source organism: Themeda triandra (assembly GCA_018135685.1). Classification (NCBI taxonomy): domain Eukaryota; kingdom Viridiplantae; phylum Streptophyta; class Magnoliopsida; order Poales; family Poaceae; genus Themeda; species Themeda triandra. The sequence continues at coordinate 433,292 of JAENPR010000167.1, read as the reverse complement.
CTCCTATTGAAATACCACTACCATACGTGCATGCTATGATGGTAAAGAACCACTGCATTGCCTCAAGCACTATAAATACCCATCCAGCATTCACTGGCAACTCATCTCAACTCAAGCACTCTATAGTACCAGCTCACAATGGCAGCCACAAAGCTGATATCACTAGCGTTCATTGTCCTCGTGAGTTTGGGATTAGCCAATGCTATAAGGGTGGCTAGATACTCTAGTGCTGATGGGACTGGTGAAGGACTTGGAATGGGCTATGGATATGTGAATGGCGGGGCCTCAGGGTCTGGGTCTGGCACCGGATCGGGTGATAGTGGTCCTTCTGGTGCCCGTGCAAGTGCTGAAGGGGGCGGTGGAGGTGGTGGAGGCGGTGGATACGGTAGTTCTGGATATGGTGCAGGGGCTGGGTCAGGGGCAGGCTCTAGTACATATAGTCAAGGAGTGTATTCTGGATATGGAGAATCTTCCAATGCCGGTGGTACCGGTGGGGGTGGCGGTGGCGGACAAGCTAGAGGTTCTGATTGGACTTCCAATGCTCAAGGATCCGGTACTGGCATCGGTTCTGGCTCTAGTTATGCTAATAGGAATTGGGATGGTTCAAGCAATGCGGGTGCAAGTGCTAATGGCAATGGCAGCGGCACAGGAAATAGTCAAAATGGTGGTGGTGGTGGTGGTGGTTCTGGTGGTGGAACTGGATATGGCAATGCCTACCCATAAATTTCATATAAGCCAATCTAAAGTTGGAGCCCATCGTAGTCCTTCCTTGTTTGTAGTCCAGAGTTATTTGTTTTCTTTGTCCCTTTGTTACACTTCTTTTGGTGCTAAATTAATAAAGGGTCCAACTATTCTAGCAACCATAGCAGTTTTGTAAGGTCGTCCTTATATGAAGATGTTGTAACAATGTCTGTTCTGTGAAAGGAATAAATAATTTGTCCATCATGTGGCCATTGTATCTCAAAAACTCTTACGTTCTTTTTGGAGTGATTAATTTGAGACGTCTACACCAAGCATGTTCACATGGTTATTAAAATAGTATATACCAATGACTAACTTATTCTTCTCGTCCACCATTATGCACTACATCGATACGCCTCCCTCCCCAGCGATCGGCCGTTCTCTCTCCTGTTGCGTTCATCACCAATAGCTCAACTGCCTACCCACTCTCCTACCACTCCACCCTCCATGTCGTTCTTATTATAGTAGTAAAATTCCGGCAGAGCAAAGCCAGCCCCATATCGCGCAGCTATTAGGGCCTGTTTGGCATGGCTCCAACTCCATATAGAGCAGCTCTACTCCAGAAATCCAGATGGAGTTGGCTCTGAGTAGAGTTGGAGCTGTTTGTTGAGGGTGTTTGGCTAGAAGGGTACTCTCAACTCCAGAATTATGTTTCATCGTGTAGATTACCCACTTTGTCCTTAGTTAAAATGTATTACAATTATGTCCTGTCCTTCCAATTGTTACGCGCCTAGTTCAGCTGAAATTTTATCTACACACACAAGTACTTATCTATAACTCTTATATCTTATTTATGTGCATTATAAATAAAGTTCACTAGCACAAGCAATTTAATTTTCTAAAATTTAATACAAATAGGCATATAAATACACTTGTTGTAGGCATAGTTGTTGTCTTGCGCCTGCCGGCATCTGTTACTGAAGATGGGGAAGATGACAGGATTACGCGATGGAACGAGAATAGAAAACTAGCTAACTGTACTGTACTCTGAACCTGGTGAATGTCAAACTCTACACTCGTCAAATTCCCTCAAATTGTCGACATGAGCCTGATGCACTGCTCCTGCCATGACTGACGAGATAGCCACCGCAAGCGCCGTTGTGAAGTTGGTGTCGGCCACGATGGTTGCGGTCCCTGTGGGCGCTCGCTGCGGGAGGATCGGAAGAACATGGCCAGATTGGTTGCGGCGGGTGGTGTAACATCACTAGAACTGCCACCGCGATGCTTCTGGAGTGGTGGAATAGCGCCGCCGGGTGGCCTAGGAGTGGTGGAATAGTGCTGCTGCAACCTCCGTCGTTGTTGGCGTCGGCGATCTGGGCGGCCCTTCTTCATGTCCATGGTTAGGGTTGAGGGAATGGAGGCGCGGGAGAAGGAGGGGATGGCGGTGGGGGGAAGGAGTCGCGAGGGCCGCGGCGACCGGCGGGGTGGCGGGCGCTGGGCGCTGGCCCCCGCAAGGGTGAGCAGCGTCGGGGGCGGCGGCCACCACTCCGGGGAAAGGAGGTGAGTGGTGTCGGGCTGAGCAGCGAGAGAGGGTCATGCGTGGGGGCGGATAGAAAAGAAAGAATAATGATTCAGGTGTGGGAGTGTGTAATGGATGGCAAAAGCGGTAATTTCTTCGCAACTCCATGTCTATGTCTATCTTGAAGAGTTCTGGAGTAGGGAAAGAGGTGCTCCAAGAAAATACACTAGGGGCCTGTTTGGTATCAACAAAACAGAAGAAGAACATGCTCCAAGAAAATACACTAGGTGCTCCAACAAAACTTTTCTACCTCATATCCCAAGATTACTGCTAGTTACAGGTTACGGGATTACCACTAGACGCGCAGATGCAGCGGAAGATGACTCGATGTAGTCGAACGCGTCGCAGCAGTGCCGTGCAGTTGCGTGGTCGTCCAGCAACTCCTCCCATCACTTGCGGTTCGTGCGGTTCATCCTCGTGCTCCAGATGCAGCACCTCCGAGGTATCACACACGTACGAGGGAGAAGCGATGCGCCTCCGGACTGCTAGGTCCGCGAGGAGCGAAGGTGAGAGCGTGGAGGGCGACGGCGGCTGCCAAAGGCGTGGATTAGGTTTAGTCGCGCCCCTCCCCTCTACTTATATAGGCGTCTCTCATGTGCTCCCGAGTTGAAGGCCCATAAGAAACCCTAAGCCTTGTCTAATTCGGGTCCAACCCGAATTAGGCTTCCAGCCCTTAAGCGTGCGACCCTATGGGTTCACGCACGGATAGACATCGAATACTCCTATTCTCCCAATAGCCGATACGGCCTCTAGCAAGGTGTGACAACTCCTATGTGCACGCAAATGATCATATCAGACGAACCACTACAACCACATACAAGTTACTCCCTTGCCTCATGATATTTGGTTCAACTCGTGGGTTAACACTTAACCCAAGCACGGCCATGCATTTGTTGATCCAATCACTTCAGTGGTCCAGTGATATCACTCTCATTAGAGAGGGGCAAATCCCATCTTGATTGTCTATGTCTCACAAAGATGCTTCTCGACAAACCCGAAGACGTCCTTTATAACTACCCAAAACGGAGTAGCGTTTGTCGGTCCCTAAGCAAGTCGATACACATCTCGAGCACATACAACAATCTCGGGTCGAAGGACATAACGTATATGATGCGTATAGAGACAATCTCATGTCGGGTCAGTCCAAATTCTACATGTCATACATGTGCCCACATTATTAGTTCGACATCTCCATGTCCATGACTTGTGAAACATAGTCATCAACTAATAATGTGCTAGTCTAATATTCATGTGTGTCCTCACATGAACTCCGACTAGGGACAAATATAGAATAACCATACAAGTAAAAGAGTTCCACAAACAATTCACATAATTGCCAATCAATATAAGTTGTCTTTAATGGATATTCAATGGACATATTACAAATCATGGATACATGCGGAATATCATCATCTCTATGATTACCTCTAGGGCATATTCCCAACAGTCTCCCACTTGCACTAGAGTTAATCTCTAATATGTCTAATCCCCATAGACCTCAAGTGCGCCTCATGCTTAGGCTGTGGAAGGGCCTTTGTCAACGGATCTGCTACATTCAAATCCGTGTGTATTTTGCACATCTTAATTTCACCTTCGCTAATGAACCGTCGTATGAGGTGAAATTTCCGTTGTACATGTTTGTTCTTCTGGTGATTCCTTGGCTCCTTAGCCTGCGCTATCGCCCCATTGTTCTCACAATGTAGATTCAATGGGCTAGCCGCATTTGGAAACACACTAAGATCAATGAGGAAACGCCTCATCCAAACACCTTCCTTTGCAGCTTCCGAAGTTGCAATGTACTCGGCTTCTGTTGTAGAATCAGACACTGTCTCCTGCTTGGAACTTTTCTAGCTTACTGCACCACCATTTACTCACAAAACCTGATTGAGATTGTGAATCATCTACATCAGTTTGGAAGCTAGCATCGGTGTAACCATTTACAACGAGCTCCTCCTCACCTCCATAGATCAGGAACTCATCCTTAGTCCTTCTCAAGTACTTAAGGATGTTTTTAACTGGGTCCCAAAGGACTCTCACCAGATTGCCTTGGTACCGCCGCAACACTTAGAGCATATGAGACATCTCGGGCGAGTACATATCATGGCATACATGATGGAACCAACTGCCGAAGCATATGGAACCTTACTCATGCGTTTGCGCTCTTCATCTGATGAAGGGCATTGCTTGTCGCTAAAGCGCATACCATGTGACATAGGCAAGAACCCTTTCTTGGATTGCTCCATGTTGAACCATTTCAACACCTTGTCAATATATGTATCTTGGCATAATCCTATTAGCCTCTTCGACCTATCTCTATAGATCTTAATGCCCAAGATGTATGCTGCATCTCCTAAATCCTTCATAGAAAAACTATTATTCAGTGAAGTCTTAACAGATTGCAACATAGGAATGTCATTCCCAATCAATAGTATGTCATCCACATACAAGATTAGAAACACAACAGTGCTCCCACTAGCCTTTTGGTAAACACAAGGCTCTTCTTCATTCTGACGGAAGCCAAACCCTTTGACAACCTCATCAAAACGAATGTTCCAACTCCAAGATGCTTGCTTTAACCCATAAATAGATTTCTTAAGCTTGCATATTTTTCCAGTATTATTTGGATCAACAAAACCTTCGGGCTGTATCATATACACGTCCTCCTCTAAATTTCCATTTAGAAAGGCTGTTTTAACATCCATCTGCCAAATCTCGTAATCGAAATAGGCAGCTATTGCTAGAATGATCCGGATAGATTTAAGCATCGCTACTGGAGAGAATGTCTCGTCGTAGTCAATTCCTTGCACTTGCCGAAAACCATCAGGCGTGAACCTTTCTGTCCATATCTTTCTTCTTTTTATATATCCATTTGCACTCGATGGGTCTAACACCATCAGGCGGGTCAACCAAGTTCCAAACTTGATTATTTCCCATGGAATCTATCTCGGATCTCATGGCACTCCGCCATTGCTCGGAATCTGAGTCCATCATAGCTTCTGCGTATGTTGCAGGTTCATCATCGTCCAACAATAACAGATCCCCACGCAACTCGCGAAGTCTCGATGATCTTCGTGTTTGTGGAGGTGTTTCAGTAGCCACGGGCATCTCAACTTGTTCTGCTACATTAGCATCACTCGTAGAGTCCTTCTCGACTGGCTCATCTTGAACTTCTTCAAGATACACTTTTTGTCTACTCTTCTCTCTTTTGAGAAACTCTTTCTCTAAGAAAACACCGTTTCGAGCAACAAACACTTTGCCCTCTGTGCGGTTGTAGAAGTAATATCCTAAAGTTTCCTTCGGATATCCCACGAAAAAACATTTGTCCGATTTGGGTGTTAGCTTATCTGATATAAGCCGTTTGACATAAACCTCACAACCCCAAATTTTTAGAAAAGACAAACTAGGACTCTTCACAGTCCATATCTCATATGGTGTCTTAACTACGGACTTAGATGGTACTCTATTCAATGTGAAAGCGGCTGTTTCTAGAGCGTATCCCCAAAACGATAAAGGTAGGTCCGACTGGCTCATCATAGACCAAACCATGTCAAACAAAGTCCGATTACGCCGCTCAGACACGCCATTTCTCTGTGGCGTTCCAGGTGGCGTAAGCTGTGGAACAATTCCACAACTCTTAAGATGATTGCTAAACTCGTGACTCAAATATTCGCCTCCACGATCAGATCACAAGGCCTTAATTTTCTTGCCACTTTGGTTCTCTACTTCATTCTGAAATTCTTTGAACTTTTCAAATGTTTCAGACTTATGCTTCATTAGGTAGACATAGCCATATCTACTAAAGCCATCAGTAAAAGTTATGAAGTACTAAAACCGCCTCTAGCTGTCGTGCTCATTGGTCTACATACATCACTATGTACTAGTTCCAATAAGTCAGACGCTCCCAATAGGCAAGCCTCACATGTCTCGTAAGATTCAAAATCAAACGAAGTTAGAAGCCCATCATCATGGAGCCTCTTCATGCGATTTTCACTTATATGACCCAAACGACAATGCCACATATATGTAGGACTTAACTCATTAAGTCGAGGCTTTTTAGCATTAACATTACAGACAGGTGCATCATCCAGATTTAAAATAAATAATCCATTCACAATGGATGCAAAAGCCATAAACATATCATTCTTTGAGATAACACAACCATTGTCTTTACTCGCAAATGAATAACCATCCTTCATCAAACATGAAGGTGACACAATGTTTCGACTTAGACTAGGAACAAAATAACAATTATTCAATTCCATGATAAATCCTGATGGAAGGTGAAGTTGCATCGTCCTGACGTTCAACGCAGCAACTCTTGCATTGTTGCCCACGCGGAAATCAACCTCTCCTTTCATCACGCTTCTACTTCTTATCATTCCCTGCATCGAATTGCAAATATGAGCAACCGATCCGGTATCAAATAACCAAGAATTGATATAAGAGTTAGCGAGGAAAATGTCTGTAACATAAACAACAGGCGTATGAGCGGGAGTACCTTTACTACCGCCGTCCTTCTCTAAGGACGCCAAGTACAGCTTGCAGTGTCTTTTCCAGTGACCATTCTTACCACAATGAAAACATTTAGCATCGCCGGTGGTCCAGGCTTTGGGGGCGGGCGGAGCCGGCTTGGAGATCTCATCTTTAGCCTTGCCCTTTTTCTTCCCCCCCTGCCCTTCTTTCTCTTAAAGTTAGGCTTGTTACGGGGACTCGCCAACACTTGGCCACCAACCTGCTTCTTAATGTCTGCCTCTGCTGTTTTCAGCATGCCACACAACTCATTCAAGCCCCTCTCCGCACCATGCATATGGTAGTTCGCAATGAAATTTCCATAGCTTGGTGGCAGAGATGAGAGAATGAAATCAGTTGCCAACTCCGGGCCAATTGGGAAGCCTAGCTTCTCTAACCTCTGAGTGTAACCAACCATCTTGATTACGTGTGGCCCAACAGCTGCACCCTCTGCTAGCTTGGTTTCAGCAAGCGCCTTAGAGACATTGAACCTTTCAGTCCTAGCTTGAGTTTGGAACATATCCTCAAGCGCCACGATCATATCGTTCGCTGAGTGATTGTTATCAAACTACATCTGCAGATCGGATTCCATACATGCAAGCATAAGGCAGCTTATTTCAAGGTCAGCATCACATGCTTTCTTGTAAGCGTTTTTCACAGCAGCAGATGCATCATCAGCAGGCTCATCTGGTAAAGGGGTGTCCAGATATTCCTCCTTTTTCTCCTCGAGAACAATTCTCGATTGCGGATCCAATCTCGCATAGTTTGTTCCATTCAACTTATATTTCTCAAGAATTGAACACAAAGTAAATGGTTGCTTAGAAGACGCCATTTAATCTACAACAAAAGTAATGCAAAATACTAAGACGAAGTATCCATGATAGAGTAAATAATATCAAATATAATCTACTCCCACTAAAATCAATATCCCTCGATTGAAACTTAGTGATTCAAGACCCACAACTAGCAAGTCGGCTAGTGAGCTTTAGCATCACCGCTAGAAGACATGATAGATCGGTAAGCAACTCTTTGCTAATCATATCGCATATGACTCTTGTTGTTGGATAGTGTTGACGGTAGATAACTCCTATTTTTAACCGTCAACTAGACATGAAAAAGGACCTAAATATAATTACCATCTAGATATAGGGCTTACACTAATGGAATTCCACGAGTTTTGGTGAATGTCTGTTTCTGCAGGGTGTCAGCTGAAAATACCCAAGGAAGGCCCACATGTCAGGTTAACATAGAGATAATCGGGAACCGACCAAAATTCTATAATCTGGAAGGTTCGAGAAGGCACTGGACCAAACGGGAGGCCGAACCGCCTTGGTGGAGGGAGGCCGCCTCCAACCTAGGGGCGGCCACCCCACGACCTCAGCCAATCAGCGTTAGCCTCGCGGATCCCTATTCCACCGCCTTTGAGGATGAATAATAATCGTCCATTTAGGTCGGTTTGATCCGAGGGCTGCGGTGCATCCTAGGGGGCTATATAAACAGGGCCCCTGGCCCCGGAGGAGGCATCCCTTGAAACCCTAATTCATTATTTCCGAGAGAGGATCGGGTGAGGGGTCCCTTGAATGGATCTCCTCCCTAGAGCCTAGCATTCAAGATAGATAGAGAGAGTATAGGGTGGAGGTAGAGTTGGAGGAAGCTCGGCATGTCGGTGTCTCCTCTTCGGTTGTACTGCGGGATCAAGTCTCCTAACCCGAGGCTTGGTTCTAGGATCATTCTGCAATTCAACTTCTAATACTAGTAAGTTCTTGTTATTATTGCTCTTTGGTTTACGAGTTTACTTTATTCGCTTCCGGTTGGGAATAGAGTAATCGTTCATAGCGTAAGCGTGGTGCTTGGGCTAGGTTCACTCGTAGATGCTCCCTATCTGGCCGGAAACGTGGTAGTATCGAGGGAAGTGACAATCCCTTTGTTACCTTTGTAGCCCACTTCCCGTCAGTAGGTAAGATAGGTCCAAAAGTGCTAGGTTAAGCATCCTCTGTGGTGTCTTTTCTTAGGTGCTCCCAAAGAGTAGTAGTTGCAAAGATTGCCATAGGTTGGAAGAAGACTGTGGTAGTAATTCTCTCTATATCGCTCATTACCTTGTTTGTAGCTCAGTGGTTAGGTATAGACTTGGGTTAGTCAGATGCACGTTTTCTCCTAGCGGATAAATAAATAACGATACTCTGGAATATCTCCCGGGTGAAGTGCTCACCGATATCCGTACACTTGCGGATTATTTCTCTTTGATTCTTTCGTGTGCGTATCTAGTATCAACAAGCATTTCTGGCGCCATTGCCGGGGAGTTCGACGGTCTGCTGAGATAACCTTAAGTCATGCTTAACCTTGTATTATATTATCTTTTTGTATTTTTCTTTTGCCTTTTCTTTTCTATCCTTATAGATAACCCAAATTCCATGCCTATCTATCAATTTCTTGCACCCATGAGCTCAAGCTTAGAACCTATAGAGCCCATGATTCTCACATCTAGTTATGAGCTGCGCCCATGTGTGGTTGGAATAGGTCAAAGCCAACTCTTTTCTATAGCTAGAGTCCTATCTTCTAATCAAGGAGGTAATGTACCCAAGGTCCTATCTTCTAACCATGGAGAAGGTAATGAACCCAAAGTCCTATCTTCTGATCAAGTAGGTAATGAACTTTTTGCTACACTTAGGGAATCTTTTAATCTTCCTATAAATTTAGGTTTAGACCTAGCCTTACAAGACCCTGTTCTTCTTCAACATCTTTATATGGGTCTTGATAACATAGCCTTTGGAGGAGGTTTCCTTTCTTTATCCATTAGTGAAGTGAGGTTTGTTCTTATTATTAGTGGACACACTCCATGCACTAGCCTTCATGATAACATCCTAGAGGTAGAGAAGGAATCATCTCCCAAACTAGAAGAGGAAGTTTCCATAGCCACTTTGCAAACATTCCAATCCAATGATTTGGCTATCCATCCCAAACCAGTAGTACTCCAAAATTCTTTAAGGAAAGAAGTAATTCTATCCTTAGAAATTCTTTTTGATGGCGATTTTGGGAGAAGCATAAACTTCCTGCTTCATAAGAGATCTTTTAGTACATGCATTATAAATTTTCTTAAGAGATCTCTTAGAAAGCGTCTCAAATCCCAATTCCTTTGAAGGACGCTTAGAAAGACTCAAGGATGGCATATCAAGTGATGCCATGGAAGGAGAGCGTAGCCATCTAGAAACCACCTTTGTCTTCTCTCCTTTTGTGCCCACATCAAATATAGAATACGAACCCACCTTTAAACCCATCCTTGATCCCTATGACTCATTCTATGCTCTTTCTCCCAAACCTCCCGACGATCCTAGAAATCCGTGTAGATATCCCACGCATAGGAATCATCAAGACCATATAGAGGATCGCAAAGAGCAACATCCATGGCTAGAGAGCATTAAAAACCTATGTGCTATTGCCATTAAATGGATGGATAAGGTCTTGAATGAGATCAACTCGAGATATGATCCAAGGGAATTTTTGGACATTTATGATGAGTCGCCCTTGGAAGTGAAAAATGATGGAGACTTCAATGAGCAAAGTGGTCACTTATTTAACACCCCATCAAGACCTTGCTCATATGAAAAATCTCCTGATTCACTTAGTCTCCCCAACATTACCACACATGAGATCTTCAACCCTCTCATGCTCCCTATTTCTAAAGACAATGAAAGGGTGGTTGTAGATGCATATGTTTTCCATAAACATTGCAGATCTCGTCGTGTTGAGTCTTGAGATAGTACACATAGACTGGTGTTGGAAGGGGAACCACTTCACCAATTCACATCTTGAAGGTTTCCCAAGGACAAGCTTAGTGTCCTAAAACAAGCACTGTTTAGATCATGACATAAGTGTTCACCTTTCCACTGCGCTGCCCTGTTAAATGAGCATAGAGTTATTTGTGAAAATATTCCTTCGGGTATTCGTGTCACTAACCTTTCTAGGTTTGAAGCAAAAAGATCGAAGGAATAACAAATGCAAGGTATGTCCAACCTATCATTATGCAACATTGAATTACATTCATCCAATCTTGATTTCTGCCAAATTCAAGCTTGGGGGATATACTTCCATAAATAGATTCCTTACCATGTTGCTACTCTGTTTTGGTTGTCCCTACCTTTGGCATGCTCAATTTGCTAAACATCAATCATGCTCTGTCATCACTGTTTGAGTAAATCTCTGTAGTGCTCTCATGCTGCCTTTGTTTGCTATAATATGCTTTGGTTTGGAGGTGCTTCATATGAGTACTTCTAAAGGCTTTTAAATTAAGCATGGTGCTTAGGTTAAATTGCCTTCCTTAATTAGATTAGACATGGAGTCTAGTTTGGTTATTGAACTAAAATTGTGTTGTAGTAGATATTGGTATATTTTGTTGGACTAACCCCTGTAGAAAAACATCCAAATCCAAATCGGGTAAGTCAAGAGAAGAACTCACATCAGAGATGAAGAAAGGCATATGATGAACCTCAACAACTTTGCGCAAAAACAATAGCTCATTCATCCTCCAAGTAAGAACTTGATGGAAGAAAGGAGACAAGAGTGCCACAAGAAGGATCTACATCAATAGCACTGACCCAAAGGAAGTGAATAAACAAGGCGACAAGCTATGAGCACCCTTGAAGACATCATTGAGCCCAAAACTCGAGCTAGGGCACCAATGAGAAGCTAGGAGAAACTCACCTCATTTTGGCCAATCAAAGACCTGCTCTTGTTATTCTTGAAGACACCATCTTGCACGTCGGCAACAAGAACAAGCATGGCATGATAAGCATGCATCCTTGTGTCAACCAATCACCACCAAGGGTTGACTGCCGACAAGCCCAAGAAGATCATGAACAACTATATTTGCAAGATGATGTCCCTATGCCATTGGAGATGAAGCCTGCATACAATTAATGAAGTCCCTTCCTTGATCATCAAGACGGATGGCGTATCATTAACTACAACTCTTCGCCATGCCGCTAGAAGAAAAAGACCATCAAGGAAGAATTCGAGTCTACATCTCCAATGAACATCAATTAGTCAACCAAGACTCAAAAAAAATCAAGAATGGTTGACAAAAGAAGATCATTCAACCATGCATCCCGGATTGGATAGTCCAAAGAAAAGAAGAGTCCAAAGGAGAGATCTTTGCTCAACGGACTTAGAATCAAGAGCCCTCTCTGATAGATTTAAGAACAGAGGACAAACAATGTCTAAGAACATGAAGTTACAACACACTTCGAGGGATGATTCAACACACACACTTGGCTTCTAGTGACGAGCAACAACAAGCTTGGGGAAGGAAGGCCACCAACTCCTCTAACGATGATCCAACAATGCTCTTCCTCTTCTCAAGCCTCCGTCGCTCTAGCTCGCTGGTTTGCAATCCCTCCACTCACAATTACTTTTCCTCTATAAGTTTGATTGTTTTCTGTAGATGTCATACACACAAATCAAACTTAAGACAAAGTAAAATCAATCCTTAAGAGAAGAAGTAATGTTGAGCAAATGTTCTATGCTAATTAAAATTTTCAACCCAACTTTTTTGTAGCATAGAATATGATCTTAGCTCTAAGACAAATCTACCCTTGTTATTATATTCCTTCGGGTATGTGTTGTCCACTAATCCTCTGCAGAGAAGAAACAATAAGTGGAGCACAAGGTCAAGAGAGAGGCCCACTAGAAGCATCTACTCTTCATCCCAGGGTGCTCCAGTGATAAAGTTCTGAACCTGTAACATACACACTAAAACAAGATGTTGTTAGCTTCACAATTAAAGCTTGACTTCAGACCACTGGACAAGGAAAGAACATGGATGACCCCTTTCTCAAGAGATATCAACTCAAGAGGTGCAGTTCTCAACCTTTGACATCAAATGAAGCACCGAAGGATTGAACACGACAAGAAGTCCTATTCAGAGGACTTACAACACCGAACTCTCGCCAAGGAGGTAACTTGGTAGTTATCCATATTTCCCATTTCAGCATTGCATAAGTTTTTCCTTTAGCATATTTACTTTCGCATAATCAGTTCTTGCTGCATATTTATTTTGCCACATCTGCATTAGAAAAGAAAATAATTTTGTCTCGCATTGCATCTAGAAAATGCTAAGCCCCATGTGAATAATTTTGTGGTGCGACAGCCCACAAAGATATCCACTGTGGTGGCATAAAAATAAGTTTTCATCTTAGTTGCATTTTTTTCTGCCTGCATATCATAAATATAAAATTGTAAAAATATTAAGATCCTGCTAAAAAGATTTATGTGTTAAGAAGGTTCTAGACAGCCAAGGCTTAGAGGTTTTTATCACTAATGCTTAATCAGTTCCACAAGCTTTGTTGTCTATTTGAGTTTCACAGAACATAAAGGATCAAGAAGAGCTAACAGACAGAAGGACGTCCAGTCTCCTGTCGGAGTGCTGCCCTCAACAGTTGAACGCTGTCTCTACCGCCATCATCCCTAACACTCCAGGAGGAGCAGTACGCCTTCACTACCAGTCAACAACACCAACAGACTACGTGAACATCCAGCTTGGGGGAGAGCACTCCCGTGTATCCAGCTAAGTACCACTAGCTTATCTATCTATCTATCTATTTGTTAAGTTCGCTAAATAAAATATAGGAGAGTATGTGAAAATTTTGTCTGCTAAAATGAACCCTATAGAATAAGCTCTTATATGGAAATCATGAATAGTTGCTCTATCGTAATTCCTCTCAAGTACCTAGTTTTCAACCTTGCACTCTCCCGAGTTTTGGACACAACTGTTTAGATTTGAGATTTACTCTGAACCTGAAACTTGTGGGTAGCGAATGCTTGATCTAAGTCTAGGTAGTTGATGGATATGATATTGGAAAGTTTTGAGCTGCTGTCCATCTTGTTCCTAGAGATGCTAGAGTTCTGGAGAATTTATCTTTGAAAATCTTAAAATTTCTGCATGATGAGTTCCTGTATGATGAGAGTTCAAAATTCCTACCACAGCCATACATTCATGCTTGCTAAATTAGGAAAACCCATCTATTTATATAGATCATATTGTAGGCTTGAGTGTAGTCTTTATAGGCATTGAGTGTGGTTATGCTATGGACCCATAAGGAACCAGTCCTGCAGTTAAAGTCGATACTATGTGCTCTCCATCCATTGATCTATACTACTTCTGTCCTCAGAAGCATGCACCCATTTTATAAATACTACATTCATTCTGTGCTACTTCTGTCCCTAGAAGTACCACCTACATATAGATCCACATCCACCACATATTGTGCTATCTCTACCCTGGAGATACGCACCTATGATGCTCCTACCTTGGGAGTACGCATTCCCCCACATATTATGATGTCTCTACCCTGGAGATACGCGCTTATGCTGCTTCTACCCTGGGAGTACGCATCCATCCATCCATCCATCCACAAAATACATATGCCACTCATTTCACTTCATCCAGAAAAGGTTCTACTCCTATCCTAGGAGTGAACATCTAGAAATAAGCATTGCCGTTCTATTTGCCTACATAAAAGCTCCAGTCATTATCATTTCAAGTTATACACTCCCCGTTGCTAAAGTTTCGTTTTCAGAGGATTGGTTGCTCTAAAAAAAAAGAAGAAAAAGAAAAAAAAAGAGAAAAAAAGAAAGAGTAGCCAAGTCCTTCCTTTCAAGAAGTTCAAGGTTTCCGAATAAAGGGAGTCATGTTATCCCCAAAGGAGCAAGTGTACAAGTAGATGTTCGCCAAGTGATCACCCCTCATAATCATTTCCTTATCATCATCATCTTATCATTCATCCCATTTTCTCCTTCACATGCACATATGACTTAATTATTATTTTAGTTCCTATTGGATCCATGGTTTAACTATGCAATATATGCAAGTGAGTTTGAGTGTCTCCCCATAAGCTCCACATAAGCCTATTAGAAAGTAGGGTGAGAGAGAGAAGGCACTTTCCACTATGCCTTAGTTCCACAAATACCACATATTCTGAGAGAAGAGAGAAGGCATACGCTACACACATGCCTTGGAGAGGATCCAGAAATACCACAAATAAGAGACTTGAAAGGGTCATACAAGGAAACTCTGAGTTTTATTTGAAAATCCTGCAAAAACTCCGGAATAATAGTTGATCAAAGAGCGAGAAACATAGCGCTTGACTTGACCGTTCTATCTTTCAACTGCTCAAGACCCAAGTGACGGCTACAAGCCCCATGGTAAAAGGTAATATGAGTAAGTTTTGAGTCAGAATAGTTCACTCTAATCCGGAGGAGAGTTCTTGTTTGAACGCATGTGTACTTTTGAGGCATGAAAGCATTGTAGCAACTTCTGATCCATCACTGAGTTTATCTTTGCTCAGAGACGAGCAACGGGTAAGCTTAGGGGAGTTGTTGACGGTAGATAACTCCTATTTTTAACCGTCAACTCGACATGAAAAGGACCTAAATATAATTACCATCTAGATATAGGGCTTACACTAACGGAATTCCACGAGTTTTGGTGAATGTCTGTTTCTGCAGGGTGTCAGCTGAAAATACCCAAGGAAGGCCCACATGTCAGGTTTACATAGAGATAATCGGGAACCGACCAAAATTCTATAATCTGGAAGGTTCGAGAAGGCACTGGACCAAACGGGAGGCCGAACCGCCTCGGAGGAGGGGCGGCCACCTCCACCCTAGGGGCGGCCACCCCGTGACCTCAGCCAATCAGCGTCAGCCTCGCAGATCCCTGTTCCACCGCCTTTGAGGATGAATAATAATCGTCCATTAGGTCGGTTTGATCCGAGGGCTGCGGTGCATCCTAGGGGGCTATATAAACAGCGCCCCTGGCCCCTGGAGGAGGCATCCCTTGAAACCCTAATTCATTATTTCCAGAGAGGATCAGGTGAGGGGGTCCCTTGAATGGATCTCCTCCCTAGAGCCTAGCATTCAAGATAGATAGAGAGAGTATAGGGTGGAGGTAGAGTTGGAGGAAGCCCGGCATGTTGGTGTCTCCTCTCCGGTTGTAACTGCGGGATCAAGTCTCCTAACTCGAGGCTTGGTTCTAGGATCATTCTGCAATTCAACTTCTAATACTAGTAAGTTCTTATTATTATTGCTCTTTGGTTTACGAGTTTACTTTATTCGCTTCCGGTTGGGAATAGAGTAATCGTTCGTAGCGTAAGAGTGGTGCTTGGGCTAGGTTCACTCGTAGATGCTCCCTATCTGGCCGGAAACGTGGTAGTATCGAGGGAAGTGACAATCCCTTTGTTACCTTTGTAGCCCACTTCCCGTCGCAGGTAAGGTAGGTCCAAAAGTGCTAGGTTAAGCATCCTCTCGTGGTGTCTTTTCTTAGGTGCTCCCATAGAGTAGTAGTTGCAAAGCTTGCCATAGGTTGGAAGAAGACTGTGGTAGTAATCCTCTCTATATCGCTCATTACCTTGTTTGTAGCTCGGCGGTTAGGTATAGACTTGGGTTAGTCGATGCACGTTTTCTCCTAGCGGATAAATAAATAACGATACTGAATATCTCCCGGGTGAAGTGCTCACCGATATCCGTACGCTTGCGGATTATTTCTCTTTGATTCTTTCGTGTGTGTATCTAGTATCAACAGATAGCATCTCTATGCTTGGGTTACCAACTTCTTATGCTCCAAGGTCCCTAACCGTTAGGATGACCTCGTTCAAGCAACCAAACCTTCTGCAGTAAGTATCCGATACAAACATGTCTAGTCAAGGAAAATCGATAGCACCCTAATTTCATAGACCCACCACCGATTGTACAAGACAGCGACAGTGCAAGGTTTGGGGGAGCATTAACTCAAACATTATTGAGGGATCGTTCTACTTCACTACCGCACGAATGTAGACAAAAACATTATAGCATGTGAAAGTAGAACATAGTAAGAACGGCATAAACAAATATGACTTGGTATAGCCCATTGTTATTTTTTGAGATCTCCATCTCCATAATCTGTTCATCATGGTGATCTCCATCTCCACGATCCATGTATGCCATCCTTCAGTGATGAATCTGCTATGACTATCTATCACTAACGCCAAAGCTAGTGAATTAAATTACAGAGTCGCGGATAGAATCATCACAGATTGGCACGCAGGCCATTACAATAATATTGACAATATCTTTATGGCTCCAGCCCATATTGTCATCCTCATGACATGCAAGCCATGAATTAATTACATACATGCATCACATACACATAAGGGCTATACCAGTCACAAAATCCTGCAAAACAAAGTTAACCGATTCGACTACTAAAAGTAAATCGCGAAATACCCTATCTTGCGGACCTCTTTTGACAATTTTAATCTTATCGAAATTTGCTACAACTTTCGTTTAGAGATCGTCTCCATCCGAGCTACGGTTGAAAAGTTACGGCCGTTTTACGAACAGAACTTTTCTCGGCAACTCGGCGCCCGACGGCTGATCCAATCTGCCGCCGCCGCGCATCTCATGCGCTCGGCACCTGACCTAGGGTTCAATTCGATCAATCTGATTGATCTCAAACTCGCCGTGACTGGATTTACATGTATCACTTAACTCGGATGGCGGAATTCCGACCGGTACGAGTAGATCGTTACAAGACCAATCGCGGCAAGACCATGAACCAAGATCGGAAACTCATCTAAAACCGCGCATATCACATATGCAATATCCAGAACCTATAACGATGCAGTATATAGCTTTGATACCACTGAAGGGTTATGAGGGTGCTACGCTAGCCGGAAAACAAAACTTTTCTACATCTACTGCTAGTTACAGGTTACGAGATTACCACTAGACGCGCAGATGCAGCGGAAGACGACTCGATGTAGTCGAATGCGTCGCAGCAGTGCCGTGCAGTTGCGTGGTCATCCAGCAACTCCTCCTACCACTTGCGGTTCGTGCGGTTCGTCCTCGTGCTCCAGATGCAGCACCTCCGAGGTATCACACACGTACGAGGGAGAAGCGATGCGCCTCCGGACTGCTAGGTCCACGAGGAGCGAAGGCGAGAGCGTGGAGGGCGACGGCGGCTGCCAAAGGCGTGGATTAGGTTTAGTCATGCCCCTCCCCTCTACTTATATAGGCGTCTCTCATGTGCTCCCGAGTTGGAGGCCCATAAGAAACCCTAAGCCTTGTCTAATTCGGGTCCAACCCGAATTAGGCTTCCAGCCCCTTAAGCGTGCGACCCAATGGGTTCACGCACACATAGACATGGGCCGAATACTCCTATTCGCCCAATAGCTGACAGCGGCCTCTAGCAAGGCGTGACAACTCCTATGTGCATGCAAATGATCATATCAGACGAACCACTACAACCACATACAAGTTACTCCCTTGCCTCATGATATTTGGTTCAACTCGTGGGTTAACACTTAACCCAAGCACGGCCATGCATTTGTTGATCCAATCACTTGAGTGATCCAGTGATATCACTCTCATTAGAGAGGGGCAAATCCCATCTTGATTGTCTATGTCTCACAGCATGCTTCTCGACAAACCCGAAGACGTCCTTTATAACTACCCAGTAACGGAGTAGCTTTTGTCAATCCCTAAGCAAGTCGATACACATCTCGAGCACATACAACAATCTCAGGTCAAAGGACATAACATATATGATGCGTATAGAGACAATCTCATGTCGGGTCAGTCCAGCCTACATGTCATACATGTGCCCACATTATTAGTTTGACATCTCCATGTCCATGACTTGTGAAACATAGTCATCAACTAATAATGTGCTAGTCTAATATTCATGTGTGTCCTCACATGAACTCCGACCAGGGACAAATATAGAATAACCATACAAGTAAAAGAGTTCCACAAACAATTCACATAATTGCCAATCAATACAAGTTGTCTTTAATGGATATTCAATGGACATATTACAAATCATGGATACATGCGAATATCATCATCTCTATGATTACCTCTAGGGCATATTCCCAATAGGAGGTTGCAGCAGCGCTATTCCACCACTCCTAGGCCACCCGGCGGCGCTATTCCACCACTCCAGAAGCATCGCGGTGGCAGTTCTAGTGATGTTACACCACCCGCCGCAACCAATCTGGCCATGTTCTTCCGATCCTCCCGCAGCGAGCGCCCACAGGGGACCGCAGCCATCGTGGCTGACACCAACTTCAAAATGGCGCTTGCGGTGGCCATCTCGTCGGTCATGGCAGTAGCAGCGCATCAGGCTCACGTCGACAATTTGAGGGAATTTGACGAGTGTAGAGTTTGACATTCACCAGGTTCAGAGTACAGTACAGTTAGCTAGTTTTCTATTCTCGTTCCATCGCGTATTCCTGTCATCTTCCCCATCTTCAGTAACAGATGCCGGCTGGCGCAAGACAACAACTATGCCTATTTGTAAAAAAGAAAATAAATTGAGTGTATTTATAATGCACATAAATAAGATATACTTGTACTGTGTGTAGATAAAATTTCAGATGAACTAGGCGCGTAACAATTGGAAGGACAGGACATAATTGTAATACATTTTAACTAAGGACAATGTGGGTAATCTACACTGATGAAACATAATTATGGAGTTGAGAGTACCCTTTTAGCCAAACACCCTCAACAAACAGCTCCAACTCCACTCAGAGCCAACTCCATCTGGATTTCTGGAGTGAAGCTGCTCTATATGGAGTTGGAGCCATGCCAAACAGGCCCTAGAGCTCCAAAAACTCCATGGAGTTGGGCTGCTTCAAAATTTTTTGGAGTTGGGGTGTTTGGCTAGCTCCACCCAGCTCTAGCATGGAGTTCGACTCTGGAGCTATACCAAACAGGCCCTAAACTATATTGTATAGTGAACCTTGAATCAAATAGTAATTTAATAAACTAAGATTTTCTGAATTTTGTAGGGCCGACACTGACCCCCAAAAAGTTTCAAAAACCACATGCTAGTATAAATACCCTATGTATATATAGAAAGCAGGCTTTATGTTAATCATAGCATCTGTGGAGCCACAAAAGCTCAAACAAGATAGCCTAGTTTGGTGGTCGATGTTTTCTACTTGGGGAGGGAGGGGGGGCAGTGTCATAGAAAACTATAAAGTCTGAAATAAGCATGAGGAAAAAGGTGACAACATGCTTGAAGAAGCCTCATGGGATACAATCCATGCACCCATGTCGGATGCCATCCATGAAACAGGCTAGAAAACCCTGAATGCAACCGTCAAGCAGGATACTCAAATAACCCTTTTGTACCTCATGTTTAATCTTGATATCCTTATGGTCCTCTCATCCAACAAGTTTAACTTGTCTAGAACATTTCTTATAATTGATGAGAAAGGTTGCACTTGGCTCTTCAATAGCCTTGAGTGCCCTGACATGAGACTTCTTCTTAAGGGCCGTTTTTGACTAATCACTTTAGCTTGAGCTTGTATCTTCACTATTCACCCACTCTTGAATTTTCAACATGTTCTTGTATTTTGCCACAATGTACATCCAAAGCTCATGAGCAATATTTTATTGAATGAGACATTGGGTTTCATCTTGTCAAGATAATTCTTATAGAGAATGGAGATGACCAAATTGTATTCAAGCATGAAAAGGACTTGATGATTTTCCTCACATGCTCATGTTGCTCTTGTTGCTTCAAACCTAGACCATTAATCTCAGTGATAAGAATATTCAAACATGAGAACACGTAGTCTAATTTTTCTGTTGCAGTATGTAGTAGTATATAGCAAAACATGTTACAGCTATGAGAATAGCATTTTTTTTTAGATAAAGGATAGAAACTATCTGGTTTCATCTACCCGTGAGTAGAATCAGGCCAAACTATTACAGCATCAAAAATTAAAGAAAGACATTGACTGAAGAAAATACATCCCCAGCAAGGAACTCGAGTAGTCCTACACGACCTCTGACTTCCATCGTGATGTCAATTCCACAGAATAAGATCACCAACATCAAGATGAAGTCGCCAAACATGTTTGTCGGACCTAATGAAGATACTGAAAACGTTGCACACCGACCACCATTGAAGACTAGATGCTTCTTCCTTGGCAACATCACGAAGCACTTGCAGTAGATGCCCACCAAACGCCGAGCTGTTACGCCAATGAATGCCACCTCCGCCTTAAACACCAAACATGGTAACCACACGGGAGAACTTCCCGGCCTCGGCGATCAAGAACTTCGATGGACGTGCCTACGCCATCGCCACCGGCCCGGAGAAACAAGGGTAGGTTTTCACCCAGTTATTGAATGCCCGCGAACGCAGCAGGGGATAGACAGACCAACGGCTCCTGTGGCGCCTTCAACAAGGTGTGTGGCACAAACAGTTCCACCGCCGCCAGCCCGGCGTAACATGCCAAGCAAGGTTTTCACGCAAGTCGTCGCCACCAACGTCGATTCTACGCCCGGCCAACGTGGAAGACCGCCTTCACCGGAAGGTCACCATCAAAGATGCTTAGAAGGCGGGCAGCCCTGGCACTGACCGTGGACCAGATCAAGACCCAGGGGGCAAACTTGACCCGCCGTCACCGCCGCCAGATGAACGGCACGTCGGCCGCCGCCAGCGTGCCACCACCACGTGGTGCAGGGTACTGCCGGCAAAGGGACAGCACCAGCCCAGACCGAGGATGCTAGATCCAGGCTTGCAGGGTAAATCCGCTCGTCCGCCGCCACAGCGACTGCACGCCGATGACAGAGAAGCCCGCCACCGCCGCATCGCCCTGCGCCTGCCCGGGCTACTGGCCGGCGCCGCCGCGGTCGTGGTCGGCGACCTCGCCGAGCCCCACGCGGCTCGAGCAAGTCGCCCCACCTGCCGTCCTGCGCCGCCACACCACCGGCTGAGAGGGCCTTGCCGGCGGCCCGCTCCAGCAGCGGCGCGACTATGGAGTGGTGGGGAGGGAAAGGGCGCGGCGACTAGGGTTGGCCGCCCGAGCCGTTTGCGTCGGGGCGACGGGGAGTGGCGGCTAGCTATGAGAATAGCTAGTATGGCTGTGCAGGAATTTTGGTCACAATGTTATCTGACAGCAATATGACAAATCTCGGCTCGACTTTCATTAATTCTTATCAAACTACTGCAAGTGGATGCCTATGTTTGAAGCCTTCGAGGATTGTTTCGCTACTTATACAGCCTGCATTGTACTGATTAATTAACCTTGTGAGCTATCTTTGTTATCGATATTTTAGTTCTTATGTCCATGACTGAATTTGTCAAAGTCGTCACGGAAACCTCGAGGTCACCTTTGCAACGTCAACGGTCAACCACATGCATGAGTAGAATCGTTCGGGTGATCAGGGATGCCTGCGTCGATCTTCATGTATGCAGAGGTTTAGCGATAGTATAATGCTATAGCCTGATCACAAAAGATATATAAAACCCTGGGCTAATCTTGTGATCTTTTGATTTTTGTGTCACCTGCCAGCTAGCAAAAGGTAGACTTTACAGGGAAGGGGAGAATGGTCAAATGCAGGGAGTCATGAGCATGCATGAGAGTATATTGTAGTGCATATGCAAGTTTTTGTAAGTCTTTCAACGGAAACAATTTATCCCAAGCAAAAGCCAAGAAAAAGTTTATATGTTCAAGTGAGGGCCCATGATGGCATAATCCTTGTGAAACTATGACCACTTATCCTTTTCTCATCTGTATGGGGTCTTTGTCCAGCAACACAATATATATCGAGACAAAAGATACAAATAATTTTTATACCAAGCTTTCAGCTATATATTTAAATGATTTATTTAACCATTTTAGTGTGTTAGCAAGGCCAGATAATATGATGAAGTTGCTAACAGGTGCTTCGTCTGCATTGCGTTGAGCCATGCGAATCAAGTATCAACAAAATGACATTATTTTTAACAAATGCCGATCAGAAACTTTCATCTAGGTGTATTAAGGGCTGCACTGGGCACCATTGTAGCGACTAGAGGATCAACATAACTGCAGATTCTGGCCTGCCCAAACTTGGAGTCAGTAACTATGCAACTTTCTTTGGCCTCCCATCGATGACCGTTGTTTTTCCGGATTGGTCAGTAATGTCAAACTCTGTTATAATGTTTCTAGAGCTTTTGCTACTGAGTTTATAGAAGCTATCTCTTTGATGTAATTTTGGACTAGTGTCTTGTCTTTGATGATGAAATTGATGCCAGAACAGTTTCCATTATCTTAAAAAAAAAGAGATAAAACAGTACGGTAACTAAAATATTTCACATTTATCGATCTACTGCAAGTGGACGCTTGGGTTTCAAGCTTTCAAGGATTGTTTCTCCACTTATACAGCCTGCATTATTGTACGGATTAATTAACCTTGTGAGCTGTCTTTCTTATCGAGATTTCAGTTCTTAAGTCCACTAATGAATTTGTCAAAGTCGATGCGAAACCCTCGAGGTCTCCTTTGCAACGTCAACCACTGCATGAGTAGAATCGTTCGGGTGATCACTGATCAGGGACGGCGCCGGTGGTATCGATCTTCAAACGTGCCCGTTGAGACTTCATGCATGCAGGTCGTCGTCGTCGTTTACTAGTTTTAAATTTTAGTATAATGCTAGTGCTTGATCACAAATTATATATAAAACTGTGGGTTACATTATTTTATATGGGTGATCTCGTGATCTTTTGAATTTGGTCAAATGCAGGGTCATGAGCGAACTGATCAAATCTTGGTCACAATATTTTTCTGGATTTATTCCAGAGAATTTTTCGGTGTTATGCTTTAAGTGGTAAGCGATATTACCGTCGACGATGAGGCGAAGATCTGTCGGCTCCTCCTTCGGAGGTGCTCGTGGGTAGGGTTTGCGTACGTGTATTTATAGGTTCATGAGCATGCATGAGAGTATATTGTAGTTTGCATGCATGTTTTTATGGAGAGTGACACGAAATCTAAATAAACTCAAAGCAAAAGGTTTTATGGAACTAGACCCAGCGTTCAGCTATATATGAGACAAATAAAGCAGTACACACTAAATATCTTTCACAAATTTAGGATTAGTACAGTCCGAAAATCGGTGAGGATTTGATGGATAACATCAGTGTATATATCCAAACGAAGAATACAAATAAGTGAACTACTTAAACTGGAGCAAGCTTAGTTTCAATGGGCCTTCCAAACACCGATGAATGCTAAAACTTTGTGCCATCCATTATCTATAGAGATGAGACTTAGCTGATCATCTAGAGAGAGCTTAACTTGTAGAGTGCACAAAGACAATTTGTACCATGTAGTCACATTGCTACTTGCATGTACTTTACTGGTCAAGTCAATAAGCTCCATTAATTACAGTGGATTTAAAAGCCTACACTTGGTCTCCGATCCTATTGAAACACCACTGCCATGCCTGCATGCTATGTGAAGGTAAAAGAACAAGTGCATGGTCTCAAACACTATAAATACCCATCCAGCATTCACTGGGAACTCATCTCACTCAAGCACTCTATTGTGTGGTAGCTCAAAATGGCAGCAACAAAGCTAATATCACTAGCGCTCATCGTCCTCATGAGCATGGGATTAGCCAATGCTGTTAGGGTGGCTAGATTCTCTAGTGCTGATGGGACTGGCACAGGACAGGGAGGGGTGGCGGATATGTGAATGGCGGGGGTTCAAGGTCTGGGTCTGGCACTGGAATGGGTGATAGTGGTCCTTATGGTGCCCATGCAAGTGCTAGAGGGGTGGTGGAGGTGGTGGAACTAGCCAGTACGGTGGGTCTGGATATGGTTCAGGCTCAGGATCAGGTTCAGGTTCTAGTACATATAGTCAAGGAGTGTATTCTGGTTATGGTGAGTCTTCTAATGCTGGTGGTACCGGTGGGGGTGGCGGTGGCGGACAAGCCGGAGGTGCATGGAATTCCAATGCTCAAGGATATGGTAATGGCACCGGTTCTGGCTCTAGCTATGCTAATAGGCATTGGTGGGGATCAAGTGATGCAGGTGCAAATGCTAATGGCAATGGTGGTGGCACAGGAAATAGTCAAAATGGTGGGACTGCTGGTGGTTCAGGTGCTGGCTCTGGATACGGCAATGCCAACCCCTATGGCAATGCCTACCCCTGAATTCCATATCAGTTAATCATATGTTGGATCCCATCGTCCTTGTTTTAAGTCGTAGAATTTTGTATTTCGTCGTCCTTCTGTTCCACTTTTGTTAGAATTATTAAATCAATAAAGGGTCGTCCAACTGTTTAGGATTGTAATGTCTTTTTTATAAGATGTAATCATGTCTGCTTATGAATGAAATGATAACTTCTCTACCGTGTAGCCACTACATATATCTCAAGAATTTTTTTAATGTTTTTTCTTTGGAGTTATTGAGTTCAGATGCCTACACCATGCACATTGACATGGTTATTAAAATAGTGCAGTATACACCTATGAAATTATTAGAGTTGCTTAAATCATAATACAAAATTAAATAAACATATATCACTGTCAGTTATAGGTCTAACTAGTTTTTTTAGACACTCTTGTTCAGTCTATCCTTGAATGTAATTAGCAAAACTGCTGCCACAGCCTCAACTCCCAATTATTCATGCTCCAATCGTATAGACGAAGGGTACAGCTCGGGTCGCGTCGATGCTAGCGTTCGTGAACGTGAGCTCTCAGTCGTCCAATACCAATAGCAATGTAATCGTTTATTTAAGTTTCTTGCCAGGACAGGACGTGTGTCTGACATGAGCACCTCAACCGTTCAGATGCTCAGCGTTGTAAGACTTGCTGGCACGATCACGAAAAGGCTGATTCACTCAGTCCGAAAAATTGCACAATCAGCACAAGAATTGAGACAGAGAGAGCGCTCAAAAAATTGAGACAGAGAGAACCCATGTAGCCTTCAAATTGTCTCATCTCACCAAGACAACTTACAAGACGAACTGCTCCAGAATTCTTCTGCCTTGTAAACTCACCTCAGGAGCAATCATTCTTTCTCGGCACCAACTACATAGACGAGACACGAACCTCCTATCATCTAACAAATCACCTAAACTACAACTCATCAAAACATTCAGAAAACTTCTTTAGAGACGGTTAAAATAAATTTTCAGGGGCAGTTTGCCCAACCATTAAAATGCGACGATTGTAAAAATAAGTGATTTTCATATGTGGTTTCAAAAGAATTGTCCCTGAAAATCAGTTTTTAGAGGTGGTTGACTTAAGTCAACTGTCCCTAAAAATATTTTTTAGAATTTTAAAAATTAAGTAGAGTCTAATAAAAATAAGAAAAAAATAATGTAACCTGAAGGGCTAAGAACTAGCCACATCTCACAAGATTTATTTGTCACTTGTTTGTGGTTAAAATAGATTTTTAGGGGCGGATTCCCCAACTGCTACAATGCCACAATTGTAACAATGAGATATTTGCATATGTGGTTTTAAAAGAACCTTCCCTGAAAATCAATTTTAGGGACGGATGATTTAAGTCAACGGTCCATACAAATAATTTTTAGAATTTAAAAAAAATAGAGTTTAATAAAATACAAAAAACCTCTCCCTCGCACGCTCCATCCCTATTACTGCACCATGCAATCAATTATGACTAGTTCTACCTTGTTGTCTATTTGTACTAATATGTATAAATCTTGTAATCAATATTTTAACTTATAAACAATCCTGAATGAGAAAACTCTAAACTAACAAATTTTAGATCCCCTCAAGCTATAACTTTTGTATAGGACATTTCTCCATCCAAGGTCATTTAAAAAATTCAAAAATTTGAAATTTGAAATCTAGACTTAATCTAAATGATATCAAACAAATATTTTATCAACAGAAAATAGTTTCATCTCGCCGAGATTTATAATTTTGACATAAATTTTGTCTTCATCCAACTTTATTTAAAAATAATATGAATTTCTTTTCTGTTGTAGCTATTTCTAAGGATGGTTGACTTAGTCAACTGCCTTTAAAATCGATTTTTAGAGATGGTTGACTTAATAAAACTACCCCTAAAATTACTCACTTTCAGAGATAGTTGACAAAAACCGTCCTTAAAAAACATTTTCAGAAGTGGTTATGTTAACTTAACCACCCCAGAAAATGGATACGGATACATTTTTAAAGGTTGATTTCTTAATGGAACCGCCCCGGAAATGAATTTTTAGCGATGGTTATGGAGCTACAGTGCTCCGGCGATGTTAGAGACGGTGTGCTAGGTTAACCAACTCTGATAGAAAAAGGAGGCATTCCTAAAAGTCTTTTGTGCACTAGTGACCGTGCTTCCAAGTGCCTAGTGATGAAGGGCAAGCACTTTGTTGCTGTGTAGGCAGTGGTAGATGATAGAAAAAGTTCAAGGTACGGCGAAATCAATAACATTTGTGGTGCCACCACTAGACCAAAATCTCCTCAAGTTTTTATTTGACCAACAACAATTGGTATATGTATAGCTCGCCCAAAAAAAATGGTATATATGTATCATAGCAAAAGTGTAAAATTATTATATGTTTGTTTTTCAAATTACAGGTTTGCAATATGTACCTCCGGTTTTAAGCCTTTTGGCATTGCCCTCTCCTTTTGATTCCATCTTTATTTTGAATAATCTTCACAATTTCATTGTGCTTCAAAATCAGCAACCAAATTAATTGATAACCAACAAATTGATTAATTGAACAAACAAGTAAACAACTGAAAAGAAGAGTCAGGTTTCAAGTCTTACCTTGTGGCCGTGAATCCGTGATCCAGGCAGGAGCAGGAAGTGTTGAACTGTTGGCCTGACGCCTCACTGGTGGCTGGAGCCTGTCACCACATCGTCAGTCGCCAGATCAGCTTCAAACGATCGAGAAGACGAAAGGCAAAGAGCAGCAAAGATTGAGAAGACGAAAGGCAAAGATCACGTCGGACTGACTGCAGGTCTGCAAAATTGGGTCCGGCAGCAGGCCGATAAGGTCCTAAACTTCTAATGCTGACCCCATATGACCAGCCCAAAGCCACAGCCCAAGTAACATTTCGTTTCGCTCAACTGCTCGTCTTCTACGTTCGGCGGCCACGACGCTACGTTCGTATTCAGAGTTTCAGACTTTAGAACATCCAAACTGCATCCATGGCTACCAGGTCCTCCGCTCCGCCCCTGTGTATGCAGCAGGGATTGCAATTGCAAATACATCAAAATTTTCAGTGGGCTACACTTACCAGGCAGCGGACAAAAAAACTCAAAGGTCATCCAGGTCCGTCGTCATCATGGTAATATGTTACATCCTCGATGAACTCTACATGGAGGAGATGCTAGTATCACTCGTTGGCATCCCACGTACTGTAGGAGGCTTAGGACTAGGAGTATCTTTTACATCCCTATACACCTTTTTCTCTTCGATTTGTACAGCAAGCACTGCACAATACATACACGCATACTTCTACTGAAGTAAATTTGCCGACCCCAGGTGGAAAATGGTCTAAATTATAAGCTCCTATATATGTTTCCTCATCTGCACAGATATGCTTCATGGATGAAAATATTCCCACAGAATAGGTGATCTCTCCTGCAGCAACAGACTAACAGATCAACCACACACGCTCTCAATATATCCAATAGTACCAGAAACAAAGCTAAAATGTTTGCTTACCTTTACTAAACGGGTGCCCGAGACAGTCCCGGACCGGCCAAGGATGGCACACGGTCAGACCCCTCAGACAGAGCCCTAGTTTCCATCTCAAAATGTTTCTTCATTTCTTCCTGAATCTGAAAAGAAAAGAGGGAGACAGAGCACAGAGTGTCACCAATGCATTTGTTTTTATGTAAATTCAACTATTCTGAACAGAAGTCACGGTACCTGCAGCACCTCTTTGTAGAACACCCAAACCCAAATGGACAGAATTATGATGTATCCCACAGTTCCAAGGGACCACAGGACTGCTTTGGGGGTGTGTGCGCAGAAACGTAGTATCACGCATAATCCGGCGCTAAGGAATAGAAACACCAGAAGCACGAGCCATTTAAAGATGTGGAATCCAACACCATGCATGGACTCACTGTCTCTCAAGTATGACGCAAGAGCTGTCAGAAGACAGCTGATGAAGAAAGATATGACGCTTCCGATGATAATGCCTTGCATCGCATGGTCTTGAAAGGTCTCTTTTGCATTTGCAGCAAGGGGGTATGTCAATGACAGAACGACAAGACTGCCACAGAACACAAGCAGCTTCTCCGCAATAGTGTAGAAGGAACTAAGTAAACCCTGAGTCAAAAAAAAAAAGAAGAAAAAGAAAGTTACATAAAAAAAATTGATGGCTTAGATATCTGATCACATTTTGATGGCTCTAGTCCATTTGAATGGCAAATGAAGGGGTAAAAGAGAATAGGATAAATCACCTTCCTCCTGTTCTCAAAAGAATTATTTACTTGAATGCCGGCCATCCGCTGTCAGGAATCAACAACACAAAACATCATCAGAAAGGGAAATAGAAAAATAGGAGGGAAAAGAGAAACTACATAAGTTTCTCACCTCAGATGCAACCCTAGGAAGCCTATTCCGTAAATCCCTAGTTTCATAGTTGTCGCCAAAATGGCTGCCCTCATTTCTCATACCACTGATAAGCCCCTGCAGAACACCAATGAGGCAAGAAGCCACAATGATGATGTGTTCATGTTTATTAGGAAAAGAAAAATGATAGCATACCGCACTGCTAGCAGAGTTAAATGATAATGGGCACTGCAGATCATCGTCCTGATGAAACAAAAATAGCATATGTTAGCATATTGCAGCTCACCACCTCATAGACACCCTCTTCATCATAACAAGATTAATCCAACAGAATTTTCTGAACATGCTAAGAGAATTGGTTTTTCATAAGCCTTGGGAAATGAATGACATGCTTATGTAGCGCCATATCGGCCTAGTCAGACAATTAATTATAAAATGGATTGAATTACAAAGAAGATCTGATACAAACTACTGGCCCTTAGTCCATTCTTGTATGCACAGCTTTTTCATTCATAAAACAACTATATCAAGCAATTATATTTCTATGGGCAATGACCAAGTTTAGCTGGTTTAACAATCAGTAAGCAATCACAAGAATTAAAAATATACCAAACCGGTCAAAGGCTGGAGAAGAAACATATCACTGCATATAAGCATGCATTCACAAAGCCGCCATGAGATATAAAACTGTGAGACAAATAACCCCAAACAATGTAGCAGACTGAGCTTAAATGAACGCCACATTCACAATTGTGAATTGTCAGATTGAAGCTGAAGTGGAAATTGCATCAACCATTCAGACTCATTGCTTTTTTAGCTTACCTCTTCATTTATGAAATCTGGTGGGTAAAGAACCTTCCCTTATTACTGCTCATTGCTTTATTAGTTTACCTGTGGCCTGTGGGTGTTATGCTACTCCTACTTTTGTCAATATTGTTGATTTGACAAGGCACTCTATATAAGACACCACTCTCATTGGTGTAAGCAATCATGAGAAATTGAAATTATAGTTCAGATGAATATGGGGGTAGGGCACAAACATCTGGAAGATCTGGTTTTAAGAGAATGTAACACAAAGGAAACAGTAAATGGAGAATCTCAGTTGACGAACAAAACTAAGATGGCCCAATTTGAGGATTTTCCTATAAATCCAACCGAAGGATACTTGCACACCTTTCATTTTTCAGAAGGACCCTTCTGTTCCAACCAGAGGCATAATTACCAATCTTACTGGTAGTTCTTCAGAATGCATAAGCATTCCTGGGTGGGTTCAGTACCACCTTTTCAACCGATTTCACTGGACATAGATTCATAAAGTGAGGGAGAGGATCCATTTGCTCAATCTTTTAGCATAGGCCCCAAGCTTGAATTTCCAAGCTTTAATGGCAAAGATCCAGTAGGTTGGATAAGCAAGCTGAAAATTGTTTGGAACTGGATGAAATTTGCTGAAATTTTTACTTCAAGAAGAGAAGCACTCGGCACTTGGTAAGGGGTCAGCAGGCTTGCACGCACACTCAAAATCTCCAATGGCACTGATTCTGTAGGATGCGAGGAATGAATGCTTCTTAGAGAAACTATGTCACTGTTGAGTCCCTCAAATAAATGCAACAGAATAATAAGCTGCCGGTTTACACTGATAGTTTTGAAGAGCTTATGGCATTGATAAAAGGAAAATAACCCAATGCTGCTTGAAGATTACCTTTTTGTGTATTTTATATATGATCTCAATGTGTACACCAAGAGCCCTCAGAAAATATGAAATCTCATGAACCCAGGACAATAGTAAAAGCATATTACTCATGCAAGGAATTGTGAGAAAGTTATTAATTTATTACAGAACAAACAAGTATACGACAAAGGGTACAAATTCAGGTGAAATTATCAGGCCAGTTGTTCTAAGAATCAGCCTTATGATTGATTGGAAACAAAAGGTCAGTCTTATGCTCTAAATATGGAATTAGTACGAAATGAGCCCATGGAAATACTGTTACCAACTGCTGCTGGGGAGGAAATGGGAAAATGCTTCAATGACATGAACCCTGGACAACTGGGTACAACAGGATTGTGCAAGTTCACTAAGCAAATCCATTTTACTACTGAACATTACAAATAAACAAGTTCAGCAGCATATAGCACACCAGACATAAGCCAAGAGCTACACTACCGAGCATCAACACATAAGCCAAGAGCTACAGACCCTGAGAAGATTAAAACAGTTAAAAATGGACAGCTCTAATACATAATGCAACTGAACTGAAGGGGATTTCTTTGTTTAGTAGGCTATTACAGTCAAGTTCACCAGAAAGAATATGTTATGAAGGGACTGCAAAAACAGCTAAGATATTTCCAAGTACTAAGAAATTATTGTCAAACGCCATAATCCTGGCATAAAAAAATCAGACTCTCACTCTACAAAATAGAAACAGATGGAGGTGACAGAACGTTGATGCCTATATTGATGATTTTGTTCCAATTGGCAGGCCCGGAGGCTTCCCAATATATTTCCTAAGAAAGTCCATTGATCCCAGGGCAGCTGCATTGTCAACTTCTGATAAAGAAGCTTTGAAGAAATGGAAGTACATATATCACAACAAAGGCTGAAATGAATCAATGTGCACAGTGTAGACACAAATCAATCGCATTCAGTACAAGGTAAGGACCAAGATGGTGGGGTTCAGCTGTAAGATACTAAGATTTAGTACAACATGTAAGGTATTAACAGAAGCACAAGCTGTAGTAGAGATATCCAAAGGTCCTAGCAAGAAAAATTCCAGGATGTGACAAGTGTCTGAAAGGGCCAGGCCAGGCATTGGAAGGTCGGGTGCAAAGTGAATCCAAATCCTGCTCTGAAACTGACGCCGAGCATATACCAACACTTCAGATTCCCCAATACCTTACTCCTTTATCTAAAAATCATGGTTGGTTTATAACTGGAAGAAAAAGAGAGTAGCTCCACAAAATTTCCCCCCATGTTCCCAGGGGAAAAAACAAATTCAGTCATCCAGATTCTTACTTCCATTTCCAGACAATAACCTCACTTGGTAATAATAACAATATAAAGACAAGATGGAGGGGAGATTCAGTGATAGACCTTCACATCCAGGGCCAGCTCATTCCGCGGCGCATCCTCCCCGTCAGCAACTTGTCCACCTCCTGCTCCTACCCCGCCGCTGAGCATACTTCCATTTCCATCCGGAAAGACAGAGACGGCCATAGGGGGTCGCCGGGAGGACGGGGAGGCCGCTGCCCGCCGGCGGCGCGGGTCTGGAATTGGACGGCGGAGGCGGAGGGGATGCGGGGCGGAGGAAGATGGCTTTGGCAGCACGCAACCCAACGTTTCCCCCAAAATGTCTGAATTCTGAAACTAGTATTTCATCATCAGAAAAAAAAAAGAATTTTTGGAGGGAAGAAGGTTCTGCGGAGGTTCTTCGGGTCGCGCGGGCATCAGGCTCCCGGACAAAATTAACGGCAGTGATCGATTTGTCAAACAAGTTGGTCCTTCAAGGTGATTGATTATTATAATATTTTCTCTTTTATTATCCTTTTGGTAATTTCTAGTATATTGTACTAGGAATTTTTTGGTTGGGGTGGGGGGTGGGGAATACTCACAGAATATTCATTGAGATATGGGGGGGGGGGGGGTGGGGGTGGGGAATACTCACAGAATATTCATTGAGATACGTTTGTCAACGATTTATCCACTCTAATTCCAGTCTGTTTGAATGGTGCTGAGGATATAAAACACCTAATGTTTACCTGTGACCGAGCTAAGCTAGTGTGGCAATCACTTGGGGTGTGGGAGAGATTACAAAGCTATCTATCTATTGATCGCTCGGGATCTGTGGTGATTGATGAGATAATAAGACGTGAAGAGGTGGTGGAATCGTTGGGTGTGGGTTTTTCAGAACTAGTTCTCACTACGGGCTGGTATATTTGGTGGGAAAGAAGACAGTTAGTTCATGGAGAATCAGTTCAAGCTCCGGCAAAATCAGCTATGTCTATCGCTGCTCTGACGAAGAACTATCAAAATGCATTGAAGAAGAGCTCAAGGTTGAGGCAAGGGTGGACGAAACCTTCTGATGGGAGAGTGATGGTTAATGTTGATGCGGCTTTTGATGAAGGAGGAGGTAGAGGAAGTGTGGGATCAGTCATCAGAGATGGTAATGGTGGGTTTTTAGCGGCTGCTCACAGCTTTGTGCCACATTTGATTGATGCACCGATGGCGGAAGCATATGCGTTGAAGGAGGGGCTTATGCTAGCGCAGCAAATAGGATGCAATCGATTAATTGTTCAGTCAGATTGTATGGAAGTGGTTCAAATTATGAAGGACGGTGGAGTTACGGCAAACTCAGCTGCGCCTATATATGATGAGTGCAATTTGGTATGGAATGGCTTTCAGGAGATAAGCATTGAGCATTGTCATAGGGAGGCAAATCAAGTTGCTCATCTACTAGCTAGTATGGCAAGGAAGACAAAACAAAATTGTATCTGGGACGATGAGCCCCCTAGTTTTATTTTTGAAAGTCTTGTAAACGATATCTCTATTTTGAGCGAATAAAGTTTGCCGTATTGTTTCAAAAAAAAAAAAAAAAAAAAAAAAAAGCACACTACCACACTGAAAGTATAAAGATACTGTGTCATTGTTTTTTTTAACGCACAACTGCTACCACAGATGCCTCCAGAGTCAAGATGACTAGAATTGGCGGCCAGTCCCATGTGAGTGGGTGTAAATGTGACATACTCTCTCCGTTTCAAAATAGATAACATTATGGAATGTGTGCATTTTTTACTCAATTTTTAGAAAAATACGTGTGACATTTGTATCTCTAAATAAATTTGTTAAAAAACAGACTCAAAGATCTTTTCTATGATATAAATTTTGTATTATAGATCTTAATATTTTTAATATATAATTGTAAATGTTGAATTCTCGGAAAACGAGAATAGCATCTATTTTTGAAAAGAGGGAGCACATAATTAGGATTCTGGGCATCTGGTGATTACTGATCAGGGTATTGCACCTTACAGTAACATCGTATCACTGTGCAATGGCATGCGCGTCTGGAATTAGCAGGTACACAACTCCATAATTCATGAAAGAAACTATGATTGTTAGAATACAATTCTGTTAACTAATTTATATTTTCTTGGATGATATCGAATGTCATTATAGGAACAATCAAACTGTGATTTGATAAAAAAATAAAATGTGTTTGATTTATTTAAAATTATTATAGTTGTGGCATGCTACCGTGCAAAAAAAAGCATATAGGTGTGAATACCAACAGTCTTTTTGAACCTCAAAATAATGAAAACAAAAATGTTTGTATGCATCTAGAAAACATTTATTTAAAGTACAAAATTATTATTATATATGTGACATCAACTAAAGTGGTTAACCAGATTTTTTTCTAATTGATAACTATCGTTTTATAAGAAATGTAAGCTGTATAAAAGATAACTAACATAAATGCCAAGCTCTGGTACTTTTGGTGTGAGTAAGAATCAAAGTTTTGAAAATCGGCGATTACAACGCGCCTAGTCGCGAGTAGTCGCTAGGCTTTGCCCTGGCGCTGCGATTATGGGGGTAATCGCCCCTCTAGGGCGCTCGGGCGAGGAGGAGCAAAGCGCGCCCATGGCAGAGGAGGCGGAGGCGGACGGGGCGGCAGAGGGCGCGAGCGGCGCGGAGGAGCCCAGTCGACGGCGGGCAATATGACGGGAGGAGCCGGGACGGGGCCAGCGACGGCTGAGGAGCCGGACGGCGACGCGTGCGACGCGGAGGAGTCGCGGCTCGCTGGGGACGAAGACGAGCGAGCGTTCGGTGGATGAAGATGAAGGATAAGGGCTGGGGATGAGGTTAGGTTATGGGCTGGGCTATTTATGGGCCTTTTTATAAAACTCTTGGCCCACATGTGTACTTGAGTCTATTTGGGCTGTTTTATGGCATTTCTAAAGAAGTTTTGGCCAACATGTGTACTGAGGTCCACTTTATTTTCTGTTTTTTTTTTCTTTTTGTTACATATATAAATATATATATTAACGCCTAGGAAAACACCTAGAAACGCCTAGGCGCGATTAATCCCGACTAGTCTCTAGGCTGAGGGTCGTCGCCTAGATTCCGCCTAGCACCTAGCAAAACTTTGGTAAGAATAACAAGGCTTTACACTCCTTATATGCGAAGTGTTTATCAAAATCATCGCCGAGTTTCACATGTAAAATACTATTAAAATTAGTTAATTTAATTAAATTCAATAATTACTACATGCAAAATCTAATGTTTCAGTAACAAAAAACTACCAATAAAAAACTATCAGTCACTTAGCACAATCACGTGTGTCCACTAGTGATGATAAATTTCTCCAACAATGTGACAATAACAAAAATCATCTCTGACCATCATTCAGTAGTTTTAGGCATCTAGCATTGAGCGTCTTTGCAATACAGTTGAACACTCACGGGTTCACCAACATCATGCTACCGCTGGATGACTAAAATTCACCGCAAGACTAGAATTAGCAACCACATGATCGTTAATGCCACTGTCAGGACATGAACATAATGAACTCACCAAGAATTCAGAAACTCAACCGTGGAATATACTAGGCAACGAACAACCCAAAGATTACTAAACAAGGTCCTGATTATTGGCATGTCACTTCAAAAATTCGTGTTGTAAGTTCTTAAATCTGTCCCGCCGTTGAGGCAGGGGAATTCGGGGTAGGGGAGTTAAATGTAGAGGAGTTCGGGGACAATAACCATGCTAAGAACATAGTACGACAGAACATAGGCAGCTTATCCACTATAGAGCACATGGAACCTAGCAAACCCCCGATTTGAAACAATGAAGGAGATGAACAAGCATTGTTATATTGATGATTCAAGGATTTTTGTGTGTTCACTTAACATATGTAAAATTTGAAGACCAAACCAACAGGAGGTTTAATGATTTCCAGAAAGATTTGCATGAACACCAATTGCTAGGATATCTGACATCTGAAAATGCTTTGATAATTTAGGTATGGTTTTTTTTCTTGTTCTTGTTCTTGTTCTTTTAATGATGAAATCTGCATCGAGAGTGTTCCACTTTTCATTGCATATAAAAATGAAATAGTTTAGGTACCCTTGAACGGTAGAGAAAGAGGAAAGAGGTTTTGGGTAGATTAAAATTACCACCATCCTTTTATAGCATCTTTGTTTGTCAAGTATCGGTCAGCGATTGAAGGCATGAACAAGTTGATGTCATCACCATATATAAAAATGAAAGGTAGAAGAACCGAGAAGTTGAGAGACAAAGCCACAATGTGATGGCTCACAATTGTTTTCAAGCTTTTATCGATGGAAGTAAGGGAATGTTGTATTATTAGATCGACAAGAGCAGTCATTAGCTAGAACTAGTGATTAGAGTGATTAGTCTAATTCTGTTTTTCCTAATTCAATAGTCTAAATCTACTTCTGCTTGGAGCCTTTGGATCCATAGATAAAACCCAACACTATCTCAGTTCTCGTTAAAAAAGAACACTATCTCAGTGGGTTGGGACACACGCCTTTTTTCATTTTTTTTTTTGGAGGGAGGAACGCCTTTTTTTCAATTAAGAAAAAAAGCAAAACCGTGGATGGGCCTGTGAGCCCATGACTCTCCCGACCCGACTGCCCCACTCTGCCCAGATTCCCACCCGCCGGCGCCATTCACGCTTGTTGCCGCCGCCGCCGCCGCCGCCGCCGCCGCTCAAGCTCCATCCAGGCTGCGAGCCCAGTGCCGCCCGCAAGCTCCTCGTCCCAAGGTCCCATCTCATGGCCGAAGAGGCCGGCGGCGGCCCGCAGCTCCGAGGATCTCGTCATCTGGGAGATCCTGACGCGTCTGCCGGCGAAGCCCCTCCTCCGGTGCCGCGCCGTCTGCCGCTCCTGGCGCCGCCGCCTCACCTCCGACGCCGAATTCCTCCTCGCCCACCACCGCCGCCAGCCCTCGCTCCCGCTCCTCACCTCCTGGGACGCGGACACGCACGAGAGGAGGGTCGACGCCCTGGACCACCGCACCGGCGAGCGGCGCCCCGTCGCGCGGCGGGCGCCGGGCCGGACCCGGACCCGGACCGACGCCGCCTCCCCCGAGCCAGAGTCCGAGTCCGAGTACGAGGACGAGGACGACCTCCACGTGCTCGCCTCCTGCGACGGCCTCGTCGTCCTCCACGCCAATGGCGGCCTCGAGATCTGCAACCCGGCGACCCGCCAGCGCGCGCCCTCGCGCTGCTCCACGGCGCCGCCTGCATCTCCGCGCTGTACCCTCACCTCCCATCCGCGTCATACCGGGTGCTGTGCTGCTACAGCAGAGCCGAGGACGGCCACGCCGTGTACCACGGGCACACCGTCGGGTCCGGCGTGCTCAGGTGCGTCGGGGAGCCTCCCGGGCCGTGGGCGTCCGGGGATCTGGCGATGGTGGTGGACATGATGGGGTGGCTAGACCCGCCCGTCCTGGCAGACGGCAGGATCTACTGGCAACCTATACAGCTGCCAGGCGGCGACGACAACGGCAAGGCCAACAACATGCTCGCATTCGACACCATGGCCGAGTCCTTCCAGCATCTGCTGTCGCCCGCCGACGTCGAGAGCCCCTTTGCTGAGCTGTTTCAGATGAAGAGTGGCGCCCTTGGATTGTACCACAACCACATCGGCATGGTTGATCTTTGGGTGCTCCAGGATCACGGGAGCTGGTCCTGGTCCATGAACCACCGGATCAAATTGGACGTGCGGTTTTTCTCTCTGCTACCGGTGCTGGACGCAGAAGGAGATGTGCTCGTCCGTTCTAAGAGAGGGGGATCCCCAGGCATCCTGTGGCAACATCTGTCGCACATTTCTGGTGCTAATGGCAGTTTGCTCGCCCGGTATGAATGGAGCATTTATCTGAAGCTTAGCAGTCATAGGTTCAAAGAAAGTCTTGTCCACCATGACTTCTTCTCGATGGAAGGTAATGCTA
Organism: Themeda triandra; assembly: GCA_018135685.1. Taxonomy (NCBI): domain Eukaryota; kingdom Viridiplantae; phylum Streptophyta; class Magnoliopsida; order Poales; family Poaceae; genus Themeda; species Themeda triandra. The sequence goes on along the minus strand of JAENPR010000167.1, from coordinate 395,235 downwards.
GCGGTGTGGATGAAAAACCATTGTTCGATGGCTTGTCAACTGTGGCGTTGGTTCGTGATGATAATTCTGAGCTACATTGAGAAACAAAGGTACTAATCTGTGCTAGCAAGCTGTTTCATCTCAGCAGGATGGAGTCAGTCCTGATGGTTCTGAACTGTCTGGTAATAACAGTACAACAGCATTGCATATTAGTAACAACCTGAGACTTACCTTGAGGCTGGTATTTATTTTCCCTTTTGACATGTGTCATGAACACACTGTTTATTTTGATTATGTCATGCCTTTTTAACCTTGTGTCTCTTATCTGTAATAATTTGCAAGTATCTCTGGTGATAGTGATGCTGCATAGAGATTTCAATAAGCTGATATGTTATAAGCACATAATTTTGATTTTGTATTTCTTTGCTGTGAAAAGTCTGGGTAGGGCACAAAGTATCCAATAAGCAACAAAAATATGATGAGTAACCTGCAACCATTGTGTCAAGTTTCTGGTGCTTTCCCCTGTCTTCACATAGTCATGAACACATGATCAGCATACATAATAAAGTACTCCAGTAATCAATTGATGCTGCAGAGAGATTTGGATAAGTAACTCCTAGTGTAAGCTTCTCTACTTTAGTTTCTTCGTTAGGCCTTTTCCCTATTTGTACTTGTTGTGTTTAGCACATGTATATTTTTTCGTTTGCGCTATTCCCGGATACCCCATTGCTGTTCTTGTTTTAGTGTGCTTTTTTTTAATGTAAAACCATATATTATACTTCAAAAGCTTTGAGCTACCTAATTGTGTTGTAAGTAAAACAATGACCTGCCAGACTAATAGGACCATAAGGTCTAACACCTTCTGACTGTATGTCTGGTACCCTTTGGTGCGTTTCACTCAACTATCTCAGTGTCAATGGTAGCAGTGAGATTTAGTACCGTGTTTGCTTCCTGGAACTGGGAATCAATATTTCTGTTTCACCTTATTTGTTGCCTCTGTATAAACCATGCTATGTTTTGTTTCTATGCTCCGCATATTGCCTTCATCAGAACGAAAATACACCATATATGGAGTTTAGATGCATCCTATAAACATATGCAGAAATGTTTAGCCATAGTATCATATATCTGATATACACCATTCTGTCAATTTAGAAATGTGCCTCTTAGAAGCTGTGTCCCAGTGTTTTCGGTTATACAAAAAAGATGTGATTTCTGAGTTACTGGTGATAGTTTTGGTATAGTATATCAGTGATGGCAGTGAGGATGAAAAAACATTGTTCTAACGGTTGCCAACTGTGTTGGTGCTTGCTGATGAATACTGGGCTGTAGTGAGGAATTCATGGTGTGGCCATGTTGGTGGCACTGTAGCAGGAATAAGTCACCCGTGAAGATTTTTGAATTATCAATAGTATTTTGTATTTCTGGGTTGTTTACAGAATGCAGAGTGTTATTCATGCTCCAAACGTAGACGAAGGGAACAGCTGGGTCGTGTCGTTTAGCGTTCATATCCTAGTGCTGAACGTGAGCTTATTGACTCCGAGGTGCCTGACATGGGCACCTCGCCCTTTCAGCGTTGTAAGTCTTACGATCGTGAAAAAGTTAATTCATTCTCGGTCCGAAAATTGCACAATCAGCACAACTGCACAAGAATTGACATAGAGAATCCATGTGGCCTTCGAATTGTCTCATCTCACTAAGCTACAACTTACAAGATGAACTGCTCCAGAGTTCCCTGCCTTGTACATCAGCGGCAACTCACCTCAGGAGCAAGCATTCTTTCTCGGCACCAACTACATAGAGGAGACACGAACCTCCCATCATCTAACATCTCGCCTAAACTACAACTCATCAAAACGTAACACAGCAAGCATGCCGGTGAATCGTACTGCGCACGGGCTCAAGTGTGCCGGTGAATCGTACTGCGCACGGGCTCAAGTGTGTCTGGATGCTCGCAAAAGGCCAGTCTCATCTTAACATGCATCCGTCATGCGGTCCACAGCAGATGTAGGCAGCCAGTGTGAGAATTTACAAGCTCAGAAAGTCAGAAGTCCCACCGGTCAAGCTGCACCCTAGCTTCGGCCATATCCTTCTGCGCCTTCCTTCGCCGATAGAAAATCGGACAATCCCGACTGCAATGGTTTGATTGCACAGGTTTTAAGTTTGTGACTAGAACGAAGAAATGAGCAAGTGTTGAATTGAGTGGAAAAAAGCAAACCTTGTGCAGAGAACATCCTGGTGCAGAGATCCTTGGCACTCCTGGCATTGTGTCCATAGCCTCCCAAAGAGCATCTCCAGGTCAGAAACTGCAGGTGTCAAAATTTGATTTGTCAGTAGTGAGCTCCAGGGCATAGTGCTTACAAACATAGATGCATTTCAGAGTGTACAGCATATACCATTTGCTACTGTTTTGCAGTACAACTCTGCCTCTCTTCCCTTGCAATGTGAGCAAAGCGTCTGACTGGCACCACTGCAGGTAGAAAATGCAGGAAGAACAGTTAGGCGCTTATATAGTAACTGGTTGCATAGGTTTTTGCATCTGCAGTGTACTTCATGAGTCACCTGATAACAGCTTTGCACCCAAGGCAAGTTAATTGTTTCTTTGCAAATTTCATTATCCCACTATTTGAAGGTGTTGAGATTGAAACAGATCTAGTGTGGCTTCCATGAAGCAATTCTTTGCTAGCATTCTCCCACAAGATAAACTGCAGATGCCTGCTTGTATGGCTGTGCCGACACCCCGTCTTCCATTTATGTCATAAATGATGCTTACTGGTTTGAGCTTGGCTGTTTGATGGTACGTATGTAGTATTCTACATACTCAAATGAATTTCAGTTTTTTTTGCCACCATCGCCGACCGCCCTATCAAGGAGTCCGTGCATAAGCTCCTCTTCTAGCGAGCTTGCAATGTGCCGAGTGCGACTAGACACGTGGCCACGACAGGTGGCTATCCAGTGGTGTTGTGTGGACCAAGGAAGACAGCCATATCTTTGTTTGCTAATGACAAAAATGATATGGCTACGTGAGATCAAATGCCAGGTCTCCGGCATGGCACAGCAAGGCCCAAAGACAGGAAGCCTACAAGGCCGCGCGTTGCTTTTTCTAGTACCCATAGATAATCATGAATATACAAGGTATCACATAGAACAAGAGCAAAAGCTTTAAGTCTTAGAACTTTGTGAGATCAAGCAGAAAAAACTAACAGGGAATCTAACAGATTTTGTATAAAAACAATGAAACACTACTTTACCTCTGCAGTATGCTCATAACCTGCTACTGTTGTGAATTCATCTTCAACAAGCTTTTTGTATGTTCAATCATCTGTCGCCCTGTGTGACCAAAATGCTAGTAAACCGTACAATGAATTTCTTAATTATATTAAACTAAGGCTTACCATAGCTGGTCACGCTTGAAGAAATCTCTAAGCAAGGTAACTGACCAACAGTTGCTCCAGTGAAACCATAAACTGAGTTTGCACTTATCTGAAACATAAGGAATTCAACAATGTCACTATTGAAGTAGTTCAAATTTGAATCAATGTTTTGATGGAATAAAGGGGGAAAAGATATGGAAGTACTTTCAGTGCAAGCTGACGACCATCAAGAACAGCTCTTTCGAGTGGATCCTTTGCTTCCTGAACAAATAATTGGCGAGTTTAACATGGGATATCTAGCACCGCATGAATATCTAACTTTGCAAGTGTGGAAGATCTTTAATACTGCCTCTGTTCTAACTTGTAGGTCGTTTTGGATTTTCTAGGTACAAAGCCTAGATAATATACACTATGTCTAGACCCATAGTTAAAAACTATGTATCTAGAAAAAGCAAAAAGGTCTTGCAATTTGTCAAGAAAAGCTAAAATGACTTAGAATTTGAAATGGAGGGAGTACAATTTTCTTACAGATGCATTGAGAAAAATACCTTTAAATCTGCTTTTGCCCTTTTCCGAGCTGCTAATAATTCTTCAAGGATCTCAGGAAGTATACCCTGATATTGTGTTCATAATCTTAGTTAGAAAACACATCTTCTGTTCAAAATACCTATTATTAAGACAGGATGCAAGTACCTTCTGTAGTTCTGGTTTCACAAATATTTCACCAGATGGGGTTTTATTGAGGCTTTCTGGAGGTAAGTTGAGTTTACGGGCTTCCTCAGGGGGCACCTCCAAAATTAAATAGAAACTAGTAAATTGTCATCCATTACAGAGACCAAAGGTCTTTTTTAGAGCATGCAGAACTAACTATAACTATATAAGCATCAGAAATTCACAGAAAAATTACCAAAGTACAGTAGCAAAGGTTATATGCCATCATGATGGATGGATACAAAGAAGCAAAATCCAGAGTTGCGATGGGCTTCTCATAAAATCCAGCCCTTGCCTCCAAAACCTAAAAATTGAAGACAGATTACAGCAAATCCTTATAGTACAAAAGAAATAAAACTAAATTGTTCATTGCATGATCTGATGACAATAATCCTTGTTGGCTGAGATATTTAGGAGTTAAAGCTCCATGGGTATTACGAGTAGTGGGTGCTAGCATTTACTTTAGCATATGCTGTCTACTTTAGAATATGCTGTGTGGCTTTCTTAACAGCCAAGTTTGCTACATTATATGTATCCCCAACCTGCCATGGTTTGTGGCAAGGCTAATAGAATGGAAATGTAGCCCCAAATGTGTGATTTGTTCCAACATGGTCAATTCAGAAGGTGGAGGGAAAACTGATGAAAACTTCTAGCCTCCCAGATGGAAAGATTGCTGGCATGAACAAAAACATGTTTCTAGAGTGGAAACCCTTGCATATGTATTTAACTTCCACATGCATCAAGAACAAATTTTGCAAGAAGTGTGGATAGCTTAACTATTCATCTAGATTTTCTTTAGCTTGGAATGAAAAATGATTATACCCTCAGTTCAGGGCAAGCAACGCAAAGATAGTTTCAGTGTAGAAAGCAAACTAAAAGTTTGTAATAGAAAAATAGAAATATCCTGATAGTAACTGCAATAGCTGTGGACAGGAAATGACAAATGGACTACAAATGTGCAAATAATGTCCTTCAACTTACAGTTGCACCCTCAAAGGTATCTTGCCCAGACCCTTGACCCTTGATATTTGGAATAACAAGGTTTTTCTGTTTTGCTTTCCTGAGTAGTTGCGAGAGGACCTGTGGTACAAATGAAACTATTTTTAGGGTACTAGAGTGTGATATTTTCAATAGCGTGATTGGCTTGTTCTCACCTTAATACTTTGCCCCCTTGAAAGTAGAAACGAAATGGGAACACCAGTGACCCTTGCCATTTCCACATAATTGTAGATATACATCAATTTATCTAACAGTCTTTGAGGAAGATAAGCATCCTGTTTTTACAAAGGCAAAAGTTAAAACTGGTTTGATGTAGGCTCCAAAAGAATTGCTACCAATCAGCTTACACATTTTTCTCAAACAAGTAGGAGAGAAATCAGCTGATACAGTGAAATCAATAATAGCACTGTTTCATGCTATCTTGTAACTAGCTACTGGCAGAACAACTCGCCAGTAGGAAATAAAGAGAACACATAAATATACTTAACTATTTTCCAAAGCCCTAGAGTAGCTGAAAATTTTCCAAAATGAAAAACTGGTGCTCAAACATTGACATTGTAGTTGTTGTTAAAGTTAAAAGTGATATGTAGAGCAATATGTAAGTATTCATTTAGTGGCCACAGCTTACCAACATACAGTGTAAATATCACCAGTTCAGTAACAATTAAAACAAAAGGGAATATTTAGTTGACCTTCAAGCAATAAACTGCCAGCCGCCTTCGTGTCTCTGAGTTTCCATTTTGAAGATCAGATATAATTGAATGATGAACATCTTCTTTCTGTGCAAAAATTCAATAATTAGGAAAGAAAAGGAAAATGATCTCAAAAGAAGGAAAGAATATTAGAATCAATCATCGTTAGTAAATAGTAGCAAAAAATGATATTATGGATACAAATAAATCCATCTACATAGGTCATTTTGCAAAAGAACATCAATTTTCCAGAAGACTAGGGACATGCCATGCAATCAGCAATATAGATTCAACACCATCAACAGCAACAATAGAAACCACAGCAAACTCTTTTATCCCAAGGAAAAATTAATACTGGTCAAAACAAATAAGATTTCAAACAGAAAGGCATCAAAATGATTATGAGTACAATGACTGACAGCAAGATAGAGCACTTGAGATGATAGAACTTACTTGCTCCCCAAGGAAGTGTGCTGACACAGAGTTCAATGAATAAGAACTCAGCTTGTAGTCTCGTTGCATAGCCTGCATCATATCCAGATAGTGAAGAAAAAGAAGCATATGAAATAATCTCATGAAAATAACAATGATTTAATTGCCAGGCAAAAGTAGACCACAACCTGCAGGAGATCAAATTGCACTCTTCCTTCAATAGTAACATCCTTGCTTTCATGCACGCCATATTGCCTGGATAAGTATAACAACCTCCTCATTATTTTCTTTTTGGATGAAAAAAAAAGAAAAAAACTTTCATTTTCATTCCTACTTTTACATGATGGATTTCATTTCAAGTGGCAAGTCAAGAAAGTCCAAAGTATTAACATTCAGTAAATAAGAGACAAAAAATGGAAAGAATTGTGATGCATAAACTGTAAAGAGTTGGGAACTGAGGATTGTGAAAACCCTGGACATGATGTAAGTGCAGAGGAGCCTAAGATCTCTATGGATCACAAATTTCAACCATTGTGCTAAGAAACAGAAATACAGTGGTACCATGATGCAGAAAATATGACTAACCTTAGAAACTGAATGAAATGTACCATAAGATCTAAAAAATGAGCGACTTTTTTCCTTTAAGACAAATGAGCAAGATTTTTATGCCAGCTATTTCAGAATAGAAAAATAGATGCGCTATAATCAAATAAAGCATAAAAGTGAAAACATGAGATCCACATTCAAACAGACAATAAAACTAAACAGCATAGTGCTTCAATGATAAACTAACCCTCACCCACCCCCAAAAGGGAAAGGAAATTGTATAAATGTGACTATAAAGGGACTAAAGAATATAGAATAAATACTTTATTGACTAAGAGTCTAAGACAATTGGATGATAAAGGCAAAGTAATAAATATTAAATGCATAGAGAGAGGTACAAGAAGTGACCTCGAAGAAAAGGTCGTATCACGGACACGAACACGACTATTTCTGATTCGGCCAAGTATTGGGAACTCTGATATCTTGAGAACCTCAGCCCTCTGCAAATGTGTGTAATCAAATTGTACTAAATATGGCTGATTGTCAAGTTGGTCTAAAAGAATCTTAGTACTCTACAGATGTTACTGTACCTCAATAAGATAGGGCATGCCAAACTTGCAAATATTGTATCCGATTATGATATCAGGATCCACTTCACGTATGAAATCCTGCAAATTATTTACAAATAGCTATTAGATTATGTTTTGGTCAAGTCCTTTGTCTACAATCAGAACCTGCATTTAACTTCTCTCCTTTTGAGGAATAAGTGTGCTTTAACTTTTTTTTCTTTTGAGGAATATGACTTTTATTCAAGCAAAAAAGAAAATGTTAACCACATATAGCAAGTAAAAAGGTAACAAATACAAAATGTAGATACAAGAGGCAAAGAGAATGAATCCAATACTGGGTCATGAAGAAAATACCATGGATAAAGGCACTATAAATTCGTTTTTTTAAAAAAAAGAAGATGAAGGCAATATATAACCATACATCACATTCAACTGAATTTGACAACTCCAAAGACAGCAGCACATACCCTCCATGCAAGAAGAATATCTCTCTCTGTATCAAATGACATAACATCGACTCCCACAATAGGAGAGCATGATTTAAGAGTCATGACATTCCGTACAAAAGGTTGGCCTTCTCCTTGATGTGTTACCAAGTTAGCTATCTATTTAAATTCAAAGGAACAAGTCAATAAATTGTAAACATAAAAGACCTGTACTGAATTAAATGGTACCAAGTATCAGATACATGAATAATGAACTCAACCTGAATAACAGGATCATGAGTTGGTTCTGGGAAATGACCTTTGCGACCAGCACATTCAATATCAAAACTTAATATGCGAAATGGGGCCATCTTAGAATATTCTCCTTCAGCAGCATGGCTTACCAGATCTGAGTATCTGTTAGTTGGGTTAAGAATAGACATAACTGAAGACCACAGCTTAGTAAATAGATGAAGCATTCAATTAAGTATAGAAGGATGGCAATCAAGCTCTAGCTGACAATAGGACATGACACGGGCTGCTTTCCTGTATTTCCCAGCAGGAAGTTCAATCCAGTTGCCACCAACAATATTGCAATCAATCATGAAACGAAGGGCAAAAAGAATGTTGCTTTCATATGTCAGGAAACTCTTTGAACCAAGGCCTTCAATCGTTATGCCCCTTTCCAGGATACCTACAATGTGCAAACATATGCCATTTAAGCCAGCAAAGAGGGGGAAAAAGTGACTAGTAACTTGGATGATCAGAGGAATAAAGTAAAGATCGTAAAATCGCATGATAATACATTGCCATGGAACAAAAAAAATGTTCTGTAGGTTATCCATTAAATAAAGAAAAGATAGTAAGGTGAAACTACAAGACTTAACAATAATAGCTGTATTGTGTCTTAAGGGTGCCACTAACCACGACAGCTAGCAACCATGGTAGGCAAAGCGACTACTATCTTGAGGAAAGGCTGAGATTGCTGCGTTTGGTAATGCATAATTGTCTGCTTCTGCACAAGCTCAACTCTCTTCACGAACCTTGGAACATTGCTGCTTCTATTTGACTCCTTCATCCTCCCCTGCAGTACACAGTTAGAAGAAACCATAAGGAAACCATGTACTGCAAAGTGCCCTGTTTCCTCAGAAGCTCAGTTTAATGTATGATAGTAAGTACAAACCTCTAGTGTTTGGTGAAAGCGTGATATATCATCAGGACCCATCCCTGAAGGACAGCCAATATAGAAATATGGCTCAAATCCATGCACCTGACAGCATATGCTGTGACCTACAAATGTAACAGGGATAGCATCAGAGATCAGCAAAAACCATATGACAGATTGACAGTAATAGTTCATAGAGTACTCGAGATATTACCTTCTCTGGTAACACCAAAAATCCTGAGTATAGCTGCCGAACCAAATGAGTTGGGGAGCAATTGTTTGTGGCTCTCACCAATAACATAATCTATTTCCAACTGCTGAAAAGCTAGAATATCCGATACAAACAGAAGAGTAGCAAATGTAAGATGAAGCCAAATAACCTAAATATATTCATACAAGTTCAAATTAAAATAAAACTAGGTGACTATCTATTTAAGTAGCAAGAAACATTGAATATGAATGAGCATTCAGCATGTACAAGTGGACTGTTAAGCTAAGTCCTGAGTTTAAACTTTTAAGGCTCATAACTCAAAGTGAATCAAAATTGTATAAACATAAATGTATGTTTGATAGAAAATAGGTTCCTTCGTAAATTAATTCAGAAGCACCAACATTTGGAAAACTTCTAAGTGAATTTATGATATTCTCTATCATGATTGATTGTAATATCCATCTCAGATTGGCAGGTGACACAAGCAGAATTTTGAGCTAGGACTGTGGAATTGTATAAGACAAAAATTAGAGGTATATCAGATACTTCTAGGAAGTAGGATGGCACAAGTTGTACTATCTTTGAACCCCTTAACCCTTGATTTGAAATTTACATATATGATTCATCGGTTGCCGCTACATCACACATAAGTCGTAAAACAGTCACAGTTCATAAGTGGCCCAGACACTGAAAAAGGTGCCTTTCTTCCTGTCCTAAACTACACAGGGATCCAAAAATGATGAACAATAAACTTCACTAGTCAACCTGATATACAAATGCACATATACTAGTCCAAAATAACAATTGCTTGTTTTTTGCCCAAAATTTCGACAAAGGACCATGGTCCAAAGTTCCTGAACACTAATCCCAAGAGAAACCACATATATGCACAAAATTTTGCCCATTAAGGCAGCATCCTGAATATATGTTCATACAAGTTCATATTAAAACAAACCTAGGTGACTATCTATTTAAGTAGCAAGAAACATTGAATCTGAATGAGCATTGAGCATGTACAAGAGGACTGTTAAGCAAATTCTGAGTTTGAATTTTTAAGGCTCATAACTCATAAGTGAATCGAAAGTGATAAACATATATGAATATAATAAACGTAAGTTTGATAGAAAATAGGTCCAATCCATAAATTAATTCAGAAGTACCAACATTTGGAAATGCTATGTGATTTTTATGATCTTCTGTATCATGATTGATTATAATATCAATCTCAAATAAGAAAATGGCTAGATTGGCCGGTGATACAATCATAATTTTGAGCTAGGACTATGAAAGTGTACAAGACAAAAATTAGATGTCTAAGAGAGATTTCTAGGAAGCAGGAGTTGTACTCATCTTTAAAAGTTAAAACCCTTAACCCTTGATTTGAAATTTACATCTATGATTCATCGATTGCAGCTAGTTGCATCACACATTTTCAGTAAAACAAGTGCCCCAGACACTGAAAAGGTGCCTTTCTTCCTGTCCTAAACTACCCAGGTATCCAGAAATGGTGAACAATAAACTTCACTAGTCAGCCTGACATACAAACGCAAATACTAGTCCAAAATTATAATTGCTTGTTTTTTAACCAAAATTTCACGAAAGGGCCATGGTCCGAAGTTCCTGAACACTACAAATCCGAAGAGAAACCACATATCTGCACAAAATTTTGCCGAGTCCCAGACCACATTAAGGCAACATGACTAACACAGCATTTCCCAAAATATGAGGACCCCATCCAAATGACAGTCGGTTGACAGCAATTCATCTCGATCCGCCAAAGCAGTACTGAATCCAAACCCCACGCGGCTGCCAGACCCCAGCCAACCCATATCGGGACACTGAATCCACTAAGACCCGGATCAGGAGGGGAGAGCGCTGGGAGAGAAAAAAAAGGGAGGCCGGGGGGTCGTACCGACGGCGCGGGAGCACCCGGCGGCGAGGTCGGCGGGGAGCACGGGGCGCTTCCAGCGCGCGAGGCGGGACGCGAGGGCCTCGTCGCGCTGGAGCATCAGCAGCGCCGCCTCGTCCTCCGCCAGGACGGCCTCATCCAGGAACACGTCCTCGTCCATCATGTCCTCCTCCTCCACGGCGCCGGCCGCGAGAGGAGGCGGCTGCGGCGTGCCGGGGCTGGGGTTGGCCCTCTTCGCCGCCGCCCCGGAGGGAGCGGGCGGCGGGGGACCCCCCCGCCGCTTGCCGCCGCGCCCGACGCCTGAGCTCATCGCCGGATTGGGGGACGGGGGTGGGACCGGGATGGGGAGGGGGAGGCGGGAGGTGCGGGGACTGAAATTGGGGTTCCCGCCATTGCTGGGGAGGTAGGGTTTAATACGAGAGGGGATGAGATCAAGAAATACGCCTCCCCTGTAAAGGTTACGTCCAATGTACACACATTAGCGCCGTCAGTATTCACTATTCAGGGACCGTTGTTTTATTCAGGGCAGAGGGCCTGTTTGGTTCCTCCTCCTAAAGTTTAATGATTATTAAAAAACTTTTAGTCACCTTTTAGCACCTCTTGGGTAACTAATGGGACTAGAGTGTTTTAGTCATTTTTTTTGTCAGTTTGTTTGAAACTTTTGTCCCTAAAGTGACTAAACTCTAGTCACTAAACTTTAGAAGGTGGGAACCAAACATGCCTCAATCTAGTCCATGTTTTCTATTTCATTTGAGAACAAAAGGTTGGGATGGCAAATCTGTCATTCAAAGTCTACCGGTTAGCCTCTTTGCCTCTTTTCTAGGATTGTAATGGCTTATGGGGCCCACTTGTCCCACCTCACACCTACATTCTCTCCTTTAGAGCATCTCCAAGAGTTTGCAATAATTTCTTCCTAAAATCATAGTGTTTTTCAACTCCTCAAAAAGTAATGGAGGAATAAATAAGACTACCTCTAAGAGTTTCCAATAATTAACTCCTAAAATATCAAAAAAAAAAACTGAATCTAATGAAACTTTCCAATCGTTCAATGGCACTTCTATAAATACCATCATCTTCTTCGTAAGAGAGACAAAACAAGTAATTTTCCGCACAATCAACTGTTTTTTCCAAGCGCCAAGAGATTGGGAGCTAGGATCTGGAGTTGTTGGAAGATGTTTTTCAATCTTCCCAAAAACTCTAGATTGGGAGTGTCTTTTGGGAACTCTTGGAGATGCTGTTATAGGGGATGGAAGGATCCCCAATTTGAGAGCACATTCATGTAAAATTCTATAGAGGGATACCATCATCCCACTTGACTCTGAACAACACTTCAGGAACGAGGACCAGCCCGTCTCATCCCTCATGGTCCCATAAACCAAACACACAATAAAATCTTCGTTTTAATTCTGACTATCTCCCGCTAATACTACTCTTATGACCTTATCTTCACATAAAGTTGTTATATTGGGGGAGACAAAGCTTTTTTCAAACTTCAGTTCTCCAATATCTCTTCCATTTTTAGTGGCCACTAACATCTTCATCGTCTCTCCTTGAAAAATAGAAGTTGCATCTCCCCCAATAGGTTGGAGCCATCGCAACTATCTCTTACCAACCATTCTTCTTCACATCGCCTGCAATATTAGAGAGAGAGGAGGGCAGTGGAGGAGGAGCGACATCAGAGACAACGAGTAGTCATCCTCAAGCCCATATGGTACAGCCCAGACCCTCTCGTTGTCAAACTAGAGCATTGGCTCATATGTGAAGCATCGCTGCCGAGAGGCGGCTAGGATGGCAATGCCACCTTGCATGAGCACCCTACAAGAACGCTGGCGATCCACAACTAGTTCGATCTTCCTCTGCTTTGGCATCAGGGCTATGAGTCATCCATTGCATTACAACGGTGGATGACGCATAGATCTTGATGTTGGCCAGCAGGCAAAATAGCCCAATACAAAGCAATCAAGGTAGGCTGATATTGGGAGAGGAGTAATAGGGATATGCTACGGCATCTATCCAATAATCTAAAAAGATGTATTTTGGTAGCCCCATTACCACTTTAGTTACAAGTCAAAATCTCTCTCAACAACACCCCCCTCCCCAAATGAACAAAGCATTGTCGTGGGAAAACTATTGGAGATGCATTTAGTTATTATTAAGCCATTGAGAAAAAAATACACACGTAAAATATGTATCCTATTTTTAATCTAAATATGTGAATTTAGCGTTGGGGCTTTCCATGACATATTAGCCCTTAGCAAAATATTATTGTCACTATATTTTGTACTCTCTCCATTTATTTTTACAAGGCTTATTAAAATTTTTAGAAGTGTACTCTGACCATAGATTATATTACTGTTGCAAAACAGAATCAATGTATGAAATTTAAGTAATGGTTGGTTAGAATTTATGAAATTTGCACCCCATTTAATCCTAATACAACCCATATTTTGAAGTGGAGAAAGTATTTTTTTACCTTGTTCCGGCTTTATTTAGTACGAATTCACATTGAATGAGGCCTATTCTATGTATATTTAGCATGTCTGCCCCGTCTTATGTGATATATTCTACACTCCTATATATACACTGTTACAAGCAAAAAATACTTAAGTTTTTTTAGAAAAAAAAAAACAAGCAAATACTAGTGAGGTGACATGAACCAATGGGCCTGCTTATGCGGTGCCCAACGGCCCGTCCGTTTTGCATCATATGGGCGGGCGTATGAGGAAAGCGGGCTGGACTCATACTTGTTTAGCTTCTTCGGCCCGTGGAGGTGTGCAAAGTGAGCAGGAATGCAGCAAGGCACATTGGTCAGTCCCATGGCGCAGTGCATGCATGTATACCAGTCTTGACCCTGCTGAAGATGTGGTGATGACCTGGTTGACCAAAAGGATTGTATTCACGCGTATTCACTCTGGCATGTAACGTCGTGAGTGCTTAAAGTTAAAAGAGAGATACTGATGCATCATGTAAATACATCATGAAATCTATCTAATTAATCCCTTTCAAAACGCATAGCTGCTTAAATAAGATGCTTAACTACTGTTTTTTGTTAGCATATCGATCTAAGCACCTGGAGCAAATATAAGCATCGTATAAGCACCAGGAGAAAAAAAAAGACAAAGAGACACAGATTTGTTTTTTGCACTCATAATCATACATATGTGCCGTGAGCACCGCTATTGTACATGTCCTCTTCTGTTTCTCTCCAGCTTGCTTGGAATTCTCAATCCTCCTCGTTCCTATCGTCGCACGGAGGCCGCAGCAAACACCAGAATAGGCAGCGGAAGAGCTGGTCCCTGATCGCTCCGCAGAATCGCCCTACGGCGCTGCTGCAGCCTGCCGCCGCCGCCGCCGACGTCTGCTGTCCCAGATCGACGTCCACGAACTCATCGCCCTCCTGGACTCCTGGTGCTGGTGTGCTCCCGACTGTAGCGGTTCCGGCGCGGTGGCCGCCGCCGGTTGTGACATCATCTTCGATCACTCGCTCGTACGTCGAGGACACGGTCGAAGAGCTAGTACCAACACCTACCCTTTATATATGTAGCTCGATCTCTAATCTGCAAGTACCTAAGTGCGTCGATGTCTGCAGCGCTACCCACTACTGGATATAGCGGTGGCAAAGAGCCCTTTGCACTTGGAAAAGGCTTTGCCGAGTGTAGCACTCGGCAAAGCCCGCTCGGCAACATTTTTCACGGCAAAGGGACTTTGCCGAGTGCTTTTTATCGGGGCACTCGGCAAAATTTTTCCAGCCGTTACGGCGCCGGCCGTTAACGGGTATTTTGCCGAGTGCCCGACCCAGCACTCGGCAAATTTTTTTTTTCAAAAAAACTTTGCCGAGTGCCGCCAACCTGGGCACTCGGCAAAGAGATTTTTATTTTTTTTAAATTACTTTGCCGAGTGCCCCTGCCTAGGCACTCGGCAAAGTGTTTTTTATTTTTTTTTAAATTTCTTTGCCGAGTGCCCCTGTCCAGGCACTCGGCAAAGAATTTCTGAATTTTTTTAAAAAAATTACTTTGCCGAGTACCGTTGCCTAGGTACTCGGCAAAGAAATTTTATATGTTTTTTTTTTAAAAAAATCATTGCCGAGTGCCTTGCCCATGGCACTCGGCAAACACCCCGAGAATTGCAAGTTTTTTATTTTTTATATTCCATTGTAACAGACAATATATATGTGTGTGTGTGTGTGTGTGTGTGTGTGTGTGTGTGTGTGTCTATATATATATATATATATATATATATATATATATATATATATATATATATATATATATATATATATATATATATATATATATATATATATATATATATATATATATATATATCATCACAAATTATTATTAACATGCATTAAACTTGCACACACACACGCATATTTCATAAATCCATCGAAAATCCATCACAAATCCACCAAAGTTCAACATCACAAGTTTATTATTACAAGTTCAACATCACAAAGTTCAACATCCCTACTGCGGCGGCGAAGACTGCAACTGTGGCCACCTAGACTGCGGTGATGGACCGGACTGCAGTGAAGGATTGACGGGATCAGCCGCCGGTGACATGATAGCAGGATTGTTTGAACCCACCGACGGAGGATGCACAAAAGAAAAGAGATTGCATGTGTTAGACTTAAAATTGAAAATTTCGGCAGCACCTCCCCTGCATGGGGAGGTTTCCAACCTGCAAGAAACAACGGCACGAAGGCCGACAATCCCAACGGCACGAAGGCCGACAATCCCAACGGCACGAAGGCATTAAACTTTCATACTCACAGGAGTGAAGTGTCGAACCGGAGCTGCAGCTGGCAACTGCACTGCTACAACCGATGCTAGCCCGATGCTTTGCATGATCTGATAAATTTTTGCCATCTGCTTCTGCGTGGCCTCCAGCTGAGCGGTCAGGTGCGCGGTCGTCTCCCTTCTTTCTGCCAGCTCGGCCTACAGTGTTTCAATCCAATGTTCCAGTATTGCAAATCTGATCAATGTGTGTAAAGTTTAATGTACGACGAGTGAAATCAAAATTACCTGAAGTTCGTCGACCCGCGACAGTGTTGGAGTAGGCCATGCACGTATGGGAAGGCTTCTGCCCGTGCTCCGTGCCCTCACGTCGGAGAGAGAGAGGGTGCAGAGCTCGAGGAGTCGGCGCCGTCTGCAATCCACAACCGCCCGTGCTTCCTGCCTTGCCCCAGCCTCACGATCACCTCTGTCTCAAGGGGCTCAGTGCTCAGATTATAATCTGAGCCACGGAGTGACCTAACCGCCTCCGCGTAGTCTCTGACTTTAGCGTGGACGGTCGGGTCAGAGTAAGCCTGGGCAGGGGCATCCGGATTGAAGACGACACCAGATTTCATCGGGCCCATGTGGGACATAGCCCATGCCAAGAACTCCGACACCGGCACGTCCGGGTATGCCACCTCCTACGAGAAAGACGGCAATATGATAAGAAATCAGGCAAAATTGAGTGTTAGAATAGATAAATGACATCATGCACAAGTGCTCGCTTGAATGCGGGGAGGTTGCGGCTGCCTTGGTGGTGAGTTGGACCGGTCTTCATTGCCCGCTTCTGCTTGCCTTTCTCGTGCTTTTCGAGGTACGCCGGGTCAAGGTACCTGTCCACGATCATCGCCCATGCCGATCTATATGACATACACCACGAGGCCGGCACCTACACATCATCAAGGGAATCATCAAGTGACTCATGTCGCCGGCACCTAAATCTCAAAATGAATCAATATTATTCACCTACCTGAAGGTACTGCTCCTTGGTCAGCGCCACCTTTCTTGAGCCGGCCTTGTCGAGGGGCTGTTTCTTGATGGACCTGTAGTAGTCGACGTGGGCCTGGAGTTGCGCCTCGTGAATCATGTCACCAACGTACTTCTGACAGGCTATGTGCGCCGTCTGATCCGCCACGTTCTCTGTACCATCTTCGGCCTTGAAAAAACTCTGCATACAAACACGATGTATCGGTTCATTATTTCAATAAAAGACTTAACCAATGGGGGAGATGTATTGAGCTAAGTTGTGAGACACTTACCCAAAAGTCCGCCAAAACCTGCTCCTGCTTGTTGTTCTGCTCGTCATCCGTGGCTTTCGCGTACCTCTTCCATGACCAGGCCGGCTCCAGCTTCCCATCTCCCAAGTCCACAAGGCCGGGGAAGTGTTTCCTGCACAGACATCCCAGGACAATAGCGTGGGTGCGGAGGGATAAAGAGCACCCGACAGAACTAGCCAGCACCTGCATAAGTGATTAAGCAAATTACCAGTTTCTCTTTTGATTTTCAACATATCATATGAAGTACTAGTGATAACATCTATAGTTACTTACCTTCTTCCCACAGGACGAACCACTGGGCGTCGCTCAAGAAGCGAAACTGGAGGGAGGCTTGTGGGACCTCGCAGGTAGGGAGTCGACTGAGCAGAACTGTCCTCCGTCTGCTGAGTCCCCTCATCCGTCTGCCTAGCCCCCTCATCCCTCGACGGAGTGCCTGTGGTCGTGCCCGTGGCCGCCACGTGGTCTTGCGGGGTAGGAGACGGGTCCTCTGGCTAGTCAAGAGCCAGGGGAGGAGGCGGGTCCCTCCTATGGCGACCCCTCCCCCTCCCCCTCCCCCTCCCCGTCCCGGGGCGACCCGGGCCTGCTCTCGCCGCTGCCCCTGAAGAGGTCCCCTCGCCTCCATCAGGAGGGCGTAGCCTCTGGTACACCGAGGCTACCTGCCTCGGTGACCGGTTGTCCACCATCTTTGTTCTGTCACCTGCAATTTACAAAGAATGAACAATAAGCGTTAGTACATACATTATAAATAGTTCAAAATGAATAAACATAACAAAATTTAATAAAAAACATAGTATTACATGCTTTACAAATAATCTTCATGATTGGGTCATAGGTCTCGTCATCACTGTCAAAATTGTCCAAATGGGCAACACTATCCGAAGGTTCTATGTCTTCTTCATTGTCTTTGCCTAAATGGAATCGCTCAAGCATTTGAATGTCCTTCGGATTCAGCACTACATCTCCAAGGTCCTCGTCATCAACCGTTTCATTGTCTACTTCCATGGCGGTCACACCGGGTAAGACTATCTCAAAGCTCCCTTGTCGCCCATCTGCTCGATAGAACTCTGAAAGGCCCTTGTTTGGTTTTGATAATTGAGTGACAACTTTAGGTGGACTAACATGTGTGATGGTTGAGATACACAGGGGTTAGTCATAGGTACATGTGTGTGAGCAACATATGCCATGGTGGAGATGGCTTGGAGATGTTGCGAGGCTCAACACATGTGATGATGGAGGAGCTCATTGCAAATGAGACATGACACGGAGTCATGTGACCAAGACGATGAAGATCGAGATGAGGCTTGGCTCGATGGACTGGGTGCATGTGTGAAGGGCAAGTCAAGGCTTTGAAGCGATGGACCATGAGATGGTGAAACTTGGGCAAGACTTGGCACTGATGGACCGACGCAACGGTGAAGAGCAAGTGAGGTCAAGATCGATGGACCAAGAGCGTCACGTGATGATATGAAGTGGATCATATCATTTGGTGATCGTGTCGTGCATGCGTTGCATTGGCACATTGGAGGAAGACAGAGGAAATGGAAATGCGCAAGGCAAAGGTATAACCTAGGGCATTTCATTTCACCGGTCTAAGGTTGAGTAGAGAAGTGCTTGACCAGGTTTAGGATAGATGGCCGTACTATCAAGAGGGGCAAACTTGTTTGCATATCGGTCATCTAGTGCCACTTGAGCGATCTAACATTGTGACATGCTAGGATCGAGTAGCGTGGTGAGTTGAAGAGAAAATCCTTTGAAAATGTTTATGAAAATGCTAACACACAAGCACATGGTGATGTACACTTGGTGGTGTTGGCACATTTGCAAAGGTGGTGGAGTTTGTAGGGTTGAGATGGGTTTGGGTCCCTCTCTCCCTCCCGCCGAGCTTGCGAGGTGGGATTCGGCGCTTTCGGGAAAATGGGATGGTTATTTTCTATTGCTCTGGATGCAAATTGTTGGTAAAAATATGCTATCTCTGGAGCACAAGTTGGTACACTTATTGGTTAGCATGTATGTGGAAAGGTGGAGAAGATAGCGTCGTCGATGGGCTGTAAAACAAGGTTTTATATGCGTCAAACGCTGATCGCGGGTGCGTCGGATGCCAAGGTGTACGTCCGGCGCGTTGTGGCGCTAAGCAGGCCAGCTGGAGGCTGTGTCGGACCGTCCGACGGTTTTGCGCCGGACGCGCGACGTGTGGACTTTAGCGTCCGGCGGTTGGTGGCGTTGGCTAGCCGAGCGGGCACTGAACGCGTCCGACGCTGGGTGGTGCGTCCGACGATGCTGGAGTGTAGCGTCCGGCGGTGGCCTGGTTTGACACCATCTCTGGACTGCGTCCGACGGTTTGGAGCAGCGTCCGGAGAGTACGTTGGACGCATCCGACATGTGGTTGCTGAGCGCGTTTGGTGAATTAGCCGTTGGCGGCAACGGGCGAATTCAAATGGCTAGTGACACGTGGCACTTTGTGGAGCGTCGGACGCTACTGTGCAGCGTCCGACGGTGTGCAGCTGGCGCGTCCGGCGCTCTGTTGGTGGTCCTTATCGCACACTTTTTACTGCCAACTTTATATTAAAATGATCACCAAAACTTAGATATAGGGCTTATGACTAACCAATTCCATGAATTTTGGTCAATTGTGCATTTGCAGGACACATATCGGAAATACATATAAAAAGGAGTCAAAATACGCTTTTCGACAAAGCATAAAGCCAAGGAGGGGAAGAAAGGCCCAATCGGAGCAGTTCTGGGCCGAATCCCCAACACAACAGAGGCCCACACACCAGGAGAAGCCCACAGGCCAAGGTCGGTGGGGGGACGGCGGTCCCCAGGCGCGGGCGCGCCCTCCCCCCTTCCATCTGGGGCAGGCCTCTGCAAGTCGGTTTGAGCACTGGAATGGAAGGTGATGCCATCAGAGATTTTACAAGTTTGCCACCGAACCGCCTTCCACCACCTATAAAAGGAGGAGGGGAGCACCCCCTAAAACACACTCTACATTCTACACTTGAGCTTCCACTTCTATACCATTTTATAGTAGTAGTCCCTCTAGGTGCTAGCACCTAGTTGTAATAGAGAAAAGAGGAAGAGAGGAGAGGGAAGAGCTAAGGAGGAGTCGGCTTGTCGGTTCCTCTGCCACTTTGTACCTCTACGGAGTCATCTCATTCGTGAGTAAATTCCGTGTTCCTTTCTTTGGAATTTCCAAGTGATCTATTTAGCTAAGCTCGTCTTGTTTTACTTGCTTGCGGGATCTCCGCTCGACTGAGTGCTTTAGTCTAATTAAGATATCAGACTAGAGTAGTAACCTCTAGCATAGGCGTGGTGTCTGGGCTAGAGAGTTACCTGAGTTTGCGCCCAACCCCACGGATAGTTGTGGTAGCCCCGGGGTGACAGCTCCGACCAGGCCTTTGTATTCCACCATGTTCGGGTTGGTGTTTCCGTAGAGCTTTGGCGGCCTGACCCCGATCACCTTTTCCTAGTCTTTTTGAGGATCGGAAAGGAACCACTGCTCCAAAGTGAGTGAGTTTAGCAAGTCTGAGCCTTGGTTATCTAGTGATCTTGGGAAGGAATTAGAAGCACCCTCTCTACCTACAAAAATATCTTTCTACCTTCTTCTCTTGGACAATCTTGTTTCTCTCTAGTACACTTCTGTTCCCTGTGGAAAATACGATACCCTGAATACTTCTGGGTGAAAGCTACAATGGTACTTCGTGCGCTTGCGGATTTATCTGATTGCGCTAAGAAATACCAACACGCTCATGTCTTTTGCCCAGTGAAGGGGCAACGGTCGTTTCAGCCCTTGGGGCTATAAATACGTGGTGTGGCCGGCTATGGCTGGTTGCTTAGCACCTTGGGGACTTGGTGTCCACCTTGGAGAGTGCTTGGAGAGCCCTCTACTCACTTGTGCTTGATAGAGATCATCCGATCGAGTGAGAGAGTAATTCCTAGTGCGTTGCATTGAGAGATTGCATCGAGTGGCACTAGGTGTTCATGTTGCAAGCCGGTGGGCTTGTTTCTCTTGGAGGTTGCCACCTCCTAGATGGCTTGATGGCAAGAGGCTCCGTCGAAGCACGCAAGAGAGATTGTGCGGTGCTCCGAAGAAGAGATTGTGAGGGGTATTGTGCTCACCCCGCGGGAGATCGCGAAGAGCAACTCTAGTAGAGCGCGTGGCTTGGAGGATCCCCATCTTGTGTTGGTTTCATCGCACCCACTGAGGGTTTGGCTAGGAGACGCGCGCCAATTAGCGTGTGAACCTCCAAGTTGGTGTATCGCCACAAGAGGACGTAGCTTGGTGGCAACCAAGTGAATCTCGGGAAAAATTCCCGTGTCATCTTGTGTCCACACTTCACGGTGGTTTGCAATCTCCTTCACAAGCTTGTATTTATATTTCTTACATTCATACTTAGCTTGTGTAGTTGCTCTTGTATTTAGTTGGCTTGTGTAGCTTGCTAGTTACCTTCTTGCTTGTGTAGCTAGAAGTAGAGTACCTTGCTTTGCTTAGCTTGTGTAGTTAAGTAAGGTTGAGCTCTTGGGTTTGGCTTGTGTAGCCTTGTCCTTGAGCATCTAGTGAGCTTAGGTTGGCTTTGTGCTTTTGCTCATTAGAATTGTGTAGGTGCACACCCGCTTGCCAAAGTACTAGTTGCTTAGGTTTGTGTGACCTTGCAAGCTAGACTTGTTTAGTGTGCACTAGCTAGATCAGCACCTTGCTCTCTTGTCTAGGTTCTTTTACAAGGTGCATCTAGAGTCATAGATAGAGGGGTGAAGTCTTGGATTGGCCGATTGTTTTAATTACGAATTTGTCTTGGTTAGCCGGTGTGATTAGTTTTAGAAAGGACTATTCACCCCCTCCCCTCTAGTCCACCATCTCGACCCTACAAACTCTCCATCATATGTGTTTGTGTCAAAGGTGTAATCTTCATCATTTGGAACAGCTAGTTTACCGTGCGAAGATACCTGGTGCACAATAGACCAACCCTTAAGATGGTCTTTGTCTTGGCATGCGTATGGCGTATGATACACCTGCACGGCCTGTTGAGCCACAATATAGACATCTTTTCCTTTATAGACGGAATCATGTCTAATCTCGACTAGCCCAAGATGAGGGGTCCGTCTCGTTTGTCCAAGATCAAACCAGTGGCACTTGAATATGACAGGAGTAAGAGGTACCCAGCCCTCATATTCAAGTTCATAGATCTCCTCAATTATTCCATAGTATTTGATGCCATTAGTGCCTGGCGTAAAAACTTGATGTGTCTTGATGTGTGGGCCGACTGGGCCGAGTCTGCTCGTGTCTTGATGTGTGGAAGCAATATCCGTTCACGTCATAACCGGTATATGACTTCACCCTTAACACTAAGCCGTTTACAACCTATCTCAACTCGTCACTCATGGACGATTGGTCTGTGCCTGCAAGAGCTCAAGCATGATACATCATTATATTATTGGAACGTACGAGCTACTAAGGAATATCGACGAATGTATGTGCTAAATTGGAAAGTACCTTTTGTTTGAACCAAGAAATGAAATCAGGCTTCCCAGCTCTCGCACCCTCTAAAAGAAGGGTATCATGTTTGTGCAGGGTAGGATCCCTTGATTGATGCCACTCTTGATGAACAAATTCCCTGTACCAAAGAGAATCAATGGGGTTTGATACAGAATAGTGACATCGTATTGAAACAAGTTCGTTAAGAACTTACTTAATGAATGGCGCAACCTCAACAAGGTTGGTGAACACATATAGCGTGATTTTGTGCCACTCTTCTAGATCCAATCTCTTGGGGGTCGATCCACTTGCGCTGCCTAGTTGGCCTTTGAAAAGGCTGAGAGTCGATGCAACTTCGCCAGCATTGTAACGAGGGGGTGGATTATGCTTGCTAGGAAGGTTCGGCTTGTAGTAAGATGTCATGAAGTTTGCAACCTCCTCCCGAATGCTTGCCTCTGCAATGGAAGCCTCAATTCTGGCTTTATTTGTACATTTCTTGTGAAGAGTCTTTAGACATCTCTCGATTGGATAGCACCAATGGGCCTGCACGGGCCCCCCAACCATGCCTCGTTCGGGAGGTGCACAATCAGAGGCTGCATCGGCAAGAAGAAGCCAGGTGGAAAGATCTTCTCCAGCTCACAGACCAACTCAGGTGCCATTTTTTCCAATTCTGTAATGACGGTCTTAGATAGCTCCTTGGCACAAAGCTGACGGAAGAAGTAGCTCAACTTTGCCAACTAGCCAGACATGCTCAGGGACATAGCCTCAAACCATTGATGAAAGTATCCGCTCAATCCATCTGTGGTATTCATGACTCTTCATCCCGTTGACCCTCAGAGTGTCTAAGTTCACACCCCTGCTCAGATTCGCTCCATACCCATCAGGGTACATTAAATTCTTGATCCATCGAAGTACTTCCCTCCTTTAATCGATTTTCAAGACATAGGGGGCCTTAGGCCTTCTCCACTGCTTCCTGTTGCAGGAGGCCGCATCTCTAGGTTTGGCCTATCGCACAACGTCGCCAGGTCCACTCTAGCCTTAGGATTGTCCTTAGACTTGTCAGTGTCCATGAGCGTTGCCCAAAGTGCCTCGGCGATATTCTTTTCAGTGTGCATGACATCAATGTTATGGGGCAGTAGGAGGTCATCAAAATAGGGGAGCCTCGTCAAGCCGGACTTATGAGTCCACATATGTTGCTCACCATATCCCACAAAACCACCTTCTTCGTTGGGCACGAGAGCATCTATCTGAGCACGAACCTTAGCACCAGTCCTCAAGTGCGGTCTAGGGTCCATCACTTTGACACCTTTCGTAAAGCTCTTGACGTCTTCTCTGAATGGATGGTCAAGAGGGAGGAATTGACAATGTTTGTCGAATGACGAATACTTGCCACCCTTCTTCAACCATGTGAACCTCACAGCTTCCTTGCGTATTGGGCATGGGAACTTCCTCTGAACACACCAGCGCACATTAACCCGTACGCCAGGAAGTCGTGCAGGGAGTAGTGGTACCAGACGTGCATTTTGAAGCTTGTCTTCGTAGCTCGGTCGTATGTCCACACCCCTTTGACCCAAGCATCGATCAACTCATCTATCACTGGCCCCATGAAGACACCCATATTACTCCCCGGGTGTCTAGGAATTATCAACGATAGGAACACGGTATGCCGTTGAAAGGAGACGCCGGGGGGAGATTGAGGGGGATGCCGAACACGGGCCAACTTGTGTATGGTGCAGCCATCATACCATATGGATTGAACCCATCTGTTGCTAGCGCGACACGTACATTACGAGCCTCCTCTGCTTTGAGAGGATGCCACACATTGAAGTACTTCCATGCATCAGCATCGAATGGATGTACCATCTTCTCAGGATTGTACCGTGTGCCGTTTTTGTGCCATGTCATCTGTTTCGCGGATTCCTCGGTCATGAATAGCCGTTGGAGCCTCGGCAGAAATGGAAGGTGTCGTAGGACTCTCATGGGGATCTTAAGCTGCCTCTTCTGGCCATTGCCTGAGTCTACCTCCATGTACCTGGAGGATTTACACTTCGGGCAGTACTTTGCATCAGCGTGTTCTTTCCTAAATAGGACGCACCCCTTCGGACACACATGTATCTTGTCATGTGACATCTTCAGTGCAAGAAGGAGCTTCTCTGACTCGTACAAGTTCTTCGGCATAATGTGTGTCATCGGTAGCATGCCGCTCCACACGGCCACCATCTTGTCGAAGCCTTCTCAACTTAGGTTTAACTCAGCCTTCAACCCCATTACACGACCAATGGCATCCAGCTGAGAAACATTAGTACGATCATGAAGGGGTCTCTGTGCCAAGTCCAACATCAGGTAGAAGGCATCTGCGGCAGCCTCCATCTCCGCCTTATCACGTCCTTCAGCGAACTGAGCTTGGTGAGTGTCATCATCAAAAGCCTCGAGCCGTGGTCTCACCACCTCCTCCCTGATACGATCGGCTTCACCATGGTGGATCCACCGGTGGTAGCCCGGAGTAAATCCAAACTTCACAATATGTTTACCCATGGTTGTCCTATCTTTCCTTCTTCTATTGTCACAACCGCTGCAGGGACAAACCACTAGAGAATGGCCTTTAGCATTCTTGCCAAATGCATGCTTTAAGAATTCTTCGACCTTGATTATAAACAGCAAGTCCTAATCCTTCTCGTCTCTCCGGAGCGTGTACATCCACTCACGGTCCTTCATCCTTTAACAGACGTATCAGCACATATCTGTGACCATCAATTGCATCTACGCAGTGTCCCTACTCTCTAATAGGTGAGGATTGGTCCTAATCCCACCCGCAGATCTGTAGATGAGGTCAGTTTCTATGCTCCGCTCCTATCCGAGATGGAATTTCGGCAGCACCTCCCCGTTGTTCTCTCGATACACGTCCTGCAAGCGAGAGTGTGTATCTGGAGAACAACAGGTGGTGATACCGAAACACCGTCTCGGACCGGAGCGGACCATGAAAACTAACCCATCTACGCATCCGCGGGCTGTCCAAAAAACGTGGACAATCCGAAACAGATACGGTCGTAGATATGCATAGATCTGCATACCGCCAACCGTATCTCTTTCGGACGGGAGACGCCTAACTGGGCTACACCGATCTATGACGACAGACATGCGGAAAAAGAGGTGATTTATACCTAGGGTGTTGGTGAAGTCAGGCTAGCGGGTCAGTGGCGAAGCGACGCAGTGCAGGCAGACCCGCGAAGACAATCGGGGTCCTCCGGGTCACCTCCGATGGGCTATTCTCCTGCATAAAAAGGCGATGCAGTGTTTGTTAAAATTTTTGGCAGCACCTCCCCCAAAACTTGCAAGAAATGTAGGCACGATGGCCCTGATCACACACACATGCACATATACATAACATCTCAATGCAGCAACACCAACACCGCCATCGCCACACCACCAACACCGCCGCCATGAGGGCATACCTTGTGCGCCGGCGGGGACGGCGACACAGCGAACGGGCTCCCGGAACGACGGTCGGGCAAGGGTAGGGGACAATGGTGGCCTCCTCCTTTTCTTCCCCTTCCTCCTTCTCTTCCTCCTTCTCCTTCTTCTCCTCCTTCTCTTCCCCTTCCTCCTTCTTTTCCTCCTTCTCCTTCTTCTCTTCCTTCTCCTCCTCCTCCTTCTGCTTCCCTTCCCTTCCTCCTCCTTCACCTCCTCCTCCCTCAGCTGGGCCGAGGCCGGCGGGCCGGGCGTGCCGGCGGGATGGGGCGGCCGGGCGGGGGAGGCCGGGCGACGCCGGGCGGTGCTTAGGGTGAGGGCGGCGGATCCGGCGGCCAAGGGGCGGTGCGGCCAAATCGGGCGGGGCGGCCGGATCCGGCGGCCAAGGAGGCGGGCCCGACGAGATGGCGGGCGCGGGCGGCGGAGGCGGGAGGCGGGCGGCGCGGTGCGGCCCGGCGGCGCTCGCGGTGGGGTGGGCCGCGGGGTAAGCGCGAGCGGGGAGGGGTCGCCGGGGCGGCGTTAGGCTGCAAGGGCGGCCGGCGTAAGGGGCACGGCGGCGCCGGTCACGGCGCGGCCGAGCGCGGGTGCGGCGGTGGGTGGCCGGGGAGTGAGAGTTAGGGTTGGGGGCCGGCCTAGTAGGCCTTTAGTTGCCCTTTTTTTTTTTTTTTTTTAAATTTCATTTTGCCGAGTGCCACCGGGCCCGGCACTCGGCAAAGAAGGATTTGCCGAGTGCCAACTATGGCACTCGGCAAAAATATTTTTTTAGTTTTTTCTTTTTTTAGTCCTCCTACAGTATTTACAACAACATGTTAAAATTTGGTCAATTTTTTACTTTTTTTGGTATATTTATTTAATTAATTTTGTTTCATTGAATTTTTTCGCATAATCCAAAATTGAACCACAGGTGCATGAAATATTCAAAAATTGATATTCATGATATTTAGGGTATGTGATCACATATGGAGATGTCTGGGTTTTTGGCATCCGATATCACAACTTGCTCGAAACCTTCTCAATTTTTTACCACAACCTCCACATGCGATAACACGACGCCTTGACAAGTTTCGTGATTTTCGGACTTCGTTTGGATTTTATATAATTTAAAATCACTTTTTCCGTAACTACCTCGACATGTTACGTCAACGAGATGCTCGAAATTTCATGTGAGTTCCTGGATACGGCCTCAACATACCCTAAATATCATGAATATGAATTTTTGAATCACTACATTCCATTATTTCATGCACCTGTAGTTCAATTTTAAATACTGTAGGAAGGCTCCACCAAAAAATTTGGGCCCAAAATCAAAAAAAAAAATTGCCGAGTGCCATGGGGGATTCTCGGCAAAAATTTCTTTGCCGAGTGCTGGCCCAAAGGCACTCGGCAAAGAAATATTTTAAAAAAGAAAAAAAATTTGCCGAGTGCCAAAGGCCGGCACTAGGCAAAGAATTTTATTTTAAAAAAATAAAAAAATTCCGAGTGGCCAAGGCCGGCACTCGGCAAAGAATTTTTTAAAAAAAATAAAAAAAATTGCCGAGTGCCCAATGCTTGCACTCGGCAAATTCTTAAAAAAATAAAAAATATTTTGCCGAGTGCCCAAGGCGGCACTCGGCAAAGAATGTATTAAAAAATAAAAAAAAAAATTTGTCGAGTGCCCAACGCCGGCACTCGGCAAAAAATGTATTAAAAAATAAAAAAAATTGCCGAGTGCCAAAGGGCTAGGGCTGGCACTCGGCAAATAAAGTTAAAAAAAAAATTTGCCGAGTGCCGACCGGGTGGCAGTCGGCAAAGAAATCCTTAAAAAAAATTAAAAAAAATAAAAAAATTTTGTCGAGTGCCTAACGGCTGGCACTCGTCAAAATCTGACGGCAGGTTGCACCCGTCACGGGCCGGCCACCTTTTGCCGAGTGGGTTCTTTGCCGAGTGCCAGGCTTTGCCGAGTGCCGTATTTTGCCGAGTGCGGCACTCGGCAAAATATGGCTTTGCCGAGTGCCCCAATAATTTTCACTCGGCAAAGTCCATGGCACTCGGCAAAGTCCCAGTTTCCAGTAGTGATCGGCCTGAATTGCTGATTACAAACTAAAGATGACCATATTATGAAGACAAGCAGCATCGTCGTTAGTCGTAGGGGCCGCGGGGCGCACGTACGACTCGGATTCGCGACAAGCTGCCGGATTACGAAGC
The DNA here is from genome assembly GCA_018135685.1 of Themeda triandra. NCBI lineage: Eukaryota > Viridiplantae > Streptophyta > Magnoliopsida > Poales > Poaceae > Themeda > Themeda triandra. The sequence goes on along the minus strand of JAENPR010000167.1, from coordinate 367,046 downwards.
GAAGAACGAACGTACGTACGTGGCAGATCCACCACGCAGGGCCACCACGGGACAGATACAAAGTCGGCGCCTTATTACCTTGTTCCTAGTCGATTTCGACATGCACGTGGACGTGGCGGATTACGAACGAACGGTCTCGTTCGAGCGAAAACGCCCAGTCCCCAGTCGATATCCAACAGAATACCATCAGTCGTCGATCGTATAGTAGAATGGAAGAGATGCTGCAGTGCCGTTGGCGGGAAGAAGGAATATCCAACTCACGTTTCACCCTAGTAGAGAACAGACTTTTCATCTGCATCGATTTTTGACTTTAGTCTCGGTATTTTTTGTGTTCAAAACTAAAAAAAGAATTAGTCCCAATTGAAGCTACCAACCAGGACTAAACACCCTTGTCCAACGGTTATTGCCGCAGGCTTCACTTTTAGTCCCGGTTTGGAAAAGTCATCATTTAGTCCCGGTTGATGTTACCAACCCAGACTAAAGGTCCTCCAACCTTTAGTCCTGGTTGGTAATACCAACGGGGACTAAAGGTGACATTTTAGTCCCGGTTGGTATCACCAACCCGGACTAAAGGTCTTCCAACCGGGACTAAAGGTTCCCACAGGTAAATTCAAAAGGAGGAGTGCACAGAACTTTGTCACATGTGGTGTGCAGTTGAGTTGGTAAGGAATCTATGCGCGAGGCAAGGAGTCGGGTTCGAATCTCACGCAGTGCAAGAGAGGAGGTCTCAAGGATTTTATTTACTTTTTCTCGCGAGGATGGGGCTTTAGTCCCGGTTGTGTGACCGGGATTAAAGTGTCACTAGGCCGGAGTGGGCGTACGTAAGGCCAGCCCATGTATCGTTTCTGTTTTCATTTCGTTTAAGCCCATGTAACCGGCAGAGGAAGCTGCGAGTCCTATGTATTGGCGTGGAGAGGAGGAAAGACCTCGAACTTGAACTTGTACGTAACTGAAACTGAGCCGTTCAGCGTCGGTGGCGGGCTTCGGCGATCGTCGGAGTGCCCAATTCAAGTATCCCAAGCTAGATTAGCCCTACCACGATCTAGATCGGTGACAGATACCTCGGCGCAAGTATGCAACAACATAGCACAACACAACACGTATGGTACGTTCTAGCACACTGCGCAAACAGATCCTAAATGATAGCTAGACGCATGCCACATAAGCATGCATATCAGTGAGAAGAAAGAAAATGTAGCTACGACAAGGGACAAAAAACAAAATAATTAAGAAAGCGCAAAACTTCTTGTTCTCTTGAGGCTGAGGACATTATTCATCTTTTGCTTGTGGCGTTGTGCTCTTTATGTTTTCCTTTCTTCGCCTCAAGGCGCTCCACTTCCGTCCCTCCATGATCTTTTTTTTTGGCCGTAGGGGCCCTTTGTTGCTATATTGTTCGATAGCCTTCATGCATGGCACCGCGCATGCATTCTTGTTAGCTTCATTTTATCTATTTCTATTTAACTTTTTTTTTTTACTAAGTTTCATGCATGGCTGCAGCACGAGCAGCAAGGGCGTGGGTCGCCATTGCATGTGTAATGTGTTGGCATTTATGTAGACGCCCCAGAATAGTAGCAGTTACCGATTCCTCTTGGAAAGATCGAACTGGCTGCCCCTGCCCCCTGCTACTGCATGCATGCAGGGATAAGGCGCCGATCATATCAGTGGGGCTCAAGCGGTCAAGCCCACCCACCATCCGCTTGTCCATGCAGTCCCTTGGGACCCCAAAAAAAAAAAAATTAGGAATTGTGGAAAACAGGAAGAAGAGATTAAAGACGTTGCTCCCTGCTAGAGGTTGAAGATAATCCCTCTTCCCCTGATGTTTTGTTGTGTCTGCCACTGCATGCAGATTTGTCAGTAGAACCAACATAGGAAAAATTTGACACACATCATTGCAGGTAAGGGGCCAGAGCTACCATGGTTGCCATGTATGCAAACATCAAAATACAAAGTTTAGTGTGTATTGTCATTCAAAAATCACAATGACATTTATTCAAACAACATGAAGCATACATACTATATTTTTTTAAATATAGTAAAACAGAGAGTAGTTGGAAGAAATAGATGAGTTCATGAAATCAGACCATATCAAGGAGCTCTGACTTGAATGTTTTGCCCAGATGAATTCTAAGCTTCAAGATAGGCCATTCACCAAGTAGCCTTGTAAGAATGGGCAGTAGAACAGACATAAGGCAAATTGTTATAGCCAACCATAGGAGGCGAGGGGCTAAAACTGTGTATAGACCGGTTGCAAATGCTATGGTGGTTGCTATGTAGCCAACCCACATAAGTTTCTTAGTAAAGGATCTGTAATAAAGCAAAAACTCAAAGTCCTCCCATCTTGCTATTATGGATATGAAGGCAACAGCCAGCGAGGAGAACATTGCCAAGGAATCAGAGATCAAGAATGCCTGGAATGCAATCTTTCTTGCCATGATGGGGAGACCCTCACTTCCAGCATCATCGCTATATCCTCCAGGCAAGGTGAAAGCAGCAGCAAAGGTGATTGTTGCAATGAGGATTGCCACTAAAGAAGTGTTGCTGGTGTATGTTTGAGTCAATAACTTTATATCCTCCCTTGATTCAGAAGTTACTCGATCCTTCATTTGTTTATGAAGGTTATAAATATCATTTGCTGCATCAGGATCAGCTTTCAACATAAGCATGGAGACTTCATTCTGCAAGGTTTCAAAGAAAGGTGTGTGTGGAGCACACATTAGCATAATACTCAAGAAAGACAATATTCTACTACAGTGTCCGATAGTTAGTGGTAGCAACTCAGGGCCCCTTTGGAGATTTTCACAAGAAAAACACATGAAAACATCCCGCATTCCAAAGGGGCCTTACCTTTTTTTTTCTTTGGTTTTGATATGTTTCTGTTACAATGTTTTTATAGTTTCCTTTTGTTTAAAAAAGAAGGGTACATTGTACTTATTCATTTTGAGAACCATATATATTTAGTTGCTTACCTATCTGTGATCCATTTCACCAATTTAATGGTGCATTTCTTGTGGTGGTTGCTGATTTGAACATGGTCATTTGGTTTTCCCTCTAAAATAGTTTGTATTGATTATTTATTAATGTTCATAGGAGAAATTTCCAGACTGCTATGCAACATAAATGTTTAATCTCACTCTTAGTTGTATAAGGGCCACATGCTTGAGACCCTAGCAAAGCTGCCTGGTCTAGGCAGCAAATCCAGGCCATCGATTTCGTCTGCCTGGGGTCCAGATCGCTGCCTGGCCGCACTGGCCTAGCCCAAGCCACTAACCAAACACGCCCTAAGTCTATAAGTGTCCAAATATACTAATAAAATATAATACCCTCTATCTTGCAAGTTGTGAAAAATAACAAAAGAGGAAAGAAAATCATAGTGCTCCGCCCCATAGTGTTGTTGTCTTCGACCCACAATCCTGGACTGGCACCCACTATCGTAGTATACCGATATCAAACATTTCTAGAGCGCGGGTTTCTGACCACCAAGAAATATGTGCGCATGCATTTTCTAGGACTTGAACCCATGACATCTTACCTTGATCAAGTCTCCCATACAAAAACACTACACACTCACATATGACTGAATATACAATGATAATCCCTTGTATGAACTTTTATGAATCTTTTATCAAATATTTGGGGACCTAAACTATGTCACATGAAAAAAAATCAACTAGAATGTTTTAGATCACATCGAGTCCTACTACTTTGACATGGGCATGTTTCCATCTGAGATCGTTTGAAAAAATTGAAAACATAGATTTAAAATTTGAGAACTTAAAAACATATATTTAGGTCCTAAACAATTTCAAATGAAAAAAGACATCATCTACAAAGTTTTAGATCTTATCAAGCTCCATGGTTTCGGTATAAAGTTTGTCTTTATCCAGTTTCATATTGAAAAGTTATGAATTTTTTAGGTGCCAATTAGCAACCTCCCATGAATATCTATTTTCAGAGGTAGTTGGTGTTTCGACCACCCCTAAAAATAGCATTTCTAGGTCCTGTTGATAATACCAACCACCCCAGAAAATGGAAGACATTCTTGGGATAGTCAGTAACACCAACCACCACTAGAAAAAATGATTTCTATGAATGCTATGTCTTTGGAACCATTTATAGGAGCTGTTATTGATCTATCCATGTATAGAAAATAAACAAAGGTGATGGAACATGCAACCATTGAATGTTAAAAATAAGGTGAACTTGTTCCTAATTTGTTTGGTGAGATAAATGGGAACACACTGCTACCTCATATTGGTCACTGGAATATGTTTAGGGAACAATTTGAGGATGTGATGAACTTTGGACAGACTCGTTCCACGGCCTCTACACCGTATGGGGCATGGAGGAACCATGTGCAAGACCCATCTTGGAGTCCAAGCCTATCAAAGCCTAACATTCGGTTCACTGAAACCTGACATAACTCATTCATCTGGACCCGATTGAGACCCATGGCTACATTCTTTCCAATGGATGTGCTCCACCTATTTGGCCACCCCGAGGGCACCCTATGGGGATTACAAGGCCTAAAGCCCGATAAAGTTGACGCAGCACCCGACAAAAACAAAAGTAACATGTGATGATTTGTGACCTTACTGACACGATAATGAGGTGGGCCACATCCATTGGAAAGCAAATAAGTTTTCTACACAAGTACTCATGGGCCTCAATTGCTCTCTAGAAGAATGAATTATGGCCTTCTCAATACAGTAATGCCGAGTTACCGGCGAACTAAATATTGGGTTTTGATGTGCTTGCACTCCAAGATAGGTCTTCCTATGGTTCCTCTATGCCCATATACTGTAGAGGCCATAGAAGGAGTCTCTCCAAAGTCCATCACATTTCAAATTGTTCCCTAAACATATTCGAGTGGCCAATATTAGGTAGCGGCGTGCTTTCATTTATTTCACCAAATGAATTTAGGAATGAGTTCACCTTATTTTTAACTTTCATGGTCATTCCCTATGGTTGCTTGTCCTAATCAAAAGGCACCTCTAAAAATTGTTTCTATAGTAGGATCAGTGCCCATGCATCTTGCTGAAGTTGTCGCTAAACAACCATATTTGAAGATTTGGGAGAGGAGAGTGGATCAAGCGGCGGGCTGTTGGATTTGGACAGGCGACAGCAGAGGCGATGCATGGGAGCAGGCGTTGGTGGGAAAAGGGAACAGGAATGGTCACAATCATTTTTTCTGCCTTGGAGAGCATTGAGGAATTTTAGGGCCTGAATAAGGACACTGTTGGAGCTTGGTTTTTGCCCACCAGAACTCACAAAAAGGACAGGTGCCCAAGTAGTTTCTCTCTATACTTATTTTCATCTTAAGCGTCTATGTATCATCAAACCTCTTTGTGTATTTCTAGGACTTGCACCCAAACTCTATCATAGGAATGTTGATGTAGAAAATAAGATGAACACTATGTTCGTACCCAACTTTTCTTTGTGAAAATAGAAATACTACGAATATTGGGTGATTTGTATTGAGCCTCGTAAGGTGTTTATTATATAAAATATATCGTGGCTTGAGATAGAGATATAAACTAATCCTGTCGAACCATAACAACGTAGACACTCAGACTGAAGTGGAAACAGATCTAAATATGCTCAAATAGATGATAACCCTTTTGTTGGCGAGGTAGCTGAGAATGGTATGTTGTGTACATTGCATGAAGGAGAGAGTTATAGGCCTAAGGCACCAACATGAGCACAAAATTAGCTTGATCCAGATGAATGCTTGGACTGGTAGTGACCAGCTATCTTGATAGGATGACAGTGGCTGCTCGGAGGGCGGTGGAAGGTCCTGACTCGAATCGATAGCCTGCATGGTGGCGAGGGCCAATAGCATGAAATAGAGACACTATCGGGTTGAGAAGCAATCCATGTGATGATGGCGGTGGCCACAAGTAACGGTTCTCAAAATTATGATGGTCATAGTCTTGGACGAGACTAGTGATGATAACCCATCTTGACGACAACTGGGTAGACAAAATCTCAGACTAGTGTAGAGGATGTAGTCGTGCCAACAAGGATTAGTCATGTCGTTGTCAAGAGGAGGAGACGTACAAAAGGTTGAACCCAAGGCGGTGTAGTATGCAGCCTTGTGGCAGTCAGCGGATCGGCAGGGCAACGTAAATGATTTATGATTAGAAAAAAAGAGAACCCAATCAAAAAATGATCATCATAACTCTTGATGGTGGCCAATCAATGAATCAGCTGACACAATAATAAACCACGGATTTGTAGCCCTCGTTGGAGATCAATCCCCTAGAAGCAGTGGCTTAGAAACAACACTAGATCTATACCACGTGAGAATATGAATATCAGTATATCACGAATATTGGGTGATTTGTATTGAGCCACTCGATTTTTTTATATAGAGTACATGGTTTGGATCTCAAGCAATCCTAGTCCTAGAGATAGAGATATAAACTAATCATATCCTACCATAACTATGGGATTCATGCCACATACTCTAATAACAACCTTCATTATACATGCTTAAAAAGCTTTTCACAGCTGGGTTCTCCTCTATTTAAAATATGGATGTGAGGTACCCTAAGGGGGTGTTTGGAAACTGATGGATTATAGTAATAATATAAAATAATTTGAACGTAACCCAAGCACCCTAGATTATAATAATCCTATATATAATCACTCTCCAAACTCTTTTTTTTTATATTATATGAAGATCATTTGTAATGTACCTCTATAATCTAGTGATCCAAACAGACTAGACTATTATAATCCGCATTACTGTAATCCAAAATTGGGATTCAAACAGTGCCTAAGCCATGAGGCCATTTTAGGACCAAGTATTTTTTTTTGGTATTTTCGGACCTAATAATTAACCAGGAATTTTCTTTATTTCAGATTATGGCTGATGTTATTCTACTGTAATCCCTCTATTCCAAATTATAAGTCATTTTGGATTTTTCTAGATAATAAACAGTAAAATCAATGTATCTAGAAAAGTAGGAACGTCTTATCATTTGGAACAAAAAGGAGTAATAATGAATATATACGTCGTCAATGGGCTGCAATGTACATAGGATGTCAAGGGGACCAAAAAAAAAAGTCCAATTAAGAGAAAATAAGCGTACCCAGTTTAAAGTCTTGGCTTGGTCGTCCGGTAGTAGCCAGGTAGCTGGGTTACCGCTACTGTTGAGCATCGTGACGTCAGTGTCCGGGTGCAGCAGCAAAGCATTGACTATCTTGGGATCGCACTTTCGGACTGCGTCGTGCAGAGGAGTCTCATTCGCGCCGTCTCGCATGTTGACTAGCTTGCCAAGATGCTTTGACCCCAGGAAGAATTCTAGAAGCTCCATGTGACCACCCCGAACGGCTTGGTGAAGGCATGTTATTGTGCCATCTGCAGGGGCGTAGGGAGCATCTGGGCAATGCTTGAGAAGCTCTCGGACAGCACCAACGTATCCTCGACTCGCAGCTGAACCAAGAATAGGGTGACCATCGGTGTCGAGCACGTACCCTAAGGACCAATCATGCTCCAGCAGCACTCTCAGCACGTCAATCTTGTCCCAGTGCACAGCCATGTGCATTGGAGTCGTCTTGTGCTCGTCTTCTTCTCTGGCCAGCCCGGGACGTGTCTCCATGATCCTTTTCGCGACAACTGATAGAAACCAAATCGTACGTGGTAGTGGCAGGACATACATGGCATCATCATACATTCTTTTATAAAAAGAAGAGAAGACATGCATACCTGGATTGCCACTTCTGACGGCAGCATGCAGAGCATTGTAGCCATACGCTCCCCCGTGAGCAGAATCAGGGATCTCCAGCAGTTTCTCGGACACATCCGCGTAGTTCCTCATCACCGCGATGAACATGGGCGACTCGTCGTATTTGTTCACAGCTTTGGACAAGCCGGGCTCCGCGTCTATCAGCTCGAGGGCGAGCTTCCGGTGTCCGCTGCGGATGGCGTGGTGCAGCGCGTTGAACCCGCGATTGTCCTGCGTCAGGATCGCCTCACTCAGCTGCTCGTCACGGCAGCGCCCGAGGATGAACGAGGCTAGGTTGACGTGGGCACTGGTCACGGCGGCGAGCAGCGGCGTCTCGCCGTCGGCGTTGACGGCACCGAGAAGAGGCGCCGCCGCCAGAGACTGCTGGTTGTTCGTCATCAGCGCCAGGACGTCCCTGCAGAACCTCTCATGGCCATGGATGCAGGCGATGTGGAGGCAGGTGTTCCCCTGAGGAGTTGTTCCCAGGAGCACCCCCGGGGTTTGCAGGGCCATGTGCTTCATTTCAGCGGAATTGCCATATACGGCTGCGCTTAGGAGACGTTGGTGCATTATTGCCAGTAGTGATACTGACGGTGGAGTGGTAGCTCCTGAGGGTGTAGTTATGTTTGTAGCTCCTGGCGAATCAACGGAAGCTGTTTCGTGTGCCGACTCCGACTATATAAAATATAAACAAGAATCAGAGTAATTTAGAAACATCTATAGTATATTTTATGGTTATTTAATATTTTTTATAATAGCCTATATCGGTAAATTAGACTTATATTTAAGGGATCTTTTAGTTTATATTTTATATAAAGGAAAATACGGCTAATTTATTTTTACTTCATATAATCTTTCATAATGGTAAAGTTGGGTAATTTAAAAGAATTTAGGGGATATATTAAATTATCTTTCATGATGGTACAATCAGTAGTTTAGATATAGATTTAGTAAGTTATTTATTCCTTTATTTTAAATGATAAAATTGGGTATTTTCAAGAAATCAACATATATCCAATACTTATCATTCTCTATGATGATTAGAGTTGACAAATTAATTTCCAGATGTTTTATTATTATGATAATTTTATGATTTATATTTTTTCTAATGCATCTTGTGAGAATTAATATGAACACCGTGTTAAGACCCTCAAGTTATGATTTATATTTTTTCTAATGCATCCAATATTTCCTTTTTTGTATTTTACTAGATTTTATGTTCTAAACAATGTTATCCCAAAAGCTAAACGATAAATAGTCAACCATTTGCCATTTAGCCATTATTTAGGCTAAACGGTCACTTAAATAGACAAAATGGATGCTTAAATGGGATAAATAATAGATTAAACATAAATGACGGACTACTGTACAGCGTTTAAATGATATATAAACAGGCTAACTGACTGTTTATGTGAACAATGGTTCTAACTACACTCTTAGTTACTATAATGTCATCAACAATCATTTCAGCCTATACTTGGTACTTAAAATATTGGCACATAGCATTTGTTCTTACTTTTAATTTAGGAGTAGAAGAAACGTGTAATTTAGAAACATATATATCATATTTTATGTTTTATGAATTATTTTTCATAACAGATTATATATTAGTATCTAAATAAAGATTTGAGGGATGTTTTAGTTGAAATTTTATAACAATGGAGGTGGGCAATTTAAGTACAAATTAAATGGATTATTTTCTATCATTTTTCATAATGATATGGGCAATTTAAAAATGAAAATTTAGGAATTATTTTGCACTATGTTTTGTAATGTTATAGGTGGGTAATTTAGATGAAAATTTAGGATGTTAACTTATGCATTTTTCATAATTGCATGAGGTGGGTAACTTTTTTTTAAAAAAAAAAGAATAGACCCGGTAACAGTATAGGCAATGATGATTGAGGTTTGCGAAATTAAAGGTGAGATGGGTTTGATCTTTGTAAGAATTTCTAGGATTTATGTTTTTCTAGGATGTCTCATGAGGATTAACACGGAGACTCCTTGGATGCCTCCAATTAGCAATATTAAGATGGAATGGATTTTACGCCATATATTGTATTTTTTGTAATTTCAATAGCACAAATAGGCATTCTAGCTTGCATTGTGCTGCCCAAGATTATGAACTCTGTCTACATATATTAAGGGCCTCTTTAGCACAGCTCTAGCTCCGATATTTATGCTGAATTTGTCGTTTGTATTCTAAATTGAGGTGATAAACAAAATGAGTCATGTAAATGTACTTGACATGCTTGCAGCTCTAGATTCAGGATTTTCTAGAACTACAGACACCTAGGTCTAGGAAATCCACAGTCCTATAGCTAGAGCTCTGCCAAACAGGGGGTAAAACCAGCAGAACCTACTATTCTAGAAGCACATGTAGATGGTACTTTGGGTTATTATTTTATATAACGATAGATGTAAGTAATTTAGATGCAAATTTAGAGACTTTTTAAGATTATTTTTAATAATGGTTGAGTTAGTTTGTTTGTCACGAATAGTCACAACCTGCGAAACTCGGAGCCTACATAGTTGGTACTTTGAGTTTATCTTTTTCCTTAACGCAATAAGTGTATAATTTATAAGTCAATTTAGGGGACTTAACATCTTACTATTACTAATTAGAGGCTCCAACGAAACCTTCACGTTAATCTTCACTAGATGCATTAGAAAAAGATAAATACTAGAAATTACCATAATAATAAGAAACATCTGGTCATCAAATCAAAAGACTCTAGCTATCCATAACCATTAGATTTTTTTTTATTTTCTACAAATCTTACTATTACTAATTAGAGGCCCTAACAAAGCCTTCACGTTAACCATCACCGGATGCGCTAGAACAAAAGATAAATACTAAACATCTGGCCATCAAATCAAAAGACTCTAGCTATCCAAAACCATTAGGTTTATTTTATTTTCTACAAAATTACCCACCTCTGCCATTATACACATTAAAAATAGCTTTTATTAATTCTAATTATTCAGGAGAAAAAAACTTCAGTAACAACTTCTGTGGTACGGAGAAAATTGATGGACAGTAACATGTTCGGATGGTTAATAAAATATTCAATCGTAGCGACGTTCAGTTTGTTAATTAATAAAATATCCCGTGAGGCCTTGTAATTGTTAATTTAATTATAAAATATATCATCTGCAGTACCCATCACTTAGGCCCTGTTTGGTTCAGAGGACTAGGGACTAGGGACTACCTATGGACCACTAGTCCCAATTAGCCCCTCAAGAGAGACCAGTGGACTAGGACTAATAGTCCCTCTTTTAGTCCCTGTGTTTGGTAATTTAGGGACTACAGAGGACTAAAAATTAGTCCATAGTCTCTAGTCCCATTGGAACCAAACAGGCCCTTAGTTAATGTATTATCTAGTAGATTAAAGTTGCAAATAAAATAATACAGCCATCTATTAAGTAAACCATAATCATTATTAACGATGATAGTCATTAGATCTATTATATTTTCTAAAAAATTACACACCTCTATTATTATAAATACTAGGAGAATTCCCCGCGCATTGCCGCGGATATGAAGAAGAAATAAAAATATAGCAATAGTGAACTAATGAAATGCACCTTGCATGCCAAGATAAATTGTTAATAGCAAATAATAGTGCATTGCTGAGATGAACGCATTGCATGTCAAAAGAAATAGGTAATGGGATTGATAGTGGGCTGCTGATGTGGACACGTTGCATGTCGAGAGAATTAGATAGTGGGGTTTGTTTATATAAGAGTTATAGATAATCTAAAGTAACATCTAAATCTTTATCAAAATTATTCACCATTACCATCATATAAAAGGAACCTAAAGTTGACCCCTAATATTCGTCTGAATTACCACATAAGCTATTATGAAAAACAACATAAAGTAACCCATAAATTTGTACCTGAATTACCCACCCACACTATATTATTAACAAAAATGTAAATGTAAAGTATCCCTAAATCTTAACTGTCTATGTCTATCATTATTAAAAAGTTTTCAAAAATACTTTTATAGTCTTACTATTACTAATTAGAGGCCCCGACGAAGGTACCACGTTAATTCTCACCAGGCGCACTAGGAAAAAAAAAGATAAATTCTAAAAATTTTTGCGATAATAAAAAACATTTAACCTTTAATTTTGTAGTCTTTAATCATCATTGTCTGATAATAGCTGTTGGATCTACTGTAATTTATAAAAACAATTACCCACTATGGTTATTACAATACATAAAGTAACCCCCTAAATTTGGATAAATTACCTGCATCTGTATACTACCCACCTCTTCCATTACAAAAAATAATTCAAAATAACCCCCTAATAAATTACCCACACCTGTCATTATAAAATCTATATCCAATTTTCCTTATGAAACATAACTCAAAATGACCCCATCACATTGTATCTAAATTACCCATGCACCTTTGCTATTATGAAAGTGTAACACTTCGCGTCCAAAAACTATATGTAACACCCCGTGTATAAAACTGCTCATATGACACTCCTCATATGGAATGGGCTTGCATATGCGTAGCAGACTGCTTACACTTTCTTACTCGCTTCGTGTAAAAGGGTTAACTCGGAGGTGCTACGTTTGAAACAACAAGGATTATAAGTTGGCTCTCACCTTTCTAAACTTCCAAGGTGGTACTAAACCCACCAACCACAACAACACATGTGCCATATGGGCCAACTTCACAACTACTATAGGCTACTAATGGGTCGTGATGTTATATTCACCCCTTAAGGGCTGACGCCCTCAGCAGCTTACAACAATACGTAGTAGATGTCCAGAACCACCCCTTGGTACACCTTTCCATGGGCACATGCAGTAAGGGTTGACACTTTAATACCATCTATAACACCCCGTGTCCAAAACTGCTTAAATGGCCCAGCTCCGTACGTGAAACGGGCCTGCATACACGTAGCACCCTGTTTACACTTTCATTATCTCTTCGTGTAATAGGGTTAACCCGGACGTGCTACGTTTGGAACAATAGTTATAAGCTGGCCCTCACCCCTCCTAAACTTTTAAGGTGTTACTAAACCCACCAACCATAATCACACATGTGCCACATCGGCCAACTTTACAACTACTACAGGCTACTAACGGGCTAGGGTGTTACGGAAAGATAGTTTAAAATAACCCTATAACTTTGTATCTAAATTACCTACATATGTCATTATGAAAGATAATTTAAAATACACCATAATAATTTTATAGATTACCCACCTTTATAATTATGAAAGATAATAAAAAGTAACCTTCTAACTTTGCATTTCACCTAACCGTATATGTCATTATAAAAGATAATATAAAGTATTGTCTTTGTGTTTGTATCTATCTCAATCATTATAAAAAAACAAAAAAACTCTCAAATCCACATGTAAATACTAACTACGACACATATATTTCTAAATTACAAACTTCTACAAATGTAAAATTAAATAGCCACAATATTATGTTTCACCATGTATACCAAGTAAATATACATATGTTAGGATAAATAGTTATTTTAATAGCTTATGAAACGTGAAAATATATTTGAGTAACAAACCACATTGGAATAACATAACACCAATGACAGTGCACTTTAAATTATATTAACAATCCATGATATTTAATTTCACAATTTGTTATTTTAAATAAATTTATACATTTTAATTGAAACATTATAACATATGAATATTGGTAATTTAATTTTAAGCACTCTATGATATATAAAACAATACTATACATAATCCTTTAGTATAACGAATGCAACGAGTTTTGTGTCAGAGTGCAATTCGAGTTTCAAGTTAATTAACATGTGGGAAATCGTACTACTAGGACCTAAACTCTTTAATAAAAATTACATTTTGAATAAAAGATAAAAACACTAGAGTTTCTATTTAACATGTGGAAAATATTGCACAACTCGACTAAAAGTCAAAAGCTAAACTACGAATCATCAAGTCAAAGAAAGGGGATGCAAGAAGTTATTATTTATCTTAAGATTAGGTTTCATCTAAATACATATCACGCTAAAAAAAAATAAATACTAGAAGTTCTAACTAGAGGTTTCTAGTGGAGTCTCCACGCTAATGCTCACAAGACAAGATAGAAAACAAAAGATAGATCCTAGAAATTCTCATAAAAATCTGACATATTTGACTATTAATTCAGTATAACCTAATCACCATTGATGATAATAATAATTGTTGGGTCTATTCTATTTTTCAAATAATTACCTACCTCTGTTATTGTGTACAACAACATAAAGTAACCCATGACCCTACATCTAAAAATTATCAACATCTTCTATTAAAAAATTATTTAAGTAATCATAGAGGATGTATATGTTTCTGTATTGCCTACTTCTATCAATATTAGTATATTAAGATTTGATCAAAGTAAGCATACATGTGGTGCCAGCATGCATGAGCAATAAATATATATTATGTTTCATCACAAAAAGAATATTTCCTTAACAGCTCATATACTAATGATATTAGCAAATTGTTTAAAATCATATTAATAATTGGGACATATAATTTATGTAGGCTGTTACTTTAGATATATTTGTATATTTAACTAGATGGATGACATGTCTATATTGATAGTATAATTATAACTGCATATGTAATTCTTTGATAGAAAAATTCAATTATCTTGAGAAGTGTGGGAGACCATTGATGGCTATATTTTTTGACCCTTTAAAATTACTTTAGAGTAAAAGTCGATCATTATAAAGCTTAAGTATTAAAATTCTCTTTAGATTAGTACTACCACCCCCATCCGAGATTTTACTTCAAGCTCTATCACTTAAGTGACTTGGTGTAGGAGTTTCAAATGATTGCTTATGCTATTGTAGTATTTAAGAATGTACTCTATGACCTAAAATCCTTATATTAAGAAAGTTTAAAATAAGAGTTAATAAAATATACAATAAGCACAAGAGTTTTCATTTGAGGACAAAAAGATCTATAACGGTCGAAGGAATAAAATTTGAAAACTTAAAATTTAGACTCAGGACTTCATAAGATATGTGATGCAACAAGAGTCATCATAGTTAATCGCATGATTTCAAACTAATTGCATATTCAAAGTATACAGAGGTGCCATGTAAAGTAAAAAAAATATGAATATAGATAAAAAAAATATAAACCAGTCCCTTGCCAAAAAGTACTTAACAAGTTTATGATAATTTAATTTAGACTATGAAGTATCTATTATATCAAAGAGAAAAAACATACAATTTAATATAAAATTTCTTTATTAGTCAAGAATATTAAACAATATATCTCTTAAAATTCTAACCCGCGAAAAGCACGGGTTGATGGACTAGTTATTTCTAATATTAGTGGAGGTGAATATATTAGATCAAGATTTTAGGGATATTTCAAGTTAAATTTCATTGGCAAACATGGGTGATTTAAACATTACTTTAACGTACTTTTACAATGGTAGATCCGAATTTTAAATGTAAATTTGTAGAGTTAAGTTATGTTACTTTTAATAGTGGCATAGATTGTTAATTTAGAATCAGATTTAGGGTATTATCTTAAGTTTTTTAATATCATAGATGAGAAATTTAGATGTAAATTTAGAGATGACTTTGAATTAGTTTTTATAAATTACACAGGTGGGTAAATAGAAGCAAATTATTTGCAATGGCAATGGTGATTAATTAGGTCTATTGAACAATGGTAATTATTTTCTTAAAAAGTTATAGGGTTTATCTATTTCTAATAATATTGGCTTTCTAATTATTGATGATAGAAAGATGGTTTACAACCCTTTTTAATTGTTTTTTGTGTAAAGAAGAAAAACAGCAAGTTCTGCAAGGAACAGAAAAGAATGAAGGATTAAATTTAGAAAGCACCATACTTTACATGAATTGAGATTGACATATATATACCTATATAGTATTTCCTCAGTCCCTCACTCTGTCCCACGTCTCTCCGTTCCTCACTCCTTTTAGTTTCCTTGGTCTGTCCCTTACGCTCACCTTCTTGATTTTATGGATGATAGACATATATGGCCGTAGGAGTTTGGAGCTGCAAAATCTTCGTTGGTCTTGCAATACTCTTACACTCATGCCATGTCTAGGCCGCGTGAGCCTGCGTGTGTCGCGGCCCGCGTGCAGACATGTAGCTTGCCTTCTAACTTTTTTAAACTCACGGCAGGTGCACATAATAGCCACACTAAGTCAATCTCTAGTTAATTTCTTATAGGGACTTAATTATTTATTGTACTAGCATTTATTATGGGCCTTATAATTTATTTGATTTAGTTGAGATAACATTGGGTCAAACCCAATTAAACCTAACAAAAATATACTGTCCAATCTTATTAACGAGCACTGTATAACAAATTGGACGTCCCACAACAATAATGCGCGGCTATGTTTGCTACTAAAATATATATCAATTCTATGGTCTATGGAGAAAAAAGGCGTACCGAGATTAAAGGCTTGGTGTGGTTGGCCGCATCACGCAACACCCGACTTGCCGGGTCACCGGCGCTGTTAAGCACCGTTACGTCTATGTCGTGGTGAAGCTGCAAAGCAGCAACCATGTCCGGCTTGCAGTTTCTGGCAGCGAGATGCAGAGCAGTCTCTCCGCTTCCATTTAGCATGTTAATGAGGTGGCCAAGCTGCTGTAACCCCAGGATAGATTTCACAAACTCTGTATGTCCACACAGCACGGCAACGTGAAGACATGTCGAGCCGCTCGCATCGCAGTAGGGAGCATCTGGACAGTGTTCAAGAAGCTCTCGAGCAACACCACCATGGCCCTGAGATGCTGCGACACAGAGAAGAGGGTCACCGTTTGTGGAGGTTAGGTACCCCAAAGACGGATCATGCTCCAGCAGTACTGTTAGCGCGTTAATCTCGCCGTCATATGCAGCCAGGTGCACTGGAGTGTGCCTATTCTCGTTCTCCTCTATGGCTAGCCGCGGACGTGTCTCCATAACCTTTTTAACGACAGCTGAAATAAAGCAAATCAAGGGACAAAAAAGAAAAAGGTTAAGCACTCTACTACACTGCATACCATTGATGCAAGAACGTAGTGCATAACACTGGCATGCCAAGATTGTAAAAAGATTCACCACAATGCAATGCTTATTAATACTATATTCAATTACCTAGATTTCCACTTCTGACAGCAGCATGGAGAACATTGAAGCCGAAGGCTCCTGAGTGAGCCGAATCAGGAACCTCCAGCAGCACTTCCGACAACTCTGTGAAGTTTCTCATCGCCGCGATGAACAGAGGCGACTCGCTACTCCCGTTGACGGCTCTCGACAAGGCAGGCTCCACTTCGATCAGCTCGAGCGCGAGCTTCGTGTGTCCCCTGCGGACGGCGTGGTGCAGCGCGTTGCACCCGTGCCTGTCTTGCCTCAGGATCGCCTCGCTCAGCTGCCACTCACGGTAGCGCCTGAGCAGAGCAGAGGCTAGGGACGCACGGCCCCTTGCCACGGCGGCCAGCAGCGGCGTCTCGCCGTCCTTGTTGACGGCGGAGAGGAGCTCCGGGGATTGGTCCAGCGCCAGGATGCTCCTGCAGAGTTCCTCGTGGCCCTGGATGGACGAGATGTGGAGGCAGGTGTTCCCCGGTGGAGTTGCCCCAAGCAGCACGCCCGGGTCATGAGATGCCAGTCGTTTCAGTGATGCAGCGTCGCCGGATGTGGCTGCTTTCAGGAGACGTCGGTCCATAGTTCCCATCCCTTCTGCATAAGATTATCAAGAACTTCTGATTTATCTGTTTATTACTATTTCATGACGACATAATCAATAGTACTGGCTATTATTCACTAGTATCTGCGTTACACTCTTAATTTAAATTATATTTCCTCAATTCTAAATTATAAGGCATTTTAGCTTTTGCTATACACTTAAATATACTATGTCTAAATACATAGTAAAACTAATATATCTGGAAAAACCAAAATGTCTTATAGTTTGGAATGGAGGAAGTATAAGTTTGTAACCAAGTAGTATAATAAAATATTACCTCCATCGATTAAAAGAATGTAACTCATCCATCCCAAAATTAATCAAGTCCTAAATCACCCTATGTCAGTTTGACGAACTTTATAGTGAAGAATAACATTACTTATGATACCAAATAATTAGATTATAAAAATATATTTAATGGCATATCTAGTGATGCTAATTTTTGATGTCACAAGCATTGATGGTCTTTTCTATAAATTTTGTTAAATATAAAATAGCTTAACTTAGGATAATTTTTAGAAGTTGATTTATTTTGGAATGGCAGAGTATACTAGTATCAAGTAGTAGTATTTAAATGTTGCAATGATTTTGGCAAAAGTACAATTTTATATCATTCTTTTGATCATTTCTATGGAGGCAATGCCTTTGATCAGAGGGTAAGGCCAATCTTAATCGAAGATTTCATCCATCTGTTTCTAATATGTGGCAGTCCTAAAACAAGGACATGGAACTACATCTCTCAATCCAAAGTTTCATTCACTGTTTCATTTGGCATCTATGGGCTATAGCATTTAATTCTTGAATGGTGGTGTGATCAAATATGCCATATAAACAATATAGTCACTTGCATACTATATACATACAAATTAAGTATTAGCATAAAAATGTCAAAAGTTTAATTTACTTCAATATTCAAAGAAAATATATAATAGAGTCACATATGCAAAATAAAATACATATAGCGTATGGTAAATATAGGATGCGCAGTGCACAGCAGGAATACGAGTCAGACAAGATGGGCAAAACACAAGGGAGGTTTCTTTAGAAAAACAATGCCAACCAGGTTTTATGAGCATGAAACTCATCTCCTCTGTCCTTAAATTATTTTGTTACCTCAACACTTTTGTTGATGTGGCACTATAATGGATGAGTGTATGAATCCTCATGACTATGTTAAGAACTGTGTTACTCCAGGTATCAACTATACATGTTTTTCATTCTCACAAGACAAACTATTATTATAATTTTAATTTGTTCATTCACCTTTTTGATTTGGGACTTTAGGTGGCTCGTCCGCAGCGAAACTCTCTCCTTTTATACACTGGTCAATACAGCGATGGGTGGCATTTGGCCGTCAATCTTCCGAGCTCCTCTTTACTTTTCTAATAACAATAGATACACATTAGTTCGCGTTATTTATTACATACTCACATGCACTAGCCATGAAGTAATAATACTATAAGAAACAAGGATACCAATATATAATACCTGGCTGTTGAATTGAAAATGGCCGCTATAGCACGGACGCCAATAGATGATCCAGCAACCACTTTTACGCACTCAAATTATTATTTTTTCTCAAAACAAGTGATGAGGCCACAGTGTGTTACAACAGGTTAATCTTCTCAATGTGACAAAGAGGCAAGGCAGGCAAGGAACATGTCACTCGCAGGCTCGCAGCACAGCCTTATTATATGCAACCGATCGACAAATATAGCAGTGAAAGGCACGGAGTAAAGGAAAAAGAAAAAAAGAGAAAAGATAAAGACACCTATAGGCTATAGATAGCTAGATTACAAGAACAAAGCAAAGAATCGATTACGCTTACAGTAACAGCTAAAGTTGACATATAGTACGTACTAGTTTGGTCGTCCCAGTGACTCAAACCATATGCTTCGATCAGATATATAAATAAAGGACATGTAAAAGGTGGGGTTAGTTGCTCAGTGTTGTGATCTGTTCTATGTGATAAATATATATACGGTTCAAGCATGATGAAGTAAATGAAGCGATTATCCTGTCCTTTAAAAACACGAAAAGCATATGCATGATCTAGAAGTGACGTTATGTGGCCTCCGAATTTTAATTGTGACCGCAATTTTTCTTTCAGAAAATAGCTGTAACGTTAGATAAGTACTACTGTGAGATAAAAGTACTTTACAATACAAATCTACCCCTATAATTTTTGTGTCTCAAACAAAATGTTTCAATAGCTAGCTGCCCAACTCCGCCTCGTTACGAAGTCCTATGCAATGCCTGCTTACGTCTTGCCGCCGCTTAAGTAAGTCACCGGAAAGAACAGCCGACTGTAAGGGTGGTGGCGGCTGGGCGAGCCTCCTCCCTCATCCCAGCATTTTTTTTTTTTTGTATTCATCTCTTTCCTCTCTCCTTTTACGCACTCAAATTTTTATTTTTTTCTCAAAACAAGTGATGAGGCCACAGTGTGTTACAACGGGTTAATCTTCTCAATGTGACAAAGAGGCAAGGCAGGCACGGAACATGTCACTCGCAGGCTCGCAGCACAGGCTTATTATATGCAACCGATAGACAAATAAAGCAGTGGAAGGGACAGAGTAAAAGAAAAAGAAAAAGAAAAAGGAGAAAAGATAAAGATACCTATTGTTGACGACGAAACCGGTCCGTGCCAACACACACCCAGCGGGCCTTGGACGCCCTAGAGGTTGCTTGATCAACCTACAATGCAGCAACCACGCAGCGTGACCGGCAAACCGATCTAGAGATCGATATAGCCGATGTAGAGCTCGTGGGAGGCCGGAAAAAAGCTCCCGAACCACCTCCGGAAAGATCAGTCGGGAGGAAGCACGAGGAGGATCTCTTAGGACCAGCAAGGCCGCCTAAGATGCAACAAATCTCGTGGAGAGAGGTGCCGGACAACAGGTAGAGGGGTTGAGGAAGAAATTAGGGTAAAAGGAGATAGGTTTCGTAATGGTTTCGATTTCGATTGATTGGATGGGATCAATCGACCGTGATCTTCTTATATATATAGAGGGGGGTGGTCTTATCCCAGCAGGAAACATCTCCAATTCGTAATCTCCAAGTTTCCCACGACCAAAATAAGCTAAAAACCGATTTTAGGCAAATCGGTTTCCTGCTCGGGTTAGAATCGGCCAGGCCGGCTTGGCAAGCCGGCTAAGCCAGTTTTCGCAGGGCTCGTCCGGGCGCCCGGCTGGCTTAAGTGAAAGCCGGCCCCACCTGTCGGCGCTGCCAGTCGGCTGGCAGCCGGCCTGGCCGACTTGGGCAGTCGGCTGGCTGGGCCGGCTCTGGGAGGCAGCCGGCTTGGCCGGTTTGGAACTCGGCTGAGCCGGCTGTCTCGACCCGGCGTGGCTCGGCATCCCCTTTTGCTTGTTGTTTGCTCTACGGATGCCGGCATTTGACCTCCATCATGTCCAGGGCCCTCATTACTTAATAAAGACCTCAAAAATCACCCTTGGACATTATTGAGTGTCACACATGCCCCCTTGTTTTCAGGTGAATGTGGCTTTGAACCTAAAACATCTCTTAACTTGTAACCGATCAGCAACGATACCCATCACATCGGCTGGTCAGTGACTAAGGGCGATGTATACATCGGCCATTTTTGTTCTAAGGGCGATACATGTATCGGCCATTGCTTGGAAGAGCACTAGGCTTCTTGCCAAACAGTTGGGAAACATTTTTTAAGATACCTCCTGTTAATTTCCTTTGTGAGAAGCTCCTTCTTCATTGTCTCTAGCATATAGGAATTCCCGCATATCACCTTGATCACTCTCAAAGGACCCTCCCAATTAGGAGACCACTTGCCAAATTGATTGCTCTTCAATCCAACAGGTAGTATGGTTTTCCACACTAAATCTCCTACTTGAAACGACTTGCTTTTCACCTTCTTGTTATAGGCCCTTGCAACACGCTTCTTGTCTTTCTCAATTTCCTTTAGATCTTTTAATCTCTTGTCAGTCACTTCATCTATGTTGTCCATCATGAGATCATGGTACACCACAGCAGATAGATCATTTTGTTTAGCAATCTGAATGCACTCAAATTCACTGCAACGGGCAACATAGCTTCTTGACCATAGACCAATTCAAAAGGAGTAACCATGGTAGCACCATGCATTGATATGCGATATGCCCACAAAGCTTCTGACAAGACTTCATGCCACCTCCTTGGGGTCTCTTCAATCTTCTTCTTGATGAGCTTGATCAAGGTTTTGTTACTAGCTTCAGCTTGGCCATTAGCTTGAGCATAGTATGGAGACGAATTGACAATCTTAATCTTGTATGATTCGGCAAAAGCCCTCACCTCTTTGAGGGATGCTGAATCTATGAATGATATGCTCTGTAAGAAACTCAATCACCTCCGTGTGTGTCATATTCTTCAAAGGGACCGCCTCACACTATTTAGTGAAGTAATCTGTGGCAACCAAGATGAACCTATGCCCCTTTGAAGATGGGGGATGGATTTGGCCAATAAAGTCAAGCCCCAACCTGTGAATGGCCACGGCTTCATAACAGGATGGAGCTCTGAAGCAGGCACCATTTGAATATTCCCGAACCGCTGGCACTCTTCACAACCTTTGTAGTAGCAAAAACAATCGGCTATCATAGTAGGCCAATAAAAACCAGCCCGTCTCAACAACCACTTCATCTTAGGAGCCGATTGATGCGTACCACAAACTCCTTCATGGACTTCTCCGATAGACACTCTTGCTTGATCACATCCTAAGCATTTTAGCAACAAACCATCAGCTGTTCTTCGATATAGCTCGTCGTGCTACAATGTATACTTGAATGCAACGCACCGAATGCTTTTATCAACTTTAGCATTAGGATCCTGCAAATATATCAACAAAGGAGTCCTCCAATCTTCCAAATCGGTACCAAGGTTACTAGAAACCGAACTAGACCGATTTGGATCATCACTTGATGAATCAGCAGCCAGCACTGCAAGACACATTAGCGCCGTCAGTATTCACTATTCAGGGACAATCTACTGTGTGACCGTTGTTCTATTCAGGGGCTCAGGGCCTGTTTGGTTCCTCCCCCTAAAATTTAATGATTAAAAACTTTTTAGCACCTCTTGGGTAATTAATGGGACTCGAGTGTTTTAATTATTTTTTTATCAGTTTGTTTAAAACTTTAGTCCCTAAAGTGACTAAACTTTAGTCACTAAACTTTAGGAGGTGGGAACCAAACAGGCCTCAATCTAGTCTAGCTTCTAAAGATGAAACCGACCTTGTTTCATGTTTGGTTAAAAAGGATAGAATAGTCCATGTTTTATGTTTCATTTGAGAACAAAAGGTTGGGATGGCAAATCTGTCATTCAAAGTCTACCGGTTAGCCTCTTTGCCTCTTTTCTAGGATTGTAATGGCTTATGGGGCCCACTTGTCCCACCACACGCCTACATTCCCTCCTTTAGAGCATCTCTAAGAGTTTGCAATAATTTCTTCCTAAAATCATAGTGTTTTTCAAGTCCTCAAAAAGTAACGGAGGAATAAATAAGACTACCCCCAAGAGTTTCCAATAATTAACTCCTAAAATATAAAAAAAATTGAATCTAAAGAAACTTTCCAATCGTTCAATGGCACTTCTATAAATACCATCATCTTCTTCGAAAGAGAGGCCAAACAAGTAATTTTCCGCACGATCAACTATTTTTTCCAAGCACCAAGAGATTGGGAGCTAGGATCTGGAGTTGTTGGAAGATGTTTTTTCAATCTTTGCAAAAACTCTAGATTGGGAGTGTCTTTTGGGAACTCTTGGAGATGCTGTTATAGGGGATGGAAGGATCCCCAATTTGAGAGCATATTCATGTAAAATTCTATAGCGGGATACCATCATCCCACTTGACTCTGAACAACACTTCTGGAACGAGGATCAGCCCATCTCATCCCTCATGATCCCATAAACCAAACACACAATAAAATCTTCGTTTTAGTTCTGACTATCTCCCCCTAATACTACTCTTATGACCTTATCTTCACGTAAAGTTGTTATATTGGGGGAGACAAAGCTTTTTTTTCAAACCTTAGTTCTCCAATATCTCTTCCATTTTTTAGTGGCCACCAATATCTTCATCGTCTCTCCTTGAAAAATAGAAGTTGCATCTCCCCCAATCGGTTGGAGCCATCGCAACTATCTCTTACCAACCATTCTTCTTCACATCACCTGCAATATTAGAGAGAGGGGAGGGCAGTGGAGGAGGAGCGACATCAGAGACAACGAGTAGTCATCCTCAAGCCCATATGGCACAGCCCAGACCCTCTCGTTGTCAAACTAGAGCATTGGCTCATATGTGAAGCATCGCTACCGAGAGGCGGCTAGGATGGCAATGCCACCTTGCATGAGCACCCTACAAGAACGCTGGCGATCCACAACTAGTTCAATCTTCCTCTGCTTTGGCATCTGGGCTATGAGCCATCCATTGCATTACAACGGTGGATGACACATAGATCTTGATGTTGGCCAGCAGGCAAAATAGCCCAATACAAAGCAATCAAGGTAGGCTGATATTGGGAGAGGTGTAATAGGGATATGCTACGGCATCTATCCAATAATCTAAAAAGATGTATTTTGGTAGCCCCATTACCACGTTAGTTACAAGTCAAAATCTCTCTCAACAACACCCTCCTCCCCAAATGAACAAAGCATTGTCATGGGAAAACTGTTGGAGATGCATTTAGTCATTATTAAGCCATTGAGAAAAAAATACACACGTAAAATATGTATCCTATTTTTAATCTAAATATGTGAATTTAGCGTTGGGGCTTTCCATGACATATTAGCCCTTAGCAAAATATTATTGTCACTATATTTCATACTCTCTCCATTTATTTTTACAAGGCTTACTAAAATTTTTAGAAGTGTACTCTGACCATAGATTATATTACTGTTGCAAAACAGAATCAATGTATGAAATTTAAGTAATGGTTGGTTAGCATTTATGAAATTTGCACCCCATTTAATCCTAATACAACCCATATTTTGAAGTGGAGAAAGTATTTTTTTACCTTGTTCTGGCTTTATTTAGTACGAATTCACATTGAATGAGGCCTATTCTATGTATATTTAGCATGTCTACCCCGTCTTATGTGATATATTCTACACTCATATATACACTGGTACAAGCAAAAAATACTTAAGTTTTTTTAGCAAAAAAAACAAGCAAATACTAGTGAGGTGACATGAACCAATGGGCCTGCTTATGTGGTGCCCAACGGCCCGTCCGTCTTGCATCATATGGGCAGGCGTATGAGGAAAGCGGGCTGGACTCATACTTGTTTTGCTTCTTCGGCCCGAGGAGGTGTGCAAAGTGAGCAGGAAAGCAGCACGGCACATTGGTCAGTCCCATGGTGCGGTGCATGCATGTGTACCAGTCTTGACCCTGCTGAAGATGTGGTGATGACCTGGTTGACCAAAAGGATTGTATTCACGCGTATTCACTGTGGCATGTAATGTCGTGAGTGCTTCAAGTTAAAAGAGAGATACTGATGCATCATGTAAATACATCATGAAATCTATGTAATTAATCCCTTTCAAAACGCATAGCTGCTTAAATAAGATGCTTAACTACCGTTTTTTGTTAGCATATCGATCTAAGCACCTGGAGCAAATACAAGCATCGTATAAGCACCAGGAGAGAAAAAAAAAAGACAAAGAGGCACAGATTTTTTTTTGCACTCATAATCATACATATGTGCCGTGAGCACCGCTATTGTACATGTCCTCTTCTGTTTCTCTCCAGCTTGCTTGGAATTCTCAATCCTCCTCGTTCCTATCGTCGCACGGAGGCCGCAGCAAACACGAGAATAGGCTGCGGAAGAGCTGGTCCCTGATCGCTCTGTCGACCAAATATCAGCGGCAGTCTACCTAGATATACCGATGGTAGTAGTTTGATCGGTAGAGGTGCGCGTGATCGGGAACCAGACAGTTACAGAGACACAAGACACAAGATTTATACAGGTTCAGACCGCCTTTGGCGTAAAACCCTACGTCGTGTGCTCTGTTATTTGTATTCATCTGAGATGAGATGTCCTCTGGGGGACCCCTGCCCCTCCTTATATACTCTAAAGGGACATGTTGTACAAGTAAAGTATCCTATTTAGTACTATTACAATGTTGCGCGGTGCACATTGTGTACCGCACGTCTTCGTCTTGTGGATTGGGTCATCTTTGATGGCACGGCCCATGTCAGCCCGTGAGGGTATATGAGGTTTACACCCCCATAGCTAGTCTTCGAGCATCATGTATCTTGAGAAAACGCCGTCTTGATGCTTGTCGACCAGTGAGGCTTGAAGTTATACATGGTTGATCAAATCACTCGAACTGTTGGAGCTTGTTGGTGGTCTGTGACCAGTCATGGAGAGCGCCACAGGAGAGTACTGGTTCGCCGACCAGGTTGATGAAGAGCCGACCACTGTGTCTGTCAAGTACAAGTCGTTGTCGAAAGATGCATGTTGCTCCAAGAAAAAAGAAAAAATCTCCACACATCTGGTGACGTGGGCCCACAGTAGCACATGGTACTTTGTATCATTGTGTTAAATTAGCTAACATGAGAAAGCTAAAAGATGGTGGAGATCTTGCCTGTGGCACAAAAATTACCAGCCCAAGTCACTGCCAAGTGACGTGGTCCCACGTAGTCCCCGAGCCTGATATAAGGTGGGAAGCACGTTGTTTCAGGGTCATAAGTAGAGCCCGAGTACTGTATGAAAGTTTAGCCAACCAGCACTCTGTGCTGCCTGACCAGGCAGCTTTGCCGCCGACCAGTCCCTAGCTGTGCTGAGTAGAAATATCGACCACAACTTAGTTGTGTCTAGGCAAACAACTTAGTTGCTGACTAGTGAACATGGCAAGAACACAAAAAGGGTAGACGGGAAAAATAGCGCTGCTATTTGAGTGGAAGGTAGCTTTACCGACCACACCCCAGGGGCCATGTGTCAAATGGAAAAAAGGCCAGCGCTAAATCCATGGTTTTACCATGGGGAATTGTAGCGTGTCACGACAATTCCAGTCCCCAGCTGCGCATAGGGCTAAATAGGCGGCAAGTACTGATGCACCTTTTGATGCATCCTTGCGTAAGACGCGCAATGGGTGGACTGGTGCTTGGCACAAAGTCTCTTAAGGGACCACGGCTGTGCCATGTTCTATCCGACGCTCCGCATCATTCCAGAAAAAATGGTAGTTGCCGATAAAGTGAAGTAGGGGAAAATGGCTTAGCCATTACTCTGGCCGAAGCTTAACTGATCGGCCGAGCCCCCTTTTACCATTTGTCCAAAATGAGCCATCAACAATCTTAACTTTATTAAGAGGGATGAAGAAGCTGTGCCTCTTGTACCCAGTCCCCGGTTCATCCGTGGGACTATGTCAATGGGAACGGAGAAATATGTCGTAAATAGAGCAGGATTTAATCATGCTCGGATTGGTGGTCGGCAGCCAACCAGAAAAACGCATTCCTATGACACGCGTCCATGTCAAATAGGAAGCGAACAACCAGACAAATGCATAGCCAAATGTCACGCGTCCATGTCAAATAAGAAGCAAGTAGGTCTGTTGGAAAATAAACCGATTTTGTGCACTAGGTGCAAAACAATGGTAGTAAATGAGGAGCAAAACGAATGGCAAAATGAAAGGCAATAAACCCGATTGAAAGACTAAGTCAAAATTTAAACTGTAGCTTTGCTACAATATTGCATGTGGTGTAAAGTCACAGCTTGGCTATGAGCCTAGTTCCCAGCTTTGCTGTGAGACCAAAGAATATAAACATCGACCAGTCTTCAGCTACGTTCTGAGACTTGAAGAGGATGAGTGCTAAGTAGCCCCCAGCGTTGCTGGCGGTGCTTGCACGAAGGTGATGAAGCTGTGTGACGGTGAAAACCCGAACGACGAACGGTTGGTCGGAGCTCAGCGCCGATCCGATCCAAAATTGCTCCTGTGTGGATGTACGTAAATATAGGCAAGCTTGGGATCCTGACTGCCTTAATTAGCTTTGCATGGCATGGCAGGTCAAATTTGTTGATGGCATGGTGGCCATGCAACATGTAGATGGATCTGTTCTGTTCTTCTTCTTTTTTTTTTTTGACCCTCATGCGTCAAGGAAGATGCGGACGCAGAGGTCACACATGCATGCTGCTGTAGCTTCGCACGTGTTTCCTTGGTGATAGCCTTGGTTGGGTCTCGTAGACCGAATCAAGATGTGGAGTCGCGGTCATGGAAACGGAGAGTTGTACTCACACTCGAGGCAGTTGGACTCCGCCGTCGTCACGTGTGCTGGGTGTCATCATCGCATCAGACTCTTGGTCATGACGCGGAATGTTGTCCGTCAGTGCAGATCGGCCTACCTGATGCATCCGTACGTGCATGCCACGAAATTGGGTAGAGCCATGGATTGCCTTCACGTCATGTTGAAGTAGATCACGGTAATAACCTGGCTTGCTCGCTGATCGGCATGGACCAGACCAGGTCCAATTATGTTATCTCGTGATCGAACCGCATCCAGATATGAATCTGATCGGCGTGGTCGACGTGTGCGGGCGGTGTGGCCGCGCCGGCGACATTGGAGATGTGCTTCTTCTGATAGAGCCGCTAGAGCAGAGCAGTCCCGAGGTCGGAATGGTCCGCGAGGTCGGACTGGTCGGCGTTGTGGTCGACGAGAAGTCCAAGGAAGCACATGAAGTTCGGACAATTCGGATGACGTTTCGCCGGCTCGACGTGTTGCTCGGCGGCTTGATGACGGCTCGGATGAGTTGTCAAACAACTCGCATGGCCGGTCGGACGAGGTTGAACTCACGATGGTGACGTAGCCATGCTTCCTTTGTATTTTGTTGAATTTTGCTTTGGCAATGATGAGCTAAATCCTTAGCTCTGCCAGATATGTTGTCGTTGATCGATTTTTGCTTGAAAGTGCTCCGTATACGTGTATGTATACATGCACACAGACTAACTAATTAGCCTTTGTTGAGAGGCCGCATGATCTTGCGTGTTGCACATGGCAGGCGGCGATGCTTGGATCCACCATGCCGCCAGATTGAAACCGCGTGGGCTCTGTAGATTGAAAACATGCCCGGTGGTCTTCTCGATTGTTCGTTGAAGTCGGTCATGTTAGATTGGACCATGAGGCCCCCTTGACTCACGGTCTTGTCCGCATGACGTGCTGGCTAGGGAGCCTAGCTGATCTGATTGGATCTCGAGGTGAGACCTCGTCATGAGATCGAAGAGCGACGTCATGATGTGTGACGCTTCTATGCTGTGAAAGTTGACGACGATGCCTCGCGACGATGGTGTTTATATGCTCGCCGCAGAAGCCGAATCGCCGAGTCGTGCAGCCTGTAAAGATACGGTGATGCACGCATTAGGTTGCGCGGATCGTGGCTTCCTGGTCTTCGACCAGCTATTAATTGGAGTCGGTGGCCATTGTTAGAACGTGACGCCGGAGGAGGACCCGCTAGATCTGAATCTGGGTGGTGTTGATGGCCGGTGTGGAGCGAGTGACCGTGACATCGTTCACGAATGGTAGTGAATCCATCATCATCGGGTTGAGATAGGAGAGATTCAACCAGGGCAACGAACTCGGCAAACCGATGAAGAAAGTCGCCATCCGATCCGCCGGAGATTAGCGCGCACAGCCCCTAACCTCAAGAACGAGTGCGGCGTGTAGTCGGCCATGGCGTCCTTGTGGCCGCGTGCCTTCCCCTTTATGTGCCCGAGAGTCGACGATCGATGTGCATGCATCGTTGTTTTAGTTTTTTGCCGATCGGAGCTGATCGTGCCGGCGGACGCGGACACCGCTCGAGCGGCATGCTTGTGCGGGCAAGTTGGTAAAGTCGGAGAAAGCGCCTATGAAAAGGTCTCGTGCATGCTGTTGTAGGCCGCTCGTTGCGTGGGGCGTTCTCACGCTTGTGCATCTTCCATCTTGCAGTCCAATCCGTCGGAGTAGTCAAGTTGGATCGGAGTCCGATCAGCGCAAGGGCGCAGTCGCCGGAAAGCTCGAGAGCATGGAGATGCACTCAGAAAAGGTGGTCGGACGGAGTTGTATTCAGTTCCGGGCGAGCCGCCGCTGCCATTACAGCATGCGGACATGACCCTTGCTTGCTCGTCTTGCGGCCACCATCGTGGCCATCATCATGTAGCCTAGCGCGGTGGCGTAGGTCATATGTCATCGAGTCTTTGACTCTGGAGGATATGGAGACCAAGGCATCGTGCATGTTAGCCGATGATTGGATATTGTCGATGCGTATGCTCTTGAGCTGGGCAATGGATCTGTGGCCACCCTGGAATAGCGATTTCAAGAGAGCGACGGCTCCGGGATGCAAATGGGGCAAAATGCCCATGTAGTTCCCGAGCAGCACGACGTCGGAGACAAAGGTGTTTGGTGTGTGACATCTAGCCGTAGCGAAAATTTAGAGGTCGGCGGCGGTGCGGACGGCTGGTATGAGCGTCGAGCTGTACTTCAGCAGGTCGACGGCAATTGTAGATAAACGTAGCCGACGCGGCTTGTTGGATGGTTGGCTCGGTCCAACCTGCTGGTTGGGACGTTGTACAGTTGTGGTCTTCAGAGTATGCATGGAGTTGTAGTTGCCGTGCTTGCAAAGAGCTCGACGATGCCAGGCGGAGGAGCTGCTGTGTTTTTTCTCGAATACGCAAAAGACTTGCGCATCATTGTATTTAAGAAGGAGAGTTTTTACAAATTTTCCCGGGGTGGCCACAAGATTGTAAACACGCTCCGCCACCCTCGGTTTGGATACATAAGGGATTACTCACGCACTAATCATACTTGCTTGCGCGCCACGGCGTCGAACCCAGCGCTCATGCGCGGCTCCCGCGGCGCCGCCGCGTCCTCCGTCGCTTCTCCTCGTCGGGGAAGAGCTCGCGGAGGGCCTGGGCGTCTCCGGGTCTCCCCTTGAACATCTCGTCCAGCCTTCGCCCCTCCTCCGTGGGGTGTGCCTGAATCACCCCGAGGCGCTGCATGGCCGGGACCTCGCCCCTCTTGGAGACGGGGATCTTGGAGAGCGGTTGTGCCGCAATTCTCCCGCTCCTCCCGTGTGGCATCTTGGCGAGGGGGGAGGGGGGGAATCGGGCACCGGCCGCGGCAACAACGGAGTGGTCGCCTTCTTGAAGGCGCGCGGCAGCGAAGTTCTTCGGCGGGCCGTGAAGGAGCCGGACTTGCCGGCCGGGGAGGTCCCCGTGGCCGGGCGTCGTCGGCGTTCCCCGCCCCACGGTGTATTGGCGTACGGGCTCCCCGCTCGCTCGACGGATGATGGCTCCGGCAGTAGCAACTCGTCGCCGGTGTGGCCGAAGGCCCCCGGTGCGAAGCCGGGTGGACCGTCCTCGAAGTCCTCACCCCGGCGGCCGAGGAGGGCCGGTGTGCCGTTCGCCACCGAGCTCTCTCCGTGGTGAATCGGTGTAAGAGGTGGCTCCTCGATCGGCGCATCGATGACCGGCTCCTCCTTAGCCCGGCCTGGAACACTGCGCACGTCCGGTGCACGTAACCCGGCGGCCCCTCCGCGAGGTCCTCGCACCGGTGCCCGAGTAGCGTGAGCGTGCCCCCGGGCCGCGGTGTCCTCTTCCGTGTCGGCCATCGTAGCGTCCACAACCACGGCGTCCACGACCTGGGCGCTTGTGAGATGCCCCCGCGATCCGAGGCGTCCCCGGCCGACCACCGCCTCGGGGTATCCGCGTCCATGGGCGACTCAAGGCTCCCCGCCGAGTGGCCCATGTCTGCGTCCTCCCGCAACATCGGCTCGGGCACCACATCGTCCTGGACCCCCGGTTCGTCCTCCTGGACCGCGAACCCGAGGCCATCGGCGTCCCCATCCGGGGCGAACACTTGCGGCGGCCCCCTCCCGAACAGTCGCCCAGGCGTCCTCAAGCCCTGGCGAGGTGTCCGGCCGGAACTCCCCCTCCTCCCAGTCTGCCACGGGTGACTCCAGGCTCCCCGCCGAGTCACCTGCGTCCACCGAGTCCTTCGTCGCCTCCTCAGGAGATGAGGTGACCACTGCGACGGGGGGTTCGGGCTGTGACACGCGAGGGCGCCACACCTGTCGCGGCGTCTTCGTACGGTCGGCCCTTCCGCGGCCGGCGCGACGTCCACGACGTCGCGCGCGGCGCTGCCGGTTCGACTCCGGCGTCGTGGCTCCCGAAGCAGAGCGAGCGGCGGTCGGCGCGGCAAGAGGTGGCCGCATGTGTGTGCTCGCCGCCCCGGCCCTCTGCTGCGGTGGCTGGATCGGTGGCCCTTGGCGGTCGTGTGCCACCGCAACCTCCCGGTGTCGGGCCACCACCTCCGCCATGGTTGGCTTTATGCCGTCCGCGCACTTCTGGTTGGGGCAGGTGATGATGAAACCCTCGGGGCACCGTCGGATCTGCAGCCTCCCCGGCTGGATCCCGATGGCCGTAGAAACCGCGGCCTGGATGACGGCGATACCCGCGTCAGGGCCGCGCCTGGCGGTGACATCGGCGCCGACGTCAGAGGAAGGCGGGGGCGACGGGGCCGGCCCCTGCGCACCCACGTTCGTCCCCGGAGAGCGACGCGGCGGTGGTGAGCGGCCCCCGGCATGCCCCGAGCTTCCAGGGTTCGGTCTCCGCTTGGACTTAGGAGCGCGGCCGGCGCCCGTGCCCCTCCGCCCGGAGGACGAACACGTCCCAGGAGGCCTAGCGCAGTCACGTGCCCGGTGGTTGAGCCCATGGCAGTTCCAGCACCGGGGCTCCCGCTTGCACGTCGCGATCTGGTGCCCCGTTGCAGCGCAGTTGAGGCACCGTCCCTCGACGTCCCACCTGCGCCTGCCGGCGGCTGGAGGCTGGCGCGCGTTCCGGGCCGGCCTCGCCGCTGCCTCGCGCGCTGCGGCCATCGGAGGTGGCTTGCGTGGTAACACCTCACGCCAGCCGTCGCTGTCTGGAGGGGAAGCCCGGCGGTTGGAGCCGAGCCGTCTGGACGCCTGGACCCGTGGCTCCGGGTCCGGGCCGAGCCTCCGAGGGGCCGGCACGCGGGAGGCGGCCACCGGGCCGAGCCGCCGTGGGGCCGGAGCCCTCGGCTCCGGAGACGGCCCGAGTCGTCGACGCGCGTTGACCCTGTAGGCCGCTGTAGAGGAGGTCTTGGGTGCATTCGACGCACTACCGGCCGCCTGCTCCCGACGCGCGCGGTGGCGCCGCCCACGCCGGCGCCGCGGCACGCCCTCGCCGGCATGCGGCGTCCCGTGGGCCGGGCCCCCGAGTGTCGTCGACCCGGCTTTGGCCGAGGACTCCCCGTCCTCAAGGCCACGTGCCGGGCGGTCCTGCGCGGCGGGAGAGCTCACCCGAGCCGAGGTCTCCCCGACCTCAAGGACACGGATGGGTTGGGCTGGGACGAATAGGTGGCGCGGCATCCCGTAGGCCGGCTCGTCGTCGTCGGAGCAGTCGGTGAGGTCGCCGTCAGCCCATCGCACGGTCTTTGGCCGCCCCGCGGAGGGGAAGAAGGGGTCCGCGAGTGGGGAAAGGGCGTTCCCCAGCACGGGCGGCGGCGGGGTCGCCAGCAGCCCATCAGCGGGGAACGCGCTGCCCGACGGCGTCGTGACACCCGCCCCCTCCTTGGCCGAGGTCTCCCCGACCTCGAGGCCAAGGGTCGGGTGGGTTGGCATTTCGTCGAGCACGCGGTGTGCGCGCAGCATCCGGCTTCCAGCGTCCACCATCTCTGTGGCCAGCGCGCCGGGCGACGGTGGTGGCGGGGAGGTAGGGGAGGAAGCCGAGGAGGAGGCGGCGCCCGCGCCCGCAGGGCCCCTGCCGGTGTCGGGTGCGGCCAGCGGCGCGCTGCAGGAGGCGGAGCAGACCTGGCGGGCGGCGTCCATGCCCGCGGCACCCGCGCCCGCGGCAGGCGGCGGTGGCGCGCTGCAGGAGGCGGCGGTGGTGGCGGCGTCCGAGGCCAGTTTCCCGGCGGCGGGGGCGGCCCCGTGGCCGGAGCTTGACCCGCCGGCGGCGGCGCCGGCCGGTCCCATGGCAGGCGGCGGCGGCCCTTGCGCCGGCGCGCGCACGGAGGAGGTTTGGCCGCCCGCGAGGGGGGCGCCCGTCACTCCGGCCACCGGCGCCGCATCCTTGGAGCTCGCCGCATCCATGGAGGTCGCCGCATCCTTGAAGCTCGCCACAGAGCGCCGTCGGGGTGGGGGAGGAGAGAAGCAGAGGAGGAGCTGGGGTGGGGAGGGGGAGGAGTTGGCCGTGGAGGGACCTAGGGCGGGAGGGCGAGGGGGCCGCCGGCGCCGGAGCAGCGCCCGGCGGCGGCGGCGGCGCGGGTTGGGAGGCGGCCGCCAGGGGCGCGCCCCTTTTTGTGAATCTTAATTCTGATTTTGTCTTGTTGCCGGAGCTGCTGTGTTTCTCGCATATCAGCCGTGACGGCCCGGAGCTAGAGAGCTCGACGGTGCAAGGCACACTCTGAGAGTGGTTTAGCATGATTGACGTGTTGTCATGTCGTCGTTGAAGTCGAGCAGTGTGATCGGCTTGATGTTGCCGTGGTTGGGTAGACGAACACAGCCTATCCGACATGGTCGGAGCGAGCACTCGCAGAATCATGATGTAACTCGACGAAATCCACTGCGCATTGGACAGCTCGGTGTGGTCGCACAGCTAGATCGACTGGTCCGGCGTATATACTTGAAGGACGAACAACGACGAACATGATTGTGTCCGTATCATTAGTTCTTGGACGATCGTGACGTTGTAGTGACGTGTGCTGATCCGTTCCCCTATAGTTGGCCCTTGTTTGCTGGCTCGGCCATGCAAGTAGGAGTAGGACTCCGTTGTCATCACGTGTGCTTGACGGCAGCACCGTGCCCGACTTGGATGTGGAGCGAGGCGTCGTGGACTCATTGCCGTGCCTCTGTGATCTTCATGGACTGGTCGGCGTAGGAGCACGTACGAGGCCATCAGGTGCTAGACCAGCTCGAACTGCTGTAGATCATTACGTCAAGTCTTTGACTCTGGAGGACACGGAGGCCAAGGCATCATGTATGTCACCATGCCTGGTGGCTCCTAGCCGATTGGATCTTCAGAAGATCAGGCTTCGTCTCGCCTCATGACGCCGCTGTACTTGGCGGAATCATGTGTAGGATCGACATGACAGCTCGTCGTGACTCATGAGGTCGACGACTCGAATGACTCGCTTGTAGCTTGACATGGACGAAGAGTAGATGCGTCGAGTCCGAGGGCACCACGGGCCGTGGCATGGTGCTCGATCGGCTTGCTTGTTGGCCGAGGGCAACATGCATGCAGGCTTCCTGGCCTCCGATGCCGCTGTCGGTCGCCATCTTCTCGTAGATGTAGATTGATCTAAACTCTTCCCTCCCGACTTGCTAGAGCTCGACGATGCCGGGCGGAGATGCCGTTGCGTGCCTCGCGTAGCAGCCGTGATGCTCGGAGCTAGAGAGCTCCACGATGCATAGCGTACTCTGGGAGTAGTCTGTAAAGTATATATATATGACGAGCGATGCACTACAGGAAATCGTGGGTTTGCCGACAGCTTAAAGCTGTCGGTGAAGCCCTGATTCCTGTCGGCAAAGGGTTTGCCGACAGGAATTCCCTATTCCTGTCGGCAAACCGCTGTCGGCAAAAATCCTGTCGGCAAACAGGACTTTGCCGACAGGAATCAGGGCGCAGTCGGCGTACTTTCGCCGACAGCCACGTGGTCTGTCGGCGAAGGAACAACGCCGTCAACTCGGCTGCCGTTCGCTTCGCCGACAGCCAGGGCTGTCGGCAAAGTCAGGGTTTTGCCGACGCCCGACGGTTTGCGGCAAAGTCGTCGGGCAAAGTCGGGGTTTGCCGACGGCCAGTCAACATGGCTGTCGGCAAAAGGTCAATTTGCCGACAGCCCAGGTTGACCCGGGCGTCGGCAAACTCCTCTTTGCCGACGCCCGGTCCACAAGGCTGTCGGCAAAGCCCCTGCCAAGGCAGTCGGCAAACTCCCGCCGTCGGCAAAAATTGCACAGCTTTGCCGACAGCTATGGCCAAAGCTGTCGGCAAAGCTGGAATTTTTTTTTTTGCTGTTTCATTGCATTCGAACCACATTTATAGCATATATATACACCACAGATCACATCTATAACAACAATATAGCATATAAACCGCATTTCATCATCGGATTCGATCTCAACATGAATCCACACATGAACATTATCAAATCCATCGATAAATGTCCGAAATACACATAACGTTGCGAAACAAGTGCATACATGTCCAACATACATATGGATGTCCAACATACATGTCCAACAAGTCCTACAAGTCCAACATAAGGGCGAAAGGGTCTAACATGTATCCTAGTCGAGAAGATGGAGGCAAAGGTACCTAGCTCGTCACCGAGTACCCCCCACAGGTCCTCCTCCTACAAAAAGAGATAAAAAGATTAGTATCCACTCAAAAATTCGGCAGCACCTCCCCTGCACGGGGAGGTTCCAAGACCTGCAAAAAATATGGCACGAAGGCCGATATACACAGCGGCACAAAGGCCGACAACCATCGCGGCACGAGGGCCGACAAGTAGTTAAAGGAGGCAAACGTACCTAGCTCGTGGCGCCGTCCCCAGGGGTCCCATCGCCCCCACCTTGCTCCCACGAACCCCACCCTGCCTGTGGTGGTGCCTGTGGGAGGTCGATTCGATCGGGTGCTTACCTGGAGGCCGTAGCGTCGGCGACGAGCGCGCGCGGGAGGCACGGGCACCGGCGGCGGGAACCGGAGCCCCGGAGGAGGGCGGGAACGGCGGGAGCGAGCTTTTGGGACCTCACCTCACCTCACCAGGACGGGAGCTTGCTTCCCTGTCGGCAGGCGGAGCCGCGGCGCGTGCGTGCGGTGGGGCGAGAGGGACGGAGGATGGAGACGGTCGCGGTCCCCTGCCTCGCTGGCGGCGCGCGAGGGCCGACGGGTCGCTGGCGCGGGCCGCCTCTGCGCCGGTGTGCTCCTCGAGCGGCGACCGAAGCGGGGCGGCGCGGTCGGGGACGGGCCGCGTTCGTGGCCTTCACGGGCGACGTCGACGGGCGGCTGAGGTGCGGGCGGGGCGGGCGGGTGGTCGGGCGGCGGGCGGGCGAGGAGTGCGCGGGGCGGGGCGGGGCGGGAGGTCGGGCGGCGGCGGTCGCGCGTTGGGGATGGGGCGGCGGCGGCGGTCGCGGTGGGGATGGGCGGGAGGATGGGGTGCGGTAGGGTTTTAGTTCATGGGCCGGCCCGTCATTTTTTTTTTTAATTTTGGACCGATTTGCCGACAACCCCGGCCGGCCACTGCCTGTCGGCAAACAATTTTCCTTTTTTTTTATAAAAATTTTTTTACGACCCGCCGACCTGCCGGCTGTCGGCAAACAATTTTCCTTTTTTTTAAAAAAAAATCTTTTAATAACACCCGGCCCGGCCATTGTCGGCAAACAATTTTTCTTTTTTTTAAATCTTTTCGCCGACAACCCGGCCCCCGGCCATTGTCGACAAACAATTTTCCTTTTTTTAAAAAAAATCTTTTCGCCGACACTGACCCCGGCCGGTGTCGGCAAACAAGTGTTCTTTTTTTTTAAAAAAAACTTTTCGCCGACAAATTGACCACCTACTGACCGGTTTGTCGGCAAACAATTTTCCATTTTTTTTTTAAAAAATCTTTTCGCCGACAGCCCGGCCCAGCCGGCTGTCGGCAAACAAGTTTTCTTTTTTAAAAAAAACTTTTCGCCGACAGCCCTCCTGACAAGGCTGTCGGCGAACATTTTTTGCCGACTGCATCCAAGTGCAGTCGGCAAAGAAAGTTTCAAATTTTTGTTTTTTTAATCCGTTTTTTTTTGGATCCTGAGTAACACAATTACATCTCAAATTCAAAACTTGGGGATGTTTTGTGTTATTTAGCTATATTTTATTAATTTTTTTTCCTCACTTCAATTTTCCCGTATTATTCAAGTTTGAACTGCAGGTGCATGAAATAATGAAACTTTGGCCTTGGAAAAATAATATTCATGGTGGGGAGTGTGTTTTAAGGCCGTGTACCAACTCTCACCCAAAAGTTCCAAGTCCTTGTCCACATAACAAGAGGCTCCAGGATTGGTAAAAGTGTTTTTTAATTATATAAAATCCAATTGAAGTTGAAAAATCACGAAAATTGACGGAGTGTCGTGTTATAGCATGTGGAGGCTATGGAAAAAATTTGAAAAAGTTTAGAGCAAGTTGCAGCGTCACATGCTCAAAAGCCAGACAACTCCACATGTGATCACAAGATGTGTGGAGTTGTCTGGGTTTTAAGCATGTGACGCCGCAACTTACTCTAAACTTTTTCAAATTTTTTTAATAGCCTTCACATGCGATAACACGATACCCCATCAAGTTTCATGATTTTTCAACTTTGTTTGGATTTTATATAATTAAAAAACACATTTACCACTCCTGGATGGTCGTGTTACGTGGACAAGGACTTGAAACTTTTCGGTGAGCGTTGGTACACGGCCTTAAAACACACTCCCCACCATGAATATCATGTTTCGAAGGCCAAATTTTTGTTATTTCATGTACCGGTTAGCTCAAATTTGAAAAATGCGGAAAATTCAAGTGAAGGAAAAAAATTAACGAAATATAGCTAAATGTTTCCAAAAAGGCCCAAATTCAAACTTGTGATTGTAAACAATGTATCTAGGCAACAAAAAAATTTTGAAGTCAAAATTCGAAAAAAAAAAATGTTTGCCGACAGCATCGAGTTGCTGTCGGCAAAGAGCATAGTTTGCCGACAACGATAACCAACGGTGGTCGTCGGCAAACCCTGGACTTTGCCGACGGCGAGACAATGGTCGTTGGCAAACCCGTCTTCGCCGACAGCTTGGGGAGGCTGTCGGCAAACTTTGCGACAGCCCTAACGGCGTGGTCGTTGTCGGCGAAAAACGGCGACGACGCCGTTTGGTCGAGCTGCTTCGCCCGGCCTTTGGTTTGCCGACAGCCTGGCTGTCGGGAAAAACCATCTTCGCCGACAGCCTGTGTTCGCCGACAGCCCGTGGGTCTGGGGCTGTCGGCGAAGTTGAATTTGCCGACAGCGGTCTTCGGCTGTCGGCAAACAGCTGGTTCGCCGACAGCCCAGATCCTGGCTGTCGGCAAACCCCTGGGCTGTCGGCGAACAGCCGGATTCCTGTAGTGATGGAATATTCAATTAACACATTGATACTTAGCTTCGTTATCGGAGACATGTTGTTGTGGCCGAGCAGAAGTGTCGCCGTGGTCGAGTAGACAGGCGTAGTGTCCGAGGAGATGCATGCAGTTCGGGAGGTACCGACGAGCTCAACGTGGTCGGCATGTCGGTGAGGCGTGAACGCCGTGTTCGATTAAATGGATGTCGATGGGTCGGTCGTCTGGAAGCGTAGTAGATCGACGATCAATTGATGCTGCCAAGTTTCTGGCAACAATACTCATGTATGTAGATATCCATGCCATGACGCGTTGCTGAAAGACTTCAGCCGTGGGAGATCTGAGTCGCCATGGACGACGTCGACGAGTTGCCGGCCTGACGATCTGAGATTGATCCCGGAACCTGGTCGGCCAGTGTTTGTTGTTGAAGACGTGTCGTCGTTGTGGCTGAGTAGATGTACATGGCTTGGCAAGGCTACCGACGATTCGATGTGGTTTGCTGGGTAGCCTCGGACATCTCGACCTGGACGGGCAAGGTCGACCTCGATCGTCATGGAGATGTGGAGGAGCGGCAACGAATCTCCGTGGTCTGTCCTTGGCCCGATCGGAGTTTGGCGTCGCAATTCAGCATCGAGTTCGATGTTCCCACAAGTCGCGAACGATCTGCTTGCCGACGAGATGGAGGCCACCATTGCAAGGCGATGTAGAACGACGACGATCGGATCTGTGTGTATATGGCTCGTGCGTATGTACAAACATACACATGACTCCATGGGTGTATTTTTACTTGTCGTCGGAGATTACACGGCATACGTACGCGTAGGCATGCATGGCCTTCCTTGCTTTGCCTCTGATGCATCCTCGATGGCGTTGGAGTCCGACCAGCGTCGGGGGCGTGGTCGCTCTCTGAACGTATCCGACCGAACCGGAGGCAGGTCCTGGTCGAGCCGTAATTACGGAGATGGCGTCTTGCATGAAGCCACGTAGTGAGACTCCTAGCAGATTGGATCTCGCCGTGGGCTACCACTACCGGATCCACATCTTTTGCCGATGGCTTGAAGCCATCGGCAAAACAATAAAAGCCATCGGAAAAGAGGTTGCCGATGGCAAAGTGACGTGGCCATCGGCAACCTCCCATCGGCAATAAAGTCGTCGGAAAACATTTTTTTGCCGATGGCCACGTCACTTTGCCATCGGCAAACTTTTCCGATGGCCGTGGCCCCCATCGGCAAACCATGCCACGTCGG
Organism: Themeda triandra; assembly: GCA_018135685.1. Lineage (NCBI taxonomy): Eukaryota > Viridiplantae > Streptophyta > Magnoliopsida > Poales > Poaceae > Themeda > Themeda triandra. The sequence goes on along the minus strand of JAENPR010000167.1, from coordinate 327,273 downwards.
CCGCCCCGCCGTCGGGCGACGGCGGGTTTGCCGATGGGCGACGCCACGTGGCCATCGGCAAACAACTATGTTTTCCGATGGCCACGGCCGTCGGCTTAATTTTTTTTTTTTTAAGAAAATCATTTCCCGATTTTTTTTGCCGATGGCCGTGGCCATCGGCAAACTTTGGTCATTTTGCCGATGGCCTCGGCCATCGGCAAATCTGGTGTTCCACGGGCCAAATTCCCCCGGGTTTGCCGATGGCCGGCCATCGGCAAATCTGGGAATTTTTTTTTCCTTTTTTCCCTGTTTTCTTCCATTCCCAGCACATTTAATCACGAGCATGTTATCACAAGCAATATATAGAACATTCATCACATATATGCGCAATAATACGCCATTTCAAACATAATATAGCATCAAATCCATGTCCATGCCTACAAATCCATATGACAAGTCCAAATGCATCCATACAAGTCCTACATCGGCCAAACATGTCCGACGTGACACAACAAGGTCCAAAATAAGGAATAGAAGCTACCTAGCTCGTGGCGCCGTCCCCTTGGGTCCCCGAGCCCCCAGAAGCCTCCTCCCACGCAGGCCAACTCCCCTGCGGCTGCGGCTGCTGCTGCTGCTGCTGCCACGAGTACTGCCAGTGGCCGAGCTGCTGAGGGAACTGAGACGGCCCGGGCTGCGGCTGCGGCGGCCACGAGTACCCCTGCGTCGGTGGAGGTGTCGGGACGAACGGCTGCGTGAGGAGGCTCTGGAAAGGACCCCAACCGGGCTGTGGAGGAGGAACCTGTGGAGAAGCACCCGCTGGAGGGCTAGCACCTGGAGTTGGGTTCGAACCCTCCGACGTGTGCGCAAAAAGACCAAGTGATGGAATTAGTACCTGCGGACTGGCATCACAAGCTAAAGCGATAGGCAATGTAGGGACTCACCGGACGAGGTGCCAGAAAAGGCGGCAGTGGAGGAACTGGTGGTGGAGCGAAGAAAGCGGCTGGAGGCTCACCCATTCCCATGGCACGCATGTGCTGGGACATCTGCGACCACGCCTGCTGGTAGTGCAGCGCAACCGAGGTCGCGTGCTCCTGATAGGCAAGCGCCATCTGCTTCTGGTTGGCTAGCACCTCCTGGACCGTGGGCTGCAATATTACACGAGCATGGTGGATTGTATTTGAAGGCAAGGTACATTATTTGTGAAACGGTCGAACGACGAATGAAACTCCACTTACCTGAAGACCCGCGATCTGCTGCGCACTGCTCGGCTGCCGAGGCGCTATGGGGACCCGCGGTGCGCCCCCATGCTGGTCTTCCTTGCGGATCTCGGTCGTCGGGACGGAGAGGACGGGTCAATGGCGCTGTGGGCCATATAGAACCGGCCGTGCTTTGCTTCCCTCCTCCCAACCTCATCACGAGCTTAGGGTCTATGGGCTCGGCGGTGACGTCGTAGGTGTCGCCATGGGCCTCTCGAGCTGCGGCGGCGTACTTGGTGAGCTTGTCGTACACGGCCGGGCTGGTGTATTTCTCGGCCCGTCCGAAGAGCTGTACGTGGTGGAGGGCGCTTTCGGCTGGGCCCTTGTGAGCAAGGGCCCACCCCATGTACTCGTTGATGGGCGGCTGGTCGGGGTGGTGCTCCCTCTGCGAGAAAAACAGAAAACATGGTTACAAGTAGAGATATATGAAATCCGGCGCTATAAGAAATGGTTGAACACAAGCATACCCATGTTTCCATGAACTCGGCGAGGTTACGGCTCCCCGGTGGTGTGAGACCCCGGACCTCGCCATCTCTTCCAAGCGCTTCGCCCGACGTGCTCTGTGCTCCACGTACGCCGCCGGCGTTTGCCACCCTCGACAATCGCACGCCGGCGGTCGGCGTACTTGCTGCACCGGCCCGGAGGTGTGCGCATGACATTCAAGTATTAGATCTTCCGGATAATGAGTTGAATGTGTCACATAAGGAATCACGGCGGATGTTTTCCTACTTATTTACACCGCATGTCTTGCTCCTCGGTGAGGTCGGTCTCCGGCTCACATATCATCTCCCTGGCTGGGTCTTATCCACCTTCAATCCCCCGAAGTTGGCGTAGTAGGAGATGACGGCACGGGTGTGTGCCTCGTAGAACATGTCCTTGATCCGCAACTCGCACACCTTGTCCCGATGCCGGTCCGCCACATTGGGGTCCTGCCCCTCCGCCAACCTATAGTACAAGCGCACACGAGGCATCAAACATCATTCCATTGTTTGAGAAAAGTCCAACAAATACGTAGTATTGAGATATGCGTTGCGATTGAAAGACTCACCCGGAAGCGCTTCTTGATCTTCTCGGCGAGGACTTCCCCATGTGCGTCCTTGATTAGGAAGTAGTATGGCCATTTGTCGGGCACGATCGTCCTCCCCTCGATGGTGACCAAGCCGGGGAAGTTTGCCTTAATCACTCGCCCCTGGATGCTAGTGACATGGGGCGAGGACTTCTGGCCGACACCTTTCTCCAGCCACTGCACAAGCACAACAATTGTTAGTATGCAGTTTTAATTCGAAAATGAAATAAGAACAAGTATAGAAATCAACAATGGACACTTACGTCCCGAGAGATCACGATCTGCGGGCGGTCCTCGGGCGCGGCAAGTGCTCGGGGAGCCTAGCGGGCCCGCGGCTGGAAGGGCTTCTTCGCGGGGCTGTGGAAGCCGAGGTGCTGCGGTCTCCTCCTCCTCCTCGTCGTCGTCACCACCGCCGCCGCCGCCGTCCTCCTCTCGTCGTCGTCGTCGCCACCGCCACCGCCGCCGCCGTCCTCCTCCTCCGTCGTCGTCGTCGTCACCACCGCCGCCGGCACAAACGGCCTCGTCCTCAAACGGCCTCATCCCGGCGGTCCTCCGCCGACTCCCACCCCTGGCTGGTCGACGGCTCCACCTCAAGCTCCTCGTCGTCCTCCTCCTCGTGGTTGCCGGCCTCCACGTGCTCCTCGTGGTGGGCGGCCTCCACGTGGTCTGGCTTTGGGCCCGAGGTGCATGTACCTGGACTGACGTTACGTCGGCGCGACCGTCCTCCGCCTGGCATTTTGTCGAGTGCCCGCAATGACAAAGATTAAAACGTTAGTATTAGTAGATTGCGAGTACTTGTAAAGAAAACATAAATGTAAGGTAATATAAATAACGGTATCAATATTACATGGATTAGAAACTATCTCCGCAAACGGCAATATTCTTTGGCGCGCTCATCCTCGTCATCGATCTTGTCGTCATCACTATCAATATTGTCGAGCTCTCTTAAGTCCTCATCATTAGGCGCCACATGTTCCCCAACTTCTACATCGCGTCGCGTCTGCCGAGGCATCTAGGATTCTTAAGTCCTCGGCATCGTGCACCTCATCACCCTCGTCCTCATCGATGTCGTTGTTTACTTCCATACTCATCAACGAATCAATGTCTATCTCCAACTTACCTTCTAGCCCCTCGGGTTGATAGAACTCATCTCGCCCTTGGGTCAAAGTTGTAATCATCATCGTTCGGGACCGCCGCTTTACCACGTGGCGTACGAACTGCACAAGGCTCCAACCCGCAAGGCGCTTGTCATTCTGGTTTGCCCATGGGAGGTAATAAACTTGCTTGGCGTCTCGGTTAGCCACAATATAGACATCGTCTCCTCCATATTTGGAATCTGTCGGTTTCGACTTGCCCAATCTTAAGGTCCTTTTTTGTGACCTGGGGATCGAACCAATGGCATTTGAACATCACAGGTTTACAACCTAGGAACTTGCCAAAGTCAAGCTCCAATATCTGTTTGACTATGCCGTAATAGTCCTTTCCATCCGTGCTTGGGAGTCCGAACTCCGGTGCACGTGGTTTTTAGATTGCCCCGTTTCTCTTCGTAGCTTCTCGTGCGAAACCGATAGCCATTCACGTCATAAACGTCGAATGACTTGACATGTCGATCGAAGGTTTGGCCCACACATCTCAATGCGGGGCTCATTTCCGCATCACAATTAGCACTTTGCACGGTTAGGACAGGTGGATAGTTAAGTTAATCGCTCATAGGAGCAAAGTGGAATCGAGGTTAGGTAGATAGTTACCTTTTTGCTGAACCAATTGACGAAATCGGGCGTATTATGTCGAGAAGATGGTCTTTCTCATTCTCGGTAGGAGCCCTACTTTGCAGCTCCGGTGTTCATTAATAAAGTCCCTGGAGAAACAATAGACAAGAGGGGTCGGATCAATAGGTGGAGGATAGTGGCGACGTATGGAACAAGCTCATCGAGAACTTACTCTTGATAATCAATCGTTTCCTCAAGGTTCAACAACAAGTACATCATGATAGTGTGCCACTCATCATGCCGCAAGTAACGAGGGTCCCTGCTCCTGCTCTTCCGAGATCCCCTCGAAAAGGCCGAGAGTGCATGAATTCTCGTCGATGTTGTAACGAGGGATTGGATCTCGTGGTCTCGTAAGTTTCTCGGTATAGTACGCTGTGTGCATGTGGACACCTCCTCCGAATGAATGCCTCTGCCCACGAAGCCTCAATTTTGGCTTTATTTTTACACTTTTTCCGAAGAAGCTTTAGACACCTCTCGATTGGATAGCACCAACGGTCTTTGCACGGGCCCCCCAACCGTGCCTCCCTTGGTAGGTGCAAAATCATATGCTGCATGGACGGGAAGAAGCCCGGTGGAAATATCATCTCCAACTTGCGAGCAACTTAGGTGCAGCCTCCTCCAGTTCAAGACAAACGTCCCGAGACAACTCCTTGGAACAAAGGCTGGCGGAAGAAAAAGCTCAACTCTGCCAGGACGCGCCACACCGGCTCGGGTAGGTATCCCCGGGTCATCGCGGGGAAGGAGCCGCTCAATCCGGATGTGGAAGTCATGACTCTTCATCCCTAAGACTTTGCCGGTCGGCAAGTTCACTCCCCGGCTCAGATTCGCCGCATACCCATCAGGGAACCTTAGCTTCGACAACCACTCCAGTGCTTCCTTCCTATGCGGCCTTTTCGGGATGTAATCGGCCGGGCCCTTCTTCCATCTCTTGCACTGGCGCGGGGGTCTTCATCACTAGATTTGGTCTATCGCAAATCGTTTCAATGTCCATCTAGCCTTAACATTGTCCTTTGACTTCTTGCCAATGTCCGGGAGTGTTGCCCAAAGTGCCTCGGCGATATTCTTTTCGTGTGCATTACATCGATGTTGTGTGGAAGAAGAAGGTGCTTGTAGTAGGGAGCCTAGTCAAGCCCGATATATGAGTCCACATGTGGTCGGTACCATATCCTTTGAAACCACCATTGTCATCAATTTCGAGAGCCTCTATCTGTGCAAGGATGTCGGTGGGCTCTTTTCCTTAGGGATGGGGCCGGTGACTTGAACACCTTTCGTGAAGTGCTTTTTATCAAGTCTCAGTGGATCGTCCTCCTTTAGGAATTGACGATGTTTGTCGAAAGAAGAATACTTGCCACCCTTGGCCAGCCAGGTGAACATCACATCTGCCTTGCATGTTGGGCAAGGGAACTTCCCGTGAACACACCACGCGCTGAACAAGCCATACGCCAGGAAGTCATGCATTGAGTACTGGTACCACACATGCATCGTGAAGTTCGTCTTCGTAGCTCGGTCATACGTCAGTACCCCCTCATCCCAAGCTTTCTGCAATTCATCCCACACTGGCTGCATGAACACACCCATTTTGTTGCCTGGGTGTCCGGGTATTATCGCGTCAAGAACACGTTCTTGGGGTCGAACATGACGCCGGGGGAAGATTGAGGGGATCACAAACACGGGCCAACAAGTGTACGGGGCCGCCATCATTCCAAACGGGTTGAACCCATCATTTTGCCGGCGCTACGCGTACATTTCGAGCCTCCTCGGCCATGCGAGGATTCATGGTATCAAAGTGCTTCCATGCATCACCATCCGCCGGGTCTTGCATCTTGTCACGTATCTTTTGCCATTCTTGTGCCAAGTCATTTGTTTCGCGGACTCCTCTGTCATGTCTTGCCGTTGCAGCCTCGGTAGTCTTGGAAGGTGTCGTATGACCATCTCGGGGATCTTAGACTGTTTCTTAGTGCCATCACTTGCCTTCTACCTCCACGTACCTAGAGGCTTTGCACTCCGGACGGTGTGTTGCTGCCTCGTGGTCTCCCGGAACAGGACACACCCGTTCTTACAAGCTTGGATCGGGCGATAAGGCATCTTGAGTGCACGAAGGAGCTTCGTGACTCGGTCGTGTTTTTCGGCAGGCAGTGCTCCTCCGGAAGCAGCCCGCCAACAGTTGCCAACACGAGATCAAAACCTTCCCGACTGATGCCCAGTGACGACTTCAACCCAATTAGGCGTGAAATGGCATCCAGTTTAGAAATGCGGGTCTTCTCGTGAAGGGGCTCCTTTGCCGCCTCCATCATGTCGTAGTACGCCTTTGCGGTCGCCTCTGGATCTTCTTCCACCACCTCCAATCCTTGAACGGCTTCAACGTCTTCAAGCAAGTCTGCCATTCCGGCATCTTGATCAAACCCCTCGAGGTCCGGTCTCACCACCGCCTCCGTAACCCGTTGGGGTTCCCCATGGAGGATCCAGCGGGTATAGTTTGGAACATACCCGTTCGCCCAAATATCATTCCTCATCTGCCGTTGCTCTTTCCTTGTCTGGTTCTTACACTTGCTACAGGGACAAAACACCCGAATCGCCCCTTTAGAAGCTGGGCCAAATGCCTTCTCCAGGAAGTCCCCGGTCCCCTTAACCCATTCATTGGTCTTGTCTTTGAATCCCGTGTACATCCACTCACGGTCAGCCATCCTCTGTCATGCGCCAACGTAAGCGAGTAATAAGACCAACATCTGCATCTACAAGGCGTTCCTACCATCTAATAGGTGAAGGATAGGTCCTAATCCCACCCGAGGATGCGTAGATGAGGTTAGCTTCCATGCTCCGCTCCCGTCCGAGACGGAATTTCGGCAACACCTCCCCCGCTGTTCTCCCGATACACGTCCCGACGGGAGAGTGTGCATCCGGAGAACAACGGGGACGGGCGACGAAACTCCGACTCAAACGGGGGCGGAACATGGAAACTAACCCATCTACGCATCCTCGGGCTATCCAAAAACGTGGACAATCCGAAAGAGACACCGTCGCGAGATATGCACCGATCCGCATACCAACGACCGCGAATCTCTTTCGGACGGGAGACGCCTAACTCGGTTACGCAAAGTAATTACAAGAACTATAAGACACGAGAGGTGATTTATACCTAGGGTGGCGGCGCGCAGGTGCTCCAAGTACCCTCCGACACGTTCAACTCGCAATACAACAAAGACTTCACTATTAGTTGAAAATTTCGGCGGAACCTCCCCGTACGGGGAGGTTTCCAAAACTGCAAGAAAAGGGCGGCACGATGGCCGGCATCCACATTTCGGGCACGAAGGCCCATACATCCACAATTCCGGCACGAAGGCCGTCAACGACAAAAACGGCACGAAGGCCGTCAATCACATACACGGCACGAAGGCCGACAACGGAGGAGAAGGGTTATACCTTGGGTGCGGCGGTGGAGTCAAGCGTGGACGATGACGGGGCGAACGTCGAGGGTGGTGACACTCGCGTGGACGAACGGCAAGGGCGGGACAACGGTGATCGACGGCGATCGAGCCTCCTCCTCCTCCTCCTTCCTTCCTTCTCCCTCCTCCCTCCTCCTTCCTCCTCCTCTCTTCTTCCTTCTCCTCCCTTCTCCTTCCTCCTCCTCTCTTCTTCCTTTTCCTTCTCCTTCTTCCTTCTCCTTCTTCCTTCCCTCCTCCTCTCTTCTCTCCTTCTCTCCTTTTCCTCTTCTTCTCCTTGTCTTCCCCTTCCTCCTCCTCTCTACCGGCGCCGGACAACCAAGGTGGCGCCGGCCGGCGGCCCTCCCCTCGGCGGCGGCGGCCGAGGTGGCGGCCCGGCTCCCTCCCCTTCTCCTCTTCCTCTCCGGAGGGACGAGCGGCGGGGAGCTCCGGTGGCGGCCCCGCGCCCGCCGCTGCGCCGGAGGTGGAGGGCGGCCTCGGCGGGCGGCCAAGGTGGCGCCGCCGGCCAAGGTGGCGGGCGGGCCGCGCCGCTCGGGTAGCGGCCCCGCTCGGGAGCTGCGGGCGGCGCGGAGGAGCGGCCGGCCTCGGGCGGGCGGAGCGGCGGCGGCGTGGTGGAGGAGGAGCTGCGGGCGGCGGAGGAGCGGCCCGGCCTCGGGCGGGCGGAGCGGCGCGCGCGTGGTGGAGGAGGCGGCGGGCGCGGGCTGCGGCGGCGCGAGGTGCTCCGGCGGAGCTCCGGTGGCGCGGCGTCGCGGGGGTGGCGTGGCGGAGCGCGGAGCTGCGGTGGCGGCGGCGGGAGCTGCGGCGCGGCAATGGCGGCGCGGAGGCTGCGGCGCGCGCGAGGAGGTCGGGCGGGATGGGGAATGGGTTTAGGGTTGGGCCGGCCTCACCTCGGCCTTCTAGTTCCTTTTTTTTTAAAAAAAACATGTTTGCCGATGGCCGCGGCCAACGGCAAACCTTTCCACGTGGCGGCCTTGTATGGCAGGGGCCACCTACTTTGCCGATGGCAGGCCATCGGCAAACCCACTTTGCCGACAGCCATCCAAGGCCGTCGGCAAAGTTTGAATTTTTTTTGTTTTTTTGCCCCCAATTTTTTTCTGGTGCCTTCCTATACTACATAAAACCCACCTTAAAAATTTGGGACAATTTTGAACTTTTTAGCTATATTTCCTTAATTTTTTTGGTTTCTTTGAATTTTTCCCGCAACTCTAAATTTGAACTGCAGATACATGAAATAATGCAGACTTTTGATTCAAAAAATAATATTCATGATTCTTGGAGTATGTTGAGGCCGTATCCGGAGCTCGGGCATGAAATTACGGCCGTGTTGGCCTCGTAACATGGGTAGTGACGTCTTAGGAAAAGTGTTTTAAAATTCTATAAAATCCAAACGGAGTCCGAAATTGACCAAACTTGACGAGTTGTCTCGCCATCGCATGTGTAGTGTGTGGTAAAAATTTCAAAAAGTTTCGAGCAAGTTGTGACGTCGGATGGTCAAAACCCGGACATCTCCACATGTGATCACGGAGTGATCACATGTGGAGATGTCCGGGTTTTGACCATCCGACGTCACAACTTGCTCGAAACTTTTTGAAATTTTTACCACACACTACACATGCCATGCCAACACAACTCGTCAAGTTTCACAATTTCGGACTCCGTTTGGATTTTATAGAATTTTAAAACACTTTCCCGACGTCACTACCCATGTTACGAGGCCAACAAAGGTCGTAATTTCATGCGAGCACTGGATATGGCCTCAACTTACTCCGAGAATCATGAATATCATTTTTCGAATCAAAAGTGTGCATTATTTCATGTACTTGCAGTTCAAATTTTGAGGTGCGGGAAAAATTCAAAGAAACCAAAAAAATTAAGGAAATATAGCTAAAAAGTTCAAAATTGTCCCAACCTTTAGAGGTGGGTTGTATGTGAGGTAGTAAGACACCAGAAAAAAATTGGGAAGGAAAAACAAAAAAAAAAGGATTGTTTGCCGATGGCCTTGGAAAGCCATCGGCACAAAACTTTTGCCGATGGCCGGCCATCGGCAACCAAGGTGGGCCTGGGCGCTCCCCAGGCAGCCACGTGGCCAGGATTGCCGTTGGCCGCGGCCATCGGCAAATGGGGCAGTTTGCCGATGGCCTAACGGCCGCTGCCATCGGCAAACCCGACGGCGTCTGCCGCCGTCCGCTCCTGGCAAATCTTGCCGATGGGGAAGGTATGCCGATGGCACGGCCATCGGCAAAAAAAATCGTGGCCGATGGCTTTGTTTCGCCGATGGCCCGGCCATCGGAAAACAGGCCGATTGCCGATGGGCTGTTTTCGCCGATGGCCCGGCCATCGGCAATAATTTTTTTTCCGATGGCGTGACTTTGCTATCGGCAAATCATTTTTTTCGCCGATGGCAGATTCCTCTGCCATCGGCAACCTCCTGGGCCGTCGGAAAAAACGGCGTCTCCGGTAGTGTACGCCCGCCTCCAGGCCGTCGGTGGCGAAGTGCCGTCGTGTACTCGTCCTCGTCCCTCTGATCTTCGTGGACTTCTCGGCTCGGGAGCATGAGGCCGTCTGTTGCTAGATCGCAGTTGTGCTGGGCCGTCGAGATCGTGAGTTCGATGACCCTGCCGACTAGCAGCTTGGCGTCGGGATGTGTACCACCAATCCGTGCCGACGAGACTTCCTGGCAAAATAACCAGGCGCATATACATGCAAATACCAAGATATATGTGTATATCATAGATTAAATATTCAAAAATAAAATAATCGACTTAGCTTTTGCGGATCCGATCCACTGTCGCCGGAAATTATCCCATACACGTATACGCATGTGCATGGATATAGATCGATTTGCACCATAGTAGTAGTAGATGCGTTTACGCATGTACATATTGATGGGCTCACACGTCCGTGATCCAAAATTGGTTAGAGCTTTGCTTGTTGGAGTACGGCATTGTCACCGCAAGAAAGCTGCCGCCGGAAACCATCCAGGTCGTCATGGATGTTGTGCCGTGGTCGATGACCGCAGCTCTCAAACTCATCGATGAAGATTCCCTTGCAGGCGCCGCCGGGTTCGATCAGATCCATGCCTGGGGCCGGTCGTCCCGATGCCATGGGTGACGCTTGGCTGAATTTGGATCGGAGATGAAGACATCGAACATGATTCAGCACGTGAACCTTCTCTAGATCGGACGATGCGGTGACTTTGTTGTCGCTAGGACGCCTTCTCAATGGTAGCCCGTACCAGGGTTGCACGAGGCCGCCGCCAAGAACACGTCGTTGATCTTGAGGATGCCCGCCGCAGCAAGCTGAGTGGCCGCGGATGACGCCGTTGAAGTAAATTTCCATCTCGCTCGGGTTGAATCTACGCGCACATCACCTACCTGGCGCGCCACTGTCGACGAAATATCGGCGGCAGTCTACCTAGGGTATACCGACGGTAGTAGATTGATCGGTAGAGGTGCGCGTGATCGGGAACCAGACAGTTACAGAGACACAAGACACGAGATTTATACTATTACAATGTTGCACGGTGCACATTGTGTGCCGCACGTTTTCGTCTTGTGGATTGGGCCATCTTTGATGGCACGGCCCATGTCGGCCCGTGAGGGTATATGAGGTTTATGCCACCACACGCTCCGCAGAATCGCCCTACGGCGCTGCTGCAGCCTGCCGCCGCCGCCGCCGACGGCTGCTGTCCCAGGTCGACGTCCACGAACTCATCGCTCTCCTGGTGCTGGTGTGTTCCCGGCTGTAGCTAGCGGTTTCGGCGCGGTGGCTGCCGCCGGTTATGACATCATCTTCGATCACTCGCTCGTACGTCGAGGACACGGTTGAAGAGCTAGTAACAACACATACCCTTTATATATGTAGCTCGATCTCTAATCTGCAAGTACCTAAGTGTGTCGATGTCTGCAGCGCTACCGGCCTGAATTGCTGATTACAAACTAAAGATGACCATATTATAAAGACAAGCAGCATCGTCGTTAGTCGTAGGGGCCGCGGGGCGCACGTACGACTCGGATTCGCGACAAGCTGCCGGATTACGAAGCGAAGAACGAACCTACGTATATGGCAGATCCACCACGCAGGGCCACCACGGGACAGATACAAAGTCAGCGCCTTATTACCTTGTTCCTAGTCGATTTCGACATGCACGTGGACGTGGCGGATTACGAACGAACGGTCTCGTTCGAGCAAAAACGCCCAGTCCCCAGTCGATATCCAACAGAATATCATCAGTCGTCGATCGTATAGTAGAATGGAAGAGATGCAGCAGTGCCATTGGTGGCAAAAAGGAATATCCAACTCACGTTTCACCCTAGTAGAGAACAGACTTTTCATCTGCATCGATTTTTTACTTTAGTCTTGGTATTTTTTTTATGTTTAAAACTAAAAAAAAGCATTAGTCTCAATTGGAGCTACCAACCAGAACTAAACACCCCTGCCCAACGGTTATTGCCGCAGGCTTCACTTTTAGTTCCGGTTTCGAAAAGTCATCATTTAGTCCCGGTTAGTGTTACCAACCCAGACTAAAGGTCCTCCAACCTTTGGTCCTAGTTGATAATACTAACGGGGACTAAAGGTGACCTTTTAGTCCCGTTGGTGTCATCAACCTGGACTAAAGGTCTCCCAACCGGGACTAAAGGTCCCCCATGGGTAAATTCAAAAGGAGGAACGCACAGGATTTTGTCACATGTGGTGTGCAGTTGAGTTGGTAAGAAATCTATGCGCGAGGCAAGGCATCCTGGGTTCGAATCTCACACAGTGCAAGAGAGGAGGTCTCAAGGATTTCATTTATTTTTTCATAGGGCTTTAGTCCCGGTTGTGTGACTGGGATTAAAGTGTCACTGGGCCGGAGTGGGCGAACGTAAGGCCAGCCCATGTATCGTTTCTGTTTTCATTTCGTTTAAGCCAATGTAACGGGCAGAGGAAGCTGCGAGTCCTATGTATTGGCATGGAGAGGAGGAAAGACCTCGAACTTGAACTTGTATGTAAAAAAAAACGAGCCGTTCAGCGTCGGTGGCAGGCTTCGACGATCGTCGGAGTGCCCAATTCAAGTATCCCAAGCTAGATTAGCCCTACCACGATCTGGATCGGTGACAGATATCTCGGTGCAAGTACGCAACAACATAGCACAACACAACACGTAAGGTACGTTCTAGCACACTGAGCAAACAGATCCTAAATGATAGCTAGACGCATGCCACATAAGCATGCATATCGGTGAGAAGAAAGAAAATGTAGCTACGACAAGGGACAAAAAAAAAATAATTAAGAAAGCGCAAAACTTCTTTGTCGGTGTTTCGTACCCCGAGGGGTGTCACACCAACAAGTAAATTTCTAAGCGTGCTCCCTAATCCGGATGGTGATGCAAGAAGAACACAAGGATTTATCCTGGTTCGGGCAAAGAAGGCCCTACGTCCAGCGGGGGGAGGAGACTTGTATTATCTTGCACCGAAGTGCTTGCACAGGGGTGAGTACATGGCAGTCCTGAGACTTTGCGTGTGACGATGTGTGTAGGTTGTGAGCGTGAAGGCATGCGAGCGTGAGAAGCCGAAAGCCTGCCCTAAACTAGGCCCTGGCGTCCCCTTTTATAGGCCAAGGGGAGGCTCAGGATCACATGAGAACTAGGGCGGTCGTAAGCATGACGTCGAGGTACGGGCGTTGGGTCGAGTCGCTGGTACTGTGGACGCCTCTCTTGGTCCGGTTCGAGCCTGTGGATCCACGCCTTTACCCGGCTCGAGCCTGTAGCAGTATGGCCGATGATGGCCTGACAGTCCTTTAGCTGACGCGAGCCGGCGTAATTGAGGAGTGGGCGATGATGGCCTGCCCGGGAACTCCGTCGAGTGGTTGTTGAGGTGGGATGGACGGGTCTCTGCGCGCCCCGTACCCTAGTCGCATCTGCCATCATTCCTCGAGCGGCTGGTGATCGCCTCGAGGGGTCGACGATCCAAGCGATGGAACGGAGCGGCGTATTCGGTGGTACGGGGAGTTGACAATGGTGATTTGAGGAGGTGCCGTACGCGGCACAGTGCGTGGCATGGTGTCACAGTGGTGCCTGCCATCCTTGAATCCGGGGCATGGGCAGCGTAATATTGGAAGCGACCGATGTACGTTCCACTGTTACGAGCCCTGTAGCCATGGAGTTAGGCGGGGTTGGTGTACTGCGGTACTGTTTCGAGCCCTGTAGCCACGTGCATGCTCTGGGAAAGCAATCATGGAAGACTGGCTCGAGCGGTCGTTCGCTCGAGCGGTTTCCGTCATTTTCCCTCGAGCTGGCGAGCATGTGTGTCTCGTGTTAGCGGGCTCTGTGCCTTTGTAGGCTCGGTTGTGGGCCGGCCCAGTATGCGGCATGGAAGAGAATTGGGAGCCTCTATAGCCGGCTTTTTGGGACTAGGGGGAAGTGAAGTGGTGTTTCTTTACCTCTAAACTCCCTGATTTAGGACCCCCTAATCTAGGTACCTGACAGTAGCCCCCGAGCCCTTGCTTGATTGTGAAGAACTTCAGGCAAGGGATCATGAAGTGGAGTTGAAGTACCTAGACTTAGGGTTATGCTGTCTTGTCTCGAGGGGTCGATTTCTCATTTTTCCGTGGGGGGCGCGCGAGCATCCCCCGCGGGGGTAGCCCCCGAGGCCCCAGAGGAATGAGGGCCCCCGAGGGCTTCCTGTTCTTCCCTTGTCGAGGGATTTCGTTTTACGTGACTCAAGCCCCCGAGCCTCGAAATGCTGGGCTGTAGTCGTGATCTAGTTCCCGCTAGATCTCTTGGATTAGATCCAAGTGGTGGGAGGACTGGCACTACCCGCGGTCGAGCGAGCACCATACCTCCCTGTGAGCTGGTAGCGGGGAATCCAAGTGAGAGTCCGCCTCCTTTTGAGGGGAGACGGCATCGAGGCCCGCTTTTAGAGGACCGGCCTCGTTCGAGGGGACCGGCGGCTCGAGTGCCTCCCGTCGACGGGATCTCTTGGAAGCTTAGCGCCCTGCCTTGGATGCGCCTTTGGGGTTCGAGAGTTCGTTCTCGAGCGGGACCTTTCGAGGGTTCCTCCCCAGCGGCGCCCCTGACTCGGGTGCTCGAGGGCGGCTGTTTGAACCCATTCGAGGGTCAGCCTCTGCTCCCTCGAGACTTACAGGTGGGACCGGAGTCCCGGGTTGTCTTACCGTGTAAGGAACCGTCTGCCGAGACGTCCCATCGTCGCGCCGGTCGAGGGAAGTCCGTCCGTTGGCGGCGCGCCTTTTTAGGCGGAAACCGGCGCGTCATGATGATCGTGGGCTGGTGACGGTTCAGTCCCGCCTCGCGTCTCGCGCCCTTGGTGAGTGGAGGTAGGTGGCGGTTGTCAGTGGGAATTAAAGGCGGTTACCATTTCTCGCCGAGTCCACCGGGGCCGCGTGACTGTCGGATTGCGGGATTTGAGCCGTTGGATGCGCACGACGCGGATCGGCTCGGCATTATAAATTTGGGAAGGGGGCTTCCCGATTCCTTTCTTCCGCGTCCCTTGCCTTCTCACTTCTCGCCGCCACCAACTGCGCCCTTGCATTCAGCCCTAAGCGCCGCCGCTGCCGTCGTCGCCGCGTTCCCCTATAGCAGTTAGAGGTTCAAGAAGAGAGAAAGTGAGAGCGTTGGAGCGTGTTCGCCGCCGGAGTCACTGTCTTCTCCGCTTTGTGCCGCCTCCGGTTCTTCGGATTTCGTCACCGCCGCCGCCGCCGTCATCATCATGGGAAGGAAGCGCGGCCAGGGATCCAGCCAGGCCGCCGGGGGCAGCAAGGCCGACGGCAAGGGCGCAGCCAGCAAGGGCGCCGCTGGCAAGGGCACCGCCGGCAAGGAGCCCGCCAAGGCTCCTGTGCCGGTGGTGATGTACCCGGTGCTCCCGTGGCCTCGGTCTACGGTGACCGAGGTGATGCTGGAGGGCCTCGTGGAGGAGGGGCTGCTCCTAACCCAACCCGCAGGAGGGACCGCCGGAGTGGCAGGTGCCGGAGGCCACCCATCGCGAGCCCGTTGTGCCAGACGGCTATGTCCTGAGCTTCGTCAAATTCCACAAGCGGGGGCTCGGGGCGCGGCCGAGCCGTTTCATGCGGGCGCTCCCCCATCATTTCGGGGTCGAGCTCCAGCACTTCAACCCCAATTCCATCTCGCACGCCACCAGCTTCGTTGGCGTCTGCGAGGGGTACTTGGGGATGGCGCCGCAATGGGATTTTTTTTGTTCACATCTTCAAGGCAACGCTATTCACCTTGGCGGTGAGCGGGAACGACAACGACGACGATGACGAGGAGAAGGAGAAGGTGAACGCCCGCCGCTACGTTCTAGCGGGCTCTTGCTCGCTCGGTTGAAGAGGCGGGATCACTGGCTGCCCAGCACATGGACGACGAACAATGCCTGGTGGACCTTGGAGTGGTTCTACCTCCGTAATGAGGGGAACCATTTCCCAAAATACACCGGCAGGGTGGTGACCGAGCCCGATCACAATTGGGGCTACGGCAACCCGAGCAGGCTCCACCTCCGTCTCAAGCCCCTAACCAAGGCCATGGAAGTGCTCCGTCGTCGGAGGGCCGGTGACATACTCTTCAACCTCGCCCACGTCGTCGCCGGGTTCCACTCCCGCCGGGTGATCCCTCTCGCCGATCGCCAGCTGCGGCTGGACCAGATGATAGAGGACGTCGACCCTCTGGCACTCGAGGCCAGCAGGATGTCGGGCCAGCCCCTTCCAGCCGGCACGGTCGTAGCTCGAGTGCGCGAAGCGATCGACGGTGGTAGGAATTTTGGGGAGAATCAAGTCGACCTCTTCCCCATGCGCCCGGACGCCGACCTGCTTGGCTACGTACGTTCTCTTCAAGACCTTTCTTACCATTGATATTGCTTTTTCTCTGGTTTGCGCCCATCTCATCGAGCTATGTCTCTCCAGGAGATCATCGACCACGCGGACTCGGTGCCCCCGGTGAAGGAGGACGCGCCCGACCGCGAGGTAAGACGTCTTAGAAATGATCGAGAACACACAGCAGCACTCTCGAGGAGGGAGGAGAAGGCGAAAAAGGCCGCCACGCTGGAAGAAAAGGAGAAGCGCAAGGCCAGGCGCCGCCGAGAGCGGATGATGCGTCTGAGGGCAGACCCAAACGACTGGAGTCCCAGTCTAGAGTCGACCGACGACGACGAGGAGGAGGGAGATGAGGAGGACGATGAGGCGACTGATAGCAACGACACCACCGTCGCTCGAGCACTGACGCCTCCTCGATCTCACGTGCAGGAGGTGTCCCTGGTGCCGGCTCGTCTCGAGCTGGGCGGGAGCTCGTCGTTGGCTCGAGCGGGCCAGCAGCAGGAGGAGTCGTCCCACCGCTCCGACCAGGACGCTCGAATGCGGTCCCCATCGCGGCGGGGGTCTTCTTCTCGTCAACAATCATCGACACCGGGCGCGCGCACCCGGCAGCCTAGGGCTGCAGACGCACGCAAATCTTATTCAATTCAGCCCGACGAGCTCCCTGTCGAGCGCCGGGCTCCATCTAGCGGTCGCCGGCCTGAGCAGGCCCCACCACACCGGACCCAGGATCCCGCAAGGGATCCCATGCCGGACCCGGCCAAGGAGCCGGCAGGAGCGGGGGAGGCCGTCAGGGCCACAGAGCCCCGAGCGCCTCGAGCCGAGCTGCTGACGCCCAGAAGCCCCCGAGTGGCTCGAGCGGCGCGGTCGTGGCTCGGAAGCCCTCGAGCAATTCGAGGGGGTCGGCCGCGGCACGGAAGCCTCCGAGCGACTCGAGCAAGTCGGGTGGTTCGAGCGGCACCACCTCAACTACAAGGTAAGCCTTTTGACCGGATCCTTTCTTATCGCCTTTCTGCCTTGCTCGTAAATTTCTTATCGTCATCGTTTTTTGTTTTTCTCTTTCTTCTAGAAATAAGCGCCCCCTGCTGTCCCTTCCTCCCATCCTGCCTTCAAAAAAGCTGAAGGTCGCAGGATTGTCGAGTGGTACCTCGTCCGCCCCAGGTGGAGTGACTCTTCCTCGTACCGCCCTGATTTGGTTAGCACAAGCCAAGGATGCGATAGAGCGCGGGAAGCTGATGGCGGCTGCGTCTCGTGCAGGTGCCGGGGCCGTGTCCTCAGCGGCGGGGGAGAAGGCCGCCACCACCGCCACCGCCTCGTCCGTCTCCCCGCTCAAGGCTTCGTCGTCACCTGCCGCGCAAAATGAAGCAGCGGCTGGCGACAAGGAGGTGACGGCCGAGGCGACGGGGCCGGAGACGACAGTCGCCACACCACAGAGGGAGCCCGGGTCAGAGCGGCACCCCATCACGCTCGAGGATGAGAGCCCGAGCTCTGGCACCAAGGCGTGGCCAATAGGCCTGCGTCAGCTCGAGGAGGGGCAGAAGGAGAAGGAGGAGAAAGCGAGCTCCTCGGTCGCCGAGCGGCCAGTGGGTGATGTGGAGATGCAGGAGGCGGGCCAAGTGCCCGATCCTCAACCGGACCGGGCATCCACTCCTCCTCGCGATGTGGAAACTGGCCTTCCTGTCGGTCAGCAGGTCGAGGTGCCTCCAGCTCTCCCGGTCGAGCAGGGGGAGGCCCAAGTCACGGCGCAAGAGGAGGCGTCGGAGGAGCACCCTGCCGTTGTGCAGGAGGAGGAGCAGGTGGAGCAACCCGCCGCCGCACGGGAAGAGGAGTGGCAAGGTGGCGCGCAAGGGGAGTTGCAAACTAAGGAGCTCCGCATGGTGGTATATCAGGCACCGCCGCAGCCGCTGCAGTCGGGGGAGGTCGTGGTGCCCCACCTCGTGCCCGACTCGACGACGCGCGAGGTGAGGTATACCAGCGTGTCTGAGGCCGATCACTGGGAAGAGGCCCAGAGGAAGCATACGGCGGCCGCCATCGTCGACAGCCACATGCGGGCGGTTGGCTTTGGACCCACCGAGCCCACCGAGTCGTCCATCCTGGAGAGGAGGCGGATCGAGGCGCGAGCACTCGTGCAAGAGGCGTCGACGTCCTGGAGCCAACCTCAGCAGCCACCTACGCTAGCCGAGTGGGTGGCGACGGCAGGCGTCGACCTGGAGGCGGTGAGGGGGCTCCACAGCACCGTCGACCGAGACATGCGAGAGGCGTACCCGATTTGGGAGAAAGCGCCGCTGGTGCTCCCCGACCCGCTCGAGCCCGAGGTTCCCGTGATCGTGATGAACGATCAAAAGGAGCTCGAGGCCCATATGGAGTCCGAGGAGCGCCGGCAGTGGCTCGAGAACACCCTGCGGGTCGCCCTATCACTTGTCTCCGAGGATATGCCTCGGCTGGCTGCCGTAAGTGTTCTCGAGCACAGTTGTTTTTCTGGTGTTTTTCTGAATTGATATAGTCTATATCCTGACCTTTCCTTTTCGTGGTTCAGTCGGTGCAGAGCCACTCCTACACCAAGTCCGTCCACCTCCACGCCCTCCATGAGAGCGAGGAAGAGATCAGGCGGCTTGTGCGATTGGGCCAAAATGCCGAGGCAGAGCAGCACCGAGCCGCCCGACTCCTCCGAGAGGCCAACGCCGTGCTGGCCGCTGCCAAGGAAGAAACCCAGAAGACCAAGGACGAGCTGGCCCAGACTGCCCGGGAGGCGGAGACGGCTCGAAAAGACAAAGAGCAGGTGAAGGGGATCGCTGCTCAGCTCAAGGAGGCCGCGGACACGGTGAACGCAGGCTTCAAGGCCAAGGCCCAGCTTGTTGAGCAGCTCGAGAAGGAGAAGGCCGCCGCCGAGGCGTATATTAAGGATCTACAGACGGCCGTCACTCGAGAGACCGCCCTGAAGGTCGAGGAGAAGAAGCGGGCGGACGACTCCTAGGCTGAGGCGGCCAATCTCCGTCAGATGGTGATGGAGAAAGATCTCGCCATTCAAGGCGCCGGCCGGGCTCTCGAGGAGCTGCGAGTGGAAAAGCGCGACCTCGGCCGCGATCTCAAGGGGAAGCAGGCCGAGCTCATGAGCGCGCTCGAGCGCGAGCAGGGGTTGTCGACCCGCTGTACAGGTAAGTGCTCGAGCCACTTTTGACCGAGTCCTCGAGCGTGCTTGAGGCGCTCTTGTCGTTTGCCGACTTGGATTCTTCCTTTGCTGACTTGGGTTTTTCCTTTCAGCGCTCGAGGCCAATCTGTCCGCATCGCGCGCGGCTCTCCAGCTCGCTCAGGCCGATCTCACCACGGCACGCGCGGCCCTCCAAGTCGCCCAGAGGACGTTGGACGCCGAGGTGGGTGCCAGGGCTCGGATCTGCGGCGCCATCGACACCCTCAGCGCCAACTGGGGCTTTGCGCCCGTGGTGGATGCTGAGGGGCCGGACGCCGACCGGGGTTACGCCAGCCGGGTCATCGAGTTCGGTGCTTCTCTGCGGGGCCGTGTCCGGGACGCCCTTGTCTTTGCCGTGCACCGGAGCCTCGCCATCTTCTACTCTGGGTTCGCTCTTTCGAGGGAGGATGCTCGGAATGGGATGGAGGCCGTCTCCACCGGCTTTACCTATACCGAGGACGAGCAGGAGGGGGGCGTGAACCCCCGGATCGAGCAGCTCAAGGTCGACGCCAAGGAGCCGGGGGCGCGTCTTGCCGAGAGCTTCGAGCCCGAAGTCCTTCCTCCTGATATGCAGTAGCTTTCAGCCGGCCTGCGAGCCGAGATTTAGGCAACAAGGCCCTTGTAAGAAAAAATATTCTGGTCGTGAAGTGGCCCAAGTGGCCTTAAAACATTATGTTCATGCGATTGTGCTCTAGTTTTTTTTCTGCGCCCTGAGTTATCTTTTATCCCTTGCCTTCGTTTCTTTTTAACTGAGTACGAGCGCCGCGCTCCGACCGCTTCGAGGGGAGATGAGTTGGGGTACCGTAGCCCGGAAGCATGGGAGACCTTGTGCTCGATCGTCCCGGCTCTAAGGGCTCGAGGTGACGCTCATACTTGGTTTTTACGAGAAAACACAAGGCGGGAAGGGAAAAGAGTGCGTCGAGCGTTTTCTGAAAAAACTAAGCGTGTTTTTTCAAGGACTTCAGGGGGGTCCCTCCCCTGGTCTAGCCCCCGAGGGGGGCTTGACTTTGTGAAGACAAAGTCGAGCCCACCTTGCATATGAACGAATCGAAAGTAAGAAACTGACTTGCTGGGTCTTTATTCATTCATACTAGCGGTAGATTCGAACGAAAAGATGTACAAGGCATCGAGGCTTAAGGGAAAAAGCGACGTAGCTATTCGATGTTCCATGCGTTGGTGAGGATCGAGCCGTCCTCATCAGCGAGCTTGTACGTCCCTGGCTTCAGCACTTCGACCACGATGAATGGGCCTTCCCAAGGAGGAGTGAGCTTATGGCGCCCCTTGTTGTCTTGGCGTCGATGGAGTACGAGGTCGCCGACCTCGAAATCCCTCTTGCGCACATTTTTCTCATGGTACTGCCGCAACTTTTGCTGGTAGCGTGCAGAGTGTAGGAGCACCGTGTCTCGAGCTTCCTCGGCTTGGTCGACGGCATTGGCTAGCCTTTCCTCGTTGGTCTGCTCGTTGTAGGCCTTGAGTCGAGGGGACCCGTATTCGAGGTCCGTGGGGAGGACGGCCTCTGACCCATAGACCAGAAAAAACGGGGTGAACCCAGTGGCCCGGCTTTCGGTCGTTCGTAGACTCCACAGAACTGATGGGAGCTCGGCCGCCCACTTCTTGCCGTGTTTGTTGAGGCGGTCAAAAATCCTTGGCTTTAGCCCCTGCAGAATCATGCCGTTGGCACGCTCGACCTGGCCATTAGTTCGAGGATGGGCAACTGCGGACCAATTCACGCGGATGTGGTGTCGATCGCAGAAGTCCAGGAACTTTTTGCCCGTGAACTGGGTACCGTTGTCAGTGATGATGACATTAGGCACTCCAAAGCGGTGGATGATGTTGGTGAAGAATTCGACCGCTCGTCCGAGCGGATGTTGGTGATGGTCTTGGCCTCGATCCACTTGGTGAACTTATCGACGGCCACGAGCAAGTGAGTGTAGCCTCCTGTCATCTTCTTGAGGGGTCCGACCAGATCGAGCCCCCAGATCGCAAATGGCCACGTGAGGGGGGTCATCTGGAGTGCATGCGCTGGGAGGTGAGTTTGCTTGGCGTAGAACTGGCACCCTTCACATGCTCTAACAAGCTTAATGACGTCAGCAGTAGCCGTGGGCCAATAGAAGCCTCGACGGAAAGCATTTCTGACAAGTGTTCTTGGCGCGGCGTGGTGGCCACAAGCCCCCGAGTGCATGTCCTTGAGCAATTTTCTGCCATCCTCGATCGAGATGCATCGTTGGAGTATGCCCGTTGGGCTGCGGTGGTAGAGCTCTTTGTCATCCCCGTAGAAGACGTACATTTTGGCTCGATGTGCCAGGCGTCTTGCTTTCGTTCGATCCTCAGGCAATTCTCCACGAACTAGGTACTCGATGAAGGGCGTGCGCCAATCCGTTGGTGGGCTCGATGGTCTATCGATCTCCATGACCTCAGCCCCCGTCGAGGGAGGTTCGGTCGTAGGAGTGGGCTCGACAGGTGGTCCTGCCCCAGCCCCCGAGTCCCACTTTACCGATGGCTCGTGCAGATCCTTCGAGAAGACGTCTGGGGGGACCGGTGCTCGAGATGACACGATCTTGGCCAGCTCATCAGCAGCTTCGTTGAAGCGTCTTGGAACATGGTTGAGCTCGAGGCCGTGGAAGTTTGCTTCTAACTTGCGCACCTCGTTGCAGTACGCTTCCATTTTTTCGTCATGGCAGCTCGAGGCTTTCATCACCTGGTCGATGACAAGCTGCGAGTCACCTCGAGCGTCGAGGCGTCGAACCCCGAGCTCGATAGCGATACGCAACTCGGTAACGAGCGCTTCATACTCCGCCATGTTGTTAGAGGCCGCGAAGTGGATCCGTATTACATAGCGCATGTGTACTCCGAGGGGTGAAATGAAGAGTAGGCCCGCGCCCGCTCCTGTCTTCATAAGCGACCCGTCGAAGTACATGGTCCACAGCTCGGCTTGAATTTGCGCTGGGGGGAGTTGGACGTCGGTCCATTCGGCGACAAAATCAGCCAATACTTGCGATTTGATAGCCTTTCGTGGGGCATAGGTGACGGTCTCACCCATGAGCTCGACCGACCACTTAGTGATTCGACCCACTACTTCCCGGTTCTGGATGATCTCCCCAAGTGGAAATGATGAGACTAGGTCACCGGGTGGCTAAGAAAGTAGTGCTGGAGCTTTCGACGTGTGAGAACGATTGCGTAGAGCAGCTTTTGGATCTGGGGATATCGAGTCTTGGCATCCGAGAGCACCTCACTGACAAAGTAAACCAGCCATTGGACGGGGAGCGCGTGCCCCTCTTCCTGCCTCTCGACCACTATGACTGCACTGACCACCTGAGTGGTTGCGGCAATGTAGAGGAGGAGGGGCTCAGCCGGTTTGTCTGGTGTAGCTGGTCGAGGTGGCACGAGCACGGGAGGGGAGGTGAGCATGCTCTTCAGCCTCGAGAGGGCATCCTCCGCCTTGGGTGTCCATGCAAAGTGCTCGGATTTTTTGAGGAGTCGATACAGAGGCAAGGCTATTTCTCCCAGACGCGCAATAAATCGGCTAAGGGCAGCCAGGCACCCTGTGACTTTTTGTACTCCTTTCAAGTCTCGAATCGGCCCCATCCGCATGATGGTTGTGACCTTCTCGGGATTGGCCTCGATCCCGCGCTGGGAGACTATGTAGCCTACCAACATGCCTCGAGGCACACCGAAGACACACTTCTCGGGATTCAATTTAATGTTCTTGGCCCGGAGGCACCCGAACGTTAACTTGAGGTCCTCGACGAGGTTTTCTACTTTGCGCGTCTTGAGAACGATGTCATCGACTTCTGCCTCGACCGTTTCCCCTATGTGTTTGCCAAAAACGTGAAGCATGCAACGCTGATATGTTGCCCCGGCGTTTCGAAGGCCGAAAGGCATCGTGACATAACAGTACATGCCCACAGGAGTGATGAACGAAGTCACGAGCTGGTCGGACTCCTTCATTTTGATTTGGTGATAGCCAGAATAAGCATCGAGAAAGGAAAGTATTCACAACCCGCAGTGGAATCAACGATTTGATCTATTCGAGGTAAAGGAAATGGAACTTTGGGACACGCTTTATTTAAACTAGTGTAGTCTACACACATCCTCATTTTTCCATTCTTTTTCTCTACTAATACAGGATTAGCTAACTACTCAGGATGATGTACCTCCTTGATGAATCCGGCCTTCTCGAGCTTCTCGACCTCCTCGCGGATGATCCTGCGCTTCTCCTCGTCGAATCGGCGCAGGCGTTGCTTGACAGGTCTCGAACCGGGACGGATCTCCAAGGCGTGCTCGACGACAACCCTCGGTATGCCGGGCATATCCGAGGGACTCCACGCAAACATATCAGCGTTTGCGCGGAGAAAGTCGACAAGCACTGCTTCCTATTTGCTGTCGAGGGAGGCACTGATGATCAGCACCTTCTCGTCCGAGGAGCTCGGATCGAGCGGGATCTTCTTGGTGTCCTCGGCGGGCTCGAAATTGCCGGCCTGCCGCTTGGGCCCTGGTGCGGCGGCCTCGGCTGCCAGGCAATCGAGCATCTTGGCTAGCTCCTTGGACGCGGTCAGGGATTCCCCGTACTCGACGCACTCCACGTCACAGCAGTATGCGTGCTCATACGTGGAGTCAACGGTGATGACCCCTTTCGGCCCCGGCATCTTGAGCTTGAGGTAGGCATGGTTGGGAATCGCCATGAACTGGGCGTAGCATGGACGGCCCAGGATGGCGTGATATGTCCCCTCGAATCCAGGTATGTCGAAAGTGAGGACCTCCCGGCGGTAGTTCGAGCACGTGCCAAAGTAGACGGGGAGGTCGATGCGGCCGATCGTGAGTGTCTTCTTGCCGGGGACGACACCGTGAAAGCCCCCGGCGCTCGGCTTGAGCTGGGCCCTCGTGATGCCGAGCAGTGTGAGGGTTTCCATGTAGATGATGTTGAGGCTACTGCCTCCGTCCATGAAGACCTTGGTGAAGAGGGCGTCGAGGATGATCGGGTCGACGACGAGGGGGTACGCGCCCGGGTTGGTGACGTGGTCCGGATGGTCGTCACGATCGAACGTGATGGGCGCGTCCGACCAGTCGAGGAATCGAGTAGTGGCGGGCTTCACAGAGAAGACCTCCCTACGCTCCTGCTTCCGCTCCTGGCGCGTCATCTGGGTAGTAGGGCCACCATAGATCATGTAGCAGCTAGCAATGGGCGGGAACCCATTATCGTCGTTGCCGTTGGCCCGATCGTCGCCACCCTTATCCTTCTTGTCATCATCTTTGACAATACCGAGCCGCTTGAAGTAGGCTCGAAGCATACGGCAGTCTTCGAGGGTATGCTTTGCCGGCTCTTTATGGTACGGGCACGGCTCTTTCAACATCTTGTCGAAGACGGCCCCATCTGGCGGGGGTCGAGGCTTCTTGCGCTCGGCCGCAGTGACCTCGTCTTCCACGACCACGCGCTTGCCTTGCTGGTTGCCCTTCTTCTTCTTCCCACTCTTCTTCTGGCCCTTGCTCGAGCCTTCCCCGTCGCCGGGGGCCGGCTTGGGCTTGCCTCCATCTCCGCTAAAGAATGCTCCCACGGCCTCGTCGCCGGCGGCGTAGTCGGCGACGACGTCCATGAGCTCGTCGACCGTCTTTGGGCGGTTGCGCCCGAGCTCCCGCACGAGCTCCTTGCATGTGGTACACGAGACGAACGCCAGGATGACGTCGTGGTCAGGGATGTGCGGCAGCTCGGTGCGCAGCTTGGAGAAGCGTCGAGCTAAGTCTCGAAGAGACTCCCCGGTATGCTGCTTGCAATTCCGAAGGTCCCACGAGTTGCCAGGTCGAATATAGGTGCCCTTGAAGTTCCCCTCGAAAATCCAGACCAGATCGGTCCAATCGTAGATCTGATTAGGGGGGAGCTCTTCGAGCCATCGTCGAGCGGTGTTCGAGAGGAACAGAGGAAGCTGGCGTATGATGGCCTTATCCTCTCGAGCCCCTCCCAGCTAGCAGGCCAGCCGGAAGTCGGCAAGCCAGAGCTCTGGCTTGGTTTCCCCGTTATATTTGGCCAAGCTCGTGGGAGGTCGAAACGGGTTGGGCAGCGGCGTGTTGTGGATGGCTCGACTGAAGACTCGAGGGCCCGGCAACTCGGGAGCCTGCCGGTCCTCGTCGCTATCGTAGCGCCCTCCTCGATGGGCGTTGTAGCCACGGTCCTTAGCTCCCGCGGCCTTGCGCCGTCGATTGTCATTGATGTCATGACGCGCATCTTGAGGCTCGCGGTTGTCGAGGATGCGATCACGGACGGGGGCCCTACCACCTCGAGAGGGTGCCTCTTGGTGGACCGGGCCCTCTCGCTCGTGCCGTGGCGGGTTGGCCGGCTGTTCTGATTTTGCCTCGCGCAGTCTCAAGGCCGAGCTCTCGGCTTGCTGGGTGGCCGCCACTTGGAGGAGTCCCTGGACCTCATCCCGTATCCGCAATGCCTGCGGATTCGAGGGCGCGGGCATGTCTCGCAGTAGCATGGCAGCTGCGAGGACATTCTGGCTTGCTCGTGGGAAGCGTGCTGGCTCGATTGGTGCTTCTGGCCGCCCGTCGTTGACGATGCTGTCGAAGACCCCCCGTGCCTTTCCTCGAGCACCAGGAGCTCGAGGCGGAGGGAGTTGGTTCTGCTCAAGGGCTCGCTTCAGCAGCTCCAAGTTTGCGCGCTCGGCGTCCATCTTAGCCTCGATCTCCCGGAGCTGAGCCCATTGTGCGGCCCGGGCGTCCTCTTCAGGTCGTGGGTTGACGTGTCCTTGCGGTCGTTCCTCGTGAGGAGGAATCACCTGCAAAGCTCCTGCGGCCGGCGTTCCGACTGCCGGCGTTCTGACTGGCCGGTTGGCTGCGGCGGCGGCCGCGGCGGTGTCGTCTCTGGTCTCTGAATCTGACGGGACGTCATCTTCAAGATGAAGGCACCCACGAGCCGGGTCATAGCACCCTGAATCTGAGTCATCGGAGTTAGGGTCGGCACCAGACGGTGTCCAAGGCCTTCCCGTGCTCTCCTCCTCGATCCAACGGCGCATATTTCCAACCGTGGTGTTGCATTGCGAGCCAGGCGCCCTGTCGAACCCGTGGTCCACCGACGCTGGCCACACGATTTCCAAGTTCATGGCGGTGCGCAGGAGGGGGCCAGGGCTCTCCTCTTGCGGCCCCATGGCTGACTGAATCTCGTTGGCGTACGTGGTGGCGACGTTGGTGAGTCCGAAAGGGAGCCTGCGATGAGCTCGATAGAGCCCGTGTGGCAAGAAGTTGGGCGACGTCGGCCGTGCGCGCGCTCGAGGTGCCACGCCGGGCTCTCTCGGTGAACGCATGGCGAACGTGAAGTCGGGGTTTGCGTCGAAAGCCACCTGCCTACGTGCCGTCCCCTGTCGTGCGCCTGGCGCCCCAGTTGGGTGTGCTATGGCGTCCGGCTGGGACGGCACGTGAGTGGCGTGCTCAGGACCCTGCGTGGGCATGCGATGAAGCTGGTGGTGGTGGCGCCTACGCCTTGGCGGCGAGCCATGGTGGCGTGGCCTACGCACAATTCCACCAGCGCGTGGGGGTGAAGTACGCCCCCCGCTTGGTTCACCGATCGAGAGCAGAGCCATGTCATAGCCCGTGCCGAGCGACACGAACTCCAAACTCCCAAACCAGATCACCATGGCAAACGGAAGCGACGAAGCGGGTGATGCCATCCGGAAAATGGCGGGAAATCGGGTGAAAACACGCAGTACCCCTACCTGGCACGCCAACTGTCGGTGTTTTGTACCCCGGGGGGGTGTCACACCAACAAGTAAATTTCTAAGCGTACTCCCTAATCCGGATGGTGATGCAAGAAGAACACAAGGATTTATCCTGGTTCGGGCAAAGAAGGGCCTACGTCCAGCGGGGGGAGGAGACTTGTATTATCTTGCACCGAAGTGCTTGCACAGGGGTGAGTACAAGGCAGTCCTGAGACTTTGCGTGTGACGATGTGTGTAGGTTTTGAGTGTGAAGGCATGCGAGCGTGAGAAGCCGAAAGCCTGCCCTAAACTAGGCCCTGGCGTCCCCTTTTATAGGCCAAGGGGAGGCTCAGGATCACATGAGAACTAGGGCGGTCGTAAGCGTGATGTCGAGGTACGAGCGTCGGGTTGAGTCGCCGGTACTGTGGACGCCTCTCTTGGTCCGGTTCGTGCCTGTGGATCCACGCCTTTACCCGGCTCGAGCCTGTAGCAGTATGGCCAATGATGGCCTGACAGTCCTTTAGCTGACGCGAGCCGGCGTAATCGAGGAGTGGGCGATGATGGCCTGCCCGGGAACTCCGTGGAGTGGTTGTTGAGGTGGGATGGACGGGTCTCTGCGCGCCCCGTACCCTAGTCGCATCTGCCATCATTCCTCGAGCGGCTGGTGATCGCCTCGAGGGGTCGACGATCCGAGCGATGGGACGGAGCGGCATATTCGGTGGTACGGGGAGTTGACAATGGTGATTTGAGGGGGTGCCGTACATGGCACAGTGCGTGGCATGGTGTCACAGTGGCGCCTGCCATCCTTGAATCCGGGGCATGGGCAGCATCATAGTGGAAGCGACCGATGTACGTTCCACTGTTACGAGCCCTGTAGCCATGGAGTTAGGCGGGGTTGGTGTACTGCGGTACTGTTTCGAGCCCTGTAGCCACGTGCACGCTCTGGGAAAGCAATCATGGAAGACTGGCTCGAGCGGTCGTTCGCTCGAGCGGGTTCCGCCTACCGTCTCGAGCGGTCGTTCGCTCGAGCGGTTTCCGTCATTTTCCCTCGAGCTGGCGAGCATGCGTGTCTCGTGTTAGCGGGCTCTGTGCCTTTGTAGGCTTGGTTGTGGGCCGGCCCAGTATGCGGCGTGGAAGAGAATTGGGAGCCTCTATAGCCGGCTTTTTGGGACTAGGGGGAAGTGAAGTGGTGTTTGTTTACCTCTAAACTCCTTGATTTAGCACCCCCTAGTCTAGGTACCTGACATTCTTGTTCTCCTGAGGTTGGGGACATTATTCGCGTTGTGCTCTTTATGTTTTCCTTTCTTCGCCTCAAGGCGCTTGTGGGGGGTATAAATCCGGTATACCACCATGGATAGTTCCAGGGCTGCTCGGCACGGCGGCCCAGACAAGACCCGGCCCATTACCGACCAGGCTGGTGGGTCGGATTGCAAGACAAGGGCATGGTCCGCAACCGACCAGGAGATGGATCACACACAAGGATGCTTGTCCCGCAAGTAGACTTAGTCGGTTAGGTCAGATAGAGTCCTCCTAGGGCACGACTTGATGTAACCGACCACCTGACGTGTACCTTTGGCTGCTCGGCTATATAAAGCGGCCAAGGACCCCCCTAGAAGGCAGAGGCTATTCTCTGGCATCCTAGATCTAGAGAGCTTAGCACATGTTCATTGTACTCCGATACTTGATCATACAGCATAACACGAGAAGCAGGACATAAGGTATTACGCTTCCGAGCGGCCTGAACCTGGGTAAACCTTGTCTCCTCGGTTCGTCTTGTTTCTCGAACATCCAGATCGCGGATCCTAACTAACCCTTACCGAAATTCTACCACCGTGGGGTACCCCGTGGTGGACTGCCGGTTATTCGTAATCGACAGCGGCGCGCCAGGTAGGGGTTCGGTGTTTCGATCTCACTGTGATCCAGATGGTTTCCTTCCCGGCTTCCATGAATCTCGAGGCTAGCAGCGCCTTCACCTTCGGATCGGTCACCTGGACCACCAATATGTCGACGTCCCTCAACTTCACGGAGCAACCGGGTCGGTTCCAACACCACCCGCAGGGCGAACGGTCTCAGCACCGCCCACCACGCAGACGGTCCCAGCACCATCTGCAACTTAGCCAGCTTCCGAGCTGTCTGCTGGTCAACCGGTCATAGCACCAACCACTTCGCCGCCGATCACAGCATCCGTCGCGCAAGTTTCCTCGTCGCCCTCGGCGACACAGGACACAACAGATCTTCGAGAACTCGTAGATCGACTCCCTCGCTACCGAAGGAAGCCGATCGACAACTCAGATCTGATCGAGCTCATTGATCGACAAGGTCGCGCATTGGCCGGGATCACGAAATTGGTCGAAGCCATGCAGAAACTGATCCGTGAGGGCCCAGATTTCTCTGATTTCACACCCGTCCGACCACGTCGGCGAAGTTCTGTTCACCGCAACAACAACTGTCAGCCTGACATTCGACCGACTGCTTCCAAGGCCGTCGGACCAACTGGAAACTCTCATTGGTTAGATCCCAACCAGAGCCCTCACCTCACTCTGACCGAGCAGATCCGTCGTAGGGGAAGCGTTTCTCCCCTCCCGAGGTTGAACGAGTTCATCGACGCGCGACGCAACTCCCGAGCACCTCGCCGGCAACAACGCCGAAAGGACCGGAATCCACCGAGCAAGCCTCGTACAGCAGATCCACCTGCTCCGCCGCATGACGAGCCAACCGCTCTACCCTTCGGACTGAACAATGCGGCGGCATCATACGCGAGGGATGTCCAGCAGCACTTCGACGCACTCCTTCTTGAGGACATCGTCCCGAGGAGTCCGGCGCACGTGATCGGGATGGTAGAGATTCGAGAACTAGGGAACGTGTCACAGGACACCGACCCAGCCACTCCTACCGTCTCGGATCTACTCGCTCAGCTGGAGTATTCTCCTGAACGTACTGACTACCTCTCTTCAGGAGATGACTGTCCCATGGACACAGATCAGAACCCAGTCACCGAGGACACTCCGGTCACTTCCGACCACCAGATGGAAATGCCCAGCGATGCACTGGATTTCCCCAAATATCCTCCTGGCTTCGGGCAGACGGTCTTCATGGCCAGTAATGTTGAACCCCCTGCTCCGAACAAAATAGATGCACAGAGGCAGGCAAGGGAAGATCGCAACGCGAGACGTGCCGAGCAGCAAGTTGCCGACCAGGCCCGAGCAGAGCCGCGCCCTAACAGAGGCGCCGGACCACGACGCCGTCCCTGGCGCAGCAACTTAAACCCCGAATTCAACGGGGCTAATGACGCAGCTGTCCACGAGACGCCCACGGCCAACATCGCCGTCGCTATGGAGAAGCTAAAACAACTCCCTCCCAAAACTCCTGGACTCAACGAGATCCAGGACTTCCTCGCAGCGGCCGAAGACCAAGTGAACGAACTCCGTTCCATGGGTTCGATGGCTAGCTCTTACCGATCTCGTCGCTCCTGGCAGAACCGAAATCGGCGAGAGCTGCGAGTCGAAAGCGGAGGAGACAACTCGTCCAACGACGGCAGACACAGTTACAAGGACGAAGAAAACTGCGGGCACTACGACGATCTCGTCGAGTACCAAGGCAAGGCTCCAAGACGCGAGCGTCCCCAGAATAATCAGCGACGTCCTAACCGCCAGCGCAGGGTCAACCAGGGCAGACGGGAGGACAAGGCGGCCCGACCCGAGCGCAGGGACCTCCGAGAACGAATCGACGAGCGCCTCCGGGCCCATAGAAATATCGGTGGTATCCCGCCCTTCTCTGAAGAGCTCAAAGCTATCATATGGCCCAAAAACTTTCGTACCTCAGAGATCAAGACATACGACGGCAAGGCCGATCCTGGACACTGGATCATGCTCTACGAAGTTGCCGTCCGAGCAGCAGGGGGCGACGAATACGTCATGGCAAACTACCTCCCCGTCGTACTCGGCAATACGGTCACCTCGTGGCTGCTCCGGCAATGCCCTGGATCAATCCACAGCTGGGCACAACTCCGCCAGATGTTCGTCGACCACTTTAAGTCTACTTGCGTCCAACCAGGAACCAAGTACGCACTAAAGCAGGTCCGCCTCCGCCCAAGAGAGTCTCTACGACAGTACACTCGACGCTTCTCAGATGCGTGGAACCGCGTGCCGAAAATCTCTCCGGAGACTGCCATCGAGGCATTCATCGACGGCCTGGCCCAACCACGCGGCCGAGACCTCCAAAAGGCTCTCCTCCTCAGACAGCCAAAAACCATGGAGGAACTCCTCAATGTCGCACATGACTACGCGCTCTTGGACGACGGCCTAAACCAAGGTGGCGATGGCCCATCAAACCACAACTACCGTCGGGATGATGACTTCGACAACGAAAGCGACACCGACCGACCACCGCGGCGACAGAGCGAGCGCCGCAACAACCAGCACTTCAACCGCAGACTTGGTCCCCGTGATGGAGAACGTAATTTCAGATGCCGGGGACAGGACAGCTATGGTGGTGGCAAGCGCAACCGAAACCGCAATGACGATACCGTCAACGCGGTCAAAGGACAAAAGCCAGTCGGGGACGAAGCACTCGATAAGATCCTGTCCCAGGACTGCCCTCGGCATCCCGGCAAAGGTCACACCATGGGTGAGTGCCGAGTCCTAACAGACGCACTTATCAAGTCTGTCGCCAACAAGAGGCCTCGCCCTAACCCTAAATCCAAAAACAAGCCCGCCGACCTGCTAGAAGAGGAAGACGAACCACAGGACGTCAACCCTCGTCATGCTTTCAGAGAACCTGAGAGGAATGTCACCGCCGTGATCTTCGACGGCAAGGTTGGGCTCGAAACCTATCATGACAGAAAGCTGCTAACTCGATCCATCATCGCGATGCAGGAACCAGATGACCTCGTTGCCGATGTCAAGCTAGCAGCATGGTCTGAGCAGCCCATATCTTTCAGTCGCAAAGATATGTGGGCGCGCATCCCTGATGCTGGACGATTTCCACTGGTCCTTGACCCAGTGATTAATGGCATCCGTTTCGAGAAGGTGCTCGTCGACGGCGGCAGTGCTCTGAACATCCTGTTCTACCCAGCCTTCAAGGAGCTCCGCATCGCGTAGGAAAAACTGCAGCCGTACGACACGCCTTTTGGGGGAATCATGCCTGGAAAGCCTTCCTATCCATTAGGGCAGATCACACTCGACGTACAGTTCGGCACCAAGCAGCACTTCCGCACCGAGCACATCACCTTCATCATAGCTGATTTTGAGGGAACCTACCACGCCATTCTGGGCCGACCAGGTATCGCCAAGTTCATGGCAGTTCCCCATTACGGCTACCTGGTGTTGAAGATGCCCACCGAGCAGGGAACACTTTCCCTCCGTGGCAACGTTTTCATGGCTCGAGAGTGCGAGACTGCCGCCTATGCCGCGGCAGAATTCCAAGAGCTACAACATGCCCTACAGCATACCAGTGTAGCCGATGACAGCACACCACATGCGGAGCTCGAAGCACCTGTTGGATCCGGTCGGCGCCCGTCCAACAGGGTGAAAAGTGCAAAGACGATCCGCCTCTCCGACGACGACTCAACCAAGGTCACCAAAGTCGAAGCAGACTTGGATCCCAAATAGGAAGACGCGCTCGTCGAGTTCCTTCGGGACAACATCAGCATTTTCGCATGGAAACCCTCCGACATGCCTGGTGTTCCTAGGAAAAAGGCCGAGCACTATCTCGACGTCAAAACGACTGCTAAGCCAGTCAGACAGAAGATGCGACGGTTCGCCCGAGACCGCAAGGAGTTGATTAGAATAGAAGTAGCCAAGCTCTTAGCAGCAGGTTTTATTAAAGAAGTGTACCACCCGGAATGGTTAGCCAATCCGGTGCTTGTTCAAAAGAAGAATAAAGAATGGAGGATGTGCGTTGATTATACAGATCTCAACAAACACTGCCCCAAGCAGGCATTCAATCTCCCTCGAATCGACGAGGTCGTAGACTCTACCGCTGGTTGCGAGTTGCTCTTGTTTCTTGACTGTTACTCCGGTTATCACCAGATAGCCCTTAAGAAGGAGGACCAAGAAAAAACCACCTTTATTACCCCCTTCGGTGCTTTTTGTTACACGACCATGGCATTTGGTCTCAAAAACGCCGGAGCTACCTACCAACGGGCTATCCAGTCCTGCCTCGAAAATGAGATCACCGACGATCTCGTAGAGGCTTACGTAGACGACGTGGTAATTAAATCAAGGCAGGCAGATACTTTGATCGCAAATTTGCAGCGCACTTTCGACAAACTCAATGAGTTCAAGTGGAAACTAAATCCCAACAAATGCGTTTTTGGAGTCCCGTCCGGAGTCCTTCTCGGTCACACAGTCGGCCCGGGAAGGCATCGAGCCAAACCCCGAGAAGGTGGGCCGACGTTTTGAAACTACGACCACCCCGTGCGTCAAAGATATCCAAAAACTCACGAGGCTGCCTAGCCGCCCTGAGTAGATACATCTCTCGAATGGGCGAAAAAGGTCTTCCCTTTTTCAAACTACTTAAGGCTAAGAACAAGTTTGAATGGATAGAGGAGGCCGACCAGGCTTTTAAACAGCTTAAGGCTTACCTCACTTCTCCCACACTCCTAACAGTCCCAAGACAGGACGAGGAACTGCTCCTATACATAGCTGCGACGACCAACGTGGTTAGCACTGTGTTAGTAGTCGAGCGCGAGGAAGAAGGACACGTCTATGGAGTCCAGCGCCCCATATACTACATAAGCGAAGTGCTCAGCGAGTCCAAGCAGCGGTACAACTAAGTACAAAAGCTCCTATACGCACTCCTGATCACGAAACGCAAGCTGCTCCACTACTTTTAGGCCTTCAAGATCACGGTAGTAAGCGATGTACCACTGGGCGACATCCTCCGTAATCGAGATGCCAGTGGTTGGATCGTGAAATATGCGCTGGAATTGTCCGAGTTTACAATCCAATTCCGCAGTCGCAGATCGGTGAAGTCACAGGCCTTGCCTGATTTCATCGTGGAGTGGTCAGACATCAGCCTACCCCTTGCAGATTCAAATGCCGAGTATTGGACAATGTACTTCAACGGCTCTCTAAAAATCGACGGTGCAGGGGCTGGCATCTATTTTATCTCTCCCTCAAAAGATACGATAAAATACGTCCTATGTCTACACTTCAAAGCATCTAACAATGTCGCCGAATACGAAGCAGCCCTACATGGCCTTCGTATTGCAGTTGAACTTGGCATCAAATGGCTCCTAGTCTACGGGGACTCCGCTTTGGTTATCAAGCAAGTCAACAAGGACTGGGACACGGTCCACGAAAAGATGGACGCTTACGTCGCCGAAATCCGCAAACTTGAAAACAAGTTCTACGGTTTGGAATTCATCCACGTGCGTCTTGAAAAAAACATAGGAGCCGATGAACTTTCCAAGTTGGGCTCAACTCGTGCCAAGTTGTCCCCTGGCATTTTTGTTCAAGATTTAATAAAGCCTTCGATCCCCGATCAGGCAGAACATACACCAGAGTCTACTCCAGTGGTCAGCTATTTGGCCACACTGTTCAGTAACGCCAACATCGAGAATGACAACAATCTCCCAATCCGGCAGGAGAACGATGAAGGTACAGGTCGAACAAATGACGCCTCCCTAGCAAGACTGGAGAGAGCCCATCATCAAATTCCTGAATGATCACCTTGTCCCGGAGGACAAAATTGCCGCCCAACAACTGATCCGTAGAGCCAAGGCCTACGCCATGGTCAACGGCGAACTCATGCGCAAAGCACCCAAGTCCTTTGTATTCCAAAAATGCATTACCCAGCCAGAAGGGATCGCGCTTCTTAAAGCCATCCACGAGGGCACTTGCGGTAACCATGCAGCATCTAGGACACTGGTCGGCAAAGCCTACCGGGCAGGTTTCTACTGGCCTACAGCCGTTACTGACGCTGAAGACTACGTCCGGCGGTGTGTCAACTGCCAAATGTTTGCCAAGCAGATTCATGTCCCAGCACATGATTTACAAACCATCCCGGTTGCTTGGCCCTTTTCATGCTGGGGACTGGACATGATCGGCCCATTTAAACCAGCGCCTGACGGTCATACAAATGTCTTTGTGCTCATTGACAAATTCTCCAAGTGGATCGAATACAAACCAGTCAAAAAAGTCACAGCTGAGAAGGCAGTCCAATTCCTAGACGAGCTCGTCCACAGATTTGGCGTTCCAAGCACCATAATCACTGATCTTGGGTCACAATTCACAAGTGATGCCTTTTTCAATTATTGTGACGAAAGCCTAATCAAAGTCAAATACGTCTCCATTGCTCATCCGCGAGCCAACGGACAAGTGGAACGTGCCAATGGGATGATCCTCGATGCCCTCAAGAAGCGAGTATTTCAGGTCGGTACGAAACTCAAACCCGGTCGATGGCTCAAGGAGTTATCTGCCGTGGTCTGGGGACTTCATACTCAGCCCAGCCGTAATACAGGAGTTTCTCCATACTTCATGGTATACGGCCAGAGGCTGTCCTACCAGCCGAGGTCGCTTTCCAATCACCACGGGTGGCCTACCACGATGAAAATACCTCTGAAGCAGCCCGAGAGGTTGACGTCGTAGCTAAGGAAGAAAAAGTCCTAGAGTCTTGTGCCCGGACCGAGAAATACATAGCCACGGTACGCCGCTACTATAATCGCAACATCCGAGGATGTTTGTTCGTGGTCGGCGATCAAGTACTCCGTCGTGTACAAAAGACGGATGGCCTCCACAAATTATCACCAAGGTGGGAAGGACCGTACAGAATCAAGGCCGTCACTCGTCCTACATCATACCGGTTAGAGACATTAAAAGGAGTTGAAGAGCCAAATTCTTGGCATATAGAGATGCTCATACGATTCTACCCGTGAAAAGATATGTATCTTATATTTATGACATGTCTCTATTAACGTATTTCTTCTTTTTATCTCTCTTCTTCCCAGTTGCAATTTCTTACTTTGAAATACTGCAAAACCTTGCATACATGCGCCCTGCATAAGTCACATCTAAACTTTGTGTTTTACTCGCCGAGAACGATTCGAAAAGGTCCTGCGTCTCGGTCCTCTGTCGATGTGCTACAGCTCCACGCTACATGGCACTAGGAGATCCGGCAGGCACCCTCTAATAGGTACTTAGGATCGTACCTAGTGTTCCCGGCGTACCGCGCTATTCACTAGTGCGTCCCTTTGTCACCTTGACAGAGCTAATCGCTTCAAGAGTGGACGCAAAACTTATTTGTCGACATAATTTTTTTAAAAAAAACGTTATGCACCGAGTTATGTATAACGATATAACTAAAAACGACAAAATACTTATCACCCGCTTAAGTATGCCTACTATGTACGCATCCTAAACACGGCCTTAAGTTTTGTTTCGAGCACCCCATGCTCGGCACCACTTATATACAAGTTTTAAATAACATGTTTAACGCAAGGGCCCTACTGACCACCATCCTCCTCTGCAGGGTCTTCAATGAGCGTCATGTCACCGACCAGCTGCTCGGCAACAGGGATGAAGGTGGTACAGAGGTCCTCGGCGGCAGCGTCGGTGAGCTCCGGCGCGATCCCAAGTGCGACGGTGGCCGGATCGGCCGCCTCCACCCGCGAGCAGACCACCGCCAGCGCCGTCGACACAGCATACGTACCAGCCCGCGAGATGAAGTCCCGCAAAGCAGGCCACAGCCTCTGGCACTGGTCCGCGACCGCCACGGCTTCGCTCAGCTTTCCGGTCCGCTGGATGCACCTCCTCGGGGAAAAATGGCACGAAGAACCGGCTTGATGTGCCCGGTCATCATGTCAATCTTCTCCCGGAGGCGGCGGCACGTCTCTTGCGGGCATTGGAATTGCACCATATGGCGGTCCCTAGTCTGTTACATTCACAATGGTGGTTAGCATGTCTTGTTCGATCCGGTACATAGCGGACAACACTCGCAATTAACCAAATTGCACCACTTACCGATCAGCTCCGCAATCTGCGTCTGTCCGCCTTGGCTGTTCTTGAGCGGTCTCCAAGCTTCCTCGCCCGGGCAGCCTTCTCCTGTGCCAAGGCGGCAACCTTCTCCTCCAGCCCTACGGTGGTGAGGCAGAATTTACGACATTTTCTTGGCAACACAACTTTATCCAGCGGTTAAATGATATGGTCACATACCTTGTTGACCCTCCGCCAGCTCGGTCACCTGTTGCTCCAGAGCCAACCGGGCAAACTCCTTCTCGGCGAGCCGGGTCTCATAGACCTGCGCCTGCGCCAGCATGTTGGCTTCCTCCGCCCAAAGACGCCTACACTCTTCATCAATTGGCGTGAACCGTTCAATGGTTTGCGCACGTTGAGCGTTGGTGGTCTGCAGGGTCTACAAAAGACAAAATAATCAGAATGAGTGCTGCACGATTGCTAATGAACAGTGCTGCAACAACCATACCTGGATCCGGGAGGTGAGCGTCTCCAGGGCCTCCCTGATGCCCTCCTTCATCACCACCTCAGGCACCTCATCATATGAGGTCCACCTCTCCCCCACCATCCTCGAAATCATGATACGATTCGGAGGGAAGGGGGCGGCTGGTGCCTGAGGCTCCCTGTGGATTTCTTCCACAGGAGAGGACGGGGGACTCGGCGCTGCTGCCTACGCCTGGGCGACGGTCGCCACAGGCTCTGGCCGGGCTGTTGGCCTCGCGCGTCGGCCACAGGGTGGCCGCGTCGGCTCAGGACTCGGCTCGGCGGGGCGGCGGACGGGCTCCGGCGACGGAACCACCTCCTGCTCCACGTGCTCCTCCGCCCGTGGAGTCTCCACGTGTGGCAGAGCACTAGTGCCGTCCGCTTCACCCTGCTGGGGCTCCGCACCTGATGCTGCAGCCGCAGCCGGTGGCGTGGCGGCAGTCCCGGTGGAGCTTTGGGTGGGGCCAGTGCCCGCCCGACTACATACCAAATACATTGGCACATAAGCACACCAATTTGATTCTCAAGCAAGCGATTGTGACTGAAATTACACAGCTACTTATCGGCAAAAACCGCCCTTGAACTTGGGCACGCCGCCGCTCCTTGGGGCCCCACCCCCAGACCCAGCTCCGGGCTTGGGGACCCGACTTGGCGGGACCCTCGCCCACCGGGGACCGCTCGGTGTCTGCTCGGCATCCGCCCCTGATGCCGGTGTCGATGGGGCGGCGGCAGGCCTCGGCTTCGGTGGAGCAGGGGTCGGCCCGACGTAGCTTGGTGATCGCCGCGGTACTGGCTGGGGCGACTTGGAGCCGCCACTCCCATCGCTGGAGCACGCACGCGCTTGCGCCGGTGCTGCTATGGTGATGGTGTCGTCAAAGTTCGACGACACCGAGCTGTCGGCGGCCGGCCTCTTGCTGCCGCCCTCGACACCGGCCTCCTGGCCGTTTTCTTCTTCTCCTTGGGGGTCTCCACGGCTGCTGAGCGCTTCCTCACCGCGCGCCGTTGCCCCCTGGTGGTCGCTCCCACCACAATATCATCATCATCATCATCTTCAGGGCTAAGGTCCTCGACCTCACCCTGGTCGGCAGTCCTCTCCGGACGCCGCTGACCACGAAGGGCATCGCCCTCTGGCCAGTCCTCCACTGGAACAGCTGAAAAGTAATGGACGCTTCGTCCCTACACACATGATACATACAGTGCTCCGCATTATATCACCGGTCGAGACACAATACCACATTGCACACAAATTAAACTTTGTGTCATATTACCTCTGGTGGTGGGTTCTTTGAGATGGTAGGGCATACGCTTGGTGGTCGGCGAGAGAAGTATTTACATTGTACTTCTCAAATAGGGCCGAGAGCGAGATGGTGAATGTCGTTCTCGTCGGCTTTCTTGTCCGTCTCCGTCTTGGATCCTCCAATCCACTGTACAACCACAGTGGGTTGGTTCTCTCCTTACACGGTTGAACGCGGCGGACTAGCCACATTCCGGCCACAAGTGCCCCGTTCACCTTCTGGTTATCAATCATCGCCAAAAGCTCCTCCACCTGGATATCTCCAACAGGTGGTCCGGCCCCCCACCTGGGATTGGCCTCCGGGATTTGGTGGATGTCGCACGGCACCTTCCTCCCAACGGCAACATCCTGGCTCATATAGAACCAGCTCTGTTCCATTTTTTGGGAGCGAGATGCAAACTTGCTTCCCGGCCCGGGATGCGGCCATCCCATCCGGGAGCCGGATGTAACATCCCCGGCCACTTGGGACCCCCCGGTCTCCACCCCCTTCTTCCGGAGAACGAAGAAGTGGCGGAACAGATTGAAGTGGGGGGGGGATGCCCAAGAACATCTCGCAGTACACGATGAAGATGGACACGGTCAAAATAGAGTTGGGGTCCAGATTGCATATGGAGATAGACCACCATATGC
This sequence comes from Themeda triandra, assembly GCA_018135685.1. Taxonomy (NCBI): domain Eukaryota; kingdom Viridiplantae; phylum Streptophyta; class Magnoliopsida; order Poales; family Poaceae; genus Themeda; species Themeda triandra. The sequence goes on along the minus strand of JAENPR010000167.1, from coordinate 287,735 downwards.
ACAGGTCCCAGAGGAACCAGTGCACTGGTTGCCCCAACCCGCGAGGAACGAAATCCTCGAAGACGACGAACTCACCCGGCATCGGCATTGGCTCGTCCTCGCCGCGTGGCTCCCTCGACACCCCCATCTCCCGCGGCGGCAGGAACCCATTGTCCGCCAGCGCCTGGAGCGACTCATGGGACGAGGTGGATTGGACCCACTCCGGCCCGCGCCTCGTTGGCTCCGCCCCCTTCGCGCCCTTCTTGGTCGCCCGCTTTGTCATCTTCTCCGGCGGCGGCGGGTCGATGCGGTGGTGGCGAAACCCTAGCGGGGTGAGGCGGGAACCGTAGCCCCGCTTCAAAGAAGGCTTCAAACACCTCCACCTGATTGTTGTCAGGGTGCGGCGTCAGCACACCTCCGGGAGCAGTCGCCCTGCTCCTCTCCAACCAACCTCTGGCAGCGAACCTATCGAGATCGCCCGCCGCCACAGAACTAGCTCCGATCTCATAGACAGGGACGGTGCTAACAGCGCCCATGGCGTCAGTCCCCCTCGCCTCAGATCCCTTCGCCATCAAACAACTACTTCCGCCTTTCCCGGATCACCTCCGCCTCACTTGAAGCACCTCCGCTCCCGCTTACAACCCCCGACTTCCTGATGCCTCTCACCCCCGCACGAGTCCGCAACCTCCGTGTATGAACGAGTGAAAGCAAGCGCGCGTGGGAGCGAAGACGTGAGAGCGAGTAAAAAGCGTCCCTTTCACCCACCCCGACTATTTATAAGCCGGGGTTTCACCGCGGTAAAGGCCGGCACAAATCTCGAGGATCCGGTGATCCAACGACGGGGAAAGCGCCACGCAAACCCTAAGCTGTCCCGTCACCGCCGCGGCGGCGAAGCCCGATCCGGCCCATTAATCAATTAAAATAAAGCGCAAGCTGGGCCCGGCTAAAACGGGCCGCGAGCAACGGTTGGGCGTCGGCTGCGGAGGTGGACCTCGGGCCACGCGCCATCGGACCATTCCCCTTTTTCTTAAGGGCGTTGCTCCGACCCCGCCGGCCGGGCCGAACCATCGTGGGGCTACTTGTTGGGGGAACAACCTCCACTAGGACCCCCTACTTAGCTCCGCGGCCCCGGCATGGGCCAAGACGAGCAAAGCTACTAAGCAACCACGGACGACCTTCGCCTGTCACATGCTCTTTGATGGCGAAGGTCATCGAGGCCCGTCTTAGCGATTCGGCGAAGGTACGTCATACCTCCGCGCTCGAGCCCTTCAAACCTCTTACGGCGCAGGTACTTGACGATCCGAAGGAGTCTCCCAAGACCTCCGCGATGAGCAGGGCCCTCGAAGACCTCCGCCCGGGGGTATTCAGCCACCTAGCCATACAGACGGCGGGAGACCTTCGGACGGCTGCATGCACGACGGACGCAAGGCGGCGCCGACGGCCTGACACGTGGCGGCACCGGAGGGCGACACGCGGAGTCCTGGAGGGCATGACACTTGGCGTCTTGTGATAGGGTTAGATGAAGATGTAGTTAATTTTACAATGTACACTATTGCCCTTGTTGAGGCCCACTTGTAAGTGTGATCATAGTTAAAACCCTCTTTTGTAAAAAGCCACTTGACCCTTGGTATGGCCTATAAATACCAAGGGTATGGCAAGTGTAAAGGGAGAGGACCCTTGGCATTTTTGGTCCCAATTAATGCAAAAAACCCCATAGGGGACCCACTAGCTCTAGTCTCACTCGGTACTTGTCTTGATCCCACACTCTGTTTGGGAAACCTTCGCCCTCCTCCTCCGGCCCCCGGCGAAGGTAGGAGGGCAAGCGTTTATACCAACAGTTGGCGCCGTCCGTGGGGTCCGAACAAAAGAAGCAAGCCATGGCTCCAAACATCAGTGAATTTTCCTCAGCACAAGGGACCAACGCGGATCCGACCCTCGCTGGCGGAGGTGCCGCCCCGCCAAATCATCTCCCAGAACAACCTCCGATCGAGCAGTCGGCCGACTTGGCAGTCGATCCCAACCCAGACCAAGTTGCACCCGGAGGTCGACAGCGAGCGTCTGTGGTCAGGGACATCATCATCCAGCCGCACCCTCATACCTCCGGAGGCGGCATCGCCAATGGATCCACGACCGACAGCGAAGCTTCGGAAGAAGAAAAGTTGGCCAGGCATCTAGAACAGCTCCAAGAAAGTATCCTCGCCGGCAAAAGGCACCTGGAACAAATCAATAAGGAATCAAGAGCAGCAACCATCCGGCGCGAACGGAGGAAGCGAAGCGAGCTTCGCCGCATCGAGCAAAGCATCGGAAGCGGGCGAGGCAGACGTGGAGGTGAGAAACTACAGAGAGCCGGCTCTCCTGGGGCATGCGCCAGTCGCACAACCCCCGATCGAGCAACAGCAAGACCCCCCCCACCACGCCCAGAACCGGACCTCCGCGCCAACATACTTTACCCGGCAGCCGCTGGCGGAGGTGTCCCAGAGCCAAGAGCAGCGCCGCGGATCCCGCACTACGACTCCAAATCCCCCCTGTCATACGATCTTCAGATCACCGAGTGGCCCCAGGGCTTCGCCATGCAACATCTACCGCGGTATGATGGCACCTATGAGCCACGCCAATATCTAATGTCATATGAAGCTGCCGTCTCAGCCGCCGGAGGTGATGAGGACATCATGGCCAAGGCTTTCGTGATCGTGGCGAGAGATATTGCTCAAACCTGGTACAGCAACCTCCGGCCAGGATCCATCAGATGTTGGGATGACCTTCGCGAGAGAATGCGCACAAACTTCAAAGGTGTCGGTCGATCTGCGGCCAAGGCCACTTGCTCTTCTCAACGCAAACAAAGAGTCGATGAGCCATTACAAGATTGGTGGAAAAGATTCCTCAATACCAAGAATCGCACCCCCGGTATCACGGATGAAGTCATGATTTTGGCAGTAACAAGTTGCATCCAGCCGGGACCATGCTCAGCGAAGCTGTCAAGAAGGGAACCGAGAACCATCGCCGAGTTATATGATATCATGGAAAAGCAAATCAGAGCAGATAACAATGAACGTGTCAAGTCTCAGTCGTCCCAACCTCCGCAACGTCAACAAAGAGAGCGCAATCCGAACCCTCGCAATGAGTACCCCCGCATCGACATGGGAAACGTCAACGCCATCGATGGCAGTAACGATCAGCAAGCTCGGCAGCACCCTCGTCAACCCAGACAACCTCCGCCACAAGTCGATAGAAGACCTGCCAACTCAGATCAGCAGAGGCAACAACCTCCGCAGCTGCATTATTGCCATTTCTGTGGGAAAGCCAGTGATCACTACACCAAGCAGTGCGTATGGTACATCAAGGGGCTTGAGTGCAGAGACGGCCAAGCCCCACCAGCTCCGCAGGTAGGAACAGTCAACCATACCCGCAGAGCAGCACCGAACCCCCGCAACCGCAACCAGGGATACAACCACAACCATCGAGCTCAGCAGCCCCCATATCAGCAACCAATCTACTACCATCAACCACCCTTCGCTCAGGGTCAGTATGCTCACAACCAACAGCACCAATACTACCATCGCCATGCACAGCAGCAGTATCAGCAACTTCAGCCAATCGCTCAGCAAACCCAAGCGCAAGCTTTACCTCCGCCACCACCCCTACCAGCACTACCTCCGCCACAACCAATTAAAGTTGAGGGAGAAGCACAGGGAGCACAGACAGCGATCAACAATCCCACAGCTACCTACGGGGTCATCATGGCAATCTCCGGAGGTTCAGGGGAGGATTATGGCAACAAAAGATAGCGCAGAGAGCACTTTCGCCGGGTCAATCATGTAGCTGTGAGGGTCCTCACGAAAATGACCACCGGTCGCACATTCCCTTGACCTTCAACGGCTCGGACCTCAAGCTCAAGCAATACCCACATGCGATGCGATGGTCATAGAAACAAACATCGCGAGGCGGGCGGTGACCAAAATCCTTGTGGACAACGGCGGCTCCGCCGACATCCTATTCACATCCACCTTCGACGGCATGAAGCTCGACGAAATAAACTTCAACCGGCGGGACATCCGCTATTCGGGTTCGGAGGCCGCGCGATTAGAGCAATCGGAAAAATCACCTTACCGGTATCTTTCGGCAACAAAACCATCGCCCGCACGAGCACATCACCTTCGACGTAGTCGATATCCCATACAACTACAACGCCATTTTCGGGAGGGGCTCCATCAATCGGTTCAATGCTTTGCGATTCATCCGAGTTACCTTTGCATGAAAATGCCGGTGCCGGAGGTATCGTAGCCGTCTACGGAGACCAAAACACGGCGGAATAGCGGAGCAAGCGGCCACTCCGGGGCTGAAAAACGTCCATTGCTGCGGGAGAAGGAGCGAGAGACTGCAGGCAAGAAGAAGAACAAAAAGAGCAACGAGAAGCGAGCCGAAAATAGACGTAGCTTGGTTACCTTCGCGCGCGCGGCGGAGGAAGAAACAAAAAGATTCAGCTATTCCCGGACGATCCCGAAAAGAAAGTCATCATATCGGCTACGCTAGATACGAGAATTTGAAGCTCAACTCATCCGGTTCCTCCGTGATAACTGCGATGCTTTCGCATGGTCGGCCTCGGACCTCGTCGGGGTAGACGGAAAACTTATCGAGCATCACCTAAACGTCGGCAAAGATCATCCTCCGATCAAGCAAAAGCTCCGCAAAATGTCGGAAGAAAGGAAACAAGCCGCCAAAGCGGAGGTAGATCGGCGCTAAAAGCGGAGGTTATTCGCGAGGTCAAATATCCGACCCGGCTCTCTAATGTGGTTTTGGTACAAAAGAAGAACCTCAAGTGGCGAATGTGTGTTGATTTCACAAGTCTCAACAAGGCATGTCCAAAAGACGCTTTCCATTACCCGGGATAAGCACCCTTGTGGACGCTACTTTGCGGGGTTGCGAGCTCTTATTCCCGCTCGATTGTTTCTCCGGCTACCATCAAATTTGGATGAACAAGGACGACGAAGAAAAGACAAGCTTCATCACCCCCGATGGCACTTTCTGCTTCAGAAGAATGGCTGAAGGGCTCCGCAACGCAGGCCCAACCTTCGCCCGCATGACGGCGGAGGTCTTCAAAGACGATCCAACTGTCTTGGCTTATGTTGATGACATTGTGATCCAGAGCAAACTCAGAATCAACCACATAGCCGATCTGGCTAGAACCTTCGACAAGCTCAAAAAGGCGAAGCTCAAGCTCAACCCCGAAAAGTGCATCTTCGGAGTCAGCAAAGGGAAGCTTCTGGGATGTCTCGTCTCAGCTAGAGGAATCGAAGCCAATCCAACAAAGATAGACGCAATCGTTTCCATGTCACCTCCGACGTCAAGGAAGTCTGCTCAGCGCCTAACCGGTCGGTTAGCTTCGCTTAGCAGATTCATCTCACGGTCCGCAGAGCGGGGGTTGCCCTTCTTTGATGTACTCAAAACCTGCGAACCTTTCAAGTGGGGACCCGCCCAGCAGGCTGCCTTCGATAGTCTCAAGCAGTACCTACTCAAGTTAACAACCCTTGCGAGCCCGGAACCTTCGGAACCGCTACTGCTATACGTCGCAGCTTCGCCTCACGCAGTCAGTGCCGTTTTGGTCAAAGAAACCCTCGAGGAACACCAAAGACGACAGATGCCCGTGTATTACGTATCAGAGGTCCTCGAAGGTCCCAAGAAGCATTATTCAGAGCTCGAAAAGATCGCATATGCGGTGGTTATGGCTGCAAAGAAGCTCAAGCACTACTTTCAGTCTCACCCCATCACAATACCTTCGCATGTCCCGCTGGATAACATCTTCGGGAACCCGGGCGGTGGGCGGGAATCGCCAAGTGGGCGTCACAACTCGGCGATTACACGTTAACCTTCGTTGGCGGGCACACGATCAAATCACAAGCTCTAGCGAGACTTCATCGCAGATTGGACCCCCGAGATCCTCACAACAAGGCGAGAAGACATCGAACCTCCGTGGACGGTACACGTGGACGGAGCGTGGGGCGCCCAAGGGGCCGGAATCGCAGCAATCCTAACTTCACCTTCGGGGTTCAGCTCGAATACGCCGCAAGACTCGAGTTCCAATGCACCAACAACTCGCGAGAATATGAAGCCGTCCTCTTGGCCCTCGCGAAGCTTCGTGCCCTTTCTGTGCGCCGGGCGATCATCCGGACCGACTCTCAGGTGATCGCCGGCCACATCGAGAAAACCTTCAAGGCAAAGGACCCGGAGCTACAGAAATACCTTCACGCTGTCCGCAAAGCAGAAGCTTTCTTCTTGGGCATCACCACAAAGTCCATTCCCCGCAGCGAGAACAGGGAGGCAGACGAAATAGCGAAGGCCGCAGCTCAACTAACCCCACTACCTCCGGACGTCTTCTTTGAGACCTTCGCAGCACCTGCAACTGCCTGCAACACATCTCCGATGAGAATGGTCAACATCATATCCAGCGAAGATTGGCGGGCCCCCATCATAGCTTATATCAAGGGGTTCTATGAACCCGAATCGAAGGAAGAAGAAAAAGGATGATTCAAAGAGCGCGAGGGTATAAAATCGAGGGCGGGAACACCGTACAAGGCCTCGATCACGGCTCCTTGGCTAAAATGCGTCGCCACAAGCGAAGGTATCGCCATACTCAAAGAAATTCATCAGGGCATCTGTGGCTCGCACAATGGCCCAAGGGCTCTTGTTGGAAAGGCATTTAGACAAGGGTTTTATTGGCCCACCGCGTTGTCCGACGCTTCTTTGCTGGTGCGACACTGCGAAGGTTGTCAGCGGGCCGCCAACCATTCAAGCAGACCCGGGGCTCCGACCACTTTGATCTGCCCGACATGGCCAATGCAGCGTTGGGCCATGGACTTGGTCGGACCCCTACCGACCGCTCCCGGAAAGCTCCGCTATGCGGTGGTGGCGGTAGAGTACTTTACCAAATGGGTCGAAGCTCGGGCGCTTGCCACCATCACCTCCGCAACGGTACAAAAGTTCTTCTGGCAACAGATCATATGTCGCTTCGGCGTCCCAAGGGATCTCACAGTCGACAATGGAACCCGGTTTGACGACTTCGCCTTCAAAGAGTTTTGTTTCCAAGTCGGCACCAAAATACATTTCGCCTCGATCGGACATCCGCGGTCCAATGGACTAGTCGAAAGGGCCAATGCAATCATCCCGCAAGGAATCAAAAAGAACCTCACGAGACAAGCCACTTGGGCAAATGGGCGGAGGAACTCATCACCGTCGTTTGGTCTCACAACACCTCCGATGGCAGGGCCACCGGCATCACCCCATTCAAGCTGCTCTATGGAGAAGAAGCCGTGCTCCCAGGAGAGCTCCGCCACGGGTCACCACGAACTACCTCGATACCAACACTCAAGATGAAGCGCTTGACAAAGACCTACTCGAGGAAGTAAGGTGCAAAGCGATCAACAACCTCCGCGGCTACCGGTGAAACCCGGAGGTGGAGAGACAAGAAGGTCTCACCACGTGACCTCCGCCTAGGAGACATGGTTACGATCGGGAAGCGAACGCGAAGATGGCGAGCAAGCTCCAAGACAAGTGGCTCGGCCCCTACATTATCACAAGCTCGAAAGACAAGGCTCGTTCCACCTCCCGGGATGCCGAAGGTCGTAAACTACCGCACACATGGAACATCGACGACCTCCGCAAGTACTACCCTTAGCATCTCACAAACAACTATGTAATCGTTACCTTCGCATCGTTCTTTCCCTTTTCTACTTCGCATACATAGACCGTCCTTGCACTCTTTTTCCTTATGTCCATGGCATGAGGTTTTTTAATGAGGCAAGAAAATTGCGTAATATAGCAAAGTTTTGTTTCCCTAAGATTTGCATGTCAACCACCGCCGAAACGGACCAGGCTATGCCTTGCCCTCATCAGCAGCCGCTATAAATGCAGGGATTGCCTCGGGCCGACAATCGACCCCAGTCGAAGGTCACCCCGATGCAAGCCCATCCACAAACCCCGGCGGTCGGGCCGGGGGCTGCGATGAAAGCAAACTCCACCTCGACCCCGCGAGAGGGCGAGGAGCGGAGCTACCAAATTCCGCGAGACCCCCGCCGGTCGGGCCGGGGGCTGCGATGAAAGCAAACTCCACCTCGACCCCGCGGAGGGCGAGGAGCGGAGCTACCAAATTCCGCGAGACCCCCCCCGGTCGGGCCAAGGGCTGCGATGAAAGCAAACTCCACCTCGACCCCCGCAGAGGGCGAGGAGCGGAGCTACCAAATTCCGCAAAACCCCGCCAGTCGGGCCAGGGGCTGTGATGAAAGCAAACTCCACCTTGACCCCCGTAGAGGGCGAGGAGCGGAGGTACGATATCCGACACCCAAACAAAAAGAGCTCCAAGACATCGATCAACCTTACACCCAGCTCCTCCAAACTATCAGCATTCAGTTCTTAAGTTCAAACAAAAAGAGCACCACTACAGCGCACCTGTTGCCCAAAAGAAACCAAAACCAGTGATACAGAGTTTCTCCCACATTCATCCGCAGCCAGCGCACTCCTATATATAGCCTTCAATCATCAAACCCTCGCCGTCCAAGCCAGACCGTGTATTAAAAGCCTTGTACCTCGCCTCAACCACCACACCCACCCTAGTACCTTACAAATCCCAAGCATTACACCTGCTTGTACTTCATTACCACCAAAATACGCTTATTTAAGCAAGACCCGATAGCCAAACCCAAGCATTCCCAAACTATGTCCGGCCATTAGCAAACTTCCTTAGGAATGAGAGGAGTCAGGAAGGAGAGCCTAAGCCAGTGTTTGAGCCGAAGGTCTCGACTACGCAGCACAGCCACTTTAGCACAGTTCCAGCTAGCCTTTAGCCCATACCAACCCAACCATCGCAGCCACAATCTCCGAAGGTCAGGGGCATGAAGCGCAATGCCCCTACCAGCCATCACTTGCACACACCCTCCGCCAGCCACCTCCGCAACAAAACCCAGCAGCTTTATACAGTCACGCGCAAGGCCACAACTTGACATCTGCTGCAGCCCTAACCACCGCTGAGAACCTAGGAAGAGCTGTGCCTGAGCTAAAATCTGAACACGCGAAAGTAAGCAAACTAGCGCGTAATTCTGAACTCAACCCTCGCTCCAACGATGCGAAGCTGTTCACCTTCGGAATTCGGTAACCAAGGTTCATCATCAACCAGAACCTCCGTGGCAAAGAACACAATTCAGTCATTTGAACCGCTGTTCCAAAGGCCAGACTGGCGCCATGTAAACACATGTTGGCTAAGCTCCGCTTACAGTTCGCGCAAAAGATCCTGTATCAACTAAATATAAGACTTTGTAACTCTCATTACCACCGAAAACACGCGCGAGCCTCGCTTTTGATAAGTTGGGCGTCGCTGCGCTATTACTACCTCCGCAAAACACGCGCGAGCCTCGCTTTTGATAAGTTGGGCGTCGCTGCGCTATTACTACCTCCGCAAAACACGCGCGAGCCTCGCTTTTGATAAGTTGGGCGTCGCTGCGCTATTACTACCTCCGCAAAACACGCGCGAGCCTCGCTTTTGAAAAGTTGGGCATCGCTGCGCTCTTTTACCTCCGAAAACTTACGTGAGCCTCGCTTTTGATAAGTTGGGCGTCGCTGCGCTTTCACTACCTCCGCAAAACACGCGCGAGCCTCGCTTTTGATAAGTTGGGCGTCGCTGCGCTTTTACTAACTCCGCAAAACACGCGCGAGCCTCGCTTTTGAAAAGTTGGGCGTCGCTGCGCTCTTGTACCTCCGCAAAACACGCGCGAGCCTCGCTTTTGATAAGTTGGGCGTCGCTGCGCTTTCACTACCTCCGCAAAACACGCGCGAGCCTCGCTTTTGATAAGTTGGGCGTCGCTACGCTTTTACTAACTCCGCAAAACACGCGCGAGCCTCGCTTTTGAAAAGTTGGGCGTCGCTGCGCTCTTGTACCTTCGCAAAACACGCGCGAGCCTCGCTTTTGATAAGTTGGGCGTCGCTGCGCTTTCACTACCTCCGCAAAACGCGCGCTAGCCTCGCTTTTGATAAGTTGGGCGTCGCTGCGCTTTCACTACCTCCGCAAAACACGCGCGAGCCTCGCTTTTGATAAGTTGGGCATCGCTGCGCTTTTACTACCTCCGCAAAACACGCGCGAGCCTCGCTTTTGAAAAGTTGGGCGTCGCTGCGCTCTTTTACCTCCGAAAACTTACGTGAGCCTCGCTTTTGAAAAGTTGGGCGTCGCTGCGCTCTCATCACCTCCGAAAACTTACGTGAGCCTCACTTTCGATAAGTTGGGCGTCGCTACGCTCGCACTCTGACATTTCATTACCCCGCGAACAAGCACAATTTTCATTAACAACAACAAGTTAAAAGTTTCCTTTACAAGTCACCTCCGCAGGCGACCTTGAGGGTCGACATAATAATGCAACACTCGACCACGCTTCCGCCGAGATCGTGGTCGAGTCACCTCCGCAGCCGCAGATTGTACGACCCCTTCCAAGATGTCGTCAACAAGCTCCTCCGCAACCATGCCTTTGCTGCAATTGTTCCTTGAGGTGTCTGCTGCACTGGTGACCTTGGTGCATGAGGATGGAGCTTCCAGCTAGGAACTGCCGGCACATGGTATTGGAAGGGCCATCCACAACTGCACTAATGTTGTTGATCTCTGTTGCTTTGAAGTTTTTTTTTTCCTTTGCCATATAGCAGTAGTAACAACACCAGGTTGACTAATTGAGAGTGCACACCCATCATGTGGAAACTGAGTTCCTGCCCTGTCTGGCACACATGGTTGCACACTTTGCACTTGTTGGGGGGAACAACCTCCGCTAGGACCCCCTACTTAGCTCCGCGGCCCCAGCATGGGCCAAGACAGGCAAAGCTACTAAGCAACCACGGACGACCTTCGTTGTCACATGCTCTTTGATGGCGAAGGTCATCAGGCCCGTCTTAGCGATTCGGCGAAGGTACGTCATACCTCCGCACTCGAGCCCTTCAAACCTCTTACAGCGCAGGTACTTGACGATCCGAAGGAGTCTCCCAAGACCTCCGCGATGAGCAGGGCCCTCGAAGACCTCCGCCCGGGGGTATTCAGCCACCTAGCCATACAGACGGCGGGAGACCTCCGGATGGCTGCATGCACGACGGACGCAAGGCGGCGCCGACGGCCTGACACGTGGCGGCACCGGAGGGCGACACGCGGAGTCCTGGAGGGCATGACACTTGGCGTCTTGTGATAGGGTTAGATGAAGATGTAGTTAATTTTACAATGTACACTATTGCCCTTGTTGAGGCCCACTTGTAAGTGTGATCATAGTTAAAACCCTGCTGTAAAAAGCCACTTGACCCTTGGTATGGCCTATAAATACCAAGGGTATGGCAAGTGTAAAGGGAGAGGACCCTTGGCATTTTTTGTCCCAATTAATGCAAAAAACCCCATAGGGGACCCACTAGCTCTAGTCTCACTCAGGTACTTGTCTTGATCCCACACTCTGTTTGGGAAACCTTCGCCCTCCTCCTCCGGCCCCCGGCGAAGGTAGGAGGGCAAGCGTTTATACCAACAGTTGGCGCCGTCCGTGGGGTCCGAACAAAAGAAGCAAGCCATGGCTCCAAACATCAGTGAATTTTCCTCAGCACAAGGGACCAACGCGGATCCGACCCTCGCTGGCGGAGGTGCCGCCCCGCCAAATCATCTCCCAGAACAACCTCCGATCGAGCAGTCGGCCGACTTGGCAGTCGATCCCAACCCAGACCAAGTTGCACCCGGAGGTCGACAGCGAGCGTCGGTGGTCAGGGACATCATCATCCAGCCGCACCCTCATACCTCCGGAGGCGGCATCGCCAATGGATCCACGACCGACAGCGAAGCTTCGGAAGAAGAAAAGTTGGCCAGGCATCTAGAACAGCTCCAAGAAAGTATCCTCGCCGGCAAAAGGCACCTGGAACAAATCAATAAGGAATCAAGAGCAGCAACCATCCGGCGCAGAACGGAGGAAGCGAAGCGAGCTTCGCCGCATCGAGCAAAGCATCGGAAGCGGCGAGGCGGACGTGGAGGTGAGAAACTACGAGAGAGCCGGCTCTCTGGGGCATGCGCCGGTCGCACAACCCCGATCGAGCAACGGCAAGACCCCACCCACCACGCCCGAACCGGACCTCCGCGCCAACATACTTTACCGGCGGCCCGGCGGCGGAGGTGTCCCGAGCCAAGAGCGCGCCGCGGATCCCGCACTACGACTCCAAATCCCCCCTGTCATACGATCTTCAGATCACCGAGTGGCCCCAGGGCTTCGCCATGCAACATCTACCGCGGTATGATGGCACCTACGAGCCACGCCAATATCTAATGTCACATGAAGCTGCCGTCTCAGCCGCCGGAGGTGATGAGGACATCATGGCCAAGGCTTTCGTGATCGTGGCGAGAGATATTGCTCAAACCTGGTACAGCAATCTCCGACCAGGATCCATCAGATGTTGGGATGACCTTCGCGAGAGAATCTGCACAAACTTCAAAGGTGTCAGTCGATCTGCGGCCAAGGCCACTGCTCTTCTCAACTGCAAACAAAGAGTCGATGAGCCATTACAAGATTGGTGGAAAAGATTCCTCAATACCAAGAATCGCACCCCGGTATCACGGATGAAGTCATGATTTTGGCGGTAACAAGTTGCATCCAGGCCGGGACCATGCTCGCGAAGGCATCAAGAAGGGAACCGAGAACCATCGCCGAGTTATATGATATCATGGAAAAGCAAATCAGAGCAGATAACAATGAACGTGTCAAGTCTCAGTCATCCCAACCTCCGCAATGTCAACAAAGAGAGCGCAATCGGAACCCTCGCAATGAGTACCCCCGCATCGACATGGGAAACGTCAACGCCATCGATGGCAGTAACGATCAACAAGCTCGGCAGCACCCTCGTCAACCCAGACAACCTCCGCCACAAGTCGATAGAAGACTTGCCAACTCAGATCAGCAGAGGCAACAACCTCCGCAGCTGCATTATTGCCATTTCTGTGGGAAAGCCAGTGATCACTACACCAAGCAGTGCGTATGGTACATCAAGGGGCTTGAGTGCAGAGACGGCCAAGCCCCACCAGCTCCGCAGGTAGGAACAGTCAACCATACCCGCAGAGCAGCACCGAACCCCCGCAACCGCAACCAGGGATACAACCACAACCATCGAGCTCAGCAGCCCCCATATCGGCAACCAATCTACTACCATCAACCACCCTTCGCTCGGGGGTCGGTATGCTCACAACCAACAGCACCAATACTACCATCGCCATGCACAGCAGCAGTATCAGCAACTTCAGCCAATCGCTCAGCAAACCCAAGTGCAAGCTTTACCTCCGCCACCACCCCTACCAGCACTACCTCCGCCACAACCAATTAAAGTTGAGGGAGAAGCACAGGGAGCACAGACAGCGATCAACAATCCCACAGCTACCTACGGGGTCATCATGGCAATCTCCGGAGGTTCAGGGGAGGATTATGGCAACAAAAGATAGCGCAGAGAGCACTTTCGCCGGGTCAATCATGTAGCCTGCGAGGGTCCTCACAGAAATGACCACTGGTCGCACATTCCCTTGACCTTCAACAGCTCAGACCTCAAGCTCAAGCAATACCCACATACTGATGCGATGGTCATAGAAACAAACATCGCAGGCTGGACAGTGACCAAAATCCTTGTGGACAACGGCAGCTCCGCCGACATCCTATTCACATCCACCTTCGACGGCATGAAGCTCGACAGAAATAAACTTCAACCGGCAGGACATCCGCTATTCGGGTTCGGAGGCCAGCAGATTAGAGCAATCGGAAAAATCACCTTACCAGTATCTTTCGGCAACAAAACCATCGCCCGCACAGAGCACATCACCTTCGACGTAGTCGATATCCCATACAACTACAACGCCATTTTCGGGAGGGGCTCCATCAATCAGTTCAATGCTGCGATTCATCCAGGTTACCTTTGCATGAAAATGCCAGCGCCCGGAGGTATCGTAGCCGTCTACGGAGACCAAAACACGGCCAGAATAGCGGAGCAAGCAGCCACTCCGGGGCAGAAAAACGTCCATTGCCTGCAGGAGAAGGAGCAGAGACTGCAGCAAGAAGAAGAACAAAAAGAGCAACGAGAAGCAGAGCCGAAAATAGACGTAGCTTGGTTACCTTCGCGCGCGCAGCCGGAGGAAGAAACAAAAAAGATTCAGCTATTCCCGGACGATCCTGAAAAGAAAGTCATCATATCAGCTCTGCTAGATACAGAATTTGAAGCTCAACTCATCCAGTTCCTCCGTGATAACTGCGATGCTTTCGCATGGTCGGCCTCGGACCTCGTCGGGGTAGACAGAAAACTTATCGAGCATCACCTAAACGTCAGCAAAGATCATCCTCCGATCAAGCAAAAGCTCCGCAAAATGTCAGAAGAAAGGAAACAAGCCGCCAAAGCGGAGGTAGATCGGCTGCTAAAAGCGGAGGTTATTCGCAGGGTCAAATATCCGACCTGGCTCTCTAATGTGGTTTTGGTACAAAAGAAGAACCTCAAGTGGCGAATGTGTGTTGATTTCACAAGTCTCAACAAGGCATGTCCAAAAGACTGCTTTCCATTACCCAGGATAAGCACCCTTGTGGACGCTGCTGTGGGTTGCGAGCTCTTATCCTTGCTCGATTGTTTCTCCGGCTACCATCAAATTTGGATGAACAAGGACGACGAAGAAAAGACAAGCTTCATCACCCCCGATGGCACTTTCTGCTTCAGAAGAATGGCTGAAGGGCTCCGCAACGCAGGCCCAACCTTCGCCCGCATGACGGCGGAGGTCTTCAAAGACGATCCAACTGTCTCGGCTTATGTTGATGACATTGAGATCCAGAGCAAACTCAGAATCAACCACATAGCCGATCTGGCTAGAACCTTCGACAAGCTCAAAAAGGCGAAGCTCAAGCTCAACCCCGAAAAGTGCATCTTCGGAGTCGGCAAAGGGAAGCTTCGGGATGTCTCGTCTCGGCTAGAGGAATCGAAGCCAATCCAACAAAGATAGACGCAATCGTTTCCATGTCACCTCCGACGTCAAGGAAGTCTCGGCGCCTAACCGGTCGGTTAGCTTCGCTTAGCGATTCATCTCACGGTCCCGCGAGCGGGGTTGCCATTCTTTGATGTACTCAAAACCTGCGAACCTTTCAAGTGGGGACCCGCCCAGGCGCCGCCTTCGATAGTCTCAAGCGTACCTACTCAAGTTAACAACCCTTGCGAGCCCGGAACCTCGGAACCGCTCTTGCTATACGTCGCGCTTCGCCTCACGCGATCGGTGCCGTTTTGGTCAAAGAAACCCTCGAGGAACACCAAAGACGACGGATGCCCGTGTATTACGTATCGAGGTCCTCGAAGGTCCCAAGAAGCATTATTCGAGCTCGAAAAGATCGCATATGCGGTGGTTATGGCTGCAAAGAAGCTCAAGCACTACTTTCGAGTCTCACCCCATCACAATACCTTCGCATGTCCCGCCGGATAACATCTTCGGGAACCCGAGGCGGTGGGCGGGGAATCGCCAAGTGGGCGTCACAACTCGCGATTACACGTTAACCTTCGTTGGCGAGGCACACGATCAAATCACAAGCTCTAGCGAGACTTCATCGCAGATTGGACCCCGAGATCCTCACAACAAGGCGGAAGACATCGAACCTCCGTGGACGGTACACGTGGACGGAGCGTGGGGCGCCCAAGGGGCCGGAATCGCAGCAATCCTAACTTCACCTTCGGGGGTTCAGCTCAGATACGCCGCAAGACTCGAGTTCCAATGCACCAACAACTCTGCAGAATATGAAGCCGTCCTCTTGGCCCTCGCGAAGCTTCGTGCCCTTTCTGTGCGCCGGGCGATCATCCGGACCGACTCTCAGGTGATCGCCGGCCACATCGAGAAAACCTTCAAGGCAAAGGACCCGGAGCTACAGAAATACCTTCACGCTGTCCGCAAAGCAGAAGCTTTCTTCTTGGGCATCACCACAAAGTCCATTCCCCGCAGCGAGAACAGGGAGGCAGAGATCGTGGTCGAGATCGTGGTCGAGTCACCTCCGCAGCCGCAGATTGTACGACCCCTTCCAAGATGTCGTCAACAAGCTCCTCCGCAACCATGCCAATAAATTCCACCACATCCGTGAAAATTATCTCACGACCAGCAACATACTCGTCATCCTCGTCGTCGCTAATGACTACTACCTCCGGGGAGGTTGCCGATCGCGTCGGCCTCATCGTCGTCTTCAACAAAAATCGGGCACTCCAAGAACCCCGCCGGCTTTTTACCACAAGAGGTAAATCGCCTTCAAGCACCCTCGAGCGAAAACACTTGCCGGAGATCATGCGTGTCTATCTCCACCGGTTCCTCCTTCGGAATAAGCAATCCGCCACTACCTCCGGATTCCTCGGACCGCCTCCCACGGCCCGGCGGTCCGGAGGAGTTGGCGCGACTTTTGAATTGATCGATCATACTTCGCTACTCTCCACCACCAAATCCTATCAAATTTCGCATGAGGATTTTTGCCCCTTAGATTAATCCAGTGGCCCCGTCATGAAAAAATCTTGACGATTCGGCATCGACGGAACCACATTAAAAATGGCGGGCCCAAAATCCGGAGGAACCCGCGCGAAGGCACACGATCAGTGCTCGCCAAACCCCCCCGCCCTAACACACGACACTAAACCCTCGCATAAAACAAGCGGAGACACCTAGGCTGAACGCCAAAACACCGATCAAATCTAAGAAAGAGCAAGCTCGAAGGTAGCACAAATTTAGCCAAACCGAGAAGCCT
Source organism: Themeda triandra (assembly GCA_018135685.1). Lineage (NCBI taxonomy): Eukaryota > Viridiplantae > Streptophyta > Magnoliopsida > Poales > Poaceae > Themeda > Themeda triandra. Next base: position 270,990 of record JAENPR010000167.1, on the reverse strand, counting down.
TACGGCTCAATGTATCTTACAACCATCCAGAAAGCACACAGTGCAAATTGTTCAAAGAATGTTTCCCTCTAAGTCTCATCAAAAAGAAGATAGGACCATCCAACGATACTCTAAGCCTGATCGCCGGGGGTAACACCAACCTGTTCATCTGCGGAACCTCCCAGAGGCGGGTCGATCGCGGCGGCAGTATCAGCTTCCTGCGCGCCCAGGTTCACGGGTTCTGGCGCCGAACCTCCGTCGGCAGACGTCCCGGTGGTCGTCGTGTTGTTGCCTTCCTCCGGAGGTGGCAAATCTTGTGTCCCCTCAGCCAGTGCGTCAATCTGCAAAACCCAGAAAGGTCCCTTTAGAAATCAAAGCAACTCCATAATCACAACAGTTACTCACGAGCAAGAAAGCCACGCGACCCTTACCCCCGCAAAGAACCGGCGACGATCTCGTACGCCAATCTGGTACCTCCGCAGACAGCGAACTTGTCGAAAGCCGCATGGCCCACAGAGGCAACCAATGAATCCTTCCTTGCATCGCGGACCTCCTCCACGGTGGGCCAGCGGAAGTCAGCGCCAATGATCTTGCGAGCGTGTTTACTCCCCGCATCCCTAAGGGCGCAGGCAGTGGCCGAACCCCCGCAGAAAATCCCCGCCTCGACCAGCTGATCAAAGAATGGCGTCAAGTAATTTAGCTCATTCTTCAACCATTCCGCATAACCCTCGACGCCGGGCTCGCTCGGGCGGATCGCTAGTGGGAGCCCCGCCAGTATGTGCCAGCTGTGCATCAAAGATTCCCTTGACCTCCGCCATGCGGGATACAAGGGCACGCATCAAGTCCGCCTCCCTCTCCTCCGCATCTATAGCGCGTTTCTCAAAGCGCTCCTTCTCACCCTCGGCGCCCTCCGCCCGCTTCCTCATGTCCTCAAAGGCTTGGTTGGCATTCCGAAGCTCAGCCCTCAGGTCCAGGCTCCGCGACACAGCAGCATCGCAATCTTCAAATGCTTTCTTGTTAGCCTCGCGAAGCTTATTCATATCAGTCTCATGAGAAGCTTGCTCCGCGAGGAGCTCCTGAACTCGCCTTTCAAGCTGACGGTTTTGCCTTTCGAGCTCCGCAAACCTCTTCCGCGTCTCAGCCTCATCCTTCGCGCAACGCTGTCGCGAGCCCCGTGCAAGCAAAATAGCCTCAATCATCTTCGCCTCAATGTCAGTTAAGTTGTTCTCAACCTTCTGACCCGCCAGCAACAGCTCCGCCTCGGGCACACTGATGCGTCCAAAGGCGGGGACCGGGAACCTCCGCTCCCCCCCTTCACCGCAGTCAACCGGCGTCGCGGAGGTCGGCGCTAGTATACTGAGTGCGCCTTAGGGTCCGTGACCCCCGCCGGCTGGGCGAAATAGGGCAGCGAGCTCGGCGACGCTTCTCCCAAACCCTTCTTTCCAGGCTCCGTATGGGGCGGAGGTACAGCTTCCTCCCCATTGACCCAGATATGGATCCCTTCGTACTCCAGCGGCTCGTCGCGAGCGTCGGAGGAAACCTCAGCATCCACCATCGCCAGATCTTGGTCTTCTCCTCTTCGCGGCTCCTCCGCCGCCTCCTTGGCCGTAGCTTCTAGCTGGACCTCCGCAAGGACCTGCTGCTCAGGAACGTGGGGCGAAGTGATGTCCACGTCCTCGTCCGCCTTCTTTCCCGACCGACCTGAAGGAGACGAGCTGCCTGAAGACTTGTCCCCGCTGCCGCTGCTGCTACTGCTGCTGCTGCTTCTTGCTGCTGCGCCGACGGTGGGACCGGAGCGGGTTTGGGCACCGCCCGGCGAAGCCAAAGAGGGCACGCGTCCTCTTCCGCTCCCCGTCCCCGTCCACCCCTAGGCGCCGGCGGGAGGTCGGCCGGGCGACAGGGAGAACGTTCAACGGCTCCTCTGCGCAGACGCGTGGGGGGAGAAGGCCGCACCGGACCGAGTTGTTCCCGTCGCCAACCCACCCCCGCGGCCGCTAGCCGACGTCTTCCGGATCTTCCCGCCCCCACGACCACCTCCGCCGGCCGGGCGGGGACATCATCGCTAGCCGAGACCTCGGAGGTCTCCGAGGCCGTTTCGTTGCCGGCCGCTTCTTAGCCCGCTTCGCTTCTCCTTCGGCTGCGGCGGCAAGCCAGCTTCACCTCCCGGTACTTGATGCCAAGCGGGTCATAAACCCGGTTCACCGGGTGACCCCTCCATCTCCTCCTTCATCTTTCGTTGCTCTTCGGCGTCCACCTTCCCGACGAGCTCCAAGCCCTCCGCTTCCACCACACAACGAATCTTTTTCAAAGCCTCCGCCTCGCTCGAAGCGGAGGAGAGCTCCTCCGCCCATGCAACGCGGAGGTTCGGCAAGTTCGAGTCCTTCGAAACTCGTACCCCATAGCCGCATAAGATGACGGCCCTTCCTTCACCAGGCCTGTCCAATCATGGTCGGCCTTCAGAGGCACGACCCTCACGCAGTGATATTCCGCGAACACATCCCGCTGCGTCATGCACCGGGAGAGGTCACGCATCGCGTCCTCGCAGAGCTGCGACCCTTGGTCGGAAGCGGTGGTCACCTTCAGAGTCTCCTTGTCAGGGAGCGGGCGAAGGTCGCCCGCCAAGTCACGCCCCTCCGCTTCATCCAAGCGGTAATAGAACCACTTACTCAGCCAACCTTCCCACTTGTTCTTCTGAGCTTGCATCGGCACCTTCGCGTTGTTCCGTCGACGGAATGTAAGAACCCCGAACTGGCTCTCCTCCGTCACCGTCCCGTCGCCGGTGGTCACCGTCTTTGTCTTCTTCTGCACATGCATGCTGTGCACCTTCGCGAAGCCCTCCACGGTCGGCTCCACCCCTTGCGAGTGACAGCCCCACACAAACGCGCAAAGCTTCGGGAAGCTATTGGGCGTCGGGTGATGGAATTGCACGCTGAACTTCCGCAAGGCACGCCCAGCACCGGCGGGCGAGGCGGAACCGTAGCCCCGCCTCAAAGAAGGCTTCAAACACCACCACCTGATTGTTGTCAGGGTGCGGCGTCAGCACACCTCCGGGAGCAGTCGCCCTGCTCCTCTCCAACCAACCTCTGGCAGCGAACCTATCGAGATCGCCCGCCGCCACAGAACTAGCTCCGATCTCATAGACAGGGACGGTGCTAACAGCGCCCATGGCGTCAGTCCCCCTCGCCTCAGATCCCTTCGCCATCAAACAACTACCTCCGCCTTTCCCGGATCACCAAGGTGGGAAGGACCGTACAGAATCAAGGCCGTCACTCGTCCTACATCATACCGGTTAGAGACATTAAAAGGAGTTGAAGAGCCAAATTCTTGGCATATAGAGATGCTCATACGATTCTACCCGTGAAAAGATATGTATCTTATATTTATGACATGTCTCTATTAACGTATTTCTTCTTTTTATCTCTCTTCTTCCCAGTTGCAATTTCTTACTTTGAAATACTGCAAAACCTTGCATACATGCGCCCTGCATAAGTCACATCTAAACTTTGTGTTTTACTCGCCGAGAACGATTCGAAAAGGTCCTGCGTCTCGGTCCTCTGTCGATGTGCTACAGCTCCACGCTACACGGCACTAGGAGATCCGGCAGGCACCCTCTAATAGGTACTTAGGATCGTACCTAGTGTTCCCGGCGTACCGCGCTATTCACTAGTGCGTCCCTTTGTCACCTTGACAGAGCTAATCGCTTCAAGAGTGGACGCAAAACTTATTTGTCGACATAATTTTTTTAAAAAAAACGTTATGCACCGAGTTATGTATAACGATATAACTAAAAACGACAAAATACTTATCACCCGCTTAAGTATGCCTACTATGTCTGCATCCTAAACACGGCCTTAAGTTTTGTTTCGAGCACCCCGTGCTCAGCACCACTTATATACAAGTTTTAAATAACATGTTTAACGCAAGGGCCCTACTGACCACCATCCTCCTCTGCAGGGTCTTCAATGAGCGTCATGTCACCGACCAGCTGCTCGGCAACAGGGATGAAGGTGGTACAGAGGTCCTCGGCGGCAGCGTCGGTGAGCTCCGGCGCGATCCCAAGTGCGACGGTGGCCGGATCGGCCGCCTCCACCCGCGAGCAGACCACCGCCAGCGCCGTCGACACAGCATACGTACCAGCCCGAGAGATGAAGTCCCGCAAAGCAGGCCACAGCCTCTGGCACTGGTCCGCGACCGCCACGGCTTCGCTCACTGGGTCCGCTGGATGCACCTCCTCAGGAAAAATGGCACGAAGAACCGGCTTGATGTGCCCGGTCATCATGTCAATCTTCTCCCGGAGGCGGCGGCACGTCTCTTGCTGGCATTGGAATTGCACCATATGGCGGTCCCTAGTCTCTGTTACATTCACAATGGTGGTTAGCATGTACTGTTCGATCCAGTACATAGCAGACAACACTCGCAATTAACCAAATTGCACCACTTACCGATCAGCTCCGCAATCTGCGTGCTGTCCGCCTTGGCCTGTTCTTGAGCGGTCTCCAACTGCTCCGCCAGAGCAGCCTTCTCCTGTGCCAAGGCGGCAACCTTCTCCTCCAGCCCTACGGTGGTGAGGCAGAATTTACGACATTTTCTTGGCAACACAACTTTATCCAGCGGTTAAATGATATGGTCACATACCTTGTTGACCCTCCGCCAGCTCGGTCACCTGTTGCTCCAGAGCCAACCGGGCAGACTCCTTCTTGGCGAGCCGGGACTCATAGACCTGCGCCTGCGCCAGCATGTTGGCTTCCTCCGCCCAAAGACGCCTACACTCTTCATCAATTGGCGTGAACCGTTCAATGGTTCGCGCACGTTGAGCGTTGGTGGTCTGCAGGGTCTACAAAAGACAAAATAATCAGAATGAGTGCTGCACGATTGCTAATGAACAGTGCTGCAACAACCATACCTGGATCCGGGAGGTGAGCATCTCCAGGGCCTCCCTGATACCCTCCTTCATCACCACCTCAGGCACCTCATCATATGAGGTCCACCTCTCCCCCACCATCCTCGAAATCATGATACGATTCGGAGGGAAGGGGGCGGCTGGTGCCTGAGGCTCCCTGTGGATTTCTTCCACAGGAGAGGACGGGGGACTCGGCGCTGCTGCCTCTGCCCTGGGCTGAGCAGTCGCCCTGGGCTCCTGCTGGGCTGTTGGCCTCGGCGCTGTCGGCCCTGGGGTGGCCCGCGTCGGCTCCGGACTCGGCTCGGCGGGGCGGCGGACGGGCTCCGGCGACGGAACCACCTCCTGCTCCACGTGCTCCTCCGCCCGTGGCGTCTCCACGTGTGGCAGAGCACTAGTGGCGTCCGCTTCACCCTGCTGGGGCTCCGCACCTGATGCTGCAGCCGCAGCCGGTGGCGTGGCGGCAGTCCCGGTGGAGCTTTGGGTGGGGCCAGTGCCCGCCCGACTACATACCAAATACATTGGCACATAAGCACACCAATTTGATTCTCAAGCAAGCGATTGTGACTGAAATTACACAGCTACTTATCGGCAAAAACCGCCCTTGAACTTGGGCACGCCGCCGCTCCTTGGGGCCCCGCCCCCAGACCCTGCTCCGGGCTTGGGGACTGACTTGGGCGGGACCCTCTGCCCACCCGGGGACTGCTCGGTGTCCTGCTCGGCATCCGCCCCTGATGCCGGTGTCGATGGGGCGGCGGCAGGCCTCGGCTTCGGTGGAGCAGGGGTCGGCCCGACGTAGCTTGGTGATCGCCGCGGTACTGGCTGGGGCAACTTGGAGCCGCCACTCCCATCGCTGGAGCACGCCTGGCGCTTGCGCCGGTGCTCTGCTATGGTGATGGTGTCGTCAAAGTTCGACGACACCGAGCTGTCGGCGGCCGGCCTCTTGCTGCCGCCCTCGACACCGGCCTCCTGGCCGTTTTCTTCTTCTCCTTGGGGGTCTCCACGGCCGCTGAGCGCTTCCTCACCGCGCGCCATTGCCCCCTGGTGGTCGCTCCCACCACAATATCATCATCATCATCATCTTCAGGGCTAAGGTCCTCGACCTCACCCTGGTCGGCAGTCCTCTCCGGACGCCGCTGACCACGAAGGGCATCGCCCTCTGGCCAGTCCTCCACTGGAACAGCTGAAAAGTAATGGACGCTTCGTCCCTACACACATGATACATACAGTGCTCCGCATTATATCACTGGTCAGACACAATACCACATTGCACACAAATTAAACTTTGTGTCATATTACCTCTGGTGGTGGGTTGCTGAGATGGTAGGGCATCTGCTTGGTGGTCGGCAGAGAAGTATTTACATTGTACTTCTCAAATAGGACTGAGAGCAGATGGTGAATGTCGTTCTCGTCGGCTTTCTTGTCCGTCTCCCGTGCTGGATCCTCCAATCCACTGTACAACCACAGTGGGTTGGTTCTCTCCTTACACGGTTGAACGCGGCGGACTAGCCACATTCCGGCCACAAGTGCCCCGTTCACCTTCTGGTTATCAATCATCGCCAAAAGCTCCTCCACCTGGATATCTCCAACAGGTGGTCCGGCCCCCACCTGGGATTGGCCTCCGGGATTTGGTGGATGTCGCACGGCACCTTCCTCCCAACGGCAACATCCTGGCTCATATAGAACCAGCTCCTGTTCCATTTTTTGGGAGCAGATGCAAACTTGCTTCCCAGCCAGGATGCGGCCATCCCATCCCGGAGCCGGATGTAACATCCCCCGGCCACTTGGGACCCCCCGGTCTCCACCCCCTTCTTCCGGAGAACGAAGAAGTGGCGGAACAGATTGAAGTGGGGGGGGGGATGCCCAAGAACATCTCGCAGTACACGATGAAGATGGACACGGTCAAAATAGAGTTGGGGTCCAGATTGCATATGGAGATAGACCACCATATGCACAGGTCCCGGAGGAACCAGTGCACTGGTTGCCCCAACCCGCGAGGAACGAAATCCTCGAAGACGACGAACTCACCCGGCATCGGCATTGGCTCGTCCTCGCCGCGTGGCTCCCTCCACACCCCCATCTCCCGCGGCGGTAGGAACCCATTGTCCGCCAGCGCCTGGAGCGACTCATGGGACGAGGTGGATTGGACCCACTCCGGCCCGCGCCTCGTTGGCTCCGCCCCCTTCGCGCCCTTCTTGGTCGCCCGCTTTGTCATCTTCTCCGGCGGCGGCGGGTCGATGCGGTGGTGGCGAAACCCTAGCGGGGTGAGCAGCGGCGGTGGCTAGATCTACGGGCGCAGCGGCTCCGGTGCAAGTGCAGGCACCGGGTCTAGTCGGTTGCCCCCGCTGGTGGTTGCTGCGCGGTAGATCTGGCGGCGAAATGGACGGCGGCAGCGGTTTTCTCTGAGCGCTGTAGACGAAGAGCTCGAGAAAGAGGGCGCAGCAAGTGAAATGAATGCGGAACCGTCTCCCCTCGACGGCGCCTGCTATTTATACTAATCGGGTGACGTCTGTGTTGACTTCTAGGGTTGGACCCCCTCTGACTCATGTGGACCGCCCCATTTTTTACCCTAGTGGGCCGCGATCACATGGGCCGTACACTCCACGTGCGGCCGACTAAATGTTACTGTTCCAGTAAAATTTTTTACAGGGCCCAGTTCCCTTAGCGCCGCACGTGGGCCTCATTCTTTATCCTGGGGACTGCCCAGTCAGCTCCCTGGACGTCCTTTTTTATGCACGCCTATATCTTTGGTCCTTGGGATTTTTTCCTGCTCTGTTTCCTAAGCAGAGGGCCGTAGGTATTTTTTTGGGCTTTTTTCCTTAAAAAGTTCAATCGAACATACACTATCTTCCATCAAACTTGGGGACCACGTGGGCCCACGTCACCTCGCGGTGACTTAGGGCCTACTGTTTCCAACAGTTCTGGTTGCTTTTTTTCTTTGACGGCTTACGTTGAGCACTAACTTGACAATTCTGTCACGTGTCAACGTGGGCCCATGTCTCAGGACAATAAAAAGAAAAAATTCTTTTTTCTTTTTTGAGCACCATGCATCTTTCGACAAAGATCAACAGCTCCCTGACATACGAGTGGTCAGAAATAGACTGCTCGGGAAACTGCTTGGCTAAACGTGGTCGGCACTATGAGTGGTCAGCACTGTATGTGGTTAGCACTATATGTAGCTAGTACTACGTGCTCGGCACTTCATTGCCGGCGCTCAACGTGGTCTGCGTCTGCACTGCTCGGCATAGGTCAAGATGATGGACTTCCCTCAAGATACATGGTGCTCGGGGACTAGCTGTGGGGGGTATAAATCCGGTATACCACCATGGATAGTTCCAGGGCTGCTCGGCACGGCGGCCCAGACAAGACCCGGCCCATTACCGACCAGGCTGGTGGGTCGGATTGCAAGACAAAGGCGTGGTCCGCAACCGACCAGGAGATGGATCACACACAATGATGCTTGTCCCGCAAGTAGACTTAGTCGGTTAGGTCAGATAGAGTCCTCCTAGGGCACGACTTGATGTAACCGACCACCTCACGTGTACCTTTGGCTACTCGGCTATATAAAGCGGCCAAGGACCCCCCTAGAAGGCAGAGGCTATTCTCTGGCATCCTAGATCTAGAGAGCTTAGCACCTGTTCATTGTACTCCGATACTTGATTATACAGCATAACACGAGAAGCAGGACGTAGGGTATTACGCTTCCGAGCGGCCTGAACCTGGGTAAACCTTGTCTCCTCGGTTCGTCTTGTTTCTCGAACATCCAAATCGCGGATCCTAACTAACCCTTACCGAAATTCTACCACCGTGGGGTACCCCATGGTGGACTGTCGGTTATCCGTAATCGACAGCGCTCCACTTCCGTCCCTCCATGATCTAGTTTTTTTTTTTTTTTGGCCGTAGGGGCCCTTTGTTGCTATATTGCTCGATAGTCTTCATGCGTGGCACCGCGCATGCATTCTTGTTAGCTTTAACATTTTATCTACTTGTCCATCAACCCGTGCTCTCGCACGGGTTAGAATCTTATGTGACAGCAATTAATAAAAATCACTTATATTAAATATGTTTTCTCTTCACTGATTACTGAAATAATATGTAGTCTTCATCCAAATTCTCAGCTTTTTTTTTCTTTATAGAGCACTGTGTATCTCCAATATACATTGACTGATACATTTGCCAAACTGTAATTGTTTTAGCTGCAGTCTTTGACGACATGAACCTAAGTTTTTATTCTTTTCACTAAATTTTAATCTCATTAAATGCTCAGATATAATGGCTATTATTTACAGTGGTTTGTAATATTCATATATTATATAATGTTTCAAATAAAAATGTTTAAACATTTTTCAAGACACTGACCTACAAAACTGTAAGTGTTACTAATATGTGGTTTGCTAATTAAGGATATCTTACCATGCCTGATAAGCTTATAAAATAAATATTTGTTGAATTGTGTTATTTTTTGATGTTGAATTATTTTTCGTAGTAGCTTATATTACTATATACATGTAGATTGGAGATATTTATGTTATTTTTTTTACACTGGTTGATGCGGATTATTTGGTACAAATTATATAGGTATATATATTACTTTACATTATGCCCATGTATGGGTCAATTGAATCCAAACTGAGGAGTAAAAGAATTGTCTTCCATGCTGATAGAGATGGATAATTTATAAAAATATATATTGAATTTGCTTAATTATCTTTATAATTATGGAGGTATGAATTTTTCCATACAGGCTTTTATTAAGAACTCCACGGATGATGGTCTCCCTAATTTTAGCATCATTAGCATATATAAACTCAAGGTATCCCAATGACAATATATTATTAAAGCAAACAAAATGTTTATTATTTGATTCTAAATAAAGATAATATCAAAACTTATTTGTGCGAAGAAATTTGACGACATTATTTGTGACTTAGCAAGATTGCCATACCTTTGGTTGTGCAGTGCCGCTGGTGCCAATGTTGATGTAGATGCCGTGAATGCAGGACAAGACAGCACTGGTGGCCTGCCGCATGTTTGTTTGGGCGCCACCAGTCTTCTTTCCTTGCTTGTTATCTCCTCATTCATTGACATGGACGGCAGTGACATTGATGATCCAGATGTACGTTAATGGTTGGTGCACAGCCGGACACCAGCTTCCTTCATGCGTACCCTCATGTGCTTGGTGAATATTGTCACCTTGTTTATTTGGTAGTTGATAGATTTTGTAGATAATTGAATTTTTAAACTATTTTTTGTTATCGGTGGGAGCGTAGATGTATTTGGGCGAATGGATAGCCCGAGACGATCTCCTTTCCAACTGGTGAGGAAAAATGATCTATTTATCATTTATTTTTCTTCTTTTCATCTATAATAATTGTAGAGGTTGACAATATTTTAGAAAATAAAATAGATCTAATAGTTATAGATTGCGAGAACCTATAGATTTGAAGGCTAGATGTTTCTAATTAGTGCTCAATTTTTTGCATTTTTTCCTAGCATATCTAGTGAAAATTACCTTGGAGGCTCCCTTGTCACTCTAGGACCAAGCACATACAAAACTGGGTTCAACCCATCCTGTCCCTGTAATCCTCACAACCAAACACTCCCCTAACCTCATTTACTTTTTTTACAATAGTCTATCATTTAATTGAATCCCCCTATAATGACAACCAATTCAAGCATAGCCCCCCCTCCCCACACACATCAGAACAACAAAACTTCGTGCTACATCACATGGCTCATAAGGACCCAATTCCTGATCGAGTTGCTACACTACAACCACCAGTTCGAATCGAATAAATAAATCTATAAAGAACGTTGGCAACTACCTGATAAAGATGTAAATCAACCCAAACCTTTTGTATAGAGGTACAGAGTCGAAGTAGCTCCAGCTCCTTAAACATGCACAATTTCAGCTCTGAAATAGAGAGGTTCGTCCACCTATTTTGGGAAATATAATGCTCAAAGGTTAATGTCATATAGCACTTACTATTTTGCAGACAATTTGGAAGCAAGCCTTCAAATATAGAATTAAAAAAATTAATTATAGTCGGAACACAGAATAGAAATGAATTAAATAAGAGGAGACTCGCTGGCTCTATGAAAAGCAATATGATATTGCCGTGAGCGTTGTGTGATGGTTAGCTGTTTGTGCACAAATAGCTCCAGGAGGCAGAAGCAAGTCAACTGTGGGGCATTATCCCGAAGCAACTTTCCTCCAGCACTGGCGTCAACTTTCCTCCAGCACCGGCGTTGGAGGGTCTCCAGGAGGCAGAAGCAAGTCAACTGTAGGGCATTACCCCGAAGCAACTTTCCTCCAGCACTGGCGTCGGAGGGTCGCCGTCCCCACATGCACCCTACAGTGTGGTTGGCGACTTGGTGCTGCCCTGGGAGAAAGACATGGATGTAGATGAGGTGGAAGTACATGTTGATCGATGTACGCAGGCAACATCCTGACCTGTCATGGTTCTCCAACTCGCCAAAGCACACTGGACGGACACTCGCCCATTATAGATGGGGAGTCGATGTCGTCGTCTCCTCTCGGTACTTCGCCTGTCGCTGCACATGCTCTTGTTCTTTCGTCGATACTTCGCCGCGCAGCCTTCGAGAGGCCCTTGATTGCCAGCGCAACTTCTTCCTCTTCGAGAAGATGCTTGTTGCAATCGTGGCCACATCCTCCCACTTGACGGACAGCATGGACGGCCATGAACGGGTGAGCTTGAACAAATTAGCAGGGACGCTCTGAGTAGTACACGCTCGGCTCTGCTGTAGTATCATCTTCTTCCTCCACCTTCTAGTTCCACCCGCCGCCACGACCGCCGCCGGCCCCCTGCCTCTTCCCCAGCGAGCTCGCCGACGGCAAGGCAGGAGGGCCGGTTCCCCTTCCTCTGTTCCCCTTTTCCCCTCTTCCTCCTCCTTGTAAGATCCCCTAGTCAATAAGAACCCTAGACAATCCTCGCTGCAGTCTTCTTGGAGGTGGGCAGGATCGACGCATCCATGGTGGTTGCCGGAGATCTTCTCCAAATTGATGCAGTGAGTCCTTCAGTTAAGCCCTCCACCACTACTATGTACCCGTCCATGCATCTTCCTTGCTTGCTCCTTGGCTGTGTGGGCAGCATAGAGCCGCTCCCACCCAGATCGAGCCAAGGCAGAGGTGTGGACTGCAGCGACCTCAACCACGACGATGGAGTGCCACCCGAGTTGGCACTGCTGCTCGTCAACCAGGCATCTGAGCGGGCGTTCTTCTCTTCGGCAAGCGGCGACGGCGGCTCCATGATGAACTCCAGACCCATGCCTTTGCTGGTAGCCGCGTGAGCCACCGCGAAGGTGAGGGCGAGGAGGCTATTTCGTTCTTCGACGACAACATGCCGTTCACCGCGGCCGCCATCGAACCAAGCCTCTGCGCTCGAGATCTGAAGGCCACTGCAACCGAGCAGTGACTTAGGCCTCCACGGCAAGCTACCGGCCTACAACTTCAACTTCATCAACACAAAGTGCTTGTTCCGTGGACCTCTCCCCGGCGACGATGACATGCACGGCGGCAGCGATGCCGCCTTGCGAGGCGCTCCTGGAGACGGCCGAGTTCATGGCGGTGGCTGGTTCCTGTCCGGCCGGGCAGCGCCGTTCTGCGCCCGTGCTTGGATGGACCCTTGCTTTGCCCGGCGACACTTCGTCGCGGCAGAATCGCCGACGAGGAGCTGGCGAGGAATCCGGTCTCAGCGAGTTCCTTCGCTACGAAGGATTCCCGATGGCGAACAGATGCCTCGTGGTGGGTCCCGGCTACTGTTGGGTGGGGCCTACGCCAGACTCGTGTCCTCTATCCGGCGGTGGCCACTCCTCCAAGCCACCAAATGAAGCCGCGTGCCACCTACGGTGGCTGGCATGCAGCATCTCCACGCGACGATTGCAGATCTTTTTCGTGGACTGGGGCTCAGGCCCTATGGTCCTGATTTTCCCTGCTATATTTAGACAGCTACTTCTTTGGCGTTTTTTGACGATTCTGCTCTCACCTGGGTTTTGGATTCGAGCTTCTCCTACCACCGGCGACGACATCAACAACATTCTTTAGTTGTCGGCATGTTTTTCGTTCGATGGCTCCTCCGACCCTCTCTTAACCGTCGCTACGCGCGGTCAGTCCATCTGGGTGCACGCGTCTTTGACGCCTCTGCGAATACCCCCACTGGCAAAACCGTTCTCAAATACGCTTCAGTCGACGCTGTTGCCCCTTTTTTCGATCACAGGACCATGATGTAACTAGATCCTCGTTGGAGGTGTTGAGATTAATTAGGATTAATTAATTATTATTGATCAATTATTGTTAATCACGTTATTAGCAATTGCTAATGACAGTTACCTGTAGATAGACACCTCTTCACAGAGAGACACCTTTTGGCCAACAGGCATATGTCCTTTGGCTTGTAATATATATCTATACACTGTTTATCAATGAAGAGTATCGGTCATTCCATCGATCACAATTTCTCTTAACAAGTTATCAGACACGTTGCTCTCCCTGTCGGAGAAGACGTCGGATATGCTCTTCACGGCATACAGCCGAGCGGTTATGGCGGAGAAGCGTTGGCCGGCGTCGCTGTTGACGGACTCGTCGGAGAACCAGATCACTGGCGTCGCTATTTCCCCCATGGATGCACTTGCGCTCCCTGAGTTCGCCAAGAAAAAGAGGCCATGCATCTGGCCTGACCGGGACGACTAGAGCCGGTGGACGTTCATGCTCGCTGCAACGCTAGCAGCATCTGCATCGGCATCCGGCATGAAGGAAGAAGGCACAAAAACCTGTCGCAGGAATTGAAGCATCAGGCTTCGTATGAAAATTTGGAACCAAAAGTACTGAGTAGTAAGAAATCATGATTACTTATCAATCTACTATACGATATTCTTACCTTTTTGCTTCCAACTGCTACGCCGGCGAGCCTTCTATGGTGGTGCAATTGTGTCCAGATTCGCAGCCGTCAGTCGGATCCACGGGCTAGGCATCTGCCTGTGCTCGTGACATGCCGACGCCACCGACGGGACGAGGTCATTGCTGGCCGTCTGCAGCGGCGACGAATGTGGTTTTTCTTGCGCATCGTGGACGTACCCTGCGCTAGCATCTCGCTAGCGGCGGCGCACAACGCTGCGGCCACGCCTCCGGCATCCTCGCCCAAGGCGGGCGGCTGGCGCCCGACGACGGGCTCCTTCTGCAGGCTCGCACCGGTAGTCTGTCGGCGCGCCCGGCGACGAGGCCGTGCACTCGGCCTGGCCGGCACTCTGCGCGCGGCTGATGCTTCACACAGACGGCCTGCCTCTGTAGGGCCTTGCGCACCTCCCCTTGTCGGGCTTGCTGGCGGCCACATGCCTGTGCGCACCGTGGCTGGCCTGGCGGCGGCACCAATTGAAGACCGATGACGAAAGCCAGCGCAGCGAGTGTGGCTGATTCGCGGCGGCGGACGGCATGGCGGCGCCCACGACGGCGCTGGCGAGCGGACGCCGACGGCGGCGGTGGCTGGGACGGCGGTTAGGGTTTCAACCCTAACCGTCGCCCCTTATATAGGCCACTGCGGCGGCGGCTGGGCCGTGGGCCTGGCGGTTGGCTGGGCCGCGAGCCTGGCCACTGACTGGGCCACACGCCTGCCGACCTGGGCCGCACGCGCCTGGCTGCCTTGGCTGGGCCGCGCCTCGGCTGGGCCTGGTTTGGCCGCAGGCCTTGCTGCCGCTAGGCCACGCCTGGCGGGCTGTTGGGCCGCGTGCTCGGCCTGCTGCTGGGCTGCCCTTGGCTGGCCTGCTTAGTATTATTTGCTTAATATTTATTTTCAGCAGTCATTTAGTATTATATTATATTAGCATATATGATTTGCTAGTTAATTCCTGCAAAATATCAGTTATTTGCCTTGATTGTTGTTGCAATGTACTGCTGTATCTTGACATTGTAAATATATTGTGGTTTATTTATAGTATTATATACAATGTCTTGTATCTCTCTATCATATTTTTGAAGTATGTGGTGCACCAGATCACCCTTTGCACCACATACATATTACATTTGTGACTTGACAATTTTGTTTTGGACTATGTTGGTGCACCCAAACCCCCTATTTTGTACCAACATATTAGTTGCACTTGTAATTTTATGATAGATGGGTATGTTGGTGCCCCAAACCACACTTTTTGCACCACATACAAGTTAAATTTGCTAGTTGACTTAGTGGCAATTTAACAAAGTTATTCATAGAATTAGTAAATTCTAATCTCTGAAATATTAGAATTGCAATATATTATATATCTTGTTTATTTTGGTTAAATAACATAATGTAATGGAGTCTATGCCATTGGCTGCGCTTAATTTCTTGTGAATTATTCTGCCTAGAGACCATGCCATAGCAGTGATTAATCACCTATTACTGAGAGGTCTACATCTTGCTTCTTTGAAACTTGATGATTACTTACACTGTGTTTTTAACCAAAATAAAAGGTTTTGGATTGCATCTTCATCATATTATTTTGATATTACACAAAATAGTAGAGTCCTAAGCAAAGGCTGCATTTAATTCAATTGTGAATTATCTTGCCCTGAGACCGTGCTTAGGCAGCAATATTTTGCCTACTATAAAGATCTACTCTTTGTCTTTGACATAGAGACTATTTGTCCTGTGTTTCCCAAAATTTTTGATGAATTGGTTGTATGGTTCACACAATTTTTGTGATTACCTACAACAATCCAACACTATGATAAGATATAAACTCTATAAATATTGCACTTCATATTATACATTTACCATATTGTTTTCATAATAACCATTAGGTAAATAATCAATTTATGGTATTGCATTTGAGATTACAACATCACCATTGTAATTTTGAGTTTACCTTAGAAATAAATTCATTAAATCAATGGTTTGTCACATGTTGTGGATATTGACTTCAGAGGAGTCTGTTAAACTCGCTCTTGATGACATCAATATCCCACATAGACAATGGACATTAATATTAGTTTAATCCCATAAACTAATAAAACATTTAATGCCCTCAATTTTTAGGGTTATTTATTATAGATCAGAGAAATTGTGCCTTCTTATTGTTAGTTACTGTGTCCATAAAGATTATCTACGAGAATATCTCATGGAAAGAATTGCACATACTTTAAGACATACTCTTTAGGAGTATTATGAACAAAAAAAACTCATATAGCTTGAGCCTAAACATGAGTAGATCGTGTCTCTAGTTTTTCAAACTAGAAGACTATGATCATATGTATTGTTTATACAATTTGCTTCCACTGATGGAAGCAAAAGGCCTTATCTGCAACTAAGTTATGACAAAGTTGAACCCCACAATGACAAAATGTCATATAGGTGATCGTGTTTAGCATAGCGCTGAACAATATCATATTCTTAAATTTGCAATTGATCTATATTAAAAAAACTGCAAGGGATAAAACAGGAGCCTTAGAACTTAAGATTTGAAGTATGTTTCAATCTTAATCTAAAGCTAGTTATGAGGTTGATTTTGTTGGATCCTCTGGGATCACATCTCAACACTCTTACCATTTTTTCTCATAAGAGAACATCAAATACATGGATAATATGGTCATCACATATACATTGACTGACATATTTTGAAATTTGGAATAATCTTCTGGTCCATTGGTATTACTTAATAATGTCCATCGAACTATGTTGTAACACTTGTTGTCAATACATAAATATTGTGTGTATCACATTGACGCATCTGATACTCGACAATATTTATGGATTCCTATATATTAGACGAGAATTTCAATGATTTCTTGTCATATATAGATTGTATGGTAATCATTCCAATGTGGAATGATATGTGCCTAGTGGAAATTTTACCACAAACTCTATAATTTAAGAAGCAAAATATTCCAGATTCTTATAACTAGAAGAGGGAATAATTTTGGTCATCACTAAGGTGATGCAATGATAGTTTGGCCTAGTTTGCCACTATCATTCTTCTTCACGATATTGAGTTAGTTACTAAGGATATTTAATTATTTCCTATACACTCATATCTTATCAAATTATAGATTTATCCAAATGTGTTTTCATATGGAAACACAAAAAGACAACATTGATAAGGCACATAAGTAATGAGATAGGTCTCATTTTGGTTGTATTATGCATACAACCATTCCCTGTACAACTTGTTGCGTATAAGAATTTTTTACATTATTGATACATTCAAAGAGTAGAGTGGTCACCTTGGCCATCTAGAAGGATACGTGAAAAATTATTGGCAATTCTTTTGGTCTAGATTATCCTCTAGTAAGGTCACAATAAGTACCATAGGGAAACAGATTTTAAGACCCTCTTATCTTAAAATCAGATTGAATACCATAGATTCGTGGAGCATATTCAAAAGAATATGTATGGGTCCAATACAAATATTGTATAGACAGTTCAGGCATTTCATGGTTGTAAAGATACATCCGTGAGATGATCTAGAGTGTAGAAGTATCCACACTCAACCATGTATTTGGTAGACAATGCCTCTTCATATGAGCATTATCCTAAACATTACTAAACTTTTGTGCCTATAATGATGATTGTAAGGTATAATACAAGTTTAGTTGGATATCCAAAAGAGGATAGCTAGAATCTATAAGTATGACATTAATGTCATAGGAAGACCATTATTAGTAAATTGCTATCATTATTTTCGTGTTGGAGTCAGGTAGATTTATACACCCCTGATTTATGATTAACTGCATATCCCCTATATGCATTTAGTACGCGAAAATCCAGAAAGATTTCCTATTTGCGTAAGATTGGGTTACGTTGTATACGTACCAATCTCACCACCACAGCATACATTGATGGGTTCACATAGGAAACTGGGGATCAACGAGAGATTTCAATCTCCGTCGATAGTTAAGTATTTAGATCTCTTATGGACGATCTATTTACAACCCGTATGCTGGTTCTATTATGAGCTTTTCCAGGCATTAGGGGGAGATTAATACCATATATAATGCCCAGAAACTAGATTGCATAAAGCATTTTAAGCTCAGGATCACGTACTAAATGAATTGAACATTGAGTTCAAAGAATTGTTTATTTGCATAAGTATTGCAAATAATCTGCCAAATGCATTTACTGATTATAATCCGTTGCAAGTATGTGCCAGAAAGAGTAGTGGTATTAAGTAAACCACTCAACTCCCAATTGTAAATAAGAGGGGGAGTAGTATGGCCATAAAGTAGGATCATTCATGCTAGCAATAGAAGGTTTTCCTTCTAAGATAGTAAATGCAGGTCAACCTATATGGCTGGCAATACTATTGGGTAAATATTTGTTATTAACCTGTGGATAGATGTCATCCACAAACCCAGATCAGAGGTGCACCAAATACTGATGCTGGGATATCGGAAAGCCCTGACTCTCGTTTGAGGAAGTCACGATGAATCATTCAGGGTTATTTGAGTTTTTGATAGACTGGAGAATTATATAATAGAAAGTCTACATTTATCGACAAATACTTCTCTGAATAAATTGTCTACAATATTCCAAGTCATCCAGTTATTAAGACCATGGCAGAGTGATTTGTCACTCTTACTGGATTAGAACTTGTTGAGTAATGTAGTACATACAGAGATAGTCTTGCTCACTAGAGAAGAGGTGTTTTGGGCTGTGTTGCCAACACCTCATTGTACCATTACTGTGGGTACAAAATGTTTTCATCCAAGATTAGATTGAGAACAATGTGGTGGTGAGTTACAAAGCAAGACTAGTAGCACAAGGAGTTCTACGCAAAGCCCAAGCATTGATTCCCAATGCAAGTTATTCTCCATAGTAAGTTATAAATTTCTGATACTACCTTTTGGTTGGCAGTACAAAAGCATCTATCATTATAGTTGATAGTTGATAGATGTAGTGATTGCATATATTTATATGATCACTTGATTTGGAGTATTTGTGAAGCTTCCGGGAAGGAGTTCACATACTCAATCCTTATATATAAAATCGTAACATATATTGTGCATTGCTTAAGTTAATATGTGGCTTTAAGCAGATAAGTCAGATTTGTTACAATCAACTTTGTAAGTATTCCTTGATCAATTATAGGGATACAAGATTGATTACACGTGATGTTCATTTTGAAGTCCCTGATTGGATTTCATAATATTATATGATTGTCAACAATCTTGACATCATTGGTAATGAACACTTTGTAATCTAAAGACGGAGTTTGAGATGGGAGATATGGTCTAAACCAAAATTTCATTTTGTGTTTAAGATCCAAGTATCTTCTCCCAGGATTTGTACTAAAGCTATCTATATCCACATCATATTGTTCGATATGAAGGTATATCCTGTGGTTGTTCTACCTCACGATAGAGAAAGATTGTTTTATACCATTGTGATTGAGAGAAGATATTGGGACAAGTTGTTCATTATATCATTGCTATTTATGCGCTAACATATCTTGCAAAAGTTCCCGTCCTGATATCTTTTGCAATGGTTTGCTATCCAAATAGCAGCGCTATTCTACCATATGTTGGTAGATTGAAGTTATGAATATCTCTTGATATTTCAAAATAGCACTTGTGATTTTTGGTATAACCCATGATCCGATTACGTGGATATTTATGATTCTGGTCATTTAATAAGATCCTCAAATTCCAGATCATTGAAATAAGCTTTACATAACAATCATTCTGATATTATTTTCATAAGGCTTCACATGAATGTGTATAGCTAGTCAGAATGATATATCACATATTGATATTATGTGATATTGATTCTATTGAATCAAAAGTCATTATCTTGAAAAGGTAATGCAACTTGTGTTGTCTAAATAAGAACAAGTTATACTTAATGCAATATTTTGCATTAAGATTGTTCTGTCCTATAGATTATATGGACATATGAACATTTGCAAACTAAGTCTTGTGATAATCCTATAAAGATATTCACAAAGTCTGCCATACTCTATATTTCTTATGTGTTGAGTACATTGGTATGAATATGATTAATAAGTTTGAGGTTTGCAAGTATCAGGGGGAGAGTCTCCCTGATTGATAACTTGTTATCAGGGGGAGAGTCTCCTTGATTAATAACTTGTTGCAAATATCATATTGCACTTTTTTTTTATATGAGTTTTTTCCCATTGGGTTTCTCATATAAAAGTTTTTAATGAGGCAATATCAACACAAGGTTATGTCGTATTATCCTTTTTTCCCACAGGGGTTTTTGACGGATAATATTAGGACATAGGATGCATTGTACTCTTTTCTTTGTGTGAGTTTTTTCCTTTTTAAGGTTTCTCACATAAAGTTTTTGATGAGGCAATGTCAATACAAAAATGTATGCTATATCATCTAGTTTTTCCCCACCGGGGTTTTTTGGAAGATGATATTTGAGGCATATTGACCTTATGGTCAAAATGTTTTTAGACTAAGTCTTTGGGTTTACTCAAAGGGTCTAATAACATTGGTGATTGTTTATCATGGAGTTTCTCCTTATTTTTCCCACAGGGTTTTAAGGAGTTTTGCTTGGTATACCGGTATTACTTTGGTTTTTCCCACAGGGTTTTCCAAAGCTTTAAGATAATGACTGATGAACAAACAACAACGGTGTCTACAAGAGATCAATTGATCAAGGGGGAGTGTTGAGATTAATTAGGATTAATTAATTATTATTGATCAATTATTGTTAATCACGTCATTAGCAATTGCTAATAACAGTTACTTGTAGATAGACACCTCTTCACAGAGAGACACCTTTTGGCCAACAGGCATATGTCCTTTGGCTTGTAATATATATCTGTACACTGTTCATCAATGAAGGGTATCGGTCATTCCATCGATCACAATTTCTCTTAACAGGAGGATCTTTTGTAATGGCTGCTCTAATATATATAATAATATATGTTGTTGTCAAAAAAAAAAAAAAAGAACAAATTAGCCTATGCCGAACATGCAGAGATCTAGACCCGCCAAAAGAAAAAAAAATACAACATTAGAAATTAGCATCCAGATCCCAAAGATTTTAGCACATACAACAAATCCCAACTCAAGAATCAAAAGCTATTAATTTTAGAAAATAAAATAGATCTAGTGGTTACAGATCGCGAGAGCCTATAGAATTGACGGCTAGATGTTTCTAATTAATATGAGAATTTCTAAAATTTATCTTTTTTCTAACACATCTGGTGAGAATTAACGTGGTGCCTCCGTTGGAGCCTCCAATTAGTAATAGTAAGATAGATTTCTATTTAACCTTTTTTTTTTACTAAGTTTCATGCATGGCTGCAGCACGAGCAGCAAGGGCGTGGATCGCCATTGCATGCATGTGTAATGTGTTGGTGTTTTTGTAGAGTAGCCCAGAATAGTAGCAGTTGCCGATTCCTCTTGGAAAGATCAAACTGGCTGCCCCTGCCCCCTGCTACTGCATGCATGCAGGGATAAGGCGCTGATCATATGAGTGGGGCTCAAGCGGTCAAGCCGTACCCACCATCCGCTTGTCCATGCAGTCCCTTGTGACCCCAAAAAAAATTTAGGAATTGTGGAAAACAGGAAGAAGAGATTAAAGATGCTCCCTGCTAGAGGTTGACGATAATCCCTCTTCCCCTGATATTTTGTTGTGTCAGCCACTGCATGCAGATTTGTCAGTAGAACCAATATAGGAAAAATTAAGGTGGGCAGTGGCCGATTGGCGAGCGGCACAGGCGATCTATGTTTGGATAGCGGAAGGACAGGGATGGCGAGCTATCCAATTTGAAGAGGCACATGCATAGTCAGTTGGAGAGCTTTTTTTTTCCTAATAATAGCTAAATTTAGCTTTGTAAAATGATTTAGACCATCTCTTGGAGATGCTCTTATGACACACATCATTGCAGATAAGGGGCCAGAGCTACAATGGTTGCCATGTATGCAAACATTAAAATACAAAGTTTAGTGTGTACATGTCATTCAAAAATCACAATGACATTTATTCAAACAACATGAAGCATACATACTATTTTTTTAAATATAGTAAAACAGAGAGTAGTTGGAAGAAATAAGATGAGTTCATGAAATCAGACCATATCAAGGAGCTCTGACTTGAATGTTTTGCCCAGATGAATTCTAAGCTTCAAGACAGGCCATTCACCTAGTAGCCTTGTAAGAATGGGCAGTAGAACTGACATAAGGCAAATTGTTATAGCCAACCATAGGAGACGAGGAGCTAAAACTGTGTATAGACCAGTTGCAAATGCTATGGTGGTTGCTATGTAGCCAACCCACATGAGTTTCTTAGTAAAGGATCTGTAGTAAACCAAAAACTCAAAATCCTCCCATCTTGCAAGTATGGATATGAAGGCAACCGCCAGTGAGGAGCACATTGCCAAGGTGTCAGAGATCAAAAATGCCTGGAATGCAATCTTTCTTGCCATGATGGGTAGCCCCTCACTTCCAGCATCATTGCTGTATCCTCCAGGCAAGGTAAAAGCAGCAGCAAAGGTGATTGTTGCAATGAGGATTGCCACTAAAGAAGTGTTGCTGGTGTATGTTTGAGTCAATAACTGTATATTCTCCCTTGATTTAGAAGTTACTCGATCCTTGATTTGCTTATGAAGGTTATAAGTATCATTTGCTGCATAAGGATCAGCTTTTAACATAAGCATGGAGACTTCATTCTGCAAGATTTCAAAGAAAGGTATGTGTGGAGCACACATTAGCATAATACTCAAGAAAGACAATATTCTACTGCTGTGTCCGATAGTTAGTGGTAGCACCCCAAGCCCCCTTTGGAGATTTTCACACGGAAAAAAGTGAAAAAAAAAATCCTGCGTTCCAAAGGGGCCTTACTTTTTTTCTTTGGTGCTGATGTATTCCTGTAACAATGTTTCCATAGTTTCCTTTTGTTTAAAAAAGAAGGGTACAATATACTTATTCATTCTGACAACCATAAATATTTAGTTGCTTACCTATCTGTGATCCATTTCAACAATCTAATGGTGCATATCTTGCGGTGGTTGCTGATTTGAACATGGTCATATGTTTTTCCCGCTAAAATATTTTGTATTGATTGTTTATTAATGTTAGTAGGAGAAGTTTCTAGACTGCTATGCAACATAAATGTTTAATCTCACTCTTAGTTGAATATGTCCATAAGTGTCCAAATATATATACTGATAAAATAACACCCCCCAATCTTGCAAATTGTGAAAAATAACAAAAATAGGAAAGAAAATCATACTGCTCCACCCCATAGTGTTGTTATCTTTCAACCCGCAATCCTTGACTGGCACCCACTACTGTAGTATACCTATATCAAGCATTTCTAGTTCATGGGTTTCTGACCGCCAAGAAATATGCGCACATGCATTTCCTAGGACTTGAACCCATGGCATCTTACCTTGATCCAGTCTCCCATACAAACGTGCTACGCACTCACATATGAGTGAACAAACGATGATATCCCTTGTATTAACTTCTATGAATCTTTTGTCAAATATTTGGGGACCTAAACTATCTCACATGGAAAAAATTCAACTAGAATGTTTTAGATCACATCGAGCACTAGTACTTTGACATGGGCATGTTTCTATCTGAGATAGTTCAAAAAATTCTAAAGCATAGATTTAAAATATGAGAACTTAAAGCATATATTTAGGCTCTAAACAATTTCAAATGAAAAAGTCATCATCTATAAAGTTTTAGATCTTGTCGAGCTCCATGGTTTCAGTATAAAGTTTGTCTTTATCCAGTTTCATGTTGAAAAGTTATGATTTTTTTATGGCGCCAATTCCTAGGTCCTGTTGATAATACCAACCACCTCAGAAGATAGATAGCATTTCTAGGTCCTGTTGATAATACCAACCACCTCAGAAGATAGAGGACATTTCTTAGGACAGTCGGTAACACCAACCACCACTAGAAAAAAATGATTGATTTCTATGAATGATCTGTCTTTGGAACCATTTATAGGAGCTGTTATTGATCTACCTGTGTATAGAAAATGAACAAAGGTGATGGAACATGCAACCATTGGGTATGATCGTGAATGTTAAAAATAAGGTGAGCTTGTTCCTACTTCCTGATTTGTTTGACAAAATAAATGGGAACACACTGCTGCCTCATATTGGTCACTCGAATATGTTTAGGGAATAATTTGAGAACGTGATGAACTTTGGAGAGACTCGTTCCATGGCCTCTACGTCATATGGGTCATGGAGGAACCATGTCAAGACCCATCTTGGAGTTCAAGCCTATCAAAGCCTAACATTCGGTTCACTGACAGCGTGATAATACTGTATTGTGAAGGACATAAGCCATTCATCCGGAGCCCAATTGAGACCCATGACTACACTCTTTCCAATGGATGTGCTCCACCTGTTTGGGGTGTGTGCCCTAGGGTGATTATAAGGTCTAAAGCCCGATAAAAGCTAACGCAGCACCCCACAAAAACAAAAGTAACATGTGATGATTTGTGACCTTGCCAACATGATAATGAGGTGGGACCACATTCATGGGAAAGAAAAATATGTTTTCTACACAAGTACTCATGGGCCTCAATTGCACTCTAGAATGAGTTATGGCCTTCTCAATATAGTACTACCGGGTCACCAGCAAATTGAATATTGGGTTTTGACGCGCTTGCACTCCAAGATAGGTCTTCCTATGTTTCCTCTATGCCCCATATAATGCAGAGGCCAATAAGGAGTCTCTCCAAAGTTCATCCCTTCTCAAATTGTTCCCGAAACATATATTCGAGTGGCCGATATTAGGTAGCAGCGTGTTGTCATTTATTTCACAAAATGAATTTAGCAATGAGTTCACCTTATTTTTAACTTTCATGGTCATTCTCCATGGTTGCATGTTCTCATCACATGGCACCTCTAAAAATTGTTTCTATAGTAGGATCAGTGCCCATGCATTTTGCTGAAGTCGTTGCTAAACAACCATATTGGAAGATTTGAGAGAGTTGGGTGGATCGCCGTTGGCTGTTGGATTTGGATAGGCGATGGTGGGGGCGATGCACGGGAGTAGGCATGGGTGGGAAAAGGGCACATGAATGGTCACAATCATTTTTCTTCCTTGGAGAGGGTTGAGGAATTTTTGGGTGGAGAGGACTAATAGCATGAAATAGAGACACTATCTGGGTTCAGAAGCAATCCTTGTGATGACAGCGGTGGCCACAAATAACGGTTCTCAAAGGTATGATTGTCATAGTCTTGGACGAGACCAGTGATGAACTTGATGACAATTGGGTAGACAAAAATCGGACTGGTATAGAGGACGCAGTCGTGCCAACAAGGATTAGGTTGTGTCGTTGTCAAGAGGACGAGACGCACAAAAGGTTGAACCCAAGGCGGTGTAGTATGCAGCCTTGTAGTAGTCGGCGGATCAGCAGGGCAATGTAAAATGATTTATGAGTACAATAAAAGAGAACCCAATCCTAAAATGATCACCAAAACTCTAGATGGTGGCCAATTTATGAATCAGCTGACATAATAATAAATTACGGGTGCATAGCCCCCGTTGGAGGTCAATCTCCCTTGAAGCAACACCTCTGAAATGACACCGGATCTATTACCACTTGAGAATATGAATACCACGAATACTGGGTGATTTGTATTGAGCCACTCGTAAGTTGTTTATATAGAGTACATGGTTTGGATCCCAAGCAATCCTAGTCCTAGAGAAGTAGAGATAGAGTTATACACTAATAATATCCTTAACTACGGGATTCATGCCATATACTCTAGTAACAACCTTCATTATACATGCCTAAAGAGCTTTTCCCAGCTGGGTTCTCCTGCATTTAAAATACGGATCTGAGGTACCCTAAGGGGGTGTTTGGATACTAATGGATTATAGTAATAAGATAAAATAATTTGAAGGTTTCCCAAGCACCCCAGATTATAATAATGCTATATATAGTCACTCTTCAAACTCTGTGTGTATATTATATGAAGATCATTTGTAATGTACCTCTATAATCTAGAGATCCAAACAGACTAGACTATTATAATCCATATTCTAGATTATTGTAATCTCATCTATAATCATCCAATTGGGATTCAAACAGTACCTAAGCCATGAGGCCATTTTAGGACCCAGTATTTTTTTGGTATTTTGGGACCTAATAATTAATTAACTAGGAATTTTCTTTATTTTAGATTATGGCTGATATTATTCTATTGTACTCCCTCTATTTCAAGTTATAAGTTGTTTTGGATTTTCTAGATCCATAGTAAAATCAATGTATCTAGAAAAATCAGAAAGTCTTATAATTTGGAATGAAAGGAGTCACTAATGAATATATACGTGGTCAAGGGGCTGCAATATATATAGGACGTCCGGACCTAAAAACAAGTCCAATTATTAAGAGAAAGTAAAAGCGTACCCAGTTTAAAGTCTTGGCTTGTTCGTCCGGTAGTACCCAGGTAGCTGGGTTACCCCTGAAGTTGAGCATCGTGACGTCGGTGTCCGGGTGTTGCAGCAAAGCAGTGACTATCTTGGGATTGCACTTTCGGACGGCGTCGTGCAGAGGAGTCTCATTAAATTCGTCTCGCATGTTGACTAGCTTGCGAAGATGCTTTGACCCCAGGAAAAATTCTAGAAGCTCCATGTGACCACCCCGAACGGCTTGGTGAAGGCATGTCCTTGTGCCATCGGCAATGGCGTGGGGAGCATCTGGTAAATGCTTGAGAAGCTCTCGGGCAGCACCAACGCCTAGAAGCTCCATGTGACCAACGGCTTGGTGAAGGCGTGTCGTGTTGCCACCGGCAATGGCGTAGGGAGCATCTGGGCAATGCTTGAGAAGCTCTCGGGCAGCACCAACGTATCCTCGACTCGCAGCTGAAGCACGAATAGGGTGACCATCGGAGTCGAGCACGTACCCTAAGGACCAATCATGCTCCAGCAGCACTCTCAGCACGTCAATCTTGTCCCAGTGCACAGCCATGTGCATTGGAGTCACCTTGTGCTTGTCTTCTTCTCTGGCCAGCCCGGGACGTGTCTCCATGATCCTTTTTGCGACAACTGAAAGTAAATCGTGGTAGGAGTAGGACCCCACGAAAAATACATGGTTAACGACCATGGCATCATACATTATTCTTTTAATTAATTAAAAAGACAAATGAAAATAGTTTAAAATTAAATTTCTTAATCCTACCCCTTAGCTTATACAGTAAATAAATAAATACGGACCGTCTCACCTGGATTGCCACTTCTGACGGCAGCATGCAGAGCATTGTAGCCATACGCTCCCCCGTGAGCAGAATCAGGGATCTCCAGCAGTTTCTCGGACACATCCGCGTAGTTCCTCATCACCGCGATGAACATGGGCGACTCGTCGTATTTGTTCACGGCTTTCGACAGGCGGGGCTCCGCGTCAATCAGCTCGAGGGCGAGCTTCCTGTGCCCGCTGCGGATGGCGTGGTGCAGCGCGTTGAACCCGCGCTTGTCCTGTGTCAGGATCGCCTCGCTCAGCTGCTCGTCACGGCAGCGCCCGAGGATGAACGAGGCCAGGGAGACGTGGCCGCTGGTCACGGCGGCGAGCAGCGGTGTCTCGCCGTCCGCGTTGACGGCGCCCAGAAGATCAGCCGCCGCCGGAGACTGCTGCTGCTGGTTGTTCGTCTGCGCTAGGACGTCCTTGCAGAACCTCTCGTGGCCATGGATGCAGGCGATGTGGAGGCAGGTGTTCCCCTGAGGAGTTGTTCCCAGCAGCACCCCCGGGGTCTGCAGGGCCATGTGCTTCATTTCCGCGGAGTTGCCGCACACGGCTGCGCCCAGGAGACGTTGGTGGATTGACAGTGACACGGATGGTGGTGGTGGTGGTGGAGTCGTCGGAGCTCCTGATGATGGATTCATCATGGTTGCTCCATCTGAGGGTGTGGTTATGGCCGCAGCTCCTTTAGAATTAACGGCGGCCGCAGCTGTTTCGTGTGCCGTCGTCGTCTAAAATATAAACAAGTAAACGTTAACCGGAATAAATTAAAACCTAACTGCTCCATTGACTCATGCTCCTGTATAGGCTAGCAATTTAAATAAAATATATAAGTATTTTAAAAGAGTTGCAATATTGATATAACTCGAGAGAAAGGCTTTGGCAGTAACTCTATGTTTTGGCTTCCCAATCTTTATCTTACCTTCTAGAATTTGTAAGAAAATGTTGTGCCTTACGTCGCCCTAGTAGTTGTTGCACCTTCTATTCTGGAACCTCAAATTCGATCTATTAATATCAAAATCTGACATTATTATGTACCCATCTACATACTTTATAATCTCTCTGTAATTTGCCATTGCTTTATCTGTGTTTTTCATCCTTTCCATTGTCTCTCTGTGAGTTTTTGATATGTATATTGTTGAAACCATAAAACTTATTAACTTATATCAACTTTTGTGACAACATAATTGCATATTTTGGTTTTCAAATTTGATCTTTTTAATGGTTGCAATTTTTCATCCACGTTTTAAGTTACCTTTTATTCAAAATTTCTTTTTATATTTTAATAAAAATAGATTCTAGATCTTAGACTATACTTAGTCACTACAATGGCACAAGCACACGTCTTAGCCCGCATCATGACACTTAAGATGTTGAATTTCCATAATAAAAAAATATATGTGTAGTAGTATAGTGTTTATAAAAAATAGAGTACTTAAAATTAAATTACCAGTATGGTATGTCATAAGGACATCTAAATAGCGTTTAATTTAGATGTCGATTTAGGGACTTAATGATATTTCTAATATTAGGGGAAGTGAATATATTAGATCAAGGTTTTAGGGATCTTTTAAGTTAACTTTCTTCTGCAAACATGGGTAATTTGTACATTACTTTAAGCTACTTTAACAACGGTGAATCTGGATTTTAGATGTAATTTTATAGAGTTACATAACATTACTTTTGATAGTGACATAGTTTGGTAATTTCAAAACAGAATTTAGGGTGCTGTTTGAAGTTTTTTTTTTATTATAGCACAAATGAGAAATTTCGAGATTACTTTAAATTAGCTTTTATAAATGGCATAGATGGATGAATAGATGCAAATCAGTTGCAATGGCAATGGTGATTACTTGGGTCTACAGAACTGACAGCAACATGTTTCTACTTTTCTAAAAAATATACGATTTAATATTGGCTCTCTTATTATTAGATATAATATAAGATGGTTCACAACCCTTTTTATTTATATTTTTGCATAAATAAAGAAGAAAAAACAGGAAGTTTATTTTGTACTAGCATTTTTATGTGTAATTTAGAACATCTATCGCACTAGCATTAATAATCTTTTATTGAAATAGAAGGTAGCCTAATACCTTTATTGTACTAGCATTTTTTTATTGCACTAGTGTTTATTATGTGTCTTAGAATTTATTTGATTTAAATAAGGTTGGGGGCAAGCCTAGTTAAATCCAATAAAAATAGCCTGTTCATTATCATTGGCGTGAGCACCGTCCAACAAATTGTACACTCATTTACAGCGCACACACATGTTTACTACTAAATATATATTTATGGGGAAAAAGGCGTACCGAGATTAAAGGCTTGTTGTGGTTGGAGGCATCAGGCAACACCCGGCTTGCCGGGTCCCCAGCGTTGTTAAGCACCGTTATGTCTATGTCCTGGTGAAGCTGTAAAGCAGCAATCATGTCCGGCTTGCAGTTTCTGACAGCTAGATGCAGAGCAGTTTCACCGCTTCCATTGAGCATGTTAATCAGGTGGCCAAGCTGCTGTAATCCCAGGATAGATTTCACAAACTCTGTATGTCCACACAATACGGCAATGTGAAGACATGTCGAGCCGCTCGCATCGCAGTATGGAGCATCTGGACAGTGTTCAAGAAGCTCTCGAGCAACACCACCATGGCCCTGAGATGCTGCGACGCAGAGAAGAGGGTCACCGTTTGTGGAGGTTAGGTACCCCAAAGACGGATCATGGTCCAGCAATACTGCTAGCACGTTAATCTCGCCGTCATATGCAGCCAGGTGCACTGGAGTATGCTTATTCTCGTTCTCTTCCGTGGATAGCCACGGACGTGTCTCCATAACCTTTTTAGCCATAGCTGAAATAAAGCAAATAATCAAGGGACAAAAAAGAAAAAGGTTAAGCACTCTACTACATTGCATAATTGTATTCTTGCAAGAACGTACTCCAGTACATAACACTGCCAAGATTTTGTAGAAGGATTCACCACAATAATGCAAATGCACTGCTTATTAGTACAATATTCAGTTACCTTGATTTCCACTTCTGACAGCAGCATGGAGAACATTGAAGCCGAAGGCTCCTGAGTGAGCCGAATCAGGAACCTCCAACAGTCTATCCAACACCTCCATGAAGTTTCTCATCG
The DNA here is from genome assembly GCA_018135685.1 of Themeda triandra. Classification (NCBI taxonomy): domain Eukaryota; kingdom Viridiplantae; phylum Streptophyta; class Magnoliopsida; order Poales; family Poaceae; genus Themeda; species Themeda triandra. The sequence continues at coordinate 240,809 of JAENPR010000167.1, read as the reverse complement.
CCGCGATGAACAGAGGTGACTCGCTACGCCCGTTGACGGTTCTCGACAAGGCAGGCTCTGCTTCGATCAGCTCGAGCGCGAGCTTCTCGTGTCCCCTGCGGACGGCATGGTGCAGCACGTTGCACCCGTGCCTGTCTTGCCTCAGGATCGCCTCGCTCAGCTGCCGCTCACGGCAGCGCCTGAGCAGAGCAGAGGCTAGGGACGCACGGCCCCTTGCCACGGCGGCCAGCAGCGGCGTCTCGCCGTCCTTGTTGACGGCGGAGAGGAGCGCCGGGGATTGGTCCAGCGCCAGGATGCTCCTGCAGAGGTCCTCGTGGCCCTGGATGGACGAGATGTGGAGGCAGGTGTTGCCCGGTGGAGTTGTCCCAAGCAGCACGCCCGGGTCATGAGATGCCAGTCGTTTCAGTGATGCAGCGTCGCCGGATGTGGCTGCTTTCAGGAGATGTCGGTCCATAGTTGCCATCCCTTCTACATAAGATTATCGAGAACTTCTGATTTATCTGTTTATTATTACTATTTCACGACGACATAATCAATAGTACTGGTTATTACTATTCACTAGTATCTGCAGTTAGACTCTTTAAATTATACTCTTTCCATTCCAAATTAGAAGTAGATCGTTTGGGTTTTTTTGGATACATAGTTCTTTTTTCTTGCTATACACTTATTAGATATACACTATATCTAGATATATAGTAAAAGTAATATATAGTTTGTAAGCAAGCTGTATAATAAAGCAAAGTACTACCTCAAAATTAATCAAGTCCTAAATCACCCTATGTCAGTTTAGTTTGACCAACTTTTTAGTGAGCAATAACAATAATTATGATACCAAATAAGTAGATCATAAATATAAATATATTTATTGGCGTATCTAGTGATGCCAGTTTGATGTATAAATATTCATGGTGTTTTCTATAAATTTGGTTAAATATAAAATAGTTTCACTTAGGACAATTTTTAGAAGTTGATTTATTTTGGAACAGGAGATTACACTTAGTATCAAACGTTGCAATGATTTTGAAAAACATGTATAGTTTTATATCATTTTTTTTGTTGATCATTTCTATGGAGGCAATGCCATTGGCACATTAAACGCATGGAAGATAATAGTAATGCATTTGATCAGAGGGTAAGGCCAGTCATCTTAATCGAAGATTTCATATGTATCTGTTTCTAAGACATGGCAGTCTTAAAACAAGGACATGGAACTACATCTATCTCCCAATCCAAAGTTTAATCCACTGTTTCATGTGCTATCTGTAGGCTGCAGCATTTGATTCTTAAATGGTGCTGTGATCAAATGCATTATGAATATTACAGTAGTTGCGCATACTATATATGTAAATCAAGTATTAGCATAAAAATGACAAAAGTTTAATTTACTTCAATATTCATATGATATAGGAAAACAAATAATAGAGTCGCATATGCAAAGTAAAATACATACAACACATGATAAATATGGGATGCACAGTGCACAGTGAGGATGCGAGTCGGACGAGATGGGCAAAACACGGGTGGGATTTCATTGGAGTTTGATTCAATCAATAGAAAAACAATTAATGTTAGCTGGGTTTCATGAGGATGAAACTCATCTCCTCTCTTCTCTTAATAATTGTTATGTCACGTCATGACTTTTTGCTAATATGGCATTATAATAAATGAGTACAAAATCCTCCTTAAGACTGTTCTAATAAATATACAGTTAAATCTCCGAAATCTCATATCATATATATGGATGACTATGTTAAGAACTGTGTTACTCCACGTATTAACTATACATGTTTCTTCTTTCTCATAAGACATATAAACTATATATTGTTATAAATGTAATTTGTTCATTCACCTTTTTGAGTTGGGACTTTAGGTCAATACACAGGTCCGCAGCGACACTCCCTCCTATACACTGGTCAATACAGCGATGGGTGGCATTTGGCCGTCAATCTTCCGAGCTCCTTAATGAACTTTTCTAACAATAGATACATATTGGTTCGCGTTATTTATTACATATTCACACTAGCCATGAAGTATAACACTATAAGAAACAAGGATAAGAATAATACCTGGCTGTTGGATTGAATATGGCTGCTATAGCATGGACGCCAATAGATGATCCAGCTCCTTTGTGACAAAGAGACTGGGCAGGCAAGGAACTTGTCACTCGCAGCACAGCCTTATTATACGCAACCGATCGACAAATAAAGCTGTGAAAGGAAAAGGGAAAAAGAAAAAAAGAAAAAGAAAAAGAAAAAGAAAAAGAAAAAGAAAAAAAAAAAAGAAAAAGAAAGAAAAGAAAAAGAAAAAGGAGAAAAGAAAAAGATACCTAGAGTACTAGAACAAAGCAAAGAATCGATTATTACGCTTACGGTAACAGCTAAAGTTGACATATAGGACGTACTAGTTTGGTCGTCCCAGTGACTCAACCCATATGCTTCAGATATATAAATGGTGGGGTTAGTTGCTCAGAGTTGTGATCTGTTTACGTGATAAACATATACGGTTCAAGCATGGTGAAGTAAATGAAGAGAGATTATCCTGTCCTTTAATAAAACACGAAAAGCATATGCATGATCTAGAAGTGATGTTATGTGGTCTCGCAATTTTAACGTTAGATAAGTACTACTGTGAGATAAAAGTACTTTTCAATGCAATAATTTTTTTATGTCTCAAACACAGAATGTTTTTAAAATTACTAATAAGTGTTGAAGTTCCAAATGTTTAACCAGAGGTCAAAATAAGTACTACTCCCTCCGTTCCAAATTGTAAGTCATTCCAAAAATCTTGGAGACTCAAAATAATTCAAGTTTGACCAAATTTATATGATAAAATAATAATAATTAGGATGCCAAATGAGTATTAATGGATTCTTTATCAATTATATTTTCATACCGTACCTATTTGGTGTCATGAAATTTGTAATTTTTTCTATAATTTTGGTCAAACTTGAAATACTTTGACTCTCCAAAATTCTTGGAATGACTTACAATTTGAGACGGAGGGAGTATTTGTTATTGGAGGGGCGCAATCTTCGGTATCACTAGCTAGCTGCCCAAGGCCGCCTCGTTACCAAATCCCATGCAACACTCTCAGCCGACTGCAAGGGTGGTGGTGGCTGGCCGAGCCTCCTCCCTCATCCTAGCATTTTTTTCCTACTCATCTCTTCCCTCTCTTCTTGTTCTGGAAATGACTATTCGACATGGTATATATCCAGCCGAATTCGCATGGGCACCTCACATACTATTGTTGGATTCATCTAGATCCGGTGGTGAACGTTACGATTCTCGATACATAGTCTCGGGTTGGTGGCGGTGCTTCCCTCCACCTCCATGGAGTATGTCGGTCACAGCAATGCAGTTGGCCTCCCACCGGCACCTTAATTTCCCGCATGCTTGTTCCCAGACGGGTCTATCCCCGGTTGTCTGTGGCAGAACCTCCTAAGTAATGTGGCCCACATGCACTAATCCATGTCTTAACAGACCTCGGATGACTATGCATGTGTTCCACACGACTTATTAAGCTCTGTCGGGTGTAATCCCGAAACATCCACGAATCTCCGAGCAGGATCGATCATTACAAGAGACATTGCAGTGTACAACAGTTTTACAATAAAATAATATACATCAGAGTAAAGGTGCGGAAGTCTTACAAAAACATAAGCTTACAAACCGAGTTTTAAGTCTTACAAACCCTAAGTTAAATTGTTACAAACCATAGAGTAGTGGATAGCATTAAGATAACTATATACAACACTTCAAACGTAGTGCTTTGCCCAGAAGCCAAACACACTACTCGTCGTCACTCGCGTCGATCACGGACATGCAACAGGGTGCGAAGCAGGCCTGAGCATGGGATTCACCTGCAACAAGAGTTCAACAAACCCTGAGTACCAAAAGTACTCTGAGAGACTGACCCGACGAAAAAGAGGGTGAAGACTCAGGAATGCAGGCCAGGTAGGAATTCAAGGTAAGGTCCAAAGCAAGAATCAATTCTTTTGCAAAAAGACAACTAAGAGTGAGTCCTTAACTCAAGTTTTACTTTCAAGTTAACCTGTGGGGTTATTTATGCTAAACTGACTTAGGTTAAACCAGCAGATCAAGATAATTCATACAACTCTCTTTTACTTCTACCAACTAGTAACCATCTTTTATCTACGATGTATGGTCAGAGGATCAAGTCTCCATAACCGAGGAGCACGACGTTTGAAACGATTTACTCACTGAGGATTCCTAAACACATGATATAAGTGAGACTCACGCTCACAGGTATATCAATTCTTAGCTTCGGATGTCCCAAAACTAGCCGCAGCTTCCACGCCACCCGAGAGTACATGTACACCTCAACCCCAGGCTTCTCTGCCCACGAGGGTAGCTTGTACTCCCGCCATCTCGCCACTCCCAGTGCGTGGGTTCGTCGTCCTAGTAATGAAATCTCCTAGGCAAGAACTTACCCATAGGGTATGTGAGTAGTTGCAAAGTCTTGTCCAGCAGGCCAACAACGACCGGTCCTTAGTTGACAAGCCGGAAACACTACATCAATCATTAACCTTGATGCAAGTTACCCGACCGATCTTAACTTTCATTAACCAACTGATACAGATGGAGTACTACACCGAAACGTCTTTAGATGTAACCCAACCGTCCGTACTCAGAAGCTAGCTCATAAATCATCATGTGATATCAACCTCATCCATTTTGAAAGTCTACTATTAGAGCAAGGCTAAGCATACTATGCATTTTTTAAATAAAAACAGGTATCAAGGATGATATACGAGTGACAAGGCAGGTAATGCATCAATTGGGATATCACGCAACTGCTACTACTTAATGCAACATTTCAGAGCAAGTGATAAAAACTTTATAAAACTAGGTAGGTTTAAATATATCCGGGGCTTGCCTTGAATTAGAGAGTAGACGAGATTCCTCAACACCAGAATTACCAAAATCCAACTCCGGAACTGGTTCCTCCTTCGGACTTGGATTAACGGAAACCTCCTCGCTTACGTGGTCTATACGATAAATGACATGTCTTACTATGATGGAATATAAAACATGATGCTTAAAAGTGCTTTAAAGAATTAAACAACATAGATTAAGTTAACCCTAGGGTCTAATTAAGGTTAACTATGTCATTAGTGGAAACGGTTAATTAATAAAATAAATATTAATTAAGCCCTAACGACATCATTAATGAAAATCACAATCAATTAATTAAGTGCCAAAGGTCATTAAGGTTAATGACCTAAGGTCATCAATCAATCCTAAAATCACATCAAACCCTATTAATTAAGCTTGAACAAACACTAATTAACTAATTAAATAAATAAAAAAATTAGGGCATAAAATAAAAGTTATCAAATTAATTTCAAAAATCAATTTTAGGTAGATTATATCAAAAACAGTATACAAAATAATTTTCATGATTTTTGGATAAATAAATAATTTATTAAAAATCATGGAAGACTCATTTTTCAATTAAAAGAGCTAATTTTTGAACATAGCAAAACTACTCAACATTGGCATTTAAAATTTTTCCTAGATAGAGGACATCATAAAGAGCACACATAAAAATTTTGAGAATTTTTGGAGCTACACATGAATTACTAGGATTCTCTAAAGAAAATGATATTTTCTGCATAAATAGAAAAGAAAAAGGAATTAGAAAAAGAAAAAGGCTGACTCGGCCAAAACTGGCCCGACTCGGCCCAGTACTGTTGGCGGCCCGGCCCAACAGTGAGCAGACCGGCCCAACAGGCCTGGCCGACAGCGGCGGCGACCTTGCCGGCGATTCCTCGCCGGCGGCGAGGTTCCAGGCGGCGGCAAGGGCACCAACGTGACCCTAATGATGATGCAAACCGATTGAAGTAGTCAAAGGGGTGGCTAGGGCATGGCGGCGAGCTCACCGCCGGCCATAGCGGTCACGGCGGTGCTGCGCGCGACGCGCCGGCGGCGAGAGACCGGTAGGACTCAAACGGAGGGCAAGGTTAGCACCAAGAGCTCACCGTGGTTCTGCTGCGCAAGAAGATGAGACCGGAGACGAGACGGAGCAAGGTCGACGGCATGCGGGGTTGAGCTCGGCGGCGCTGCGGCCGGCAATGGAGAAGAAGATGGCGGCTTGACGCTCCGGGCGAAATTGAGCAGCGCGAGCGGGTGCAAATCATGCGCAAGGATCGGGCGGAGTTGTTGGCTAGAGCAAATTAGCAATGGCGGAGCGAGGGCGGTGAATTTTGACGACGGATGATGGCGGTCGGAATTGGCCGAGGAGAAGAAGAAGACGATGACGACGGCCGGCTTAGGCTTTAGGGCAGTGGCGAGATGGAGCAGTGGCCAGTGGCTTCGCGAAGACGTCCACGTGCTCGGCGTCGCGTCCTAGCGCGAGAAGGCGTGCAATGGCCACGGCGGACGCCGGCATGGGCAACGGCGACGAGGAACAGGGAAGGAGAAGGGGAGACCATTCTCTTCGGCTTTAAGGCGGCCCAGTGACATGCGAGGATGAACGACACGCGGCGGCAAAGCTTCTCGTCGAGCGCGCGGCGGCGGTCGGCGGTGACATGGCGGGATGGGCGGCGAGGACACGGCGACGGTGGCGGCGGAGGAGAAGAGGACAATGATGACGTCGGCAAGGAGGTCTTTTTCGGGAATTAGCCAATAACTCCAAAATTTTGAACTAAACTTGAAAAATTTCAAAAACAACCCTAGCTTAATTTTTCAAGATCTACAACTTTCTCAACGGACGAATTTCAATTTCGAACGAAATTTAAATTTGAAATCAAATTCAAAAAAAGGACAAAACCCTAGAAACAAATATATGCAATAACTTTTGATTTTTCTAAATAACTTGAAAATCTTCAAATCTATGGAATGTGCATCTTTTCAATCCACACATTTTCTCCAAAAAGAGTTTTCCCAAATTATGCATAGTTTTTGAAATATGATTTGAAAATCAAAAGGGGACAATTGCCGGAAAACGGAAATTTTAAATTCGTTTGGAATTTTCTTTTGAAACTTAAAAACTTTGTTCACCAACATTGAAGCTCTCGACAAGACCCAGAAACTTCCTTTTTGGACCAACCCTAAATTCTTTGTAGATTTTGAATTGGAGAAAAGGGGATAAAAGTAGGGTTTCGGAAAGACAGGGTTTTGAAACGAATTGAGCTCGATTTGTCTAGCACACTTCTAGGCTATCAAAAGTAATCACAAGCATCATCTCAGAAGCACATTCAACCTAGAAATAAATTTGTTTTACTTGATGCAAAACTTGGTTATCCTAAGCAGGGATGATTTGCAATGCAAATGATGACATGTCAGATTTTAGTTTACCGTAACATCAGAGATGTTACAGCCTTTCCCCCTTAAAGAAATCTCGCCCCAAGATTTAAAGTCTTGAGTTACGTAGTGGAAAAGGAAATGTGTCAAACAACACATCTCAAGTAGGCTCATAAGGTAAAGGGTTTTTACAACTCACGCTAGACCAGTTATAACTCATAGAGGGAGTTATAACTTAGATAGAGGCATAAAACTCTGGGAAGTTTTCTAACAGATAATCCTCTGATTCCCAAGTAGCTTCTTCTTCAAAATGCTTATTCCACTGTATCTTGTACCACTTAATTGTTTTGCTTCGTGTGACATGATCCTTCTGATCCAAAACTTTAACAGGATATTCGGAATACGTCAGATCAGGCTCAAGTGTCAGCCCTTCAACATCAACAACTTTGTCAACCACTTGAAGACACTTTTTGAGTTGTGACACATGAAACACATTATGCACTGCTGATAATTGTTCTAGTAATTTCAAGCGGTATGCTACTTTCCCATAGTACACAATAACCTAGATTGGGCCAATGTAGCGAGGTGCTAACTTGCCCTTAACTCTGAATCGGGTAACTCCTTTCATAGGTGATACCTTCAAATACACATAATCTCCTTTGGCAAATAACAATGGCCGACGTCTTTTGTCTGTATAACTCTTTTGCCGAGACTGTGCTATCCTCATATTCTTTTGTATCTGCTCAACCTTTTCTTCAGTCTCTCTCACAAGATCAACGTCGAAGATCCATCTTTCTCCAGGTTCTGACCAATTTCTCCCATTTCTCTAGAAAATTGAGCACACAAGATCTCAGCATGTCCTCAAGAATCTGATTAACTCTTTCTCGTCGACCATCGATGCCTGGGGTGGTATGCTTTGAACCGTATAGAAGATCACCGCCCAATGATTCATTGAAAGACTTCCAAAATTTTGACGTAAACTGTGTACCTCGATCAGATACAATGGTCTTTGGCACACCAAGTAGCTTCATAATATTTGCTATGTATAACTCAGCATATGTCGACGCATAATATGATGCCTTCACAGGTACAAAATGAGCCGATTTGGTAAGACGATCAACTATTACCCAAATAGAATCATAACCTTTGGACACCTTGGGCAGACCAACAATAAAATCCATACTGATATCTTCCCATTTGGCCGCAGGAATAGGCAATGATTGTAACTCTCCTGCTGACTTCAAATGCACAACTTTGACTTTCTGACATGTATCACACCTTGCTACATAACTAGCAATTTCTATCTTCATTTTGGTCCACCAGAATCTCTGTTTTAAGTCATAATACATCTTATTGCTTCCTGGATGAATAGAAAACTTAGTGTTATGCGCTTCATCGAGGAGCTTCTGATGTAGCTCAGGGACTTTTGGTACAACCAGACGATTCTTGAACCATACCACACCTTCTTTATCAATTCTGAAGCAAAATTCTTCATGTTTGCTAGCCTTCCCTTTAATCTTCTCTTTAATACATTTAATACCCTTATTACTCTTCTGTGCAGCAATAATTTGATCTCTGATAGTTGTCTCAATAGTAAGATTGGCTAAACTGCCTTGTTGAACAATTTCTATTCCCAGCCTTTCTATCTCACAACACAAAGAAACATCCCATGGCTTCACTGCTAAACAATTACAGTGACCCTTTCGACTAAGTGCATCAGCGACCACATTCGCTTTACCAGGATGGTAATGCACTTCCAAGTCATAATCTTTGATTAGTTCTAATCACCTTCTTTGCCTCATATTCAACTCAGCTTGAGTGAAGATGTACTTCAAACTCTTGTGATCTGTACAAATATGACAAGTATTGCCCTACAAATAGTGACGCCATATCTTCAATGCATGTACAACGACTGCTAATTCAAGATCATGAGTTGGATAATGCTCTTCATGACGCTTTAACTGCCTTGAAGCATATGCAATGACTCTGCCTTCTTGCATCAATACACACCCAATACCGATACCTGAAGCATCACAAAAAACATCAAACGGCTTCTGGATATCAGGCTGTGCCAAGACTGAAGCTGATGTCAATGACTTCTTCAAAATCTGAAAAGCTTCCTCACGTTCAGATGACCAAGCAAACTTGACTTCATTCTTCAATAACTCTGTGATAGGCTTGGCAACTTTGGAGAAGTTAGGAATGAATCGACGGTAATAACCCGCCATTCCTAAGAAACTGCGAACCTTATGCACTGAAGTTGGTGGTTCCCAATCAAGTATGTCCTTTACTTTGCCAAGGTCTACAGAGACACCTTCTACCGATAACACATGCCCAAGAAATTTCACTTCCTTAAGCCAGAACTCACACTTGCTGAACTTAGCATACAACTGATGTTCTCTTAATCGATTTAGAACAATACGCAAGAGCTTTGCATGTTCTTCTTCATTCTTCGAGTAGATCAGAATGTCATCAATAAAGACTACCACAAACTGATCAAGCTCTGGCATGAACACCGAGTTCATAAGATAAGAGAAATGAGTTGGTGCATTAGTGAGTCCAAAAGACATAACCAGATACTCATAGAGACCATATCTGGCGGTGAAAGCAGTCTTTGGAATATCTTCAGGGCGAATCTTAATCTGATGATACCCAGATCTGAGATCTATCTTGGAAAATACTTTAGCTCCTGCCAGCTGATCAAAGAGTAGATCAATACGAGGCAAAGGATATTTGTTCTTGATAGTTACTTCATTTAGCGGACGATAATCCACAACCAATCTCAAAGTTTTATCTTTCTTCTTCACAAAGATAGCTGGGCAACCCCAGGGAGAATTACTAGGCCTGATAAAACCTTTATCCTGCAACTCTTGCAATTGTATCTTCAGCTCTGCTAATTCAGGAGGTGCCATTCTGTAAGCTCTTCTAGATATAGGGGCTGCTCCCGGTTTCAACTCAATTACAAACACAATATCTCTATTAGGAGGTAACCCAGGTAAATCATCTGGAAACACATCTGGAAACTCTCTGACAACAGGAATATCCTTGATCTCCTTCACTGATGTAGCACTGACTACCTCAACCTTTCGCTTAAGAGTTGGAAAGTGGATGAGAAGCTTAGACTTGGTATTAGGTAAGTTAACCCTCATAGACCTATTCAGAATGTCAATCACGGCTCCATGCTGACGCATCCAATTCATGCCTATAATGGTATCTATTTCCTGTTCTTTTAATACGATCATATTGGTAGGAAAGATATGCCCACCCAGATCTACAGGTACGTCACGTACCATTTCTCTAGTACATATACGCCCCTCGGGCGACTGTATAAAGAAATCCTCTTTTGTTTCAGTTATGGGGATGTCATGCTCTTTAACAAAGCTACCATTGATGAATGTATGTGATGCACCAGAATCAAAAAGTGTAATTGCAGGGTGATTGGCAACAGAAAACATACCCATCATGACAGGTTCTCCCTCAGGAATTTCTGCAGCTTGAGTATAATAGACACGTCCTGTCTTCTTATCATTCTTACCCTTCTGAGCATTCTGATTTCCACCTTTGTTCTGATTCTATTGCTGTTGCTGAGGAGCAGGAGCTCTGGGAATATTGGGGTTGTACTGCCTTGGATATGGACAATCTTTAATATAGTGGCCAGGCTTGCCACAATTGAAACATGGATAGTTGCTGCTTAGTGAATTTTGGTTATGCATGCCAGGGGCATACGACTATCGTGGTACAGGAAGAGCTGCAGCAGGATAGAAAGATGTCTGCTGCCAGGGCTGGAACTGTGGTGAACGATAGAATGGGCGTGCATGGTTCTGGGGATGAAAGATAACCTTCTGACACTTCTTATTATTTCCTCCAGAGAAACCAGAAGATCCCTTCTTCTTGGCCTTTGCCTCCTTATGCTCCCTATTAGTTTCTTCACACTCCAATGCCATGTTGACAGCCTCATGATAAGAAAGATTAACACAAGCAGCCATCATGGTACGGAGCTTGGAGTTTAAACCTTGCACGAACTGCTCCTTCTTCTTATCATCAGTATCCACACGATCAGGAGCATACTGAGCTAGGTAATTAAATTTCCCAACATAGTCCATCACGGACATGTCTCCATGCTCAAGTGCCAAAAACTCTTGCAACTTTCTTTTCATGTTTCCCTTAGGAATATGATGAGCACGAAATTCAATACAAAACTCTTGCCAAGTGATTTGATGACCAGCGGGCTGTGCTGCTAGAAGATTTGCCCACCAACCACTGGCATTACCCCTCAACTGCTGAGCTACAAACTTTGGCTTCTACACATCTGTGCAGTGAATAAGCTCAAACTTCTGCTCCATAATACGGAGCCAATCTTTAGCTTCTAAAGGATCAGCTGCTCTGGTAAACACAGGCGGACAGGTATCAGTAAATTCCACATAAGTGGTCTCATCATGATTATTGTGATTACCCCGCCCATGATAGCCATGGGGCGTATTCTGATTCTGAACTGCCATTTCATGAATCATCCGAGAATTTTTTGCAGTGGCAGTAACAAGTGTAGCCATAGCTTATGCCAATGTGGGTGGAACATGTGGTGGGAAGGGAGCTTGTTCCCCAACTGGAGGTGTGCCAGGCATCTGTTGCATAAACAAACCAACCTTATTCACATGACTTTATTGAACTTGAAAAGCAGATACATACTACAAGTACATAAGCCATACTTATAATACATTATTTTTTTGTTACAAAGTCTACTCATAGACTTAGCAAGTCATCCCACACTATGATTCTTGAGAAAGCAAGAAAACTACTATATTACATACTGCCTCACCACTCCTAACTCACATCTCACTGTCACTTGGAATCATTGGTTCATACTCATCCTCACTGTCACTTATAGGAACCACCTGATCCTCTTCCACTTGATTATTCACAGGCTCCTCCTCAAATACTTCTTCCCAAATCTCCTCTTCTGACTCTTCCTCTACTATCTCTGGATCTTCCTCTGGCTCATATGCCTCTCCAAAGTACCCTTCAGGTTCATCACCATAATCCCATTCCACTGCATCTTCATCATCTTCTTCATCGCTCTCATTCTCCATGGACACTTCCGCTACAAAGTCGTCTCCATCATCATCATACCTAAAACCAAGTACTTCATCCCCATCTTCAAAGCACATCAATTTTGAAACTTCTTCTTCCTGCTCACCACTGGTACCCTCTCCTGACACATGGCTTGCTGCAGGTGCTAGTTGAGCAAGTTGACCTTCTAGTTCTTGAACACGGGCTTCTAACACTTCTTCCCTTTCCCATGATGCCCTTCTATCTGCCATCACATGTCGTATATAGCTCTTCATCTGTTGGATGTGAACAGCATCTTTGGATCTTTCAATATTGGAGTCTGACATTTCCCCAGCAAGCTGGTGTGCAGTATGTTGCCAATAGCCCACACACTTGGTTCCACAGTCACGACACACAGTGGAATCTCTTGAGGCTAACTGATGGCGAGGCACACCCTTGGGTCCTGTCATCTTGCGAGGAGTACACTTGTTTCGAGCCATCCTAAAGCAGATAGATCATAGGATAAGAACAGATGGGTGGGAGTAGAAGGTTAGCACGAACAGGATTGATACTACTTAACCCAAACCACTCTAAGAAGGAAGGTATTTATTAACAGGTTAATTAAGCATGATGCATAAACGTACTTACGATCTAAGCATAAAAGAATTTTAAACTTAACATAAACATAAAGTAAACTTTATAATTAGGGCAATAATACATGCTATCCACCACAAGGATTTTTAAATATGCCTAAAGGGGACTAAAGAATGGAACGTAGGTAGATGATAAGCAATTTGGACTTGAAATAGTCATATTAAGTTTTAGGGATCCAAAACCTTTTGAAGTTTTACAAAATACACTTTACGCAATACTCGGGAATAATGATCCAAGCTCTGATACCAGCTGTGGCAGAACCTCCTAAGTAATGTGGCCCACATGCACTATTCCTTATCTTAACAGACCTCGGATGACTATGCATGTGTTCCACTCTGTCGGGTGTAATCCTGAAATATCCATGAATCTCCGAGCAGGATCGATCATTACAAGAGACATTGCAGTGTACAACAGTTTTACAATAAAATAATATACATCAGAGTAAAGGTGCGAAAGTCTTACAAAAATATAAGCTTACAAACCGAGTTTTAAGTCTTACTGTTAACACCAGAATTTGGTCAGGAATATGACAGGTGGGCCCGCAAGGAGCAGAGAGAGCAATTCGGCAAATACATGTGCGGTCGGCTAATTTCCGATTGTTCGGCAAATGATCAAGCGGTCGGCAACGGCTTTATTTGAAGGCGAAAGAAGGAAAGAGGAAGCTGACTAGAAAGGGAAGGAGTCATAATAGTCAAGGACTCCGATTATGGTTAGAGTTGGCATATTTGTATCTTTCCAATTTTGTTTAGATAGTTCGTAAACACTTAGGACTCATGTTTTGTCCAGGGTATAAATATAAGCCCTCGACCATTGTAATAAGGGTTCACAACCAAATCAATACAACCGCTACGTGCCACCCTTCGAGTCCTTTAGTCGTGTCGTCGAGTTCTTCGAGAGGGCCAATCGATCCGTCGACCTCCGTAAGTCCCGCAACCTTGCTATCATGTCTAGTATCGTGCGGCGGATTTAGATTATGATGCAAGTAGTCTCATCCGTTTTGCTTAGTATCGTGCGGCGGATTTAAGCTTAATGATGGGAAGTTTTTGCTTGTGCCTTGTATCGTGCGGCGGATTAAGACATGAGTAAAGATAGTTATCGGCTCTCTTAGATTTGGCAAGATCTAATAGATTCATTAAGTTATCACGTGTTGCATGTTTTATTTAATGTTTATTTATTTGCAACACTCTTTTGCCCAATCTAGATTGATGCTCTTTTCGGCTTTTGGGTCATAATCTCATGTTTATTCAATATCAAGTAGATCAATTTCATATAGCCGAATTAGATCGATCTAGATTGTCACGTGTTGTGGGTTCATTCACGTTAGATGTAGATAAGCCTTGACAGACCGGGTACCGTGCGGCGGCGATGCAGTCTTTGGGTTACTCTAGAGCTAGTCATCCGGTGGACTAGAGATCGGTTTAATCTGATAGGTTCTTTTTACATGTTACTTGTTTGTTCCTTCTTCATGGACCCCGATTCGGCAATCCTGCCGATACGGTTATGCTTATACATGTAGCGAGTATTTATAGATCTGTTAGGTAAATACGTGCTTTTAGCTCTTTACTGTTAGATTGTATCATGCGGTGGATTGATCTCGCAAGGGGTGGTGTAAATTCATAGCGAGTGGTATCATGCGGTGGATTAGCTTGCTTGGGTTTATGCTCGACGGGTTTATGAAGGCTAGACGTGCGGCGTAGACTAGTTGGAGTAGCCTATGCATGTGTTGTTTAGTAGATTTATATTTATAAGTTACCTATCCTTAATTATTAGTGCTTGATGATGCTTTAAACCTGATTTAATCTTGTTCAAACATGTCTTCGTTTACACGCATTCGGCAGTTCAGCTTTATTCATGTCAGTCATATCATATTCGCCGAATGAATTGCAAACTTGTTGGCAGATAGCTTCTATAGCTATGTGTCGTCGTAAGTGGCTTCAGGGGCCGTAAAGATGGAACTGTCTGGTCTCACCCAAAGACGTTCCGCTTATGATCTTACTTGTTTTTATCCCTTGTCGACTTTCGGTCAAATCGACTGGCACGCTTCCGGATTCAGACGCCCGGGCACCCGATTGAAGCTAGGCTTTCCGGCTTGCTGTGTGTGAGACACAGTGCGCCACATTTTGTGTCAACACACTTTTTGGCACGCCCAGTGGGACAACTTCTCAGTCTAGGATGGGATCAGAAATTGACAACGGTCACATTCTGAACGTGACCATGGACGAGCTGCAGCCAGAGCAACGCCAGATGGTAGAGCAAGCAATGGAACAGTTTCAGCAGAAATGTCTGATGTCTTTTTCCAAGAACAAGAGTGGCAGAGTGATGATCAAGCAATCACTGCCACGCGTTCTTCTCGCTGGTCAGTCTGATATTACTGATGAGGAAGAAATGCAAAGGGTAGTTGGAGCCATCTACAAAGCTGTGGGAGACACTATGTTGAATCACAACACAGCTTTCCTGGGCACTTTCCGCAAAATCATGGCTGATACTTTTGGTCCAGCAGTTGACAAGCGCTTTGAAGAAAGATTTGGAGAGCTTGCTGGACCAGTGTACTTCAACACTCAGCAATCTTCAGGGAAGTCAACTGGAGGAGAGGAGATGATCGGTACAAGCAAGGATGGAGCTGTTCACGATGAAAAAGAGAAGCCTCCTGTCACCGAGCAGCAAACTCATGGTCAAGTAGCTTTTGGCGCAACAACAGACATACCCGCATCTGCTTACAAGATCTCCCCAGTGGCAAATAGATTGCAGAAGAGCATCTATGGAGATGGGTACAATGAATTTACTGATTACAGTGCTCTGAGTGCTTTGCCGAATCCAGGGTACAGGAGTGCATCAGGAGTACCTTCTAGGAGACAGGGAGCGCAAGATGCAAATGATGTCCTCCTAAGCAGAATGGCTGATATGATGCAGAATCAATTCGGCCGAAACCAAAGCATCGAGACATATGCATACAAATCTCCTTTCCCGAGTGGTACAATAGGGTAGCTCTTCCACCAAGAGTTAAGCCACCAACGGATTTGACCAAGTTCTCTCGGTCGATGACACCAGTACCATTGAGCATATCAGCGGATATCGATGCAACTTGGAGAAGCCGCTGCGATGAAGCTTGGAGGATTAGATATTTTCCTATGTCTCGACAGGGCCGGCTTTCACATGGTTTGCATCGCAGCCGGCCAATTCCATTGGTACATGGGCGAATTGGAGCAAAAGTTCCATGCATACTTTTATACAGGAACCAATGAGAAAAAGATGGTTGATCTTTGGGCTATGAGGATGAAGACTACGAGACACCAATGGAGTATCTTCGTAGATTCAGAGAAGCGAAGAACATGTGTTATTCTCTCGACTATTCCCGATGATCAACTCGCACAATTGGTCATTGCGTGGCATGCTGCCACATATCAGAGACAAGCTATTTGGCATGGAGTTTGAAGAACTTGGACAGCTTGCACAAAAGTTGACAGCAATGAGCAATCAAGCCCAAGGGTTCAGAAGAGATGCTCGTTTTCAGAAGAACAGTGCAACTATTGACATGTATCAGGGATTTCTAGAAGAAGCATCTGAATATGAAGATGAAGATGAAGTAGCTGCTGCAACAGTTGAACTGGGCAAAAGAGCCTACTTTGGTCGTCATCGATGGGTGAAGCGGAAAAGGGATCCTATGATTTTGATGTTAGTAAGGCAGATAAGCTCTTTTTGTATCTGATTCAAGAGGGACGCATCAAGCTGCCAGAAGGACATCCTATGCTGCGCCCTGAAGGGGTAAAGGATAAGAAGTACTGTGGATTTCATGATACAGGTTCTCATCATATCAATGATTGCCGAGTGTTCAGAGTGAAGATTCAGAAAGCTATTCAAGATGGACACTTGAGATTTGATGGCAAGATGAAAGTAGACAAAAACCCGTTCCCTCAGAACATGGTCTCTTTCTCTATAGGCATGGTTGATGCCAGTGAATCCAAGGAAAAGGGAAAGATGAAGGTTCTGACCTCTGAAAGAGCCAAGGAGAGTGGTGCTGTTGACCCTGATCGGCAAGTTACCAAGGAAGAAGTGCAACAAGTACGGTTCAGAAATAGCCGAACAGAGAAGGGTCAAACTTCAAATGCAGCTAAGGAAAATTGCCGAATACATGCTGATCCAAAATGCAGAGTTACAGCACGACACTTGTTGAATAAGTGGCAGAGGGAAAAGAAGATGGAGTATGATGAGGAGCAGCGGTACATTGAAGAAGAACGCAGGTTTATGGCAGAGCGTCGAAGATATGAGGCAGAAGTGCGCCGAAGAGAACAGGAAGAGTACATGAGGGAGCAAGAGCAGTCACATTGGAACTGTTCCTTCTTCAGACACTGTTGGAATGAAGGCTTGAAGTTGCCTGCTAAAAACAATTGCCCTGAATGCAGTGATCAATATTCAGAGTATAGGCAATCTCGAGTCAACCGCCGTCCCGTCCATGATAGACTTGGAATAAGGATTCCCGAGGACGATCGGCGTATAAAAATGAATAATTTTGATGGACATCAAAGGAAAAGATTTGCAGATCAAGCTTGGGCTCATAGCAATATTCATAATGCAGAAGAAAGCTCATACAGGTGGCAAAAAGGGCAATGGTGACCTCCTGGTCTGCGGAAAAGCCAGAAGAGAAGAGTTCAGCGTTTGAGGAATCAAGAGCTGAAGCAGGAATTAGCCGAAAAGAAACCAGTGTGGCGTCCTAAGAAAAAGGATGATGGACAGGGTCCTTCGGCTGATACTAACATGGTGTTCTTTATTCCATTGGAGTTTAGAGCTCCTGAAGATCAAGAAGTTCAAGATGAAGTATATTCAGACTTTGATGAAACTGAATGCCGAGACCTGATGGCTCAACTTGTGTTGACTCGGCAAGCAATCTTTGACAAGCCAGTTAAAAACCGTCATCTGAAACCATTATACCTGAAGGGATATGTCAATGGCAAACCTTTAACCAAGATGCTTGTTGATGGAGGGGCTGCTATCAATATTATGCCCTATGCTACTTTCAGAAAGCTTGGTATGACAAGTGAGGATTTGTTGCAGACTGACATGATCCTTAGAGATTTTGCTGGCAAGATCCAAGACTTTGATCACTACTTTCTTTGTCATTGATGGCAAGGGGGCATATAGCATGCTTCCGGGAAGGGATTGGATCCATGCTAATTGCTTTGTGTACCCTCAACTATGCATCAAATTCTTATTCAAAGGGATAGGAGATGATGTAGAGGTTGTTCAAGCTGATGATTCGGTAAGTGTTGCCACTTCCGAGCCTGCTTATTGGGAATATGATGGACAAGACTGCCTTTCGGGTAAGAAGTGGAAAGAAGGTCCTGTCAATGTGTTCGACAGAGATCAACAGCCGATCCAAGCAGTCGGCTCTGACAGTAATTTTTAATGGGCAATCCAATCGATGGCAGCAAAGGCAAGTTGGGTCGTGGTTTCATGTCGGCCGACAAGTTAGAAGAAATCAATGTTGGTGATAGCACAAAGTCAAGGCCGATGTATATCGGTGCAAATTTAGACCCGAATATAAATTGAAATTAATAGAGTTGCTTTGAAGGAGTTTAAAGATTGTTTTGCTTGGGATTACACAGAGATGCCTGGGTTGGATCGATCAATTGTTGAGCATAAGTTACCTATAAAACCTGGATTTCGTCCTTTCAAACAACCTCCACGGAAAATCTATAAAGAGGAGGTATTGGCCGATGTAAAGAAAGAAGTTGAAAGACTGATTGAAGCAAACTTTATTCGGCCATGCAGGTATGCAGAGTGGATTTCAAACATAGTACCTGTCTACAAGAAGAATGGGAAGATGAGAGTATGCATAGATTTCAGAGATCTCAACAAAGCTACTCCCATGGATGGTTACCCAATGCCAGTTGCCGATTTACTAGTGGATGCAGCAAGCGGTATGAAGTCATCGGCTTTATGGATGGCAATGCGGCTACAATCGATTTTCATGGCGAGTTGAAGATATTGCAAAGACGCATTCGATGTCCCGGCCACATTGGGTTATTTGAGTGGATAGTGATGACATTTGGATTGAAAAATGCTGGTGCAACTTATCGAGAGCCATGAATTATATCTTTCATGAGTTAATCGGCAAAATTGTAGAAATTTATATTGATGATGTGGTAGTCAAATCCGAGACCATGAAGGACATTTAGCCGATTTGAGGAAGACTCGGAGTGCACAAGGAAACATGGTTTAAAGATGAATCCAAATAAGTGTGCTTTTGGAGTCTCGGGCTGGTGAGTTCTTGGGGTTCTTGATCCACAAAGGAGGGATAGAAGTTGGGAAAAAGAGCATGGAAGCAATAGACAAAATTGTGCCCCCAACTAACCTTACGAGTTGCAATCATTGTTGGGCAAGATCAATTTCGTGAGAAGATTCATATCCAATTTATCGAAAGAGTATTGCCTTTCTCTCCGTTGTTGAAGCTCAAGAAGGATCAAAATTTGTGCAGGGTGACATGCGTGAAGGCTTTTGATGAGATCAAGCAATATATGAAGGCACCACCGGTGTTGGTACCTCCACAACTTGAGAAGCCTTTCAAATCGTATGTGGCGGCCGATAGCCTAACAATAGGATCGGCTCTTATGCAAGAATTTGATGGAAAAGAGAGGGTAATAGCTTATCTTAGCCGAAAATTGCTAGATCCTGAAACAAGGTATTCGGCTATAGAAAAACTCTGTTTGTGTGTTTATTACTCATGCACCAAATTTCGGCACTATTTGTTAAATGCCGAATGTGTGGTGATATCTAGTTTTGATGTAATTAAACACATGTTGTCAATGCCGATTTTGAATGGAAGAATCGGCAAATGGGTATTAGCACTGTCAGAGTTTAATTTAAAGTATGAGTCGGCAAAAGCAGTGAAGGGACAGGTAATTGCCGATTTTATTACTCAACATCGTGATTTATCTGTTGATATGGTTGACATTGCCCCATGGGCATTATTTTTTGATGGGTCATCATGTGACAAAGGTGGTGGTGCTGGTATTCTTTTGGTATCCCCACGTGGAAAAACATTTGAGTTTGCTTTTTCAATTGAATATCCTGTCACTAACAATCAAGCAGAGTATGAGGCTTTGCTTAGAGGGCTTCGGTGAATTTGTTAATAGAAATGAAGGTCATTCTTTGTTGAAGTATTTGGTGACTCGAATTGGTGATTAATCAATTGACAGGGCAATATGAATGCAAAAATGATATATTGCAAGAGTATCATGAACAATGTCGGGAACTTTTGAAGAGCTTCTCGGTAGTGACTTTGCATCATATACCCGAGAGCACAATGGAGAAGCAAATAGATTAGCTCAAGGCATACGGATATCGGGAAAATCATGAAGTCTATGCGCGAAGAAGGTGCTTTCAATTGTGATCGATAAATGATGACTGGAGAAGTGACATTATCAGTTATCTGAAAGACCCATCTCAAAAAGTTTCCCGAAGGCTCAGGTATAAGGCCCTTAAATTCGTACTTCTTGATGATCAGTTGTACCACAAGTCTATAGATGGAGTGTTGCTCAAGTGCTTGAGTCAAGAAGAGGCTAAGAAAATTATGTTTGAAGTTCATGAAGGAACTTGTGGTGCACATCAGTCGACTTACCGAATGAAGTGGATAATCAGAAGGACAGGGTACTTTTGGCCGACTATGTTGGAAGATTGTTTTGAATATTACAAAGGGTGTCGAGATTGTCAGATATTTGGTAATGTTCAAAGAGCACCTGCATCTGCTCTGAACCCAATAATCAAACCATGGCCGTTTAGAGGATGGGGCATAGATTTAATTGGACAGATTAATCCTCCATCCAGTAAAGGACACAAGTTTGTATTATTGGCTACTGATTATTTTACCAAGTGGGTTGAAGCTATCCCTTTGAAAACAGTCACATCAGAAAACATGGTCAGTTTTGTCAAAGAGCATATAATTCATAGGTTTGGGATCCCACGAGACCATTACAACCGATCGGGGACTCGGTTCACTTCTTCGAGTTTTGTGACTTTGCCGAAAGCATGGGGATAAGGCTATATAATTCTTCTCCTTATTATGCACAAGCCAATGGTCAAGCAGAGGCATCAAATAAAATCATGATCGAAATCATCCCGGAAGAAGATCAATGAGAAGCCAAGAAAGTGGCATTTGGTCCTTAATGAAGCATTATGGGCTTACCGAATGGCTTGCCATGGGTCCACACAAGCATCTCCATATGAGTTGGTTTATGGACATAATCTTTGTGATGCCTTGGGAATTGCAATCGGGATCAAGAAGAGTTGAATTGCAAAAGGATTTGACGGATAAAAATTATAAGGATTTGATGATGGATGAATTGGAAGATTTGCATTTGATTCGTCTTAAAGCTTTGGAAAACATTGAGAAGAATAAAATGCGCGTTGCCAAATACTACAACAAGAAAGTTAAAGTTAAGCAATTTACAGAAGGAGAATTGGTTTGGAAAACGATATTGCCAATTGGTACAAAGGACAAGGCATTTGGCAAATGGTCACCAAATTGGGAAGGACCTTTTCGGGTTGTCGAGTTGTGCACACTGTAATGCGTATATATTGAAAACGCTATTTGGAGAAGAACTTACTAGAGCCATCAATGGCGATATCTTAAGAAGTTTTATCCAAGTGTCGAAGTTGGATCTTAATTGTGACTATGACGTAAACGTGGTATAGCCGATTGAATGAAAATCGCCTTCGAACAAAGGAAAGAAGTTGGAGAAAAATAGCCAATATTATTGTATCGCCTCTAGTGCAAAAATAGCCGATATCGTGTGTATCGTCTTGAACGTAAATAGCCGATGCGGTTGTATCGCCTTTAGCCAATTTTGAAAGTATAAATGAACAGCTTTATCTCTCAGCTGGTAGGTTTATCGGGAGAAGATAAAGTGAATTGAAGTACTACGCTACAAACCGTCAAGTCGTGGAACAGGACCGAGATCTAATCGACTAATCATGCGATTCGGGAGATTTCATTCGGGAAGAGTGTTGCAGTCAAGTTCTAGCTAAGGAAAAATTTGCAAAAAAGCAAATGCGACAGATGAACACCATCACAGACAAGCAAGAACAAGGAGGAGACCAACATTCTTCATTAAAATTTTTTATTTACAACCCGTGCCAGTCCTAATACAAGCTACTCCTCTTCCTCGGTGAAGAGCTTGTTGAGGACGGACTCCGGGTTGGTGGCGTTGGCCATGGCGTCGGCGTGGTCATCGTACGCCACCAGGAGGCCCTCGATGCCGTCGACCTCATGGGGAAGCCCGCCCCGGAAGCCAGTCGGCATCGGAGCGTAGTCGTCCCCGGTCCAGGACGACATCCCCGCCAGGCCGAGCGCGGTGCCAAGGTGCACGCCGTGAAGGGCAACCTGGTCGATCTGACCAGGCACCGCCTCGAGGCGATCTGCCACGGACGCCCCGTGGGCGTTCACGTGGTTGGCCGCCGCCGTCGCCGCCAACCTCAGGCGGTCCAGCTCCACGTTGAGGTCTGCAAAGGAAAAACAAGGCAGGACAGTGAGTAAGCAGATCAAGAAGAACGGAAATCGAGCAATGGTAGAAGAACAAGTACTGGTGATGGTCTCGGTCATCTGCCGGCAAGTGTCCTCCCACTCCAACTGGGCGATCCCGAACTTCTTGGTTTCTTCACCAAGAAGCACCAGCGCCTCGTCCCTCTCGCGGAGGTATGCGGCGGCGTCATAACGGGTGTACGCCGGGATCTCCTCGTCGTTCCTGTCCCATATAGGGCGGTACGAAGAGGCGGACCCCGACGAGGCCGAGGCAGAAGCCGGCGCCGGAGCAGGAGCAGGAGCCGGGGCTGGAGCCGGAGCCGGCGCGGGGGCAGGTGCGTCGAACGCCGCGGCCGGCGCCAGGAAACGCCATTGGCCGGTGCTGATCCTCGCCGTCCTACAAACAAGGTGCAATCAAGATCGGCTAAACAAGAAGAAACCGCAAACAAGATGGAAAAGTTATCTCCTTACTGCGGCAGACGACGGCCGCCGGTTGCTTCCTTCCGCCACGTCCGCGGGAGCGGAGCGGAGCGGAAGCCGAGACCGGAGCGCGAGCCGGGCGGCATGCCTCCGGAAATTGGCGACATAGTCGCCGGTGTTCCCGACGGCCCTGAAACGGATCAAGAAGATAAACAACCGCAAGGGGGCAGAGACTTAGATCGGGTAAGATTATCAAGCAGCACAACTCAAAAGATTGAAGAGCTCACCGCCGGCGCCGGTTGCTGCTTCCCTCCGCCTCGTCCTGGGCAGGACGCTTGCTACGGTCGCCGCCGCTTGCCATCGGTGGTGGTGAGGGTTTTTTGAGATTGGAGTGGAAGAGAAAGTGGAAGAGATGATAGCAACTGCTTGTGCTTGGATGTGATGATGGTGGGAGCCGACTGGTCCTATTTATGAACGATGGGAGCCGTGGCGAGACTGCGGGAAAGCCAAGCGACGAGATAGGGTTTTTCGCACCTATGAGCCAATGTTGAGTTGGGCCGAGCCCATTACTACTGGCGATTCAGTTGCCATGCGTTCGGTCAGCTAAATGACTGATGAGGGCCATTCGGCTAAAGTATATACTTGAGACAGCAACGGTTACGTTCGGCTGATACACACATCTATGAGTACAGTCGTAATTGGAAGAGCCGAATAGCAACGAAGCAGAGAAGAAAGAGAAAAAATGAAGATTATCTATTTTTCCAGTGAAGGGGAATTGTTTTCAAATATGACAGGGTCAAGCCTAAGTGTCTACATCTTCAAGTACAAACCAAGCATCTATACATTTAGAAAAGAGTTGATGACGGCAAGAGCATCGAGTCTTGATTCGGTTGACTTCATCAAGAGCTTTTGGTCCTCTTCTTGAGAATCTTGGATGTTGGACAGTTTGCTTTTAATTTGCCGCGTCTCCTTGATGACTGATTGTATTCTGGACTTAGCCGAATCAAGAGATGGCAGATTTGCGAGCTTGGTTTCATGAGACTGAATGTTAGCATTCAATTGAGCTAGTTGAGCTTCAAGTTTGGTTCTTTCTTCTCTCATGACCTGCAGCTCTGGTTCTAAGGTGCTCAAGAGGTGCTCAGTTGATTTGATGTCAGAATAGAGCTCCTTGACCTGCTGTTCCTTGGCCACCTTTCTTTTCTCCAGATCAGCTTTGGTGGACATATTCTTGTGTGCTCTCTTGATAGCGGCAAAGTGATCATCAAGGTGTGATAAGGCATCTATGGCGGCTTTGAGAGTAGAGGGAAGCTCTTGATCAATAAGCTCGCTATTTCCCTTATTTTGTCGAATCTTGGGTCAAAGCAACAATATCCTTTTTCGAAATGAGATTATATCCTTTAGCTTGGCTTGACTCTCGATGATAACTGCTGGTTGGAAGAAACTTCATCATCTTTATTCCCAGAAACTCTTCAGCGATAAGGGAAAACTCGGCTTGAGGATGAGCAAAAGATCTCGTTGGTGAACAAGGAAGGTAGTTTAGCCGAATGATTCGGTCTGAATGGAAAAATAGCCGAGTAGAGTAAGAATAATACCTCTTCGGCAATTACTTGATCGATTGCCTCCTGAGTAACATCAATATGTTGGGTGGTTGATGCCACAGTCACTTCAGGATTGACAATATCGTGGCTTGGTACATCCTGAATTATCAGGGTTGTTGAAACTTAAAGCTCTTGGAGAAGGGGTTCTCCTTGTTCATTTGTCTGATGGAGAGGAATTTCTGCTGTTTCTCCTTGTTCATCTGAGTCGAAGCATAAAATGAAACTATGCAAATAGAAGAACAAAAAAAGGGCTCAAGTACAGATACGCACCAGGATGACCGACAGATTCATTGACATCTGCTTGGCTGGCAGGATGTTCAGGAGAATCTTCCAAATTTACCACTCGGTCAGGGCTTTGAGGGTGAGCCTGTACCTGTTGAAAAAAGAGTGATGAATGCAGACACATTTGCAGATGAAAATAAGGGATCAAAAGCATTCATACCTGAGGAAGTGGCTTAGCTTTCTTTGACCTTGTTTTCCTGGGAATAGCAGTGTCCTTGATAGGAGAGGAAGGAGTTTTTCTTTTAAGATCCTTCAGGAGCACTGTATCATCGGCAGGTGTTTTGTTAAAAACTACTAAACTTGGAGCATCATGCCCCAGAGCAGCATTAGGACCAGGTTGCCAGTATTGAACCTCTGGAGGACTTGGAGGAGCATTGTCCTGTTCAAAAGATGTTTAGAAACAGAGCAGAGACATGAAGTGAAAGGTAGCTATGAGAGTATACCTCATCATCAGAAGTGAATGAGGGCATTAAAACTTGGCATAGAGGATGGACTTGTGCTCTGAAAATGTGAGAATGCCATTCTTGCCACCAAAGGTTGAATGAAGGATGAGCAGCTTCAATTATCACCAGAGGATTGGGTTCATATACTGGAAACTTGCATCCAAGATTGAAAACTTTGTTGGCCTCAGTAATATTTAGCAATGACTCCCTAGGCCTGATGATGCTTGAAAAGTATGGCCTTGGGGGCAATTGACCAAGTCCAAGCTACCTGGCAACCATGTTTGGGTTGTAAAATTCATAAGTTGAACTTATCAACCGGCCATGATGAAATTCTGCTGGTAGAGCACAGGGCCTGATGAAAGAATTGAAGATATCCCTGGAATCATCATCTATACAGCCCAGCTCATAGCTAAATTTGCAAGGAAGGGTTAGATCTTCATTCTCCCTATAAGGGAACCAGACTATGTGATGGAATCCCTTGTAAAAAATCTTGAAGAGATGACCAAGGTCCAGGTCAATGACAATAGAAGATGCAGCCTCTCCATATGTCTGACAAGATTTATACCTGGGATCTTCACCTTCAGCATAGTTGATTGAGGGAAAATTCAGGTTATGGAGATCAACTGAAACTATCTGGTGCATATATAGTTGCAACCACATCCGAACAAGCCACCATGGACCATTGACACGGAGATTTCACCACGCCACGCATTTGGACAATGTCTGGTGCATCATGTGGTAAACCGCTCCCAAAAGATATTTGCCCGAGAGGAATCAACTTGCCTGCAGCTAGTTCTTGACCATCACTATGTGATTCGAGTGGGCTCATTGGACTTGCCACGTAAAAATGAACCTACACACCACATGTTCATGAAGGCTCTATACTCTTTGTCGATACGGTGCCGGTTGAAGCATAGGTCTGAATGTACTTGGCCCAACCTCCTCCCGGTTTGATGACTTAAAGGGTACTGGTACCTTTGAACTTGAAAGGGTACGTTGGCTTGGTAATATTCAAACCGGTCATCATGAAAATGTCCACGAGTAATTGACATTGGGCCATGACCAAAGATAAATGCGTTGATAGCATCGGACCCGAGTGAGAGGCGGTTATCGGGAGAGAGTCATTTCTTGGCATTTCGGCTAAGGAAAGTTCCAAGCAGTGTTGAATGTCTTGTGATTCCCAGAAATTACTATTTCTAGACTGCATCCTACAGTACCAATCACGCCATCCTGTGATTGAAGGGAGGGGCCATGTTTTGAAGGTATTCGGCCATCTGTTTGGGGGAGCAATCCTAGATTTGAAAGGGATCCTCAGAGTTTCTTTCTCAATAAATTCCCTCGGATTGGGGTCACCTCGCGGACCAAGAAAAAATGATCCAGGACACGCAAGATTGGAGATCAAGATCTCATTCTTCATTTCCTTTAAGAAATTGAAGCGAATGGATCAAAAAGTGCATCTGGAAGCTGATTCAAGAAAGTTGCCGAATAGGTAAAGCAAGTAGGGTTACCTCCAAGAGCTCCTCTTGAGTTCTGTCACCATGATGGAGCCGATTGAAGATTCATCGCCATTAAGCGTAAGCTCGATCTCGGGTGGCGAGCTGCGGCGCAGTACTAACCTAGGAGAAAGGCGCTTATGGTCAATTTCGAAATAAAAACCTTTTATCTCGAAATTGAGGGGGCATGTGTTAACACCGGAATTTGGTCAGGAATATGACAGGTGGGCCCGCAAGGAGCAGAGAGAGCAATTCGGCAAATACATGTGCGGTCGGCTAATTTCCGATTGTTCGGCAAATGATCAAGCGGTCGGCAACGGCTTCATTTGAAGGCGAAAGAAGGAAAGAGGAAGCTGACTAGAAAGGGAAGGAGTCATAATAGTCAAGGACTCCGATTATGGTTAGAGTTGGCATATTTGTATCTTTCCAATTTTGTTTAGATAGTTCGTAAACACTTAGGACTCATGTTTTGTCCAGGGTATAAATATAAGCCCTCAACCATTGTAATAAGGGTTCACAACCAAATCAATACAACCGGCTACGTGCCACCCTTCGAGTCCTTTAGTCGTGTCGTCGAGTTCTTCGAGAGGGCCAATCGATCCGTCGACCTCCGTAAGTCCCGGCAACCTTGCTATCATGTCTAGTATCGTGCGGCGGATTTAGATTATGATGCAAGTAGTCTCATCCGTTTTGCTTAGTATCGTGCGGCGGATTTAAGCTTAATGATGGGAAGTTTTTGCTTGTGCCTTGTATCGTGCGGCGGATTAAGACATGAGTAAAGATAGTTATCGGCTCTCTTAGATTTGGCAAGATCTAATAGATTCATTAAGTTATCACGTGTTGCATGTTTTATTTAATGTTTATTTATTTGCAACACTCTTTTGCCCAATCTAGATTGATGCTCTTTTCGGCTTTTGGGTCATAATCTCATGTTTATTCAATATCAAGTAGATCAATTTCATATAGCCGAATTAGATCGATCTAGATTGTCACGTGTTGTGGGTTCATTCACGTTAGATGTAGATAAGCCTTGACAGACCGGGTACCGTGCGGCGATGATGCGAGTCTTTGGGTTACTCTAGAGCTAGTCATCCGGTGGACTAGAGATCGGTTTAATCGATAGGTTCTTTTTACATGTTACTTGTTTGTTCCTTCTTCATGGACCCCGATTCGGCAATCCTGCCGATACGGTTATGCTTATACATGTAGCGAGTATTTATAGATCTGTAGGTAAATACGTGCTTTTAGCTCTTTACTTGTTAGATTGTATCATGCGGTGGATTGATCGCGGTAAGGGGTGGTGTAAATTCATAGCGAGTGGTATCATGCGGTGGATTAGCTTGCTTGGGTTTATGCTCGACGGGTTTATGAAGGCTAGACGTGCGCGAGACTAGTTGGAGTAGCCTATGCATGTGTTGTTTAGTAGATTTATATTTATAAGTTACCTATCCTTAATTATTAGTGCTTGATGATGCTTTAAACCTGATTTAATCTTGTTCAAACATGTCTTCGTTTACACGCATTCGGCAGTTCAGCTTTATTCATGTCAGTCATATCATATTAGCCGAATGAATTGCAAACTTGTTGGCAGATAGCTTCTATAGCTATGTGTCGTCGTAAGTGGCTTCAGGGCCGTAAAGATGGAACTGTCTGGTCTCACCCAGCACGTTCCAGTTATGATCTTACTGTTTTATCCCTTGTCGACTTTCAGGTCAAATCGACTGGCACGCTTCCGGATTCAGACGCCCGGGCACCCGATTGAAGCTAGGCTTTCCGGCTTGCTGTGTGTGAGACACAGTGCGCCACATTTTGTGTCAACACTTACAAACCCTAAGTTAAATTGTTACAAACCATAGAGTAGTGGACAGCATTAAGATAACTATATACAACACCTCAAACGTAGTGCTTTGCCCAGAAGCCAAACACACTACTCGTCGTCACTCGCGTCGATCACGGACATGCAACAGGGTGCGAAGCAGGCCTGAGCATGGGACTCACCTGCAACAAGGGTTCAACAAACCCTGAGTACCAAAAGTACTCTGCAAGACTGACACGACGAAAAAGGGGGTGAAGACTCAGGAATGCAGGCCAGGTAGGAATTCAAGGTAAGGTCCAAAGCAAGAATCAATTCTTTTGCAGAAAGGCAACTAATAGTGAGTCCTAAAACTCAAGTTTTACTTTCAAGTTAACCTGTGGGGTTATTTATGCTAAACTAACTTAGGTTAAACCAGCAGATCAAGATAATTCATACAACTCTCTTTTACTTCTACCAACTAGTAACCATCTTTTATCTACGATGTATGGTCAGAGGATCAAGTCTCCATAACCGAGGAGCACGACGTTTCGAAACGATTTATTCAGCTGAGGATTCCTAAACACAAGATATAAGTGAGACTCACGCTCACAGGTATATCAATTCTTAGCTTCGGATGTCCCAAAACTAGCCGCAGCTTCCACGCCACCCGAGAGTACATGTACACCTCAACCCCAGGCTTCTCTGCCCACGAGGGTAGCTTGTACTCCCGTCATCTCGCCACTCCCAGTGCGTGGGTTCGTCGTCCTAGTAATGAAATCTCCTAGGTAAGAACTTACCCCATAGGGTATGTGAGTAGTTGCAAAGTCTTGTCCAGCAGGCCAACAACGGCCGGTCCTTAATTGACAAGCCGGAAACACTACATCAATTATTAACCTTGATGCAAGTTACCCGACCGATCTTAACTTTCATTAACCAACCGATACGAGATGGAGTACTACACCGAAACGTCTTTAGATGTAACCCAACCGTCGAAGTACTCGAAGCTAGCTCATAAATCATCATGTGATATCAACCTCATCCATTTTGAAAGTCTACTATTAGAGCAAGGCTAAGCATACTATGCATTTTTGAAATAAAAACAGTATCAAGGATGATATACGAGTGACAAGGCAGGTAATGCATCAATTGGGATATCACGCAACTGCTACTACTTAATGCAACATTTCAGAGCAAGTGATAAAAACTTTATAGAACTAGGTCGGTTTAAATGTATTCGGGGCTTGCCTTGAATTAGAGAGTAGACGAAACTAGATTCCTCAACACCAGAATTACCAAAATCCAACTCCGGAACGGGTTCCTCCTTCGGACTTGGATTAACGGAAATCTCCTCGCTTACGTGGTCTATACGATAAATGACATGTCTTACTATGATGGAATATAAAACATGATGCTTCAAAGTGCTTTAAAGAATTAAACAACATAGATTAAGTTAACCTTAGGGTCTAATTAAGGTTAACTATGTCATTAGTGGAAACGGTTAATTAATAAAGTAAATATTAATTAAGCCCTAACGACATCATTAATGAAAAGCACAATCAATTAATTAAGTGCCAAAGGTCATTAAGGTTAATGACCTAAGGTCGTCAATCAATCCCAAAATCATATCAAACCCTATTAATTAAGCTTGAACAAACACTAATTAACTAATTAAATAAATAAGAAAATTAGGGCATAAAATAAAAGTTATCAAATTAATTTCAAAAATCAATTTTAGGTAGATTATATCAAAAATAGTATACAAAATAATTTTCATGATTTTGGATAAATAAATAATTTATTAAAAATCATGGAAGACTCATTTTTCAGTTAAAAGAGCTAATTTTTGAACATAGCGAAACTACTCAACATTGGCATTTCAAATTTTTCCTAGATAGAAGACATCGGAAAGAGCACACACAAAAATTTTGAGAATTTTTGGAGCTACACATGAATTACTAAGATTCTCTAAAGAAAATGATATTTTCGCATAAATAGAAAAGAAAAAGGAATTAGAAAAAGAAAAAGGCTAACTCGGCCGAAACGGCCCGACTCGGCCCGATCGGTGGCGGTCCGGCCCAACAGTGAGCAGACCGGCCCAACAGGCCTGGCCGACGGCGGCGGCGACCTTGCCGGCGATTCCTCGCCGGCGGCGAGGTTCCAGGCGGCGACAAGGGCACCAACGTGACCCTAATGATGATGCGAACCGATTGAGGTAGTCAAAGGGGTGGCTAGGGCATGGTGGCGAGCTCACCGCCGGCCATAGCGGTCACGACGGTGCTGCGCGCGACGCGCCGGTGGCGAGAGACCGGTAGGACTCAAACGGAGGGCAAGGTTAGCACCAGGAGCTCACCGTGGTTCTGCTGCGCTAGAAGATGAGACCGGAGACGAGACAGAGCAAGGTCGACGGCGTGCGGGGTCGAGCTCGGCGGCGCTGCGGCCGGCAATGGAGAAGAAGATGGCAGCTTGACGCTCCGGGCGAAATTGAGCGGCGCGAGCGGGTGCAAATGATGCGCAAGGATCGGGCGGAGTTGTTGGCTAGAGCAAATGAGCAATGGCGGAGCGAGGGCGGTGAATTTTGACGGCGGATGACGGCGGTCGGAATTGGCCGAGGAGAAGAAGAAGACGATGACGACGGCCGGCTCAGGCTTTTATAGGGCAGTGGCGAGATGGAGCAGTGGCTAGTGGCTTCGTGAGGACGTCCACGTGCTCGGCGTCGCGTCCCAGCGCGAGAAGGCGCGCAATGGCCACGGCGGATGCCGGCATGGGCAACGGCGACGAGGAACAGGGAAGGAGAAGGAGAGACCGTTCTCTTCGGCTTTAAGGCGGCCCAGTGACATGCGAGGATGAACGACACGCGGCGGCAAAGCTTCTCATCGAGCGCGCGCTGGCGGTCGGCGGCGACATGGCGGGATGGGCGGCAAGGACACTGCGACGGTGGCGACAGTGAGGAGAAGAGGACAATGATGACGTCAGCAGGGAGGTCTTTTCGGGAATTAGCCAATAACTCCAAAATTTGAACTAAACTCGAAAAATTTCAAAAACAACCCTAGCCTAATTTTTCAAGATCTACAACTTTCTCAACTGGAAGAATTTCAATTTCTGAACTGAAATTTGAATTTGAAATCAAATTTGAAAAAAAGGACAAAACCCTAGAAACAAATATATGCAATAACTTTTGATTTTTCTAAATAAATTGAAAATCTTCAAATCTATGGAATGTGCATCTTTTCAAACCACACATTTTCTCCAAAAAGAGTTTTCCCAAATTATGCATAGTTTTTGGAATATGATTTGAAAATCAAAAGGGGACAATCATTTGGAAAACGGAAATTTCAAATTCGTTTGAAATTTTCTTTTGAAACTTAAAAAACTTTGTTCACCAACATTGAAGCTCTCGACAAGACCCACAAACTTCCTTTTTGGACCAACCCCAAATTCTTTGTAGATTTTGAATTGGAGAAAAGGGGATAAATTTAGGGTTTCTGGAAAGACAGGTTTTGAAACGAATTGAGCTCGATTTGTCTAGCACACTTCTAGGCTATCAAAAGTAATCACAAGCATCATCTCAGAAGCACATTCAACCTAGAAATAAATTTGTTTTACTTGATGCAAAACTTGGTTATCCTAAGCAGGGATGATTTGCAATGCAAATGATGACATGTCAGATTTTAGTTTACCGTAACATCAGAGATGTTACATTGTCCTTGTCACACGGGTGTAATCCGATGACCTTGGTTGAGCACGACATGGCTAGCAACAGCAGCTTAGGGCCACAATGTTAGGCGCCGATGTGATATATATGGGACACCCTTCATCATCTTCGAGCTTTTGGTGTTAGGTCCCTGGTGTTTGGCAACGACATGGTCTGAGACATGCTTCGTCAAGGCTAGCTCTGCTGTGGTGGGTTGGTGTACGCTGGTGAAAGCTGTGTTAGTCTCTATGCCAGCAGCTACCACGTCTCGTCCCACTACCATTCTTCGATTCACAGTGCGTAATAGATCGAGGAAACCCTAGCTGACATCACATTTCTCTCTCCCGGCCCACCACACATGCAGCCATGGGCCACACACTTCTCCCATCCCCTTCTACCTTCGCATCACCCACGGGCGGGCAGATCGAACAGGAGGCACGACACATCTAGCAGCAGGTGCGGCGGCGCATGAGCTCTCACCAGTCCTAATGGCAGTGCGAGGGCAAGTTGCGGCAACCCAGCCCGGGCGAGGGACTATGTAGCACATATAATCACGTACGAGTATTTCACTCTGGCATGTAATGCGAGAGTGCTTAAAGCAGAGATACATACTGATGCATCATCTCTGAACACACCATCATGAAATCTATAATCCTTTCAAAACGAATAGGTGATTAAATAAGCTGAACTACTTTTTGCTAGCTAGCATATTTAAGCACTTGAAGTACATATAAGCATCCTAGCATAATGTCCACTACATGTACGTACAAGCACCAGGAGAAGGGAAAAAAAGGTCATGCTCCTCCTGTTCTTTCAAAAAAAAAAAACCTGCTGGTGTTTTTTCCTTTCTTTTTTTCCTTTCTAAGAGCTCTTGCTCTGCCTTTTTTTTGTAATCTGTGATCTGTATCCTGTTTTATTTTTTAATGAATCTCAGTAGGAGGCCCTGGCTCCTCCTGTTCTTTCAAAAAAAAAAAAAAGGTCATGCTAGCGCCCGGACGTCCAGCCCTAGAGTCGCGTCCGGACACTCCCCACTCACTCGGGTTCCACACCACTTGAACTGACTCGCGCCACACCGACGCCGCCCCGCCCTCGGGCCCACGTTGCCCAAACATCACCAGTATCGAGAAGAGGACACACCGAGGTGAGACAATATAAAGCAACGAGATGCAATACCAGATCTAGTTTTGAAACATCCAGATACGACGCTTGCAACATATGAAATGTTTGAAACATTCATCTAAAACACTTGCAGAAAATCACACGAAACACATGAAAACCATTACAATACATACACAACATCCAAAATAAAACACTTCTAACATAAGTGTCAAATATATGCAACATTCAGATAATCATACTTGCAACATACGTCTGAAAAAACAGATGGGAACAAATGTACCTCTGAATCAACTGATAACAGCTTCTGCATTCAAACACTGATACTGACAGAGCACTTGAAAGGTACTGAAAAACACAACTTTTGTCTGTCTTTTCTGATCGAATCGATGTAGCTCAAATGCAGAACCAGGCCAAGATGTGGCCCACCAGTCAGCCGACACAACAGCTAGCCATCTGCTCAACATAGCGAGCCCCACCTGCACCGCTCGCCTGCCTGTGACCCTGCGTGCTCCCTCACTCCAGACGCTTGTGCCACTAATGCAAGTTGTCTTTCGCGAGTAGTAGGACGTACTTCGATTTTTGATCTCTCTGTTCAGAAACATGAGATTATCACTATTACAGGAAATTGACAAAGTGGCAACTATTTTGATCTGCACAAAACCAAAACATTATATAGGACGTCTAGCTACCAATAGAGAGATCACAGATAATAGACCTTGGGTACCATGTCAACACTGTAGTCTTTACTGGCACCCAGATACCCAGGATTGTTGTCATTGCCTTGAATCTCTTCCAGAAACGTGCCATACCACCAGTTTTCATGGCCTCATTTCTTAGGCTCATATGCAGCTGACGGCTGGCACAATTTTGATTCCATCTCACCATGGCTCCATCACATATTTGTGGCTATTGTATGCTGCCATTAGACTGAAAAGGATACAAAAAGGAGATGAGGTAGTTTAGGTGGGTAATTGAAAGGTACACCAAGGATGTAACGCCAAAATGCAAACGAATTCAGTTTCAAAACCAATTTGCTTTTCTCCAGAAATCAACAAAATAAAAATGGCATGCACCATTGGTGGCAGATCTGATTGTTAGTATGAAATAATAAGATTTAGACAGTACACAACTATAATCTCTCAATAAACATGCCATTAAGGAACATGACTGTGCAATATAAAAATATTCAAGAATTAGATTTTCTCTAAACCTAGTTAACAAACATGCGCAACATGAAGCTGTGGCAACCTGTCATACTCAATCAAATACATATGTTTCATGGGAGCGGGAAGAGCCACAAGAACTGACCAAAATGCTATCTCTGAACTTAGCCGAACCCTCTCCTTTCTTCAGAAGGTCAGGATCTAGAACCTGCAATGGGACAACAAATATTTAAGGTCAGTGCTCACATCTGGCAAGGCTAAATAGAAGTTCATACATATGACAACAGCTATATAAAAGAAAACAAATATTCATTAGAGGTGATAAGGTAATATGTAAGGTGTAAGACTAATTCTTTCCTGCAAAGCAAATAAGAATGTTTGAACTAACAACTTATCCGGATTGAAGCATTAGGTAATTACACAGGAAAAAAAATCAGACCCAAAGCTATATAAGAATAGCTGAATTTGTCATATATTTTGCCATGCTATATCAGGGAGAACATAGAGGCACTGACCTAGCCTTATGCCTCAAGGTGAGCGAACACCAGAACCTTAGTTCCAGATGTTTCAAACCTGCAAGAAAGAGATGGATAGGAACAAATACATCATTGGCAATAATGCAAAAAGGCCATTGTAGCTTTTTAAGGCAACCTAGTCTTGCAACCTTTGTGTAGGAGCAGAAAAAAATATAGAAGTACAAAATCAAACCAACAGACTAATCAGGTAACTCATAGGTAATTATAGTCATCCAACCATGAAAGTGACAATGTTCAGGTTACCTTATTGCAGCCAGCCTTGAAACTGAAATGGGAGTGTTCTGTAAAGCTGATGCCAATTCATGAATTGTTCTTAGTTCTCACATGTAAACCTGAAAAATATTGACACCAATTCATGAATTGAATGTTAGATTTCTTGGCTACAAATGAAAATATGAAGCAAAAATGTTAATGAACTATGATATATCATATGAAAAACGAAAGCCTGCCTAAATGCTGAACTGAACATCTGCTTAGTTGGCATTTTTCATGGGACCAACTTCTTATCAAGATCCTAAATGCCAATACCTCAGCAATATGCAACTATTTCAATACTTGCCACATTTAATCCTAGATAATTAAGTCAGTGAAGATAGAAAAAACGGAAAACTGAAAAGTAATCTCTTTGTATGGTATGGCTCAGAAAATATGGCCTTGGAATATTCTTAGATGCAATACTGCATTATGCTTGTCCATTACTAATACATAAGACCATTACTAATACTAATGGCCAAGGAAAATTCTATTAGAAACTGACCAAACTTTTCTTTTGCTGGAAATGGACCAATTATTGGCTTGCATATCACAATTGTTCCAACACAATACATTGTCACAAAGGCCAAAACTTTTAATTCATAATCAAATCAAGCCAACACAATGAGAAAAAAAGTCAAGTAGGAGACTGAATTAGGAGACGCCTTTATATCTCTATTAGTCCATTTTCTTTGTGTTAGAACACGAAGTGAAAGGCTTTCCAAATATAAGCTGAACTGACCTGCATCGGTTCAGTCATTTTCTTCAGTCATTTTCTCAAGCAGGTAGCAGGTGGCAAGCAGGCATACGCGGATGGGCAGGAAACTCGTCGATGGTGTCCAACACTAGGGTGAATGAGCCTGTGCTCAGACTTTTCTTTCCATATCTCTCAAACTTGGTATTTTTGGATAATGTTTGGAGTACTAATGTTTGTTCTTTCTAAATATGCCCAAAAGAATGACATGCATATTGTTTTTTAGAATCAGTTTATGCAAGAAAAGGCTGGATATATCATACACCATTATACCTTATCCAATTTAAATTTTTAGGATTAGTGGAAAACTGAAAGAAGAGATTAAAGACGTTGCACCCTGTTAGAGTTTGAGGATGCACGCCCCTGCCCCTTTGCCCCCACCAGTCAATTTTTAGGAGTAGAAGAGAGGAAGAAGAGATTAAAGATGTTGCTCGCTGCTAGAGGTTGGAGATAATCCCTCTTCATCCCCTGATTTTTTATTTGTGTCTGCCACTGCATGCAGGTTTGTAAGATGGGTAGTAGAACCAACATAGGAAAAATTATTATACACATTCATTGCAGATAAGGGGCTAGAGCTACACTGGTTACCTTGTATGCAAACATCAAAATACAAAGTTTATTGTGTTTACATGTCATTCAAAAATCAAAATCACAATCACATTTATTCAAACAACATGAAGCATACTACTATTTTTTAAATATAGTAAAATAGAGATGAGTTCATGAATTGAGACCATATCAAGGAGCTCTGACTTGAATGTTTTGCCCAGATGAATTCTAAGCTTCCAGACAGGCCATTCACCTAGCAGCCTTGTAAGAATGGGCAGTAGAACTGACATAAGGCAAATTGTTATAGCCAACCATAGGAGGCGAGGGGCTAAAACTGTGTATAGACCGGTTGCAACACTACTGCACAGCGAGACTTTGCCGAGTGCAAAGCACTCGGCAAAGTGCACTTTTACACTCGGCAAACTCTTTGCCGAGTGTGGCACTCGGCAAAGTGCACTCGGCAAAATTCAGCTCGGTAAAGAAACTTTGCCGAGTGCTTTTTATCGGGGCACACGGCAAAATATTTGTATATTTTGCCGAGTGCAACAGAAGGCACTCGGCAAAGTTTTAGCACCGTCACGTCGCCAGCCGTTAGCAGAAATTTTGCCGAGTGCAGCACGGCACTCGGCAAAGTTTTTTTATTTTTTTAAAACGTTTACTTTGCCGAGCGCCTTTGTCGTTGCACTCGGCAAAGTTTTTTCCCTTTTTTTAAAAAATTTTTTTGCCGAGTGCCTGGGCCATGGGCACTCAGCAAAGAGCCCAGAGAAATAATTTTTTTTTTCATTGCACCAGAATTATACACACACACACACACACACAGAGAGAACCACATCGAAACCCACATTTATATATCAAAAATACATAATATATGAGAAGCACACACATATATAATAAATCCATCTAAAATCCATCACAAATGTACCAAAGTTCAACATCTCTAGTTATTATTACATGTTCCACATCCCAAGTTCAACAAAGTACATCTAACAAAGTGGAACTAACTACTGTGTCGCCGGAAACTGCAAGTTTGGGCACCCGATCTGCGGCGTAGGGGTGGACTGCGGCGAAGGGTTGAGACGATCAACCGCCGGTGACACATTGTCCACTTGGTAGTTTGAACCCGCCGACGGAGGCTGCACAAAAGAGGAGATTGCATGTGTTAGACTAAAAATTGAAAATTTCGGCAGCACCTCCCCTGCACGGGGAAGTTTCCAACCTGCAAGAAAGAGCGGCACGAAGGCCGATAACACAACGGCACAAAGGCCGACAATCCCAACGGCACGAAGGCCAAAAATCACAACGGCACGAAGGCCGACAATCTCAACGGAGTGTTGTATTGAACTTACAGGAGTGAAGTGTCGAACCAGTGGAGCCTGAACAGGAGATGGAGCTGACACATCCACTGGTACACCCGTCTTCTCCCCCATGGTTTGCATGATCCGCAACATGTCCACCGCCTGTTTCTATGTGGCCTCCAGCTGAGCGCTCAGGTGCACGGTCGTCGCCTCAGTTTGTGTCAGCTTGTCCTTTGTTACTGTGAGCTCATCCTGTGTTTGTGTCAACACCTCCTGCAATGTTTGAATCACATGTTTGAGTATTGCAAATCTGATCAATGTGTGTAAAGTTGAATGTACAACGAGTGAAGCCGGAATTGCCTGAAGTCCGTCGACCCGCGACAGTGTTGGAGTTGGCCGTGCACGTATGGGCAGGCTTCTGGCCGTGCTCTGTGCCCTCATGTTGGAGAGTCTTGGTGCAGAGCTCGAGGAGTCGGCACTGTTGGCTATCCACAACCACCCATGCTTCCTGCCTTGCCCTAGCCTCACGATCACCTCTGTGTCAAGGGGCACGGTGCAAACATTGTGATGTGCTCCATGGAGCTCCCTTACCGCCTCCTGGTAGTCTCTGGCCTTGGCGTAGGCGGTCAGGTCGGAGAAAGTCTCGGGAGGGGCATCCGGCCTGAAGAGAGTCCCGGACTTCACCGAGCCTTGGTGAGACGTAGCCCATGCCCGGAACTCTGACACCGGCTCGTTAGGGTGTGCCAACTCCTGCGAGATAGACGGCAAGATGATTAGAAATGAGGCAAAATGGAGGGTTACAACAGATAAGACAAATCTCTTACAAGTGCCTGCTTGTATGCGGAGAGGTTGCGGCTGCCTTGGTGGTGTGATGGAGCGGTCCTCAGTGCCCGCTTCCGCTTGCCTACCACGCACTTGTCGACATACACCGGGTTGAGGTACCTCAGGTCCACGATTTGCTTCCATGCCGTCCTATGCGACATGCACCACTGGAGCGGCACCTACACATCATCAAGTGTTAGTACAATTTTGAAGCTCAATTCAGGACCTATTAAATCTCAAAACTCAATTGACGAACCTGAAGGTACTGCTCCCGGTCAGCGTCACCTTTTTTGCGCCGTCTTTGTCAAGGGGCCCTTTCTTGATGGACCTGTAGTAGTCGATGTGGGCCTGGATTCGCGCCTCGTAAATCATGTCGTGGACGTACTTGTCGCAGGCTCTGTGTGCCGTCTGAACCGCCATGTCCTCTCGACCACTTTCCACCTTGAAGAACCTCTGCATACAAACATGATGTATCCGTTCATTATTTCAATAAAAGACTTGACCAATGGGGATGTATTGAGGTTCATTGTGAGACACTTACCCAAAGTGCGCCAAAACCCGCTCCCCGAGCGGATTCCTCCGCCATCGTGTTTGAGTGCGTACCTGGGCCAATCCCATGCCGGCTGCCAAGTCCCATCTTTGACCTTCACTTGGCCAGGGAAGTGTTTCCTGCAATGACATCCCAAGACGGTAGCGGGGGTGCCATTTTTGCCAAGAGTACCCTCCACAACTATCTAGCCCCTGCATAAGTGATTAGCCAAAAATATCAGTTTATATTTTGATTTGCAACGTATCATATGAAGTACTGGCGATAACATCTGTAGTTACTTAATTGGCACCCACAGGACGAATCAGTGGGCGTCGGTCAGGATGAGGAAGTTGAGGCAGTTTAGTGGGACCTCGCAGGTAGGGCTTCCTCGGGCAAAGACATCCCTCTGTCTCGAGTGCCCTCGTCCAGAACGAAGTGTCGTGGTCGTGGCCGTGGTTGCCACGTGGCCCTTCGCCCGTCGTCGACACCGGGGTAGAGTCCGGTCCACTTTCGGTCGGTCGACAATGTGGAAGGAGGCGGGTCCCTCCTTGCCCTCGTGCTAGGGCGACCCCGGCCCCTCCCTGTCGCACTCCCCGTCCTCATCCTGGGGTGACCCGGGCCTCTCAGCAACGGCGCTCTCGCCGAGGCCGCTGAAGGCACCCCCGGACTGCGGAGCCTCTGGTACGCTGAGATCACCGCCCTCTGTGCACGTCCCTCCGCCATCTTTGTCCTGTCACTTGCAAGTTACTAAGAATGAACAAGACTTCTTAGTACATACATCACAAATAGTTCAAAATGAATAAACATAACAAAACTTAATAGAACAAATAGTATTACATGCTTTAGGTAAAATCTTCATTATTGGGGTCATAGTCCTCGTCATCAGGGTTGTACCGCTTCCCATTTTTGTGCCATGTCATCTGTTTCGTGGACTCCTCAACCATGTACATCCGTTGGAGCCTCTCCAGGAATGGAAAGTGGCGTACAACACTCTTTGGGATCGTAAGCTGCTTCTTCTTCCCATCGCCTGAGTCTACCTCCACGTACCTGGAGGATTTACACTTCGGGCAGTACTTTGCACCCTCAAGGTCTTTCCTAAATAGGACGCACCCGTTCGGACAGGCATGTATCTTGTTATACGGCATCTTTAGTGAAAAAAAAGGTTCTTCTCTGACTTGTACAAGTTCTTCGGCATAATGTGTTTGTCAGGTAGCATGTCGCTCCACACGGACAACATCTTGTTGAAGCCTTCTCGACTTAGGTTTAACTTGGCCTTCAGCCCCATTACGCGACCAACGGCATCCAGCTGAGATACATTAGTACGGTCGTGAAGGGGCCTCTGCGCCGAGTCCAACATCTGGTAGAAGGCATCTGAGGCAGCCTCCATCTCCTTCTTTTCATGACATTCAGCGAACTGAGCTTGGTTCAAGTCATCCATCATGTCTGCTACCCCGGCATCATCATCGAAAGGCTCGAGCCGTGGTCTCACCACCTCCTCCCTGATACGATCGGCTTCGCCATGGTGGGTCCACCGGTGGTAGCCCGGGATAAATCCATACAGCACAAGATGTTGCCCCACGGTGAGTCGATCTTTCCTTCTGCCGTTCTGACATCTGTTGCAGGGACACCACACTAGAGAATGGCCTTCTGCACTCTCTCCAAATGCATGCTAACAGAATTCCTCGACCTTGTCTATGTACAGTGGGTCAAAATCATACGGGCCTCTCCGGAGCGTGTACATCCACTCACGGTCCTCCATCCTCTAACACACATAATTTCACATATGAGTGACCATCAATTGCATCTACACGGCGTGCCTACTCTCTACTAGGTGAGGATAGGTCCTAATCCCACCCGCGGATCCGCGGATGAGTTAGTTTCCATGGCCCGCTCCTATCCGAGACGGAATTTCGGCAGCACCTCCCGTTGTTCTCCTGATACATGTCCTGCAAGGGAGAGTGTATCCGGAGAACAACAGGGAGGTGATGCTGAAACTCCGTCTCAGACAGGAGCGGGCCATGGAAACTAACTCATCCACGCATCCACGGGCTGTCCAAGAAACGTGGACAATCCGAAACAGATACGGTCGAAGATATGCAAAGACCCGCATATCTGCGACCGTATCTCTTTCGGACGGGAGATGCCTAACTGGGATACGCGACCTAAGACCATGATACGGATAGAGGGGTTATACCGAGGGGGCGGTGAAGTCAGGCAGAACCGTGACACCAAGGTTCCTACGCCTCCCCTCCGGCAGGTCCTGCTCTACAAAAGAAGAAACACGAGAATATAAGTTCAAAATTTCGGCAGCACATTCCCTAGAAGGGGAGGTTTCCACAACCTGCAAAGAAAGGGCACGATGGCCAACATTCACAACGGCACGAAGGCCGAGTCCCACAACGGCACGAAGGCCGAGTATCGCAATGGCACGAAGGCCTAGTATTGCAACGACACGAAGGCCGACATTAAGTAAAAGAGGGTGCATATACCTTGGCGGGTGTCCACATGAACAGCAATACTAGAAACAAGAAGAATATGTTACTTAAGCACAGCAATAACAGCAGGTGGTTTTTGTTAACTTTTGTTCATTCAGCAAAGCTATTACCTAATCAGACATCTAGTACCCTAGTGCAACCAGGAAGACATCGTTACTTGATTAAGCATGTGATAGATACAAATGTTCCAGCCATGCCCCCTAAGACCAACTGAACAAGCATCACCATTCTGTGCTCATACTAACATGTTGAACACTCAATCGAATTGATGACCATGGATCGAGACGTTCGTATTTTACTTTAGCACCGATTCAGGTGGCAACAAAATATGATCAAATACTAGTAGTATACATATGCGGCATCCAATCAAATTGATTACTGGGAGCAACTAATGCGTGATTGGCTTCAAATCGCCTGCTAATCTCGTGTCACCAACAGGGAGACACCTTTGAATGTCAAAGACAAGGAGTTAGGGTTGGGTGGTCGGTTTCACACCTGGTGACAGCAGGGAGCGAGCGAGATGGAGTTGCAGAGGGCGAGGGCGAGCTGGAAGGGTCGGGCGTCCACCGCCTGCTGCGCCCAGGCGTTGTCGTTGCTACTAGATGGGACACCGCTGGTACGGAGACGCGTCGCAGCGGCGCGGCGGTGCTGGAGGCCCGGCGTTCTGGACAGCGTCGACCGCCGGCGTCGCGTGGCGGCGGAGTCACGTCGGCGGTGGAGGGCCGGCGTCCTGGAGGTGACCACGCGAGGGATGGGGGAAAGAAGATGGCGGGTGGCGGCGGCGGTGGAGTGGAGTGGAGTTGGGCGGAGGCGACCGCGCGAGTGGAGGCCGGGCCGGCGGGGCCTTGGCTGGGACTTGCCGGCGGCACGGCCGAGTGGTGCTGGCGCAGCCGCGAGCAGTGGGCGCGCGCGGGCGGGCGAGGCCGAGCAGGCGAGCGCGGTGGGGAGCGGGTGTGGTGAGCGCGGTGGCGGTCGTGGGGCTCGCCGGCGGTGACGGATCCGCCCGACGAGGGCGTGGAGCGGCGGGATCTCGGGCGGCGGCGGGGGGTGGGCGGGGATGAGCGCTCGGGTGCGCTGGGTGGGTGGAGTTAGGGTTATGTGTGTGTTGGGCCGGTGGGCTATTTTAGACAGATTTTTTATTTTTTTTAATTTAGCCTTTGCCGAGTGCCACACGGGCGGACTCGGCAAAGCCCATTTT
Organism: Themeda triandra; assembly: GCA_018135685.1. NCBI lineage: Eukaryota > Viridiplantae > Streptophyta > Magnoliopsida > Poales > Poaceae > Themeda > Themeda triandra. The sequence goes on along the minus strand of JAENPR010000167.1, from coordinate 197,896 downwards.
GCCGAGTGCCCGCCAAAGCACTCGGCAATTTTTTTTTTTTTTGGTTTTTTAGCCCAAATTTTTTTGGGGGCCTTTCCACATTGTTTAAAACTCAATTTCAAAATTTGAGCCAATTTTAACTTTTTTATTATTTTCCTTCATTAATTTTGTTTACTTGAATTTTTTCGCATAATCAAAATTTGAACTGTAGAGTGCATGAAATAATGGAATTAGGCCATCCAAAATTTGATAATAATGATATTTAGGGTATGTTCAGACCGTATCCAGGAGGTCACGTGAAATCTCGAGCATCTCTTGACGCAACTTGCCGAGTTACTTGGTGGAAAAGTGATTTTAAATTATAAAAAAGTCAACCGAAGTCCAAAATCATGAAACTTGGAGACACGTCGTGTTATCACATGTAAGGTCTGTGATAAAAATTTGAGAACGTTCCGATGAAGTTGCGACGTCGGATGCTGAGTGACAAGTTGCCCAAGATCACATGTGGAGATGTCCGGGTTTCGGCATCCGACGTCGCAACTTCCTCGGAACGTTCTCTAATTTTTATCACGAGACCCTACATGTGATAACACGATGTGTCTCCAAGTTTCGTGATTTTCGAACTTCGTTTGACTTTTTTATAATTTAAAATCACTTTTCCACCAAGTAACTCGGCAAGTTGCGTCAAGGAGATGCTCGAGATTTCACGTGACCTCCTGGATACAGTCTGAACATACCCTAAATATCATGATTATCAAATTTTGGATGGCCCAATTCCATTATTTCATGCACCTACAGTTCAAATTGGAAATGCGCTAGGAAATTCACGAAATGAAATTAATTGACTAAATATATCAAAAAAGTCAAAATTGCACCAAATTTTATATTAGAGTTTCAAATACTGTATCAAGGCTACAGAAAAAACTTGGACCAAAAATAAAAAAAAATTGCCGAGTGCTTTTGTCGGGCACTCGGCAAAGATTATTTTGCCGAGTGTTGGCACTCGGCAAATTTTTGCAGCACTCGGCAATTTTTTTTGCAGATTTTAAAATAAACTTTGCCGTGTGCAATAGCCTGGCACACGGCAAAATATTACACTCGGCAAAATTGATCCCAGATTTTAAAATTTATTTTGCCGCCTGCCAAGCCATTGCACACGGCGAAGTTTATTTTTTTAAAAAAAATAATACTTTGCCGAGTGCAAAACTGGCACTCGGCAAAGTTTCACGGTGCCGGACGCCGTTGACGGTGCCGAAACTTTGCCGAGTGCCGCCACCTGCACTCGGCAAAGTTTTAGTTTTGCCGAGTGCAATATTTTGCCGAGTGCATTGCACTCGGCAAACTACTCTTTCCCGTGTGCTTTATTTTGCCGTGTGTCACACACGGCAAAATACTACTTTGCCGAGTGCCCCGATAAATTGCACTCGGCAAAGTTAAAACACTCGGCAACGTCTCGCTGTGCAGTAGTGCAAATGCTATGGTGGTTGCTATGTAGCCAACCCACATAAGTTTCCTAGTAAAGGATCTGTAATAAAGCAGAAACTCAAAGTCCTCCCATCTTGCTATTATGGATATGAAGGCAACAGCCAGTGAGGAGAACATTGCCAAGGCATCAGAAATCAAGAATGCCTGGAATGCAGTCTTTCTTGCCATGATGGGAAGCCCCTCACTTCCAGCATCATTGCTAGCTATATCCTCCAGGCAAGGTGAAAGCAGCAGCAAAGGTGATTGTTGCAATGAGGATTGCCACTAAAGAAGTGTTGCCTGTGTATGTCTGAGTCAATATCTTTATATCCTTCCTTGATTTGGAAGTTACTCGATCCTTGGTTTGCTTATGAAGGTTATAAGTATCATTTGCTGCATCAGGATCAGCTTTTAGCATAAGCATGGAGACTTCATTCTGCAAGGTCTCAAAGAAAGGTATGTGTGGAGCACACATTAGCACAATACTCAAGAAAGACAATATTCTACCATTGTCTCCGCTACTTAGCGGTAACAAATTGTTTTTTCTCATATGCTGATAAATTTCTGTTATAATGTTTTAATAGTTTCCTTTCGTTTAAAAACGAAGGCTCCAGAGTACTTATTCATTTTGACAACCATATATCTTTAGCTGCTTACCTATCTATCATTCGTTTCAACAATTTAATGGTGCATATCTTGTGGTGGTTCCCGATTTGAACATGGTAATTTGTTTTTTCCCTCTAAAATATAGTTAGTATGGATCGTTTAATTTATTAATGTGCATAGGATAAATTTCTAGATTGCTATGCAATATATGTATACAATTATACTCATAAGATATAACACCCTCTATCTTGCAAATTGTGAAGAATTACAAAAAAGGGAAGGAAATCAGGCGGCTCCGCCCCATAGTGTTGTTGTCTTTCAACCCACAATCACTACTTAGTATACCGATATCAACCATTTCTAGAGGCGGGTTTCCAACCACTGAGAAATACATGTGCATGCATTTTCTAGGACTTAAACTTGTGGCATCTTACCTCGCTCGTCTCCCGGCCCCTACCAACATCCTATATAGACACCTATGAGCAAATATACCATATACCATGATACCCCTTGTATTAACTTCTACGAATCTTTTTACAAAATATTTGGCGACCTAAACTATCTCACATGACACAAATCAACTAGAAAGTTTTAGATCACATTGAGCACTACTACTTTGATGTAGCACATGTCTCCGTCTGAGATCATTTGAAAAAAGTTGAAGACATGGATTTATAATATGAGAACTTTAAACATATATTTAGGCCCTAAGTAATTTCAAATGAAAAAATCATCATCTACAAAGTTTTAGATCTCGTCGAGCTTTATGGCTTTGGTATAAAGTTTGTCTTTATCCAATTTCATATTGAAGTTGTTTGTAGGACCGATCAAACTACCAACTGCCTATAAAAAACAAATTCTAGAGGTGGTTGGTGTTTTGACCACCCCCTAAAAATAGCATTTCTAGGGGCTGTTGATAATACCAACCGCCCTAGAAAATAGAGGACATTTACTTCTAGGGGTAGTCGGTAACACCATCTGTTGCTAGAAAAAAATTGATATCTAGGCATGGTCTGTCTCTAGAACCATTTATAGGAAGCTAGGAGCTGTTCTCTTGATCTATCCGTGTCTAGAAAATAAACAAGTTGATGAGAACATGCAACCATTGGGTGTGAACATGAAATTTTAAAATATGTTGAGCCCATTCCTAGCTATGTAGGCTGTGATGGGCTTGCACTCTCCAGGATAGGTCTTGCGTATGGTTCCTCCACATCCCATATGCTGTAGAGGCCATAGAAGGAGTCCCTAAAATTCATCACATCCATAAATGGTTCTCCAAACATATTCCAGAGACTAATGCGTGTTCCTCATCTATTTCACCAAATTACCTTGTTTTTAACTTTCGTTCATACCCAATGGTTGGGTGTGTACCCATCACAAGGCACCTCTAAAAAAATGTTTATGTAGTAGGACCGATGCCCATGCCATCTTGGTGAAGCTACTGCTAAACAACCATATTGGAAGATTTAGGAGAGAAGGGTGGATCCAGCGAGCAGCGTCTGGCTATTAGATTTGGAAGGGCGCTATGGAGGCGATGCATGGGAGCAGGCATAGGTGGGAAATGGGTACATGAACAGTCACAGTCATTTTTTTAGCCTTGGGAAGGTCCTTGGGAATGATGGCTTGAAGAATTTTAGGGCCTCCTACTTGAATAAGAACCTTGTTGGAGCTTCGTTTTTGTCCACCGGCACTTATAGGATTGAAGCCTAGGCAGAGTTTCTGTCCATCTTTATTTTTATCCTGAGCATCTATGTATCAAACCCCTTGTGTAGTTCTAGGACTTGCTCGTACACACTATCAAAAGAATATTAGTGTAGCAAATAAGATGAACACTCTGTCCATTCCCAAGTTTTCTTTGTGAGGATATGCATACCAAGAATATTGGGTGATTTGTATTGAACCTCGTAGCTAGGCTGTTTATATAAAATATATGGTTATTATCTGGATTTCAGGTAATCCTAGAGATCGATCAAGGTGACTAAAATAGGTTTATAAAGGCGGGCCAAAACCCAGCTGCTTTTATAAATTGTTTTACAGAATTTGCAAATTAGGCTAAAAAATAGCAAAAAAATTTTAAATCGGAGAGAAGCCTACTGAGCAACCCCGTGCCCATTTCAAAAGTTACGCGATTTGCTTCCTTACCACTCCACCTCAAAAGTAAATTGTGACAAAAAAATGCTGATACAATACTTTTGTATTCACTTTAACAAATATTGTAATGAATATGTTAGACTCTAATGAACGAATTTAAATAAAAAAGTTTCAACTATTTTTTTTATCTTGTCGAGTACTACAATTTTAGTTTAGATCTTTCTTCATCTGAGGTCATTTGAAAAATTATATACTTCGCCAAGGGATTGGACTGATATAAGTGTTATATATAGGGAGTCGAGGGGACCGGAAAATTAAAAACAAGCCCAAGAGAAAATAATTAAGCGTACCCAGTTTAAAGTCTTGGCGTGCTCGGTCATAGGAGACAGTAGCCAGGTAGCTGGGTTACCCTTGTTGTTGAGCATCGTGACGTCGGTGTCCGGGTGTTGCAGCAAAGCATTGACTATCTTGGGATTGCACTTTCGGACGGCGTCGTGCAGAGGAGTCTCATGCAAGATGTCTCGCATGTTGACTAGCTTGCGAAGATGCTTTGACCCCAGGAAGAATTCTAGAAGCTCCACGTGACCACCCTGTACAGCATGGTGAAGGCATGTCGACACGCCATCTGCATCGGCGTAGGGAGCATCTGGGCAATGCTTGAGAAGCTCTTGGGCAGCCCTGACGTATCCCCGACTTGCAACTGAGACAAGAATAGGGTTGCCATTCGAGGTGAGTACATACCCTAGGGACCAATCATGCTCCAGCAGCACTCTCAGCACCTCAATCTTGTTCCACTGTACAGCCATGTGCATTGGAGTCACCTTGTGCCAGCCCGGGACGTGGCTCCATGATCCTTTTTGCGACAGCTGAATTGAAACCCATTGTGCATGCCATCATCATACATACATACATTTTTTTTTTTGAAAAGTAAAACTTCAACTGCATCACAAACATGTTACAAACATGGGAGAAGACATGCATGCATACCTGGATTGCCACTTCTGACGGCAGCATGCAGAGCATTGTAGCCAAACGCTCCCCCGTGAGCAGAATCAGGGATCTCCAGCAGTTTCTCCGCGACGTCCGCGTAGTTCCTCATCACCGCGATGAATATGGGCGACTCGTCGTACTTGTTCACAGCTTTCGACAGGCCGCGCTCCGCGTCGATCAGCTGGAAGGCGAGCTTCCGGTGCCCGCTGCGGATGGCGTGGTGCAGCGCGTTGAACCCGCGCTTGTCCTGCGTCAGGATCGCCTCGCTCAGCTGCTCGTCACGGCAGCGCCCGAGGATGAACGAGGCCAGGGAGACGTGGCCGCTGGTCACGGCGGCGAGCAGCGGCGTCTCGCCGTCCGCGTTGACGGCGCCCAGAAGATCAGCCGCCGCCGGAGACTGCTGCTGCTGGTTGTTCGTCTGCGCCAGGACGTCCTTGCAGAACCTCTCGTGGCCATGGATGCAGGCGATGTGGAGGCAGGTGTTCCCCGAGGAGTTGTTCCCAGCAGCACCCCGGGGTCTGCAGGGCCATGTGCTTCATTTCCGCGGAGTTGCCGCACACGGCTGCGCCCAGGAGACGTTGGTGGATTGACAGTGACACGGATGGTGGTGGTGGTGGTGGAGTCGTCGGAGCTCCTGATGATGGATTCATCATGGTTGCTCCATCTGAGGGTGTGGTTATGGCCGCAGCTCCTTTAGAATTAACGGCGGCCGCAGCAGTTTCGTGTGCCGTCGTCGTCTAAAATATAAACAAGAATGCTATCTGTTAGTAAACGTTAACCGGAATAAATTAAAACCTAACTGCTCCATTGACTCATGCTCCTGTATAGGCTAGCAATTTAAATAAAATATATAAGTATTTTAAAAGAGTTGCAAGAATTGATATAACTCGAGAGAAAGGTTTTGGCAATCACTCTATGTTTTGGCTTCCCAATCTTTATCTTAATTACCTTCTAGAATTTGTAGGAAAATGTTGTGCCTTACGTTAACTTGAAGCCCTAGTACTTGTTGCACCTTCTATTCTGGAACCGCAAAATTCGATTTATTAATATTGAAATCTGACATTAGTATGTACCCATCTACATACTTTATAATCTCTCTGTAATTTGCCATTGCTTTATCTGTGTTTTTCATCCTTTCCATTGTCTCTCTGTGAGTTTTTGATATGTATATTGTTGAAACCATAAAACTTATTAACTTATATCAACTTTTGTGACAACGTAATTGCATATTTTGGTTTTCAATTTTGATCTTTTTAATGGTTGCAATTTTTCATCCACGTTTTAAGTTACCTTTTATTCAAAATTTCTTTTTATATTTTAATAAAAATAGATTCTAGATCTTAGACTATACTTAGTCACTACAATGGCACAAGCACACGTCTTAGCCCGCATCATGACACTTAAGATGTTGAATTTCCATAATAAAAAAATATATGTGTAGTAGTATAGTGTTTATAAAAAATAGAGTACTTAAAATTAAATTACCAGTATGGTATGTCATAAGGACATCTAAATAGCGTTTAATTTAGATGTCGATTTAGGGGACTTAATGATATTTCTAATATTAGGGGAAGTGAATATATTAGATCAAGGTTTTAGGGATCTTTTAAGTTAACTTTCTTCTGCAAACATGGGTAATTTGTACATTACTTTAAGCTACTTTAACAACGGTGAATCTGGATTTTAGATGTAATTTTATAGAGTTACATAACATTACTTTTGATAGTGACATAGTTTGGTAATTTCAAAACAGAATTTAGGGTGCTGTTTGAAGTTTTTTTTATTATAGCACAAATGAGAAATTTCGAGATTACTTTAAATTAGCTTTTATAAATGGCATAGATGGATGAATAGATGCAAATCAGTTGCAATGGCAATGGTGATTACTTGGGTCTACAGAACTGACAGCAACATGTTTCTACTTTTCTAAAAAAATATACGATTTAATATTGGCTCTCTTATTATTAGATATAATATAAGATGGTTCACAACCCTTTTTATTTATATTTTTGCATAAATAAAGAAGAAAAAACAGGAAGTTTATTTTGTACTAGCATTTTTATGTGTAATTTAGAACATCTATCGCACTAGCATTAATAATCTTTTATTGAAATAGAAGGTAGCCTAATACCTTTATTGTACTAGCATTTTTTTATTGCACTAGTGTTTATTATGTGTCTTAGAATTTATTTGATTTAATTGAAATAAGATTGGGGCAAGCCTAGGTAAATCCAATAAAAATAGCCTGTTCATTATCACTGGCGTGAGCACACGTCCAACAAATTGTACACCCATTTACAACGCACACACATGTTTACTGCTAAATATATATTCATGGGGAAAAAAGCGTACCGAGATTAAAGGCTTATTGTGGTTGGCGGCATCAGGCAACACCCGGCTTGCCGGGTCCCCAGCGTTGTTAAGCACCGTTACGTCTATGTCCTGGTGAAGCTGTAAAGCAGCAACCATGTCCGGCTTGCAGTTTCTGACAGCTAGATGCAGAGCAGTTTCACAGCTTCCATTGAGCATGTTAATCAGGTGGCCAAGCTGCTGTAATCCCAGGATAGATTTCACAAACTCTGTATGTCCACACAATACGGCAATGTGAAGACATGTCAAGCTGCTCGCATCGCAGTATGGAGCATCTGGACAGTGTTCAAGAAGCTCTCGAGCAACACCACCATGGCCCTGAGATGCTGCAACGCAGAGAAGAGGGTCACCGTTTGTGGAGGTTAGGTACCCCAAAGACGGATCATGGTCCAGCAATACGGCTAGCACGTTAATCTCGCCGTCATATGCAGCCAGGTGCACTGGAGTATGCTTATTCTCGTTCTCTTCCGTGGATATAGCCACGGACGTGTCTCCATAACCTTTTCAGCCATAGCTGAAATAAAGCAAATAATCAAGGGACAAAAAAGAAAAAGGTTAAGCACTCTACTACATTGCATAATTGCATTCTTGCAAGAACGTACTCCAGTACATAACACTGCCAAGATTTTGTAAAAGGATTCACCACAATAATGCAAATGCACTGCTTATTAGTACAATATTCAGTTACCTAGATTTCCACTTCTGACAGCAGCATGGAGAACATTGAAGCCGAAGGCTCCTGAGTGAGCCGAATCAGGAACCTCCAACAGTCTATCCAACACCTCCATGAAGTTTCTCATTGCCGCGATGAACAGAGGTGACTCGCTACGCCCGTTGACGGCTCTCGACAAGGCAGGCTCCGCTTCGATCAGCTCGAGCGCGAGCTTCTCGTGTCCCCTGCGGACGGCATGGTGCAGCACGTTGCACCCGTGCCTGTCTTGCCTCGGGATCGCCTCGCTCGGCTGCCGCTCACGGCAGCGCTGGCGAGCGAGGAGGCTAGGGACGCACGGCCCTTGCCACGGCGGCCAGCGGCGTCTCGCCGTCCTTGTTGACGGCGGAGAGGAGCGCCGGGGATTGGTCCAGCGCCAGGATGCTCCTGTAGAGTTCCTCGTGGCCCTGGATGGACGAGATGTGGAGGCAGGTGTTCCCCGGTGGAGTTGCCCCAAGCAGCACGCCCGGGTCATGAGATGCCAGTCACTACCCCAGAAATTTTTTCCCTGACGGCCGACTCCGTCAGGAAAAGTGGCAAATACCGTCAGGAAAGGTCATCCCTGACTACCGTCAGGGATGGAGCCGTCAGGGAAAAAACGTCACGGAAAGTCCACCTTTCCTGACGGGAAACCGTCAGCGATTGATTCCTGACGGTTATGACCGTCAGGGAAGACATTCGGTGTCGGTTTTCTCACCACCGTCACAGAAAAACCTTAACCGTCGGGGAAAGTCTACAGCTTCCCGTCGGTTACTAACCGTCAGGGAAATTCTATATCTTTCCGTCGGTTTATTAACCGTCAGGGAAAGAAAATTCTGGTTAAAAAAAAAAAAAGACAATTGTGCATATCCAGAAACCACCATTAACCATTCATATACAACTCATTAAATAAGAGGAACTGAATCACTTAATCCTGATGGGGCATAAATACAACCATCGATGGGGCATAAATAAAACAGTCTACTGCTGACACCAATCCTTAGAGGAGGCAAGCAGACATCTATTTACAACCACTGAATCACTTTGAACAAATAAAATAAGAGGCAGCTGCAAAGTTTCATTCACTGGACAGGATATATGATACTCCTTTGGTGAATCTGAAAAGATGCAAAGCAGGTAGGGTAGTAACAGGTAGAGAAGCTACTGCAATCAGGATGAATTGAACAGGAACTATGAAGCCTTCTCTGGATACAATTGAACAGCAGGGCTAAGGCCTTTTTTTAAAAAAAAAAAACATAGTCAATGGAATGGGAGAAACACCAAACTTGTGGTTTGAAAAGAACAACACCCATGTTGTTTCTAACATGTCATCCTTGATGTCTAACTAACTGAAGCAAGAGACTAAGGTTGGATACTCAATTGTTGAAAGCAAATGACTAAGAAACTAGGACAGGAAATAAATTGGAAAAAATGGACAGCATGTAATGGACAGCATGTAGTTAGGAACCAGGACACTATTTTCATGATTAGCAAGAGTACAGTAGGAATTAGTTCATATGTAGCTCTGAAATAGCTCAAACATTCCCAGCTCTTTCAGTGTTCAGTAATGTCCATTGATCCTTAGCACAAAAAAAGAAACTTACTAGCTGCAGGTTTGGTAATGTTAATCTTACCATGTCATTTTCTTCTTCCTGAAGCAGATCTGGTACCCTTCCCATTGGCATCACCTGAGACATCACTTGATCTTGGTCGCCTATCCGTCCGATGATTGAAGGACTGCATCTCCTGCCACATAACATGTTGCAACATAATGTTAGTAGCAGATTTTTGAATGCAGCAGTACAAGAAGTAACTACTGCTTCCTAACAGGCCCTTTGATTGGCAATGCAGCGGCTACTGCATAACCATTCGGCTCTGGTCGCTCTCTACATTCAAAAAAAGACAAGAAATGAGCTTAGTTCAAGTTGTAGCCAGAGATTATAGTAGCACAATCACAGCAAGTGTGGAAGTAGAATCTTCTAACTGCATTTCAAATGATAGTGGACATCTGGATACACATCTAATAGAACATGACGTTACATCAAGAGAACTGATTTATATTAAGAACATTGCCTTTACTAAGACACTGCATCCTAATCAGATCACTGGAGAAAACCATATTTATGCCTGATTCCTAAATGGACAACAGCAATAGTAAAAGGCATGAAACACTAATTGCCAGCTAGTTGTTCATGATGTTTACCAACTGCTCAGTCTTGTAGTGTTGTCTGAAACACTAAAACAGTCCTATTAAAACATGTATCTAGCACCTATGTCTGATGCATGTAAATAGCAATGGTTGCACCAAGACCAAAAATAATTTTGAACCATACAGTAAGAGCCAACACAGTTAGGGATCTCACCATTGTGTTGCAGAGGTAGGGGAAGAGACCTGCGACATTTTGGGTGGCACTATGCAGTACCTGCATGTTTGTAATAATGCAAAGCTCAATGAGGACAAATAAACTGCACATATAGATACAACAAGATAGTGCACTAGAATATGTTGAATATCAGTGATTGACACTGTTTCCTGTTTGCATAATAGTAATCTCTTTAGTATTCTAACTCATATTCAGAAAACTTCAGCAATATAGTGCACTAGAATATGTTGAATATCAGTAACTACCAATAAGCTTATCTCATTTTGGAATTTTTCACACCCAATTGTCAGTGTTTTGATCTGCAATGCAACTTGGTTCTGTGATTTAGTCATCACAAGATATCTAGATGGCAGGCACATTCTAAACCCATGTTAAGAACAAAACATCATGTTGTTCAGTTACACACAAACATGGTACTAGTTGACAACTAGTAGACTATATATATATATATAAATCTGTTTTAGAATGCAGATTTGTAATCTAATTATTGTGCAGATTTGTTGGTGCCGGCGACCTGGGAGGGAAGGACCACATTATTATCATGCATCTACACATGTACTAAAAATAAGGACCACGCAGATGGTAAATGTGACACTCATTATTCTTTATACATAATCATATCTTAAAATTGTACATACAGACACAGCAGACAATACAATGTTCAACAAGTCAATCTAAGCTACATTCTAGTTGCCTTGGCAAAATATAGTCAAAGAGTAAAGTTACAGTGCAGCAGATGTAAAAATAGAAGTTTAAGTAGCTACTACTTCCTAGCAGGCCCTTTGATGGCAATGCAGCAGCTACCGCACAACCATATGGAAAACCAAACTTTCAGTTTTGCAGTACAGCAGGGAAATTTGCATGTGTTAGCTCTGTAGAGAACAAAACAGAGGAGAGGTAACTAATCTAAATCTAGGACACATAAATTTGACCTCACATTATCTTATATGAGGTACAGGAGAATGTTTGCTTCCATTGTCATCAATGCATACTTGCAGTTTCAGGCAAGATTATTGAAATATAAAATTCAGTGGCATAAGTTTATCAAATAAATCTGCATAATATGTAATACCAAGAATGCATGCAAGGGATTGAAACTCAATAGCTTTGTGTATGCTTTATCAATCAACATGCCTAAAATAGGAAACAGTTAGATCCCTCTCAAGTTGCCCTATACATCAAACACTAGGCAATTTGCTTTTTGAAGAAGCCAAAATTAGACTAGGAAATCATTCTGCCAACGTTAAAAGGCAGGGAACAAGGAAACCTGCAGAGACAGGTCATGACAGCAAAGTCACGATTTATGGCATTCAGTATAGCAGTTTTTAGCTTGCATCTAAAACTGGAAGCACTAATAATCAAATATAGTTATTATGTTATACAGGGGTTAGCAAACTTGCCTTCGCTGGACACACCTCATCGAGAACTTGCTGGCCCATGGCACCTCAAATCCATGGATCTGCAGAAACAATTGTGAAGAGTACTTAGATTAAAAGATGCAGTATGTAGAAAATGGGTGCCATAAAGGTATAGAACATGGACATAGTATCTCCAGATTTGATTCAGACTAAAAAAATCACCACACAAAAGAGAAGAAAATTCCTCGAGACCTTCAATGTTGCGAGCCATCATCTTGTGTACGGCACCAAGAACCAATTTCGTAGTGCTCACCCCAAAAAGCCCAGCAAGATGATTTCTTCAGATCTGAAGCACTTCTTTGGGGATGAGTTTAGAGGGAGAGGATAAATGGGAAATCCGAACCTGCTTGCCACTTCAGTACGGTGAGAGGAGGAACAACGGGATTGGTGGTGGTGGCGCTCGCGCAGGTGGTTGGGGTGGCGGCGGCGGATTGCCATGGCGGCACCTGAAGACTCCAGCGCAACGGCTGATGGCTTTGGCGCCGTCCGGTGAGGAGCAGGAAAGGGGCTGGGGACGGCAGATGGCTGCGGAACGGTGAGGGGAAGGAGAGGTGCTTGGCCAGCCGGATAGATGTGGAGCGGCGAGGGTGAGGGGCATGCAGGGTTTTTTTTACCGGTGGCTGCGAACCGACCGGAGGCGGCCGGAATCGGTAAACCGGCCGGTTTGTCCGGTTTCCCGGTAAAAACCGCCCGAATTCAAATTCAAATTTGAATGGCGCAGTTATACCGGTTTGTACCGGTATACCGGCCGGTTTGTCCGGTTTACCGGCCGGTTTTTCCGGTTTACCGCCGGTTTGAGCGGTTTTTTTAAAATTCAAATTTATTTTTTTAAAAAAAATGCTAAAAAAATTCCTAAAAATACTTCATGATTTGTAGAATCCAATGATGTCAAAATTACTCAAATTTGAGTGTGTTTAGTATGTTTTTCGACCTTCATGATTTAATGGGCCTTCACGGGCCATTTGTGTATTTTTCTTTTTCTTTTTTTCAAACTTCTAAACGTCTAAATAAATATTAAACGAACTCAAATTTGAAAAAATTTTACACCATTGGGTTCCATAATTCAAGAGCTATTTTTAGGAATTTTTTCAGCATTTTTTTTTCAAACTTCAAATTTGAAATTTGGGCCGGTCCGAACCGGACCCGAACCGAACCGGACCGGCCGGTAAGGTCGGTAACCGCGGTTTACAAGCGGTTTACCGACCGGTAAAAAAAACGCTGGGGGCATGACGGAGGAGAGCGGATGGGGGCGGCGGCGGATGGATTGTTGTGCTAGGGTTGGGAAAGTTTGGGGAAAGCGGAGTCGTGGGCGCGGCCACCAAAGCAATAAGTCTACATAACCCCCTCAACTATCAGACATGGTCTAATTTATGACACCACCTATAAAACCATACATCTACCACATTAAACTTTGCCTTGCAGTTCAATTAGACTACCCGCACTGGTGTCCGGCACCGGCTCCTCCAGGAGACCGATACCGGAAAAACAGCCGCAGCGGGGTACGCAGAGGGATACGCAAAAGCTTGCGTATCGCCTTCGTCCGGCAAATTCCGGAGATTGGCGCTCCTACTGCATCATCGTGTGGGCCTCCACCTCCATGGCCACCTCGCCGTACTGCGCTCATGGCCGCGACCCGCGCCGCCGGGGAGGAAGAGGAGGAGGGAGGGCCGCGGCGAAAGCGAAACGGAGGAAAGACCGGCGCCCTGGAGGTCCGCCGCTGGATGTCCGCGCCGCGCTCGGAGGGTCGCCGAGCCGTCTTCAGGGGACGCCGCGCTCGTCCCGCCATGGCCGGGGGCCCGAGCTCGCCCGCCATGGCCGGGGCGCGCCGCCCGCCATGGCCGGGGCCCGAGCTCGCCCGCCATGGCCGGGGGCCGCGCTCGCCCGCCATGGCCGGGGGCCGCGGCCGCCCCGCCATGGCCGGGGGCCCGAGCTCGCCCCGCCATGGCCGGGGGGCCGCGCTCGCCCCGCCATGGCCGGGGGGCCGAGCTCGCCCCGCCATGGTCGGGCCGCGCGGGCGCGCTCCGCCCCCGTCGCCGCCCACGCGCCCGCCTCTGCTCCGCCATGGCCGCCGCCCCCGTCGCCCGCTGCTCCTTGCGAATGGATAAGGTGGAGAGGAAAGGGGAAGGAAAGAGAAAAAAAGGAAAAAGGAAAAAAAAGAAAAAAAATCATAAAAGTGGGTCCCACTATGGTATTGAGGAAACTGTAAAGGATTGACGAGTGCGGGAGAAACTGGTATAGAGGAGAGAATCTTGTCGACTGAGAGAATATTCCTTTTGAGGAATGAATATAGAGGTTGATGAGTGCGGATAGCCTTAGCCCCTGGGCGGTTTAGGATGGTGGTATTGGCCTACGTGGCGTCCACCCTGGCAAGACAAGGCCAAGCTGGGCCTTGGCCCACGCGATAGACAGCCCATGGGCTAAAAAACGCGCCTGGCTGCCTCCCTTCGCTGCCTGCCTGCCTGTCTGCCTTCGTGCCTGTCGCGTTCGTGCCTGCTCCCCGGGTCTGCTGCTTCAGGAGCTCATCATGCTGTGTAATGGCAAGCTGGCATGATGCCTAGCCAACTAATGTAAATGTAGGATGCAGATTTTGATTGTAAGATAACAGTATGGCATATGAAAATGTCAGGAAATTGCATATGAAAATGACAGTAAATGACAGATGAAAATGGCATATGAAAATGACAGCAAATTGGCATATAAAAATGACAGCATGTTTGGTCTACGTAGCTTGTTTGTGATAGAAAGACATGCTTTCTCCAAAAGCAAGTTTTGTCTACCTGGAGACAGATAGTCATGCTTTTTACAAAAGCATGTTTGGTTTGCATCAACATTGTTCACTAGCAAAAGACTGGGCCTATTCTATATTACAACAAAAGACTTGCATGAACCAAAAGTGGTTCACATGCTGCCCAGCATCAAATCAAAAGACATGCTTTCTTCACATCAGTAGTTGTCACCAAACATGAGATGAGCCAGTCGATTTCCTCTTGGAATTCCAGTTCTTCTTGCTCTTCCACTTCCACTTCCACTTCCACTTGCTCTTGCACTTGCAGCTTGACTTGATGAAGCCCTTGCACTTGCAGCTTGAGTTGGTGCAGCTCTTGCAGTCTGGTTGGCTCTTGGAGTAGCTCTTGCACTTGGTGCTTGACTGCCTTGGGTTGGAATAGGCTGAGAAGCAGTAGGAGTGCTTACAGATGGAGTTGCCTGCCCAAGTCGAAGTAAATTAGATAGATTGCAGTACAGGTCAATTACTATATGAAAAAGTTATAGTACTTCTTACCTTCTTAGCTCTTTTCTGCTGTTTGTTGGTCCCAGCACTTGTCCCTGCTGCCTCTGCCTCCTTCCTCTTCTTTTTTTTCTCTCTTGTAATGTGAGCCATATTCAGCTAGGGGGTTCTTGGAACACCTTCTGGAGTTATGATCATTTTTGCCACATAGCCTGCAGGTCATTTTTATTCCAACCTTGCTGAGCTTTGTTCCTTTAGGTTGTTCCCATGCCTCCCTCTTTCTTTGTGTCTTGGGCCTTCCAGGCATCTTCACATATGGTGGGGGCAATGGTCTAGGCATGTTTGCTATTGGCCAGCTGCCTGCACCCTCAACAGGCATCAAAACATGTTGATAAGTCCTCAGATATGCTGATTTGCTGTAACACTCAGCAATGTAGTCTTCAAGATTGTGTGAAGCTTTGTAGATTGAGCTTATGGCATGGCAACATGGTAGTCCAGATAACTGCCAATAGTTACAAGTGCACTCCCTAGTCAGCAACTTCACAATGAACTTCCTGTCCTCCCAGTCTAGCACTTCAAACCCATCAGCACCATTCCACAGCACATTACACTTCCCAGACAGTTCAATATTCATCTTGAGCTTCTTGAATATATTTGGACAAATATTTCCAGTCCACTTCTCAGCTCTTGTCCTGTTCTCTTGAATCCTAACCATGAGCTTCTTCCTTATGGCTTCACACATAGATATAACTGGGTAGAATCTTGCTTCCATGATACTATGGTTGAAACTCTCACACATGTTGTTATCAACTGAGTCACAATTGGAACCTACCCTGAAAAATGCCCTGCTCCAGTGCTCTGGTGAGGTGTTCATCATGTCTCTGGCACCATCTGGAGTGTCTTGAGCAAGGTAAGCTCTGTACATGTTGAATAGAGTCCTATTTGAAGCCTTTGCACACCTCCACCACTTCTTTTGCAACTTTTTGTCTGTGTGCTTCTTCCTCCAGTTGGCATAGATGTGCCTTGCACACATTCTATGCTCAGCATTAGGAACTAACTCCTTTACTGCTTTCAAGAGCCCCTTTTGCTGATCTGAAATAACAACCCAGTCTTGTCCTCCATTACTGATGTTGAGGTCCTTTTGGAGCACAGACAAGAACCAATACCAGGTGTCATAGTTTTCAATTGGAACTGCTGCCCAAGCTATTGGATACATCTGGTTATTGGCATCCCTTCCAATGGCACACAATAAATTTCCATTGTTAGCCCCTTTGAACCAGCAACCATCCAAACCAATCACTCTCCTACATCCTGCAAGGAATCCTTTTTTAAGGGCATCAAAGCACACATAGAACCTCTCAAAGACCTGCTTCTCCTCAATTTCAGGGTCAAGACAAACAACAACTGTTGTCCCAGGATTAGACCTAAATAGCTCTAGCTGGTAGTCATACACTCTGCTATACTCCCCACACATAGCATCAAGTGCTTGCTTCTGCACAAGATACTTAGCCCTCTTGCACTTGGAAATGGACACATCTGCCAGAAAATCTTTTAGGACAGCCTGCTGAATGAGAGGGGCAGGCCAAGTAGGATTGTCTTTGATCTGATTGTAGTAGTGCTTTGCAATCACTGAAGAGGTAACTAGGTTATTGTCCCTCTTGGGTGGGCAAGTGTGGACATCAGAAAATGTAACCACCTTAAACCATTTAGACCTTGTAGTCTTGGACCCATAAATCCTCCAATTACATCCAGGCCAATCACAGAAAGCCCTGACCTTTGTCCTTTCATCTTTGTCAAAATGGAGTGACTTGTGTGCCTTCAGTCCATACTTCTGAAGGGCACTCTTGAACTGCCTGCTGTCAGTGAAAGCCATGCCAAGTGAGAAAACTGGCAACTCTGCCTTTTCATCAAACCTATTCTCCAATGACTTCCACCTTTCTGTTTCCCCATCAGCGTCCTCCCCATATGAGTACTCTTCACTTGAATCAAGATATGGACTTCCAGGTTCATCCAAGTTTGGTACTTCATCAACTAAATCCTCTGCTCTGATGTCCCCAATTGGATTGCCATGCATCCCTAACTTCTTTGCCCTGATGTTCCTCTTAATCTGCCTTGCATAGTTCCTGAGTTGAATAGCCTCTTCATCATCTACAGAACTGTCCTCATCTACAGGCTGCTTGTAGTCTTCATCAGATGAAGCATCACATTCCTCAACATCCACACCCTCTGCTTCATCCTCTGTTACTGCAGGACCTTTGCCTTTGTCATCATCTTTTGAAGGACCCACTACATCATCAGGGATGTCAAGGAAGTCTTCATAGTTTGCTTCATCACCTTCGTCCTCTCCTCCTTCATCATCACCACACCAAATGTCCTGATCATCTGCATTGATCTCCAGACCAACCTCCTCAACATACATGTGAACACAGTGATAACCACTGTGATGAGCTGCCATTTTCTTGCACGAATCATCATCAACCAACAGCACAAGCCCATTACTGACATGCTTCCCAGGAATCAACCAGTACAACCTGATTACACTTGATGACTTGTAGTGATCAGCAAGGTGCCCCAAGATCTCGAAGTATGATAATTTGTCCATATCAATCCATGACTCAGCATTATCTCCGCCAACATAGAACTGCGCTCCTCCAACAGTGGTGAAACTACCACCATAGTGAAATCTTATGCAAATGTGCTCATCCATCCTGCCATCGACAGAGACAGACTCAGACCACAAGAACAGGAAGTACGATTATTTCGAAATTTCACAAACCCTAACACTAAATCGTCACTAACAAATATGCAAAGAACATCATAGCGACATGGAGCAGGCTCAATCACTACGGCAAAACCACACCTAACACCACATTTAACCCTAATCTCGCCGGCAAAATCCCCCGATTTCAGCCCTAACCGCGAGAATGAAGAAGAATGAAATCGGTCATGGGGGTAGGAGGTACTGACCCGATCGACGTGCAGAGGTCCGGTCAGCGTGCCGTGCGCCCGATCATCACCGCCGCGCCGCGCCGCCCTAGTCGCACCGGAGACGGAGGAGAAAAGGAGAAGACGAGGACTGCGGGCGGAGAGTGCGGGAGGAGAAGACGAGGACGAGGACTGCGGCTCGGGAGGCAGACAGGCAGCCAAGGGAGATACAACCGTGTTTTTTAGCCCATGGGCTTCTGTCGCGTGGGCCAAGGCCCAGCTTGGTCTTGTCTTGCCAGGGTGGATGCCACGTAGGCCAATACCACCATCCTAAACCGCCCAGGGGGCTAATTGAACTGCAAGGCAAAGTTTAATGTGGTAGATGCATGGTTTTATAGGTGGTGTCATAAATTAGACCATGCCTGATAGTTCAGGGGGTTATGTAGACTTATTCCGCCACGAAATAATTCGCCCCACCCGCCCGCTCTCTTTCGGTAGCCAGGTGAGACGCTCTTCCTCTGTTGTGTGGGCCTGATGCCTACTTGCAGCGCGCGAACGGGCCACGATTGGTGGACCGGCTCCCCGTGACGGTGCCAACCGACGGGAGAGCCTTTCCCGGACCGGGGTTTCATGCACGCGAGGGATGGTCACGAGCCCCTGACGGAGATGCGGAGCCGAAGGGAAAGGTAACAGCCAACGGGAGAGAAGTTGTCTGGGGTAGTGAGTCGTTTCAGTGATGCAGCGTCGTCGGATGTGGCTGCTTTCAGGAGACGTCGGTCCATAGTTCCCATCCCTTCTGCATAAGATTATCAAGAACTTCTGATTTATCTGTTTATTACTATTTCATGTCGACATAATCAATAGTACTGGCTATTATTCACTAGTATCTGCGTTACACTCTTAATTTAAATTATATTTCCTCAACTATAAATTATAAGACGTTTTTGTTTTTCTATATACATAGCTTTTGCTATACACTTAAATATACTATGTCTAAATACATAGTAAAAGTAATATATCTGGAAAAACCAAAATGTCTTATAGTTTGGAATGGAGGAAGTATAAGTTTGTAACCAAGTAGTATAATAAAATATTACCTCCATCGATTAAAAAAAAAGTAACTCATCCATCCCAAAATTAATCAAGTCCTAAATCACCCTATGTCAGTTTGACGAACTTTATAGTGAAGAATAACATTACTTATGATACCAAATAATTAGATTATAAAAATATATTTAATGGCATATCTAGTAATGCTAATTTTTGATGTCACAAGCATTGATGGTCTTTTCTATAAATTTTGTTAAATATAAAATAGCTTAACTTAGGATAATTTTTAGAAGTTGATTTATTTTGGAACGGCAGAGTATACTAGTATCAAGTAGTAGTATTTAAACGTTGCAATGATTTTGGCAAAAGTACAATTTTATATCATTCTTTTGATCATTTCTAAGGAGGCAATGCCTTTGATCAGAGGGTAAGGCCAATCTTAATCGAAGATTTCATCCATCTGTTTCTAATATGTGGCAGTCCTAAAACAAGGACATGGAACTACATCTCTCAATCCAAAGTTTCATTCACTGTTTCATTTGCCATCTATGGGCTATAGCATTTAATTCTTGAACGGTGGTGTGATCAACAGTGATGAATCTAGGATTTTAGGTCAGGGTATGCTTCTCAAAAAATTCTATACGCAATTCGGTAAATCTATTTTCCAATTTGATAATAAGGTTTAAATTCATAGACTAAGTAGAAACCATATCCATTAAATACAATATAAATAGTTTCAAAAGGCACTGATAATTAAATTATACGCATAATAGAGCACTCGAGACTTACAATGTTATTTTGCTAATGATTTTATTCGACGCTTTCAAAGGTACAATTGAATTAGGAGAACGATTAGAAGTAGCTGCTGCTGCCGCTGCCTTCCTCTTTGCTTCATGTTTCTGATAAAGAGATACAATGTCCCCGCCTCTCTTCATAACTGCATAAATATTACAAAGAACACAACACTAAATAATTAAAAAAATTGTGCTCGCACAATTGAATTGACACGTGATTATGGATCACTCACATGATATGAGTCCTAAACAGTCAACGAATCGACTCTGATTTTGGGAACGCCGGCTTCTCGTGAACTCAGGCGAGATCAGCTCATCAACAGATCACGGCGACTGATGGACGGAGTATTGGTGGGCGATCGGCGTAGGGCTAGGGCACGCGCCGCACGCCGAACTCGCGAACACTCAAGGCGACGAAGTCGAACCATTCGCTGTGTCGCTGCCTCGGTCTGTCCACAGTCCACCGCGATTTGGCGTCGCTGGCCGTATGGGCCGTATCTGCGTGGGCCTGATGGTCGCTTGCTTGCGCTCGTGGAGTCGGCCTGCCTGCTCGGTGCTTGCGCTTCACTTAGAATCGTAGATGAGGGAGTTTTTTTTATATATAAATACGTATATGTACTGTACACTCCACGCTGGAAACATAGGGTATGCTGCAGCATATACAGCATACCCTGTAGCTCCGCCCCTGGTGATCAAATATGCCATATAAACAATATAGTCACTTGCATACTATATACATACAAATTAAGTATTAGCATAAAAATGTCAAAAGTTTAATTTACTTCAATATTCAAAGAAAATATATAATAGAGTCGCATATGCAAAATAAAATACATATAGCGTATGGTAAATATAGGATGCGCAGTGCACAGCGGGAATACGAGTCAGGTTTTATGCCAAGGGAGGTTTCGTTAGAAAAACAATGCCAACCAGGTTTTATGAGGATGAAACTCATCTCCTCTGTCCTTTAATTGTTTTGTTACCTCAACACTTTTGTTGATGTGGCACTATAATGGATGAGTGTATGAATCCTCATGACTATGTTAAGAACTGTGTTACTCCAGGTATCAACTATACATGTTTTTTCATTCTCACAAGACAAACTATTATTATAAATTTAATTTGTTCATTCACCTTTTTGATTTGGGACTTTAGGTGGCTCGTCCGCAGCGAAACTCCCTCCTTTTATACACTGGTCAATACAGCGATGGGTGGCATTTGGCCGTCAATCTTCCGAGCTCCTCTTTACTTTTCTAATAACAATAGATATACATTAGTTTGCGCTATTTATTACATATTCACATGCACTAGCCATGAAGTAATAATACTATAAGAAACAAGGATACCAATATATAATACCTGGCTGTTGAATTGAAAATGGCCGCTATAGCACGGACGCCAATAGATGATCCAGCAACCACTTTTACGCACTCAAATTATTATTTTTCTCAAAACAAGTGATGAGGCCACAGTGTGTTACAACAGGTTAATCTTCTCAATGTGACAAAGAGGCAAGGCAGGCAAGGAACATGTCACTCGCAGGCTCGCAGCACAGCCTTATTATATGCAACCGATCGACAAATATAAAAGTGGAAGGGACGGAGTAAAGGAAAAAGAAAAACGAGAAAAGATAAAGACACCTATAGGCTATAGATAGCTAGATTACAAGAACAAAGCAAAGAATCGATTACGCTTACAGTAACAGCTAAAGTTGACATATAGTACGTACTAGTTTGGTCGTCCCAATGACTCAAACCATATGCTTCGATCAGATATATAAATAAAGGACATGTAAAAGGTGGGGTTAGTTGCTCAGTGTTGTGATCTGTTCTTTGTGATAAATATATATACGGTTCAAGCATGATGAAGTAAATGAAGCGATTATCCTGTCCTTTAAAAACAAGAAAAGCATATGCATGATCTAGAAGTGACGTTATGTGGCCTCTGAATTTTAATTGTGACCACAATTTTTCTATCAGAAAATAGCTGTAACGTTAGATAAGTACTACTGTGAGATAAAAGTACTTTACAATACAAATCTATCCCTATAATTTTTATGTCTCAAACAAAATGTTTCAATAGCTAGCTGCCCAACGCCGCCTCGTTACCTAGTCCTATGCAATGCCTGCTTACGTCTTGCCGCCGCTTAAGTAAGTCACCGGAAAGAACAGCCGACTGTAAGGGTGGTGGCGGCTGGGCGAGCCTCCTCCCTCATCCCAGCATTTTTTTTTTTTGTTTTGTATTCATCTCTTTCCTCTCTCCTTGTTCTGGCAATGACAGATTAGGATGGTATCCAGCAGAATTCGCATGGACGCCTCACATACTATGGTGGGATTCATCTAGATTCGGTGGTGAATGTATGGTACGGTTCTTGATGGTCGGCTTGGTGGCGGTCACTACGTCAGTTTTGAACTTCCGCAGCGGTCAAAATCGGTTTTCCGTGGTGGGCAACCGCGCCCGCCAGCGGTGCGATGCCACGGTAAATCGTGGGGCACCGCAGCGGACGCTGGTGCCCACTGCGGTTAATCTCATTTACCGTAGCGGGCCTGTTATGGTGCCCGCTGCGGTAAATGTTTTAAAAAAATAAAAAAAAAAGAGAAAACCCTAGAAATGCCCGCCGCGTTCGGACCGCCGCCGTCGTGTGGGGGAGGGGCACCGCCTGCTGCTGCACCATACCGACGCCGCCGAGCCGTAGCCGTCTCTGGACCACGCCCCCATGCGGATCGGTGAGGGGCGGCCCTCATGGCCACGGATCGGGGACTGCCGGACGGCGCCGCCGCTGCTCCAGGAAGACCCATCGATCCGCCCTTGGAGGAGACCGACGCCGTAGATCTGCAAAGGGAGAGAAGAGTGAGGGACCTACGCGTGGAGGGAAAGAGAAGAAGATCCACGGTTACCTTCTCGACGTCGTCCTTCTCCGCGATGGACCCGCGCCTCGGCCCCGCGCCCACCTAGCGCCGTCGTGGCCCCGCAACAGAGGGAGAAGAGGGACACCGTCGCACCCCTCCACTTTCGCCGGATCTGGCCATGAGAGGGAGGAGTCATGGAGATGGAGAGATATGAAGAGGGAGATGGAGAGAGGACGAGGGAGATGACTACACACCTAGATCCGCCACCGGCCTCCACCTTGGTCCGCCATGACGCCGAGGACACGCCGCCATCTACACCGGCCTCCGCCCGCGTGAGGCACGCCGCCGCGCCGCCATGCACCTGCGTGAGGCGCGCCGCCATGCGCCCGCGTGAGCCATGCATGCGCTTGGAAGAGATTGACCGGAGGGAGCCATGCATACGCCTAGAATAGATTGAGCAGAGGGAGCTGCGCATGTGTGGAGGAGAGGTAGGAGAGAGAGTCATGCGCGAGTGGAGAAGATGAAGTTGGCGGCGCTGAAGACTGAGTCGCGGCGCTGAGGAGTTGCGTGAGAGGCGGCGCTGAGGAGAGAGAGTGAGGAGATTGGGCTTTAGAAAGGAAACCCTAGGCTCCTCTTATATATGTGCCATCGAAATTGGGCTTTGCATGGGCTCTAGATTGGGCCGTATTTACCGCAGCGGGCGGGCCTGTTAGGTTGCCCACTACGGTTAATATTTACCACAGCGGGCCCGTTATGATGCCCGCTGCGGTAGTTATTTTTTAAAAAAAATGAAAAATGTTTGTTTTCTTTGTTTTTGAATCACTAAATGAGCTCGGATGAAAAAATTTTCAAAAGCAAAATTGTTAAGCTCAACAAGATGAACATTTGTTACAAAGGACTTTTTTTGCATTTGTGCATTTTTCAACAAAGTGTGGTTCTAAATTTACATTGGTCTCTTAATGTTTCATGAAAGTCTATGTAGGTTTTATGGTTTTGTAACACGTGTTTAATATCACTTTCTCAAATACAAAAATATCCTATGTAACAAATGTTCATCTCGATGAGTTTAACAAACTTGATATTCAAAATTTTTTCATCTCGTGGTCATTTAGTGTCTCATTTGACAAAGGTTGACCAAGTGCTTTTTTTTTTCCCAAGTTTGACCAACGTTTTTAAGCTCCAGATGGTTTCAAAATAAAAAATTTTAAATACACAGTTTGTCAAACTCATCAAGATGAACATTTCATGTAATAGTCAACTTTTCATTTGGTAAATTTTGAATAATTCAAATTTCAAATTTCAAAAAACACATCGTTCGACCAAGTTTTTGAAACTCTAGATGGCCTCAACTCAAAAAGTAATGAATAGCAAGTTTGCTCCACTCATCAATATGTACATTTGATACATGGACCATTTTTGCATTCAAAGTATCAGGAAACTGTAATTGTAAATTGATAAAGTTTGACCAACTCCATATTTTTAGTCCAAGTTTGACCAAGTTTTTGAAGGTTTAGATGGTTTCAAAATGAAAAATTTTAAATACACAATTTGTCAAACTCATCAAGATGAACATTTCATGTAATAGTCAACTTTTCATTTGACAAATTTTGAATGATTCAAATTTTAAATTTAAAAAAAACACATCGTTCGACCAAGTTTTTGAAACCTTAGATGGCCTCAACTCAAAAATTAATGAATAGAAAGTTTGTTCCACTCATCAAGATGAACATTTGATACATTGACCATTTTTGCATTTGATAAAGTATCGGGAAACTATAGTTTGAAATCTATATCTCTTATATAAACACACCCCACTAAACTATTTCTCTGATCTCTCCTTGCGCCACGTCAGCAGGTTTCAGTACTTTCACCAAGCGTTCCCGTCCGTCGTCCAGTCCATTGTACGCCATCCATCATTGCCCAACCGATGGACTCCAATCCTACCCTGACGAGAGAAAAAAAAAAAGACTCCATCGTACGCAAGTAGAAGAGGAACGCAGGAACGCTTGCACTTCTGGTTCAGGTGCCATCAACTCTTCAACTCTCATGTGTGATTGGGCACCAAACTAATTTATTGTTGTATCAATTCCTCAGCCACTGCAAACGCCAGTAGAAGGAACCGAACCATCACGGTACCTTCATGTTTAAATAGCCATGTCCAAGCTATGATCCCCGTGAACTGTGATGCTAAACTGATAGTACTTGCCTATTCAACTTCTTACCTCCAGCGATGCTCATGAGAGGAGGTCTGCATCGCATCAGCGTCAGTTGGGTCCTGCCTCGGCGCTGGCCTTCGCGCTGATCACCATCCGAGCCGACCTACATCGGCGCCAACTGATGTGGCGTCATCATATGGCTGCATCCGGCCGCCCTGCCTTGGTGCGACGCTTCTATGCCGGCCTCCAATCCGACGAGGAGTGGCGGAAGAGAAGGGGAGCTCGCATCTGGAGGAATTTTTCTAGCGGTGGAGAAGACTCGCATGTTGTACGGCGCGGATGGGGTAGGATAAGCTCATCGGCAGTTTTTTTACTCCAACTCCTTATGTCCTATTCTTAGATATTATTTTTTATTCTACTCTTCATGGCAAAGGGAGTCCATCGGCACACTTTCTCCCTGCTCCAGGCAAGTGAGTGGTGACGATTCATTTATGTTTAAATCTCATTATATACTTTCTAATTTGTTTATGCACATATCGTTATCATTGTATCAGCAAGCATGTAGTTTCGATTTCTTTTAGAATTTATTATTGTTTCATAGAGAACTCATTTGAAATTAGAGTGTTGTTTCCTAGCTTCCCGCGGCAACGTGCGGGGAAATCAACTAGTTTCATTTATTAGTCTGGGAGCATTTACCGCAGCGGGCAACGTAACAGGTCCGCTGCGGTTAATCATTTTAACTACAGCGGGCATCCATTTACCGTTACGTTGCCCGTTACATGGCCCGCTGCGGTAAATTGTTCTTCCGCAAGGGCCGGGGGTGGCTGGCTGGCCACCCATTTACCGCAGCGGGCCACTTTGGTGCCCGCTACAGGCCGCTAAAGTGGCCTGCTGCGGTAAATCAATCCGGACGTAGTGGGTGCTTCTCTCCACGTACATGGAGTGCGTCGGTCACGGCAATACAGCTGGCCTCCCCTTGCATGGGTGGTCACCGGCAGCTTCTCCCGCGTGCTTCTTCCCAGGTGGTCCTTGTCACGGTTGTAATCCAATGACCCCAGTTGAGCACGACATGGCTAGCAATAGCAGCTTACGGCCTTAGAGTTTGACGCCCTTCATCATCTTTGAGTTTTGGGTGTTACGTCCTTAGTATTTGGCAATGACGTGGTATGATACATGCTTCATCAACTATATAGGCTTTGTTGTGGTGGTTTGGTGTACGGTGGCGAATGTTGTGCTAGTCTCTAGCCACTACCACTTCTCGGCCCACTACCATCCTTGGGTTTAGAGTACATAATAGAGGAAACCCTAGCTGACATCACATTTTTCTCTCCCCACCACACCCAACCATGGGCCGCACACTTCTCCCATCCCCTTCCATCACGCACTTGGAGATTGGGCAGGAGGCACAACACATCGAGCCATGCCGCGGGTCCGGCCCCTCCTCTAGCTACGGCGAGTGGGCACTCCCCTTCCTAGTGGCAGCACGCGAGCTTGGCCCCAGTCAACTTCCAGTGGTGAATGCGAGGCGAGGGCGAGGCGCGGCAGCCCGGTCTAGCTAAGGGTTAGGTGTAGTGGCACGACCTAGCTTCCTCTTCTCTCAATCTCGCTCATAGGCATGCACGCACCTCTTAATCTCGCTTTTTCTCTCCTCTCAATCTCTCTCACCTCACCGCTGTAGCACGGACGCCAATAGATGATCCAGGAGCCACTTTTACGCACTCAAATTATTATTTTTTTCTCAAAACAAGTGATGAGGCCACAATGTGTTACAACAGGTTAATCTTCTAAATGTTACAAAGAGGAAAGGCAGGCAAGGAACATGTCACTCGCAGGCTCGCAGCACAGCCTTATTATATGCAACCGATTGACAAATAAAGCAGTGGAAGGGACAGAGTAAAAGAATAAGAAAAAGGAGAAAAGATAAAGATACCTATTGTTGACGATGAAACCGGTCCATGCCCACACACCCAGCGGGCCTTGGACGCCCTAGAGGTTGCTTGATCAACCTACAACGCAGCAACCACGTAGCGTGACCAGCAAACCGATCTAGAGATCGATATAGCCGATGTAGAGCTCGTGGGAGGCCAAAAAAAGCTCCTGAACCACCTTCGGAAAATCCGTCGGGAGGAAGCACGAGGAGGATCTCTTAGGACCAGCAAGGCCGCCTAAGATGCCAACAAATCTCGTGGGGAGAGGTGCTGGATAGCAGGTAGAGGGGTTGAGGAAGAAATTAAGGTAAAAGAGATAGGTTTGGTATTGGTTTTGATTTCGGCAATCGGTCGTGATCCTCTCATATATATATAGAGGAGGTTGGTATTATCCCAGTAGGAAACATCTCCAATTCGTAATCTTCAAGCTTCCCACGACCAAAATAAGCTAAAAACCAATTTTAGGCAAATCGGTTTCCTAGCGGGGTAGAACTGGCCAGGTCGGCTTGGCAAGCCGGCTAAGCCGGTTTTCGCGGGGCTCATCCGGGCGCCCGGCTGGCTTAAGTGAAAGCCAGCCTGGCCAGCTGGCTGACCCACCTGTCAGCGCGGCCAGTCGGCTAGCAGCCGGCCTGGCCCACTTGGGCAGTCAGCTGGGCCGGCTTTGGGAGGCAGCCGGCTTGACCGGTTTGGAACTCGGCTGAGCCGGCTGTCTGGGCCCGGTGTGGCTCGACATCCCCTTTTGCTTGTTGTTTGCTCTACGGATGCTGGCATTTGACCTCCATCATGTCCAGGGCCCTCATTACTTAATAAAGACCTCAAAAATCACCCTTGGACATTTTTGAGTGTCAACACATGCCCCCCCTATTTTTAGGTGAATGTGGCTTTGAACCTAAAAACATCTCTTAACCTGTAACCGATCAGCAACGATACCCATCACATCGGCTGGTCAGCGACTAAGGGCGATGTATACATCGGCCATTTTTGTTCTAAGGGCGATACATGCATCGGCCATTGCTTGGAAGAGCACTAGGCTTCTTGCCAAACACTTGGGAAATATTTTTTAAGATACCTCCCGTTAATTGCCTTTGTGAGACGCTCCTTCTTCATTATCTCTAGCATATAGGAATTCCCGCATATCACCTTGATCACTCTCAAAGGACCCTCCCAATTAGGAGACCACTTGCCAAATTGGTTGCTCTTTCAATCCAATAGGTAGTATGGTTTTCCACACTAAATCTCCTACTTGAAATGACTTGCTTTTCACCTTCTTGTTATAGGCCCTTGCAACATGCATCTTGTCTTTCTCAATTTCCTTTAGAGCTTTTAATCTCTTGTCGGTTACTTCATCTATGTTGTCCATCATGAGATCATGGTACACCACAGTGGATAGATTATTTTGTTTAGCAAATTTGAATACGCTCAAGTTCACTTCAACGGGCAACATAGCTTCTTGACCATAGACCAATTCAAAAGGAGTAACCTTGGTAGCACCATGCTTTGATATGCGATATGCCCACAAAGCTTCTGACAAGATTTCATGCCACCTCCTGGGGGTCTCTTCAATCTTGTTCTTGATGAGCTTGATCAAGGTTTTGTTACTAGCTTCAGCTTGGCCTTTAGCTTGAGCATAGTATGGAGATGAATTGACAATCATAATCTTGTATGATTCGGCAAAAGCCCTCACCTCTTTGGACATAAAGGATGTCCCTTGATCTGTATGCAATGTTTGAGGGATGCCGAATCTATGAATGATATGCTCTGTAAGAAACTCAATCACCTCCGTGTGTGTCATATTCTTCAAAGGGACCGTCTCACACCATTTAGTGAAGTAATCTATGGCAACCATGATGAACCTGTGCCCCATTGAAGATGGACGATGGATTTGGCCAATAAAGTCAAGCCCCCAACCTCTGAATGGCCACGGCTTCATAACAGGATGGAGCTCTGAAGCAGGCACCATCTGAATATTCCCGAACCACTGGCACTCTTCACAACCTTTGTAGTAGCGAAAACAATCGGCTATCATAGTGGGGCCAATAAAAACCATCCCGTCTCAACAACCACATCATCTTAGGAGCTGATTGATGTGTACCACAAACTCCTTCATGGACTTCTCCCATAGCCACTCTTGCTTGATTAGATCCTAAGCATTTTAGCAACAAACCATCAGCTATTCTTTGATATAGCTCGTCGTGCTGCAATGTATACTTGAATGCAACGCGCTGAATGCTTTTATCAACTTTAGCATTAGGATCCTGCAAATATATCAACAAAGGAGTCCTCCAATCTTCCAAATTGGTACCAAGGTTACTAGAAACTGAACTAGACCAATTTGGATCATCACTTGATGAATCAGTAGCCAGCACTGCAACAAAGTCAGCCTGGCCGACTCCAGGAGTTGGCCTGGCCGACCGGCGAGACCGGCCAGCCGACTCCGAGTCGGCTCGGCCGGCCGGGCCAACCAACCATCGAACCGGCCCGGGCCGGCCAGGAAGCCGGCCTGGTAGACTTGAACCTTGGCCGGCCGATCGCAGCTTGGCCGCCGGTTCATTAGCATCTCGCACATAAAAAATTGATATCTTCATGCATCGGCTTTTCTTGTATATGAAAATTATGCCAACCGACGTCAAAGCCTGATGCTTGTTGAGCTAGCATATTAGCCTTCTGATTTTCATGTCTCGAAACATGCCGAATCTTGAATTCGGCAATTTTAGAGATAAGATCAAGACAAGTATCAAGGCAAGAATGAAGTGATCCATCTAAGAATTGAAATTCTCTAGTAACTTGCTGCACCACCAGTAATGAATCGCCATAAGCCTCAACATGCTGCACCTCCATGGAAGTTAACATAATCAATCCGAATAACAAAGCTTGATATTCGGCTTGATTGTTAGTACAATGAAAATCCAATCGGCTGGACATCTCCGTCTCAAGGCCATTAGGGGAAATTAGAACAATACCAACACCTTGGCCTTCTCTACAAACCAACCATCAAAATATAGCTTCCATGGAGAAAAAGTGAGGTAACTGACTTCATCATCTAAATTTATGTTATGCTCAACAATAAAATCAGCAAGTACTTGACCTTTGATTGCTCGCAATGGCTCAAAGACCAAATCATATTCAATTAAAGAATATGCCCATTTGCCTAACCTCCCACTGAGGATTGGCCGATGTAGCATATGCTTAATGATATCAGCCTGGTATGCTACAACAAATGTACTTGATAGCAAATAATGTCTCATCTTATGACATGCAAAGTATAGTGATAAGCATAATTTTTCAATATGGGCATACCTTGTCTCAGGATCAAGAAGACGACGACCAAGATAAGCAATCACATACTCCTTCCTTTCATCTTCTTGAGTCATCACTAGCTCCAATGACTTTCTCTTCGGCAGCAATATACAATTTAAAAGGAACCTCTCTTCTAGGTGCATGAAGAACTGGTGGTGATGACAGATATTCCTTTATCTTTTTGAATGCCTCTTGTTGCTTTGCCCCCAAGTAAATTCAAATTCATCCTTTAACTTGAGTATGGGGGTGAAAGGAATAATCTTCTCGGATAGATTAGCAATAAATCTCCTCAGATAGTTCACCTTTCCTAGGAATTTCTGAACATCCCTTTTACAAGTAGGCGGCTGAACTTTCTGGATCTTCACAATTCTCTTGGGATCAACCTCTATGCCTTTATCATGAATGATGAAGCCTAAGAACTTTCTAGCCGATACTCCAAAGGCACACTTGAGTGGGTTCATCTTCAAACCATAGCGGCGCATTCTCTCAAAGGCAAGACGAAAATCGGCTAAGTGAGATTTATGGGCAGCCGATTTAATCACAATGTCATCAATGTATACCTCTATGATCACCCCAACTAGATCATGGAAAATCAGATTCATTGCTCTTTGATAAGTTGCACCTGCATTCTTCAATCCAAAGGTCATGACAATCCACTCAAACAAGCCAACAAAACCAGGACAAATAAAAGCCGTCTATGTTGTGTCATCTTCAGCCATGAAAATTTGGTTATACCCAGCATTACCATTGAGAAAACTAATTACTTGGTGTCCAAAAGCATCATTTATAAGCATATCGGCTATAGGCATAGGGTACTCATCTTTAGGAGTGGCTCTATTCAAATTTTTGAAGTCAATGCATACTCTAATCTTGCCGGAATCCTTCTTCTCAACTGGCACAATATTAGAGACCCACTCCGCCTATTGGCATGGATGTATGAATTCAGCTTATAACAACCTATTGATCTCCTCCTTCATTCGGTCATTGATGGCCGAATTGAAGCGCCTAGGATGCTGCTTGACAGGCCTGAATCTTTCCTTGATGGGGAGCCGATGATCAACAAGATCTCGGCTCAAACCTAGCATCTCTGTATAATTCCATGCAAAACAATCAACATATTCCTTGAGAAGCGCGATTAATTTAGATTTGTAATCGGCTTCCAAGTTTTGATTTATAAACGTCGGCCGTGGCGTAGTGTCATCCCTGATGTCAACTTGTTCCAAAGGGTCGGTCGACATGAAACCTTGGCCCAACCTATTGAGCTCATCAAAATCGTCAATAGCTTCACAAGCATCGGTCTTTTCAGCCGATATTGTTCAACACGACGTTTTAACCATTCATGATTATCCATTAAATTACATAATTGTATTAAGCCGATTGTCAATCGGCTTGAGGGATATAGGGACAAAGCCACTCTTGGTATAATCTACATAATCATAACTAGAGAGATCTCTACCTAACAAGCAACTAAAAGCTCCATGCCCCCCGGACTCGATGCGTCGACAGTAGCAATTTTAGCCGATGAATCTGCATGGACAATCTCAATAGCATCGACGATCCACTGGATGAGATACTGGTGTAGACTGGAAGGCACACACTCATTAGCATGTATCCAATCATGCCCAAGTATCACATTGTAGCTCCCCTTGATGTCAGCGATGAAGAATGCAGTAGCCAAGCTCTTGCTCCCGATGGTTAACTCAACGTTAGCAATTCCCCTGGCCGGAATTGGAGCATCTCCACCAACTCCCATGATGGTCATGTTGGTCTTGATCAATTCCTCCTCCTTGATCCCAAGCCTTCGGAACAGCGTATAAGGCATGACATTAACGATTGCACCGCTGTTCACTAGCATGCCGTGCACCGGAGTTCCATTGATGTGCCCTATCAAGTTCAAGGGTCGAAGATGATCCACTCGAACTCCTAGTTTCTTGAACACGACATCCTCCACGGCAAATACCAACTCTGCTGCTGGTGGCTCCTCTTTATCATGGTGGATCACGTAGTAATCTGAGCACAAATATACTACGTTGATAACTCCCCACTCCGGAGATGGTTCATAGTCGACCATCTCATCATCTTGTTCTTCTGGGGCCTCGATGCCTACAACATCAGCAACAACAGCAGCAAACTCCTTGGGATCATCCCCAAGGTCCTTGAAAACTATCAGAATCGGTACGGATGCTTCAGGTGAAGCCACAACCGATTTGGCAATCACCGGCGTAACCTGGCCAGCATCAGTCGGCTCAGCCGACTTGGCAGTCGACCTGGCCAACTCCTGGCCAGAGTGGGTCACAGCCGGCTTGCCCGACTCTCCAGTCGACCAGGCCGACTCTCCAGTCGACCTGGCCAACTCTTGGCCAGCTTAGGAGCCGGCTCTAGGCCGACTCGGGTATTTTCTAATGTAGTTTGCCATCGCTTTTTGACAAGATCTCTTGGGTATTTTCTAATGTAGTTTGATCTTCTGGTTTTCCAAGAGCTTGCTTCTTCAATTTTCTGGCCCTAAGCGCACGGTAGCTTCCGCCTTTGGGTTTTATCCAACCTGGTTGGGCACCACTTGGGTTGGGTATACTTTGGATCCCTTGGCGGCTTCTCTTTCTTTTCTTCTCCAGCAGCTTCCTTGATAACTTCATCTTGCTTCTCTGTTGGTTTTTGTTTCTCAATCACAATTAGTTCATTGTTGGTAACCAAAGGAGCCGACATCGATCCGATAATGATTTGAGGTGCAGGAACTTCCTTGAGCATGACCTTCTTGGGTGCTTCAACCTTCTTGGGAGCATATACTTGCTGCATTGGTGCCTTTCCTGTCCCCTGCGAAGATTGAGCATTGGGTAGAATCTCCTGCCTCTTTCCGTTAAAGCTCAATTGTTGAGTCAATCGGCTAAAGACGGAGGGATTAACTTGATAATCAGTAGTACCTCCAGGCCTCTGATGCACGGATGTAGCACTTGTAGGATATGGCACCCACACACCTTGGGCGCCCCATTACGGCAAAGGCAAGACAAGTGGAGCTAGAGTAATCGGTGATCCCCAACAAGATGGACGAGTGCGAACAACTTGCAAAGAGGGACCAACTGGTGGAGTCACA
This sequence comes from Themeda triandra, assembly GCA_018135685.1. Classification (NCBI taxonomy): domain Eukaryota; kingdom Viridiplantae; phylum Streptophyta; class Magnoliopsida; order Poales; family Poaceae; genus Themeda; species Themeda triandra. The sequence goes on along the minus strand of JAENPR010000167.1, from coordinate 164,593 downwards.
GCCTTTTGCTTCTTATCTTCATCTTCGTGTTTAGGAGGCGTAGACTCTCTTTTTTTATCGGCCGATTCTCAGAATCGGCCTTTTGTTGCTTGTACTTTGCCACAAGCCGATCAAAAGTACAAAGTGGCTTTACCACGGGTTTCTTAGCTTTCTGATCTTTAGACTTCTAGACTCCAATCTCCGACTTTTGTGGAATAAAAGTGCGAATCACATGAATGCCGGAAGAAGTGGAGCCCTCTAGAACTTTCGCGGTCCTAAGTGCCTCTAGTTGTGACTTTGCATGATGCATGAGAGGCTAACTAGAGAGCTAACACTTGTCGACGTGATCTTGAGAAGATACGCTAACTCCGGTGCTTAAAGAGTGATCTACTCTCGTGGGAGTTAGCACCTTGGACAAGTGGTTTGGAGATTGGACGACGAGTGCGACATCGAAGATCAAACAAAGAGGTGGCGTTGATCGCGCTTTGGTTTGTAGGGTAGAGTTGGGTTTGGGTCCCTCTCTCCCTCCCGCCGAGCTTGCGAGGCGGATCCGGCGCTTTCGGGAAAATTGGAGGCATATTTTCTATTGCGCGGATACAAATTGTTGCAAGAGTTGGCGTCGCGGCGGCTGAAAACCTTGTTTTTTAGGCGCCGGACACGCGCGGCCGGACGCGGGCCGAGGGGGCCGGACGCTGTCCCGCGCGTTGTGAAGTCGGTGCACGGTGGTGGCCGGGCGCAGCGTGCGCCGGACACGGCGGGGACGCTGCCCGCGGTGGCCGGACGCCGACCGACCAGTTCGGCTCGGCGCGCGGCGGTGGCTCGGGCGACGCGACCCTCGGGCGCGGAATGACGCGGGCGCCGGACGCCGTCCGAACACCGTTGAGCGTCCGACCCGTGATGACGTGGCCACTTCGAAATCCAACTGGTCGGGCGTGCCGCGGCGCTGGAAGAGCGCGGACGCGTCCGGCGGGCAGCGGCGGACGCGTCCGGCGCGTGTTGCGGCGTCAGCCCGAGGGGCAACGGCTATTTTCGGAGGAGGCTCTATAAATAGACCATTGGCCGGTTTGGGGAGCCTCTCTTCGCCATTTCTACTCACTTGAGCATACTTTGAGCGGAGAGACACTCCCCACTCATCTCTTTGATTCCTTTGCTAATCTTGAGAGAGAGATTTGAGTGAGAACAAGTGATTTGCATTGAGAGTTGCATCTAGAGGCACTTGTTCATCGAGTGAGCTGCGGATTCTTGTTACTCTTCGGTGATTCCCATCACCGTAGACGGTTTGGAGCGGGTGGTGGTGGAGCTCGACTTGGTGATTGTTCGAGGCCACACCGGGTTCTTGTGAGGGGTTCTTGATCCTTCCCCGGGAGTTCGCGAAAGGATACTCTAGTGGATTGCTCGTGGCTTGTGGATCCTTGTCTTGTGTGGAGATTGCGGCTCCCCATTGGGGTCTTTGGCACCGAGCCAATTGAGCGGGCAACTCACCAAGCAAGTGCATCGCCACAACGAGGACTAGCTTGCCGGGAAGCAAGTGAACCTCGGTAAAAAATCATTGTGTTGATTTGTGATTGCCGAGGCTTCGACCTCCATTGTGATTGTGCTTGAGCATCTCTAGTGAAGCTTGTACTTGGTTGATTTCAATGCTAGTGAAGCTCAACTTTCATCATGTTTGATTGGCAAGTCAAGCAAGGGATGGCTATGGCATAGGCGCCTTGGACATGTTGGCATGAAGCAATTGAACAAGTTAGTGAAGCATGATCTAGTAAGAGGCTTGAATGATGTCACATTTGAGAAGGATAGACCTTGTAGTGCATGTCAAGCCGGCAAGCAACATGGGAACTCACATCCCAAGAAGAATGAGATGTCAACATCAAGAGCATTTGAGTTGTTGCATATGGACTTGTTTGGCCCAACTCACTATACATCAATTGGGGGCAACAAGTATGGTTTTGTGATTGTGGATGACTACACAAGATACACTTGGGTGTTCTTTCTCTATGACAAAAGTGAAGTCTATGATCTATTCAAGTCATTTGTCAAGAGGGTGCAAAATGAGTTTGAAACTACCATCAAGAAGATTAGAAGTGACAATGGGAGTGAATTCAAGAACACAAGAGTTGTAGAGTTGTGTGATGAGCTTGGAATTGTGCATCAATTCTCACCAACCTACACTCCCCAATCCAATGGTGTGGTTGAGAGGAAGAATAGGACCTTGATTGAGATGGCAAGAACTATGCTAATTGAGTACAATGTGAGTGAAAAGTTTTGGAGTGATGCCATCAACACGGCTTGCTACTATAGCAACCGTCTCTATTGCCATGGGAAGTTAGAGAAGACTCCATACGAGATTTTGAATGGAAGAAAGCCCAACATTTCCTATTTTCGGGTCTTTGGTTGCAAGTGCTACATACTCAAGAAGGGGCAAAGACTTGGCAAGTTTGACAAGAGATGTGATGAGGGATTTCTTCTGGGCTACTCTACTTCTAGCAAGGCTTATAGAGTGTGGAACTTGGCTAGTGGGCTAGTTGAAGAGGTTCATGATGTTGAATTTGATGAAACCCAAGGTTCTCAAGTTGGAGATCAAAATCAAGAAGATGTGGGTGGAGATCAATTGAACAATGCAATGAGGCACATGGACATTGGTGAAATTAGGCCGAGGCAAGTGGATGATGGTGATGAGGCGCAAGTGCCAACTCAAGTTGTGATAGAAGATTCCAATGAGGCAAGCACAAGTGGTACTCAACATGAAGATCAAGATCAAGGTCAAGCAAGCAATGCAAATGAGCTAGTTCTTCAACCTTCAAACATTGCAAGAGATCATCCTCTAGATCATATCATTGGTGACATTCAAAGAGGTGTACAAACTAGATCAAGATTGGCTAGCATATGTGAGCACTACTCCTTTGTGTCATTCATTGAGCCAACTAAGATTGATGAGGCATTAAAGGATCCGGATTGGATAAATGCCATGCATGAGGAATTAAACAACTTTACTAGGAATGAAGTTTGGGAGCTTGTCGAGAGGCCAAAGAAGCACAATGTGATTGGAACCAAGTGGGTCTTCAAGAACAAGCAAGATCAAGATGGCTTAGTGGTGAGGAACAAAGCAAGACTAGTGGCTCAAGGTTACACACAAGTTGAGGGTCTTGACTTTGGAGAAACATATGCACCGGTGGCAAGATTGGAGGCAATTAGAATCTTATTAGCCTATGCTTGTGCTCACAACATCAAGCTCTATCAAATGGATGTGAAGAGTGCATTTCTCAACGAGTTCATCAATGAGGAAGTGTATGTTGCACAACCTCCCGGTTTTGAAGATGACAAGAAGCCCAACCATGTCTACAAGCTCAAGAAGGCATTGTATGGCTTGAAGCAAGCTCCAAGGGCATGGTATGAAAGATTGAGGGACTTTCTCATATCCAAAGGCTTCAAGATGGGAAAAGTTGACACCACTCTCTTCACCAAGAAGATAGAAGATGACTTGTTTGTGTTGCAAATCTATGTGGATGATATCATCTTTGGATCAACAAATCAATTTTTTTTGTGAAGAGTTTGCTAAGATGATGGCTAGTGAGTTTGAGATGTCAATGCTTGGAGAGTTGAGCTACTTCCTTGGTCTTCAAATCAAGCAAATGAAGAATGGCACCTTTGTGAGTCAAGGCAAGTACATCAAGGACATGATCAAGAAGTTTGGGTTGCAAGATGCTAAGGCCATTAGTACACCTATGGGAACCAATGGTGGCTTGGACATTGATGATAGTGGCAAGATGATTGAGCAAAAGCTATATAGATCAATGATTGGAAGCTTGCTATATGTGACCGCTTCAAGGCCGGATGTCATGTTTAGTGTGTGCATGTGTGCAAGATTTCAAGCTTCTCCAAGAGAGAGTCACTTGACGGCAACCAAGAGGATATTGAGATACTTAAAGGGTACCCAAGATATTGGTCTATGGTATCCCAAGGGGTCAAGCTTTGAGTTAATTGGATACTCCGACTCCGACTATGCCGGTTGCAAGATTGATAGGAAGAGCACAAGTGGAACATGCCAAGTGCTAGGAAGATCTCTTGTATCATGGTCTTCAAAGAAGCAAAATAGTGTGGCACTTTCCACCGCCGAAGCCGAATATATTAGTGCGGGAATTGTTGTGCACAATTGCTATGGATGAAAGCCACCTTGAAGGACTATGGGATCAAGTTCAAGCATGTGCCTTTGTTTTGTGATAATGAAAGTGCAATCAAGATGACAAACAATCCGGTTCAACATTCAAGAACCAAGCACATTGATGTGAGGCACCACTTCATTAGAGATCATCAACAAAAGGGTGATATTAGCATTGAAAGCATTGGCACCGAAGATCAACTAGCCGACATATTCACCAAGCCTCTTGATGAGAAAAGATATTGCAAGTTGAGGAATGAGTTGAACATACTTAGCTTCTCCAACATGGATTGATGCACCCCATATATGACATGCCTCTCCTCCAACATAGCAAGGTAAAGTTGGTTGTTGCATTTCATGCATCCTTTGCTAGTTGTGTAGACATGTATACATGTGCATCTTGCTAGGCTCATTCATTGCAAATCAAATGATTTTGAAGGATTTATGGCACCACTATTGTTTCTATGCTTGATTTGATCTAGTGGTGGCATATGACTTGTTTGTGAGTTTGTGAACCTAGTGTTGAATCTTTAGCACTTGCTCATGATGTGTATCTCAACATGGTCAAGATAACCCTTATTCTTATGAGGTGTGAAGAAGCTTGCCCTTGGTTCAAACCGAGATACATTTTCTAGGCATGTGATTTAGATTTGGCCATAGTTGATTGACTTGTTTCTCTCATCTTATGCACCCTTCTTGGTCATTGATGACAAAGGGGGAGAAGTAAGTATGGGGAGTTTACACCTAGAAGGGAGAAATAAGTCACAAAGAGCAATGGAAGGGGATCAATTTTTATGATATGACCCAACCATGAGCACACAAATAGGGGGAGCAAGCTCATAGACTATTTGTTGCATATTGTGTGTGCATACATGGTGATATGGAGCATTGCAAGCTAAATTCAATATTCATGCTTGTTTGGTGTATTGCTAGTATAAGACTTGATTGATGAAATAAAGTACTAGCTTGCATAGGTGGTCTCTAGACATAGAGTTTCTCTTGTTCAAGTACCTTGCTTATAATGTGATCTTATGAGGTATCTTGAGTTTTGATGATGTCTAGATTCCCATGGTGCTAAGGAAGGTTTATTATCGCACTCCGATTGGTATCACGCTTCAAAGGTCAATCCTATAAACCTTAGTACCATTTTGGTTGTGGTAACTCTCACACAAGTTTCATCTATGCATGTGTGCTTGAAAATCGACCAAACATTTGGTGCACACATGTAGGGGAGCTACCACTACCAAAACCGGAATTGAAATGCTTGTCCAATCCAAGATTCATGATCAAAATGTCTTGGGCAAGCAATTCAATTTCATATTGAATTCAATTTCCATATCTTTGTGAGTTTGTCGAGGGGTTGTCATCAATTACCAAAAAGGGGGAGATTGAAAGCTCCGGTTTGGTTTTGGTAATTAATGACACTCAACGTTGCTAATGCTTTGCTCTAAGTGTGGTTAGACACATAGCAACGTGACGATGGATGATGGAGCATGGTGATCACGGTGACGAACATGGTGGACACGTGAAGTGATCAAGCTCCGGTGATGAATGGAAACGCCCGTGGAGATCAAGGCGAAGGTATACTTGATAGGGCTTTCCGGTTTAGTGGTCAAGACACTATAGAGAGTGTGATCACATTTAGGATCGATGACCGACTATCAAGAGGGGTTTCCTCGGTTCATTCGCGGTCCTAAGTGCCTCTAGTTGTGACTTTGCATGATGCATGAGAGGCTAACTAGAGAGCTAACACTTGTCGACGTGATCTTGAGAAGATACGCTAACTCCGGTGCTTAAAGAGTGATCTACTCTGTGGAGTTAGCACCTTGGACAAGTGGTTTGGAGATTGGATCGACGACGGTGCGACATCGAAGATCAAACAAAGAGGTGGCGTTGATCGCGCTTTGGTTTGTAGGGTAGAGTTGGGTTTGGGTCCCTCTCTCCCTCCCGCCGAGCTTGCGAGGCGGGATTCGGCGCTTTCGGGAAAATTGGAGGCATACTTTCTATTGCGCCGGATACAAATTGTTGCAAGAGTTGGCGTTCGCGGCGGGCTGGAAAACCTTGTTTTTTAGGCGCCAGACGCGGCGGCCGGACGCAGGGCCAGAGGGCCGGACGCGTCCGGCGCGTTGTGAAGTCGGTGCACGGTGGTGGCCGGGCGCAGCGTGCGCCGGACACGGCGGCGGACGCGTCCGGCGGTGGCCGGACGCCGACCAGAAAGTTTCTGGCTCGGGCGCGCTGGCGGTGGCTCGGGCGGACACGGCCCTCGGACGCGGGCGCCGGACGCCGTCAGAACACTGTTGAGCGTCCGACCCGTGATGACGTGGCCACTTCGAAATCCAACGGTCGGCTGGCCGCGGCGCGCTGAAGAGCGCCGGACGCGTCCGGCGGGCAGCGGCGGACGCGTCCGGCGCGTGTTGCGGCGTCAGCCCGAGGGGCAACGGCTATTTTCGGAGGAGGCTCTATAAATAGACCATTGGCCGGTTTGGGGAGCCTCTCTTCGCCATTTCTACTCACTTGAGCATACTTTGAGCAGGAGAGACACTCCCCCACTCATCTCTTTGATTCCTTTGCTAATCTTGAGAGAGATTTGAGTGAGAACAAGTGATTTGCATTGAGAGTTGCATCTAGAGGCACTTGTTCATCGAGTGAGCTGCGGATTCTTGTTACTCTTCGGTGATTCCCGTCACCGTAGACGGTTTGGAGCAGCGGGTGGTGGTGGAGCTCGACTTGGTGATTGTTCGAGGCCACACCGGGTTCTTGTGAGGGGTTCTTGATCCTTCCCGCGGGAGTTCGCGAAAGGATACTCTAGTGGATTGCTCGTGGCTTGTGGATCCTTGTCTTGTGTGGAGATTGCGGCTCCCCATTGGGGTCTTTGGCACCGAGCCAATTGAGCGGGCAACTCACCAAGCAAGTGCATCGCCACAACGAGGACTAGCTTGCCGGGAAGCAAGTGAACCTCGGTAAAAAATCATTGTGTTGATTTGTGATTGCCGAGGCTTCGACCTCCATTGTGATTGTGCTTGAGCATCTCTAGGTGATTGGCCATCTTCTACTCTTCGCGGCGGTATAACCTTTCATTCCCTCTTTACTTACCGCTTAGTAGAATTGCTTGTTGTGGTCGGTCGGGAACCACTCATTGTGTAGCTTAAATCCCGTGGGTAGAATTGCTTGGTTGGTTTCGGTGAACCGACATTGTGTAGTTTGATCACCGTTGTTGTGTGTGCAATCGAATTGAGTAGCCTTGCTTGGTAGGACGGCTTGCATAGAATAGTCGAAGCATTTGCTTTGCTCATTTGCCGCCTTGCTATCTAATTGGGTTGTCTAGTATTCTTGCTAGAAATTTTATTAGGCTATTCACCCCCCCCCTCTAGCCATTGTGACCTTTCGGAGTCGGTTGGGCCGACCGTGATAGTCGTCCCCGGCCGGCCTCTCTTCGCCGTGATGACGGTAGTTAACTCCTATTTTTAATCATCAATAAATAGCTAAAAAGGGTATAATTGTAATATCACCATAGACTTAGGGGTTTAACTGACAAATTTCCACGAGTTTTGGTGAATGTCTATTTCTACAGGGGGTTATCTGAAAAGAGCCAAAAAGGGCCCACATGTCATGTTTACATAGAGACAAAGCAAGAGGGCCCACCTGTCATAGAGGCTAAGGTGGCGCCCCCTCTCCTAGCCAATAGGAGACAGTCTCCTGGATTGATGACATGGCACCTCACGTGGATCGATGACATGGCGCTTCACGCGGATCGATGATGTGGCGAGTCCTTAGGGGCTACTCCACCCAGGGCTATATAAGGAGGGCGCCCCCTAGGGTTTCCCATCATTATTCTTCTACAGATCAAAAGCTAGGGTTTCATCCTCCATCCAAGTAGAAGAGGGTCCCTCTAGTTCATCTAGATCTAGCTCTAGTTCATCTAGTTCTAGTTCTAGTTCGTCTAGTTGTATCTAGAAAATAGAGAGAGAGAAGAGGAGAGAGCGGAGGAGGAGATGGATCTGTCGGATCTTCCTCAACATTGTACTTTTGCAGCATCTAGTTCGTCTTCCATTACTCTCCGGTTCTTCAATTCATAATTCTTAAGATCTTTATTTACTTTCGCATTTACTTTCAAGTTATTTATTGGATTCCCGCTTGCATCAAGTGCTCTAGTCTTTGCAACGCTAGAGTAGTAATTAATAGATTAGGCGTGGTGCTTAGTCTCGGTGATTACAGGAATTGCACCCAATCCCGCGGATTGTTGTGGTAGCCCTAGGGTAGTGACAGCCTAACGGCCGACGTATTCCACCTCGTTCGGGTTGGTGTCTCGTAGGACCGTAGTCGACCTTCCTAGCCCCATTCTCATCCATTTCCGTGGCTAGTGCTCTGATGTCCCAAAATAAGTAATCTTGAAGTAACCTTGATTCATAGATCAATTAAAGAACTCATAGGAAAACACTTTCTATCTCTCCACAAAAACATATAGTTATCCTTGGGCGATCTTGAACCTTAATTAGTACACTTCACGTTCCCCGTGGAAAATCGATACCTTGGAATACTCCCGGGTGAAAGCTACATCGGTATCCGTGCGCTTGCGGATTATTCTGTGTGCGTTTAAAATACCCAACAGCCGCCTGGCTTTCATACCATCTTTGCCTCCGCAACGCTTCCACTGATCCAGTGGTGATTGTAAGCTTGTTCTTGCCCTCCTGATCCTTCTGTAGCACCACTTGCCGCCCCGAATTCTTTCGGACATTCGGTGCGACATGCGGTTTGCCGATAATGACATTCTTGCCTTGAGCTTTATTGGCTTGCTCGGGATGGATCAAGATAGCTGGATTCCCTGCTTCAATTGTGTTAGTGTGCGCAGGGAAAGGGTTCCTGTTGATCTCCATATCAGCAAGAATCAATCGTTCCTCATTAAGGGCCGATTGGACCTATCGATGAAAGACATTACAATCGTTAGTTGCATGAGAATAAGAGTTATGATATTTACAATAAGCTCTCCTCTTAATCTCATCTGCAGAAGGCATAGTATAATTAATTCTAATGTGTCCAATTTTGAGCAATTCATTGAAGGACTTGTGACACCCTCTCTCTGGTGATAGTTCAGGCTTGCTAGTAAGCACTGCTATTAGGCACCACTCTTTATTATATATCTTTACTCTAGTCGGTGTGCGTTAAGATTTGCCAACAAGCATTTCTGGAGCCGTTGCCGGGGAAAAGCGTCATACTAGGAATCTCTAATAAATTGGAATCCATGGTCTACTCTTAATCTAAGTACCCATTATTGTTAGGGGCTTATCCTTCACTTGTCTTGTTTTTGTTTTCTCATTAATTAAGACAGTGCATGAGCGGTTTCCAATTGCCGTCGAACTTCGTTGAAGATCCTGAGCAATTGTTGAGGAGAACTAGACGCCATCAAGTTCCGCCTCAAAGGTTCTTTTCGGACCTTGAAACGTTTGTGGAAGGAAGTCCCGCACCAGTTGTTGAGGCAGTCATGGCTCAGAAGACCATCGCTGAGTTTTCGTCCCCGTCAGCTGACTTTGTCGCCAGGTCTAAACTTGAACTTGGGCGATACGACCTTTGAACTCAAGCCTGCACTGATCAACATGTGCAAGCCAATCTATTCTGTGGGAAGCCACATGAGGATGCCAATGCTCACCTCCAACACTTTCTGGAGGTGTGCAACACCTTCACCATCAAGAATGTCACGGCGGACGCTATCCGCCTTCATCTTTTCCCATTCTCGCTTTCAGGGAAGGCGAAGCAGTGGTTCTACAACAACAAGAGCAAAGTGACGACTTGGGACAGGTGTGCCAATGCCTTCCTCAAGAAGTTCTTTCCAGCGGGCAAGACCAGTGCCCTGCGTGGGAAGATCTTGAGTTTCCAACAAAAGTCCAACGAGACGATTCTCGAAGCATGGGAATGTCTTAATGAGTACATTTAGGCCTGTCCTCACCACGGGATAGACGAATGGCTCATAATTCAAGGTTTCTACCACGGGCTGACCGGCATAGCCCGTAGTCACCTTGATGCTTCTGCTGGAGGGGCATTCTTGCAACACAATGTCAAGGATGCCAAGGAGCTCATTGAAAAGATGGTTATCAACCAAGGTTGGAATGAGGAGCGCCTCCAGCCCAAGAAGAGAGGTGTCCACGCCCTCAATGAGGTGGACATGCTCTCCGCTAAGATGGACCTCCTTATGAAGAAAATAGAGGAGTCTTCCTCTAAAAAGGACGTTGAGGCCATCCAGACCCCTGCCACTGTCCGTGCTGTGGATGCTGATCCATGGTGCGAAGTATGCGGAGGAGAAGATCACTCGGGCAACAATTGCCCCGAGACACAGGAGGAGGTGAACTACATCAACAACAACAACTTCAATAACGGAAACCGTCCCCAGCAACAACAATGGAGTTCATGCCCCTTCTACCAAGGCCAAGGTATGAGTTACAATAATAATAATTCTGGCAATTCTTTTGATAACCACCTTCGCTTAAAGAACTTGTCTTTGGACAAATTAAAATCAATGATGCTCTTAACAAGAGAGTAACGGCTAATGACAAGATCTTAGAAAATCTTAGTGAAAAGATGGATAGCTTTAACTCGCCATGAAAAAATAGTTGAGCTTTAATAAAATGCTAGAAACTCGCTTAGCTAAATTAGCCGCAAATGTTCCATCAACTGAGCACGGTAAGATTCCTGGGAAGCCTGAGGACCCTGTTGAGGGTGTCAGGCTGGTAAATACGAGGTTCGATAAGCCTCGGTCCTCATTCTATTCAGGTAATGGTGGACTCACCATTCATCCCAAAGAAGATGGATCCTGGCCTACCGACCATCACCTGTTAGATTGGACCACAAATCTTTGACAACACCTTCTGCGACCTTAGATCCGGTGTCAACATCATCTCCAAGGTAACTTACGGTAATCTGCTAGGGGGTCCTTTGCACCCTGTTGGCATTTCTTAGCGTCATCACTAGGATTGCAAACTCCTTGGCAATGTCACTAGAAACACCACTAGGTATTCTGTAGCATTCACAGAACAAGTCCGCAAGCGCACGGAAATACCGTTGTAGCATTTCACCCGGAAGTATTTAGGGTATCGTTATTTATATTTTCCCAAAGGAAGGCAGGGTATAAAAGAGTCTAGTAGAGACATGAACACGATAACAAGATTGCATAATAGACCAATGTTCATAACAATGGGCAAAAGGGATTTATATTTGGATACATGACACACACACTCAAGCCAATCTCAAGGATAAAGAGAAAAGAAAGGATAAAGAATAACCTAGACTCTTGGAGCAGGCATTCCTACATAGCTATGTGAAGACAGCAGATAATCATACAAATACACGCTTGTTATTTAGGGTCAGAGGTCTAAGTTAAGATAGTCTGGTCGCTGTTGATCTACTTCGGGCACCGGATAACACTTGGTCTGCCAAGCGTTGCCGGCCTACGGCTCTACGTCGAACCCGAACGTGTGGCATTACAAGGGACGGACAGGGCTGTCACCACCTGCCGCCTACCACCTGAACCGTGGGGCACGAGGCAAATGATGGTAGTATCTAGCCTAGACACCACGTCTATGCTATAACTACTACTCTAGCATTGATCAAGGGTTGCCTGACTAGGAGGGCCCTTCTACTAGAGTATCCGTCACGAGGACGGACGACGAACCCGTAAACCAACATTGACCAAGACTAAGTTAAGAAAGAACTCATCTCCTCAACTTAGCTCTAGATCTAAACATGCAAGTATGATAGGTTAAGCATAAAGTTCTATAAGACAAGAATGTAACATAGGAACCATATGCTAGTTCATATGTAAACAACATATCATAAGAACTTTGCTCTAAATCAAGAACATAGCTATATTGATAGAATGAGAACAAGAACATAGAAGGATTCTCCGAAGTATTCATACCAAGCTTCTCCTTCTAGAGATCCTTGCCTCTCTTTACAAAGCTCTTGCCAAACTCCTACTACTACATCCTAAAACTACTAAAGATGGTACAAGTGTGGAGGGAGAGAGGCTCTTGTTGTGGTGTGTGGAAGGTGGGAGGCTCTCCTCCTCTTTTATAGGGTGTGGAAGGTGGTTCGGGGGCACTATCGTCAAAAGCACCCACGGGACCGCCTTCTCCACATGGAAAGAGGACGAACCGCCTTTGGCTGGGCCCGCGCCGCCTCAGGACAGCGCGCTCGCGCCTTGGGCGCGCGCGCGCCCATTATGGGCCGCTGGGCCTCTGCTTTTGCCACCAATGTGTGGGCCTTTCAGCTGGCTTCGAATCGGCTGGTCATTCGTCCAAATCGGAGTCCGGATGCATCCGTGGCGCCCAATTTACTGAGACATGGTCCTGCAACCCAAGATAGAATTGGTCTAGACTTTGGCCCTTCACTTCATGGGTTCATCTTGGATACTTGCACCCATGTTTGGATCTCCGGCACTCTGGTAAGAGGTTTTGGCCTAGTTTGGTCTAGATTTGTCATTTGCTCTCCCCCTTTGGCTTTACGCTTCTCCGAAAGGCGCATTTCTTTATACAATTCCATGCACTTGGTGTATATTCCTGCAAAGTGTTACAACTTCCAAGTACATGTGGAATTGGGTTAGTAGCAAAGGTATATGTGTATAAAAATATATAATTCTCCCTTTTCTATCTTAAATTGGCGGTTATAAATCGGAGTTATGGACCGCCAACAAGATCCCCCAAGCTAACCCCTTGCTCGTCCCGAGCAAGGCTGGGCTTTTGGGTTGTTGATCAGGAGTTGCTACAATGCCGATCGTATTTCAAATATACCAAGTTTATAAGTAAGTTTTCAATCTATTTGAATAGATCGGCATTTCTATCCACCCTGCTATTATTTTGAGCCAATGGGGCTTTTTAGCCTTCTCGAGTCTTGAGCGATTGCAAGATAGAACAGATTCACGGACTTTGCTTATCATTCATCCCAAGCTCAACCATCCTTCCGGAGGTTTTTTTTTTTGAAAGTTTTTTGTAAATGAAAGAGTTAGTTCCTCAAATGATTCTCTCGATCACTCAAAGTGTATAAGTACCTCACCAAAGGCATTTGGAGGTGTTGCCTTTCTTTCATAACCTACTACTAAGGCTGAGAGTGGAGCTTTGGGTAGGTATGAAAGTGGGCATACTTGAATCACATATATTGCCAAGTCAAAAACCGGACCAGACGGAGATACAAGACATACACCTTGATCGAGATGTGCAAGTGTGTGGGATGAAGAAATGATTCCTATTTTTGTGGTATTTTTGGAACTCCATGCATCATGACAATCTCTCTTTATTGGTGGATTGATGAATTGAAGGAGTATGGGCTATAAAAAGGAAGTATAAAAACATATTTTTTCTTTCTCTCTTTCATTCTTTTTCTTTTTTTTTGAATGGGGATCTAAGTTTTCTCATTTGCCTAAATGATGGGACCCTTGTCCTCTTATGCCCCTTAGCAAAATCATATATATAATTTTTTTTTCAACTAGGAACATAGCCCATAACTTTATATCCGATAAATGATGAAATAGAGAGATGTCATGATGGAATGCGTGGAGTACTTTTGGGAACTAAGGGGATGCGCAACCCTCAGGGTAAGGGTTGGCATTTTTATTTGGTGGAATGGTGCGCAATTCTCAGTGTAAGAATTGGCATTTTGGCGAAAGGGGTGCATGTTGTGCGCGACTCTCAGTGTGAGAATCGGCAATTATTTGGTGGGTGCAAGTGAATCTCGATCGTGGGTGCATGACCATAATCTCACATCGGTCACAACAATTTGACCTGACTCAATGATCAAACAAGTAGCATATGACAGAAAGGTTTTCCTATCTAAATCATGTCATATGGCCTTGGTGGGTATTTTACAATCACTGAGGAACTTTCTATTTTTGAATTTTTTTTTGAAATAAAAACTCCGGATGTCAGGTTTCACTCAGAACGAAGTCATAGCGGTGTCCATGGCACTATATCATATCAAGCAATAACGTAGACAGGATTTAGCATGTGCACCCACTAGAGCAAATTTTTAGGATGGACATTCTAAGCTGATAAACCCAAATCTAGAGAAAGCTCAATTATAAACTGGGTATAAACGAAACAAGAGACAGAGTAACCAATCATTTCAACAGGGGTAGAACTACATATTTCTATAACACATATGTAGAGTGAAATTTATTCTTTCCATCATATCTCATGATCAATTTATTCAAAGAAATCGAGATACGAGTTACCTTTTACGGGGTCCTCCCCAAGCTAGCTCCCGACTTACCATTAGTTTGGAATGTTGCTAGCTTGTGCATGCTATGGCCCGATTCTTGGTTCATGGCCTCCTTTGAGCATGCATGGAAGCTCCCCCTCCCCCAAGCTTGTCTTGTAGTGACATCAAGATAACAGACAAGACACTTGGGGTTGAAAGGTTTATTTTATTATCATTATGATGTTATATCTTTTTTTTTTGGTTCACCAAATAAAAGTTCATCTCTCGTTGTCATCTCAAAGACTTACCCTTATAAGATTTGTAAAATTCCTGCAGGGGTTAGTCCATATGGTCAACCAAAATCGATACTAACAAATCGGGTTCAAAGATCAAACGAGACACCATGTCTAATATGATCTAGGTAGGCAACTTAATCTAAGCATGATGCTTAAATTAAAGAGCCTATGGAAGCATGATTTTGCAAACTTCAAACTAAGCACCATGCTTAATTTAAAAGATGCATAACCAACACTTCCAAACCGAAACATATAGCATAGAAATTGGAGGCATGACAAGAGATGTAAGATTCATCCAACAGAGGTGAACATTACCTTTGCATACCTGAGTGTTGCTACCGGCAACATGTATGGATGAAACATCGACGCTGTTGCTGCGGTTTGCATGATAGATCTGCCCAGGTGAACCTCAAGACCAGCCCACATACAGCTTAATGTGTTTGGGCCATGGGCCTTGATAGTTGTAGCAAAGGCTTGGAGGTGGCCCCTTCTTGTTGAAGCGATGTTGGGTGAAGTCGAGGCAAAGACTTTGGGATGTATCTTTGGATATGTCGGGCCAGCCTGCTCCTTCCCTCTCCTCCAATATATTTTTTTCTCTCTTTTTTTTTTGCATATTTTCTTCTCTTTTTTTTTTGACATCTCCTTTTTTCATTTTTTTTTCTCTTTTTTTTTTTTCAAACAAGGTAGAGCCAACATCCTTTTTTTTTAACCATGACGGCCTTATGGTGAGGCTTTCGTCATCCTCCCCACACTTGGACTTTTGTGTGAAAGTCAAGTGTGCGAGATTGGATTACCAAAGGCATCAAAGTGTTTATCTCGATGTGACTCCCGTGTCTTCACGTACCATATGTCCCTTATTCTTCTTAATCTTCACACGAAATGGTTAGTGACCAAGAGTACCCGAAGGTGCATACGAACTTGAAAACATTGCCTTGCCTTATTTGTAAGAGAAAAGATTTTTTTTTATGATAATCCGGGGTATCTCCCGGCAGTGCTTACTTTATGGTCATAAGCTTGACCGCCAAAAACCGGACGAAGTTTGTAGCCAGAAGCTATGATTGGCTTCCATTGATATGGCTCAAGAACTTGTCCCAAAAAGGAGATTTTTTTTGGCTTGGTATCATTATTCAAAGGTCACATGTAGCATTTTCGAAACAGTGATCAAACATATCGTTTAATCAAAGTAGGCAATTTAACCTAAGCTCCATGCTTAGTTTAAAAAGCCTATGAAGATATGATCTTGCAACAACCACACTTCAAACCGAAACATGCTTCATGCAAAACTCGAAATACAAACCAAGTTTTTAAAAAAATAAAAAAATTCTTCCGAAAATAGTTTTATAAAATAAAATTACTTATATAAATTTTTTTTTAAAACAAAATATTATAAGGTAACAAAACAAATAGTTTTTGTAAGATAGTTTTATAAAATATTTTTTTTTTTTTTTTGAATAAAGAAACATTATTTTTTTTCTCGTTATGATCAATGGCTACAACACAAGCAAGCTATCATGAACATGTCCTAATAAAATCTTTTTAACCAACGCCATCCCCGGCAACGGCGCCAGAAATGCTTGTTGGCGTTTCTTAGCGTCATCACTAGGATTGCAAACTCCTTGGCAATATCACTAGAAACACCACTAGGTATTCTGTAGCATTCACAGAACAAGTCCGCAAGCGCACGGAAATACCGTTGTAGCATTTCACCCGGAAGTATTCAGGGTATCGTTATTTATATTTTCCCAAAGGAAGGCAGGGTATAAAAGAGTCTAGTAGAGACATGAACACGATAACAAGATTGCATAATAGACCAATGTTTATAACAATGGGCAAAAGGGATTTATATTTGGATACATGACACACACACTCAAGCCAATCTCAAGGATAAAGAGAAAAGAAAGGATAAAGAATAACCTAGACTCTGGAGCAGGCATTCCTACATAGCTATGTGAAGACAGCAGATAATCATACAAATACACGCTTGTTATTTAGGGTCAGAGGTCTAAGTTAAGATAGTCTGGTCGCTGTTGATCTACTTCGGGCACCGGATAACACTTGGTCTGCCAAGCGTTGCCGGCCTACGGCTCTACGTCGAACCCGAACGTGGGGGATTACAAGGGACGGACAGGGCTGTCACCACCTGCCGCCTACCACCTCAACCGTGGGGCACGAGGCAAACGATGGTAGTATCTAGCCTAGACACCACGTCTATGCTATAACTACTACTCTAGCGTTGATCAAGGGTTGCCTGACTAGGAGGGCCCTTCTACTAGAGTATCCGTCACGAGGACGGACGACGAACCCGTAAACCAACATTGACCAAGACTAAGTTAAGAAAGAACTCATCTCCTCAACTTAGCTCTAGATCTAAACATGCAAGTATGATAGGTTAAGCATAAAGTTCTATAAGACAAGAATGTAACACAGGAACCATATGCTAGTTCATATGTAAACAACATATCATAAGAACTTTGCTCTAAATCAAGAACATAGCTATATTGATAGAATGAGAACAAGAACATAGAAGGATTCTCCGAAGTATTCATACCAAGCTTCTCCTTCTAGAGATCCTTGCCTCTCTCTTACAAAGCTCTTGCCAAACTCCTACTACTACATCCTAAAACCACTAAAGATGGTACAAGTGTGGAGGGAGAGAGGCTCTTGTTGTGGTGTGTGGAAGGTGGGAGGCTCTCCTCCTCTTTTATAGGGTGTGGAAGGTGGTTCGGGGGCACTATCGTCAAAAGCACCCACGGGACCGCCTTCTCCACATGGAAAGAGGACGAACCGCCTTTGGCTGGGCCCGCGCCGCCTCAGGACAGCGCGCTCGCGCTTTGGGCGCGCGCGCACCCATTATGGGCCTGCTGGGCCTCTGCTTTTGCCACTAGTGTGTGGGCCTTTCAGCTGGCTTCGAATCGGCTGGTCATTGGTCCAAATCGGAGTCCGGATGCATCCGTGGCGCCCAATTTACTGAGACATGGTCCTACAACCCAAGATAGAATTGGTCTAGACTTTGGCCCTTCACTTCATGGGTTCATCTTGGATACTTGCACCCATGTTTGGATCTCCGGCACTCTGGTAAGAGGTTTTGGCCTAGTTTGGTCTAGATTTGTCATTTGCTCTCCCCCTTTGGCTTTACGCTTCTCTGAAAGGCGCATTTCTTTATACAATTCCATGCACTTGGTGTATATTCCCGCAAAGTGTTACAACTTCCAAGTACATGTGGAATTGGGTTAGTAGCAAAGGTATATGTGTATAAAAATATATAATTCTCCCTTTTCTATCTTAAATTGGTGGTTATAAATCGGAGTTAAGGACCGCCAACACACCCCACATATGCGCGTCTGCAGATGGCAGATCAAACCATCCGATTCCCTGAAGGACTAGCTCAGGACATCCTGGTCAGAATCAAGGATGAGTACGTCCCAGTCAACTTCCTGGTACTGGGCATGGGGTCCAACACCGACGCTCCGCTCATTCTGGGACGACCATTCCTGAACACGGTGGACACCACCATGTACATGGGGGCTGCTCAGATCCACATGCAGTTCAATGGACGAAGGACGAGAGTGCCTTTTAATGGTTTTAAAGCTAACATGCAGGAACAGGCATCCTAGAAAGCTCGTCGCCCATACCGCCGAAGGACGAACGCTCAGAGAGGTAAGTCGGCCAACAAGGCCGAAGTGAAAGAAGTACCCGCCGAGCCACAAGCTGAAATCAAGCAAGAATGATGGAAGGAGATGCCTTCATGGTCCCCATCTCCGGGACCAACTGAGGTGTCCACAGAATGAACCCGACGGAGAGGTCCTGCTCTATGGACCTAAAACATGGAGCCCTCCGCTGACCAGGTATGTCAGTAGTTATCTCATGTTTACTTCTTCCATTTAAATTCTGCATTTCCCTTTCAAATTCCATGTTTACTTTTAAAGTTGCATATTTTATTTCAACAAAAAAATTTAGACAAAGGTAATAAAACTTGATAAGAGTGATTAGAGAAAAGTTGAGCGGGTGGGGCCACCATGTCCAGGTCGACCGACCTGGCATGTGGGTCCACTACCTCTCTCTTCACTCTGGCTAGAAGCAGGGATCCAAGGAGCAGCATTGGATGCCCTAGGGCCCCAAAGCCCAGGTCAGCCGACCTAGACTTGGTGCCACCAGGCACCCTGCTGCCTCCCAATCATGACAACTACGGATCCTATGCCCACCACACTAGCTAGAATTCAAGGAGAGATGGTCCATTGCTCATGACTTTAGCTTAGAATGCCAATTTAAGCATCTTGGATGCTTTAGGGAGCATGCCACCAGCCAAAGCCAGCATAGGAACAGCAATACATGCTAAAGTGTCCCCATGGTCCATGGGAATCACTTTGATGCTTGTCTCCACTTTTGCTTTCTCCTTTTCTCTTTCACCAAACACTAAACATAGGAATCCGAAGCAACCAGCAGCAACTTTGGACCAAGACCACCACCCTCTTTACCAGACAACCTGAATTAGCATGACTAAAGTGGTAGGGGCAAAATCCTTGGTCATCCAACCAAGGGTTTGGTCCAAATTTTGTGACTTTTTGCAAACACGAGGCTAGATTCCTTGTCGAAAGTGAGAGCATGCTTCAGAGGGGCCAGGGCTAGGTCGGCCGACCTGCCCTTTGGCTGGTCTTGCCATGCCCTTGCACCCCTATAAATAGCACCCCAATGTGAGCTCAATACCACACCACAACCAACAAAATAATCTCGAGCTCACTTGGCCTTCTCTCTTCTCTTTAGTGTTCCAAGCCTTCTCAAGCTTAGTGTAGTAGTAGCCATAACCAAAAACCCAAAAATATTTCCCTTTCCTTAGTAGTAGTAGCTATAAACCCAAAAAACCTAAAAATATTTCCCTTCTCATAGTAGTTGTAGTAGGAAGCTTGGTCTTATTTGTTCACTTGTGTAGCTAGCATGAAGAAGTTCATCCTTGAAAAGTTTAGCAAGAAGAAGAGTGAGGGCTCATCTTCGAGCTCTCACCATTCCGGGAGTAGGAGCCATGAGAGGGAGGAAGAGGAACAAGTGCACCACCTTGCTCCTGCCATCCTCCCTGGTAGGATGATGGAGCCTCTTGGCAACCTCATGCTCAACCATGAGGAGCTAGGGAAGCTCTACACCCTTCGCATTTGCGGCTTCCAGCACACCGCTCTCTTCGATCAACAACTCCTCGACCAATCAGGTATGAGCACCGACTTTGCTAATGTTTTCAGTGCCATTGGTTGGGTTGCATTTTGGCAAATCCCTAAACTTGGTATAGAATTGCTCACCCAAGAATTCCTGTGCACACTAAAATCAACAAATGAGGGATAGACTTTTGCATGTTCAATAAGGATTATAGTCTGTCTTGGAGTGAATTGAGCATTACGCTAGGCTTTGCCCATGATTGCATAATAGATGCAGATGAAGCTCTAGCAGATTTTAACTTTGCTGAATTTTGGGAATTAATTTCTGGCTCCAATGATTATTCTGATCCTAGACCTAGACACATCCATAATCCAACCTTGAGATTCTTGTACTACTGGATCGTAGTCATGCTGTTCCCTGGCACTAGCATACAAAACATAGGCAGTGATGAATTGCAACTCCTTTATGCCATGGTTAATCAAATCAAGTTTGCACCTATTAAAATGCTAGTACATTTTTGAGAGACCTCTATTGCTCAAGAAAAAGCCATAGGTTTTACTTCATTTATAACTAGAATTGCTGAAACCATGGGTTTGCTTGAGGGGAATGAAGTCAAGTACATCGCTCGTGATAGAACTATTATAGATGAATCCATGCTTACACGAGTTGGTTTACTCAAAAGAGGTCCAAGAGGTAGACTTAAAATGATTTATGAACATCATGCACTTGAAGTTCCTCTCCCCAATGAGAGACTTTGGTTGTATAATGTTTCAACACTAACCATGAGGCTAGATAGAAGGGAAAGAGCCAACCCTGTTGCAGGGACCGACAGGATGACGAGAGCACAAGCCCGTGCTGCCCAAGAGCAAGTCGGCCCTTCTCATGCTGCACCACAAGAGGAGGAGGAGGTGAGCTCCACGCACATGGGGGCACCTTCTCACTCCAGGACGCCTTCGGGAGCACGCACCCCTCGCCCTCGTGGTAGAGGGAGGCACCAGCCACAGTCCGAGACGGAGACGCTCATCAATGATGTGGAGAACTGTTGGTATAAATTAAGTGCACATAAAATAAGAAGGATTCCGCAAGCGCACAGAACTTACCATTGTAGCATTTTACCGGGAGTAAACCAGGTATCGTTATTTATATTTTACCACAGGGAAGCAAGAGTTAAAGAATCTGATAATTCACCATCATGTATCTACTAACTTAGTAAACCAACTAGACTAAAGCAGGGGTAATTGATATATATATAAAAGGTAATATAAATAATAAAGCACACATGAGAATTCTATGATAAATGAGTAGCTAGTTAAAGTGAGAGGACAACGGGAGAGATCAAGGTTCCTAACTACTTCTCTAATACTTTGGTTCTAGGATAACAGGGAATGGTTAGATATAGCGATCACACAATAGCACTTTGGAGCAGCAGGTCCTTTCCAACTCTCGAAGAAGACTGGGTAAAGAGTAGTTGGGAGAAGGCTGCCGAAAGCTCTACGAAACACCAACCCGAACGTGGTGGAATACGAAGGCCTGACAGAGCTGTCACCTCTGGGGCTACCACAACTATCCGTGGGATTGGGCGCAACCTCGGTAACCTATAGTCTAGACACCATGCCTACACTATCGATTACTACTCTAATTACTTAAGATAACTAGCGCACTCAATACGAGCGAAGATCCCATGCCAATATATAACAACTATACTAATCATACATATGAAGGCATAAAGTAAATAGAGAAGATAAATGTATTAAAGCATAAGTCTTACAAAGAGTAGATACAAAGACATACCAAATCTCTGAAGACTTCTCCAGAACCGGAGCGCAGCTCCGCTCTCCCTAACTCTCATCTAGATCTAATCTACTACATTGGAATGTCTAGCTCTAATTCTCTAGAGAAGAGAAGTCATCCATTCAAGGGACGCCTCTACAACTCTGATCCCGCTGGGAGATAATGAATTAGGGTTTTAGGGATGCCTCCTCCAGGAGCCAGGGGCCCTGTTTATATAGCCCCCTAGGATGCACCGCAGCCCTCGGATCAAACCGACCTAAACGGACGATTATTATTCATCCTCAAAGGCGGTGGAATAGGGATCCGCGAGGCTGACGCTGATTGGCTGAGGTGCCCAGTCGGCCGCCCAAGGGGGGGAGTCGGCCGACTCTCCACCGAGCCCGTTCGGGCTCCCGTTTGGTCCAGAGCCTTCTCGAACCTTCCAGATTACAGAATTTTCACCGGTTCCCGATTATCTCTATGTAAACCTGACATGTGGGCCTTCCTTGGGTATTTTCAGCTGACACCCTGCAGAAACAGACATTCACCAAAACTCGTGGAATTCTGTCAGTATAACCCCTATATCTAGTTGGTGAACATATTTTAGTCTTTTCCCATGTCTAGTTGACGATAAAAATTGGCACTTAACGACCGTCAACAAGAACATCAACATTGGGCAGCAGGCCACGTTGCAACTCATGCAACAAAACATGGAAATGGTCCAAGGTCTTCAAACAAGATCAATACCGCTGGAACCAATGGTGGGGTGGCAGCCACCACAAAGAGCAAGAGACAAGCTTGGGGGAGATTCTCTCCCCACTAAGTTAAGTTTATCCGAGGTGAGTTTCCAACCCCTCTATTTTAATTCTTACTTTATTGAATTTTAAATTGTTGCTTTCTTGCATCTAAAAAAAAATAGAAAAATATTAATTATAAAAATTTGATTATTTTCAAAAATCCAAAAATATTTATTTGCTTTATTTTATTTTTGTATATATGCTTCATGTGTGCTATTCTTCCTATGGAAATGATGATAAAATTGCTAGTTAATGTTTCTCTAGTGCTTATTTACAACTTAGCATTTCTCTAAGTATGGATTACTTGGCATTTTTAACCATCATGAACTTGAACACTTAGTGGGTTGCAAGTGCTAAAACTCTAAGTTGTTGTGAGATACGAGATAGTTGAGATAAGGGCTCTATACTGTTGTTCTAAGCACGCGTGATTGCCAGAGAATCTATTTTGAAATGATTAAAAACTTAATTGTTCCTCAATGGTGTTGAATTCCTACCATGGCCATATATATACTTTGCATATCAAAAGCCTTCTACATAAGCTACTTGCTTGCATTGAGTCTCGTTAAGTCTTGCAGAACCTGTGTTAGAGGTTTGCCATACTCCTAAGATCAAGGTTACACAAACCACCAAATATGCTATCTCTAATCCAGAGGTACGCAACCATTCATATGCTGCTTCCAATCCGGAAGTACGCAACCATTCATATGCTGCTTCTACCCTGGAAGTACGCATCTTCATTCATACCATTATTCTTGTGCTGCCTCTACACTGGAAGTACGCACCTCCATATCCACCATCTCTATCAAATGGGTTGCTCCCTGTTCCAAATGTTAGAAACTCTCTCTAAGTTATCAATTGTTAGGTGAGACGCATTCTAAAAAGGCTAGGCATCTACTCCATAGATTCTTGTCATTCATTCCTTAAAAGAGAGAGAGAGAGAGAGAGAGAGAGAGAGCTAGCCTTGTCTCAATAGAAAGCAGAAAGAGAGAGAGAGAATCAAATGAAGGAGCAACCTCACCTACCATACATCCATCATACCTTACCTTACCATCCATCATATTCCATCATGCTATTCATTCCAATTCCACATCTTGATCTAGGGGGTATGACATCTCTCTACTTAGGTCCAAGTTTCTTAACTTGACAACATATGCATTGCAAGTACGCTATTCCTTGCCATACCTACTTTAAGCTCCACATAAAGCCTTAATAGAGGTAGGATGTTTTGGAAAGGCAAACACTTGATGTGCCTTGGTGAGGATTCATACACCACCTGAGTGATTTAAGAGAAAACCATATGAGGAACATTAAGATTTCTTTTGAAAAACTTAGCAAAACCTCTGGCATGAAACTTGCTAAAAGAATAAGAAAAGTGGATGCTCTAGTCAATGCTGTTTTGTCTCTCAACATCCCAAGACTAAGTTAATGCCATAAGCCCCATGAGTGCTAAAGTAACATTGGTGTGTTAGCTTTGCTAATTTTTCCATTCAAGGAGAAGTTCTTTGTTGTGCACTTAGTATTATTGAGATGTTAACTTAGTGATGATACCTGATCCAATCGAACCAAATCTTGATTGTTTGCTCGGGATGAGCAAAGGGTAAGCTTAGGGTATCTTGTTGACGGGAAATAAGACCCAGTTCTATACACTCAAAAACCCGTCAACAGTCCTCGATGGAAGGAAGATAAGCATCACATGAATATATTTATCACTAATAAAGTTCCACTTGTACTCTTAGCTTGTGAAATGCAGGGAAGATGGAATTGAGCCCTGTGGGACCCAAAATCCAGGTCGGCCGACCTAGACTTGGGCCCACCAGGGGCTGCCCTCCAAGCATGGTCCTTGTCATGCTCCAGGGAGTCCTTCCCAACCCTTGGATCCAAGTGTGCTACCTTTCTACGATCCAAACACTTAGCACATGGATCCATGGGTCCACATAGAAGCAAACAAAGGAGTAACTGGACTCAACTTTGGACAACACTTCACATGACAAGTGGAGACATCACCAGAGAGCTAGAGGTGGGCCAGGCACCCCAATGCCAGGTCGGCCGACCTGGCTTTGGTGGCCTGCCACCTGGCCTGGCTCCCCACCGACCACTGGACCTTCTAGAAGGGGAGTAGGACCCACAGGTCAGCCAACTCCAGGTCGACCGACCTGGGTGTGGGCCCCTCCCAAGGTCGGTTGGCTCCAACCGACATCCCACACATTTCCCATGTGTGGAATTCTCACTACCGTCCATCTAAGGCGGTTGGGAGGTCAGTGGATCCAAAGGTGGAGAAGGAAGGAGCACACGGATCGATGACGTGGGGATGAAGTAGCCCCTACTCCACCTCCTACTATAAATACCCCCTAGTCCTTCTCCTTAGGGCATCCCCAAGTGTTCCAATTGTATTTCAAGCTCAAGTTCTCTTGGGAGATCAAGTGTAGTGTTAGTCTAGTCTAGAGTGGGAGTTAGAGTCGAGTCGAGCGAAGCTCGGGTCTCCGGAGTCGTCTTCTGGAGAGTCTGGTATAGCTCTTGTACCTTTTCTCTTGTATTACCTTCTTTATTAATATATAGTCTTTCCTTACTTTACTAAGTCTTTACTTTAAGTACTTGCTTTGAGTATTTACTTAGTGCATTACTATACTAGTATAGTAGTGTTGTGTCTTAGTCTTCTTAGTATAGTTTTCTGAGTTAGATTAGTGTCTATAACACCTTGTGTGTGTTTCACTACCAACTGGGGCTAAGGCTATTTACGTGATAGCTGAAGCCATAAGACTAGTGTAAGCGAGGTGCTTAGGCTAGTGCTTATTAGTGGATGCAACCAATCAATGTTCTGACGTGTAATAGCGGGCGGCGATGAAGGTGACAGCTCTGCATTTCCCATTAGGCTCTATTCACTGTCGGGTTTGGTTTGTAGGGCACCCATTAAAGCCAAAGGTCCGCTTGGATAGGAGTTTTGTCTCCTATTGCAGTCGACTTCCCCTATCACATAAGACTATTTAGATACTAGTCTAGTTGAGTCATTACATTAGTAAGATTAGAACACAGAAGTAGAGTTAGATACATAGGAGTCCATACTCACTCGTTGTCCTCCCACCTAACTAGCTACCTACCAGTTATCCTTAATTTAAGACTCTTATCCATACAACTTACCCCCCTGTTAACACTGGTAACTTAGATTGAGTAGAACCACCATGGATATCCATCCACCCATTTATTAGAGAGTCTTAATCCGCTTTCCTGTGAGCGAACTACAAATCACGACACCACGGATACTCACCCGGTTGAAGTGCTACAGCGGTACCTGTGCGCTTGCAGAGTTACCACTTGGTACATCTTGCGTCATCGCTAGAGTTTACCTTTGCTTGGCATTTCTAGAAGCCGTTGCCTGAGGAGGACTTGTGACACCCTCTCTCTGGTGGTAGTTCAGGCTTGCTAGTAAGCACTGCTATTAGGTGCCACTCTTTAGGAATCTCTAATAAATTGGAATCCATTGTCTACTCTTAATCTAAGTACCCATTATTGTTAGTGGCTTATCCTTCACTTGTCTTGTTTTTGTTTTCTCATTAATTAAGATCCCTGGGTACCTTCCAACCTTCCGGAGCTCTCATGAAATCGAAGTGGGCAGGGTATGGCTTGTGATAGGTAGTCCTGCTAGGCCTGATTGATACACCTATGCTCTCCTCAAGAGACCTAGACAATTCTTCCTTGAACCGATTAAACAAATCCGTATAATCGGTAGAAGGGGCTGCATGAGAGTTACTTTGTTGAGGAATAGCACTAGGTGACTTTGGTGGGTTTGGGAGTACTGAGGTTCCCGCCGAAGTTCTATTTGTTTGCCGTGATTCGGTTCGCATAGAAGGACCCGAATTACTAGCAAAAGTAACCATTTGATTGGAAGGCTTTGGATTAGCATAACTGGCCTTATTGACCTGCGTCGAGAAGGCCGATTTGCCTTTACTTGCTGCTACATATAAGGCCTGATTCTCATAAAAATTAGGAGGCATGCCATATTCATATTGTTGAGATTCAGTTTCAACACCGGATTGATCCAAATCGGTTGTTTTGCCTTCTAACTTATCGAATCTAGACATAATTATATTCATTGCAGAAGATAAATTATTATCTACCACTTTCCTATGACCATCTAACATAGCAGCATAATTTGTGTGAGTAGGATACGGATCAACATCAAACTTAGGCTGATTGTTGGATTGTACCTGATCTCCTACAGATGATGAAGCCAGCACCTCTGCATAGTTGGGCTCCATGTATTGCTTCACCTTGTCGTGCCATCCCTTGCTGCAACTTTCGAAGAAAGCCTTCATAACGGCATCGAGTTGGCTCTGAAGCTTGCCGCGGAGCTCATCGGGAAGTTCATCCATGTTCTGAGGGCATATGATGTTCTTGGGATGCACCTCAGTCCTATCCTCACCATCACTTGAAGATCCATCTTGGCTCCCCATGTTGGAAGTAGATGGAAACTGGAGTTGACGCTTCGCATTCCCCAGCGGAGTCGCCAAAAAGTGTGTTGACGACGAAACCGGTCCGTGCCAACACACACCCAGCGGGCCTTGGATGCCCTAGAGGTTGCTTGATCAACCCACAACGCAACAACCACGCAGCATGACCGGCAAACCGATCTAGATATCGATATAGCCGATGTAGAGCTCGTGGGAGGCCGGAAAAAAGCTCCTGAACCACCTCCGGAAAGATCCATCGGGAGGAAGCACGAGGAGGATCTCTTAGGACCAGCAAGGCCGCCTAAGATGCCAACAAATCTCCTGGAGAGAGGTGCTGGACAGCAGGTAGAGGGGTTAAGGAAGAAATTAGGGTAAACGGAGATAGGTTTGGTATTGGTTTTGATTTCGATTGATTGTATGGGATCAATCGGCCGTGATCCTATATATATATATATAGGGGGGTGGCCTTATCCCAGTAGGAAACATCTCCAATTCGTAATCTCCAAGTTTCCCAAGATCAAAATAAGCTAAAAACCGATTTTAGGCAAATCGGTTTCCTGCTTGGGGTAGAACCGGCCAGGCCGGCTTGGCAAGCCGGCTAAGCCGGTTTTGGCGGGGCTCATCCAGACGCCCGGCTGGCTTAAGTGAAAGCCGGCCTAGCCAGCTGGCTGACCCGGCCTGGCCGGCTCGAGGGCGGCCCCACCTGTCATCGCTGCCAGTCGGCTGGCAGCCGGCCTGGCCGACTTGGGCAGTCGGCTAGGCCGGCTCTGGGAGGCAGTCGGCTTGGCCGGTTTGGAACTCGGCTGAGCCGGCTGTCTCGGCCCGACGTGGCTCGGCATCCCCTTTTGCTTGTTGTTTGCTCTACGGATGGCGGCATTTGACCTCCATCATGTCCAGGGCCCTCATTACTTAATAAAGACCTCAAAAATCACCCTTAGACATTTTTGAGTGTCAACACCTATAGATAGCTTGATTTCAAGAACAAAGCAATGAATCGGTTACTCTTACAGTAACAGCTAAAGTTGACATATCGTACGTACTAGTTTGGTCATCCCAGTGACTCAAACCATATGCTTCGATCAGATATATAAATAAAGGACATGTAAAAGGTGGGGTTAATTGCTCAGTGTTGTGATCTGTTCTATGTGATAAAGCATGATGAGGTAAATGAAGCGATTATCATGTCCTCTAAAAACATGAAAAGCATATGCATGATCTAGAAGTGATGTTATGTGGTCTCCGAATTTTTAATTATGACCACAATTTTTCTATCAGAAAATAGCTGTAACGTTAGATATGTACAACTGTGAGATAAAAGTACTTTTCAATACAAATCTACCCCAATAAATTTTATGTCTCAAACAAAATGTTTCACTAGCTAGCTGCCCAACTCCGCCTCGTTACCTAGTCCTATGCAATGCCTGCTTACGTCTTGCCGCCGCTTAAGTAGGTCACCGGAGAGCCCAGCCGACTGCATGGGCGGTGGCGGCTGGGCGAGCCTCCTCCCTCATCCCAGCATTTTTTTTGGTACTCATCTCTTTCCTTTCTCCTTGTTCTGGCAACGACAAATCAGGATGATATCCAGCAGAATTCGCAACCGAAGACCTGGTCCCCGATCGCTCCACAGAAGCGCCCTACGGCGCTGTGAATGGAAAAAGAAAAAGAAAAAGAAAAAGAAAAAGAAAAAGAAAAGGAAAAGGAAAAGAAAAAGAAAAAGAAAAAGGAGAAAAGATAAAGATACCTAGATTACTAGAACAAAGCAAAGAATCGATTATTATGCTTACGGTAACAGCTAAAGTTGACATATAGGACGTACTAGTTTCCCAGTGACTCAACCCATATGCTTGATGCTTCAGATATATAAAAGGTGGGGTTAGTTGTTCAGTGTTGTGATCTTTTTACGTGATAAACATATACGGTTCAAGCATGGTGAAGTAAATGAAGAGAGATTATCTTGTCCTTTAATAAAACATGAAAAGCATATGCATTATCGCATATGCATTATCCGGGCCCCTACAGCATTATCGCCGCAGACAGAAGATGCCTGATCCCAACAGGAATCCCGGGAAATCATCGCGACGTACGGCACTGGAATCTCTGGCGACGGGGTTCGTACCGTAGCAGGCAGGGATAACGTTGGCCCCTGCCCCAGCCGGTACGAACCACAACCCGAAGTAAGTATGAAGGTACGGCATGACCGGACCCCCACCGTGAAGACGTAGGATAGCTCGACACGAGAAGCGCAGGGCAACCGGGTCCCTGGGCAAACAGAATAAGTAGTATTCCCGAGTCTTCTTGAGCAAGACAAGCCTCCACGCCAGAAGAACGGGCCGACCCCCCTCTCACACCAACCACACAATGTAACCCGATCTCTCCTTGAACTATAAAAGGAGAGGCATGGGCATCCTTCGAGGACACCCGAACAACACTTCATTCATTCACCCGTTCATAGAGACTTGAGAGCTCACCTCTCTCTCTCGACCTCAAGTTTGCAACCCCCTCGCAGACAGAGATAAGGAACATGAGCAACGCCTCTCACTGGACGTAGGGATCGTTAGGTCTAAACCAGTATAAATCTTGTGCCTCTTTGTCTCACCATCCGAACCCGACAAGCATAACATAAATTTACTAGTTGGCTGTCTTCTTGGCACCGACAGTTGGCGCGCTAGGTAGGGGGATTGCGTGTCACGTCGTTGTTAGGGATCTCAGATGGCTTCCCACCGCATTGACCTCTCTGGGTCCTCCCGCATCCGCTTCGGAGCTTGGAGTTCGCCTGTTTCCCCGACAGAAACCCGGTCCGCGTGTGCCCCACACCACACGACGGCATCGATGCCGTCACCAAGATGATGGGCAACCTGCGCCTAGCGAGCGTCAGCGCGCCAGAGCCGTGCCCGCCACCCCGGGCTGCCACGCCAGACTTCGCGGTCATGCCTAGATGAGACCTCATCTGGGTTGACGGTCCGGGTCAGGGTGATCACGACACCCTCGAGGAGTCAGGGGATTCGGGCCTACAGCCACCATGGCAGCCCTCGCCAGCACCGCGCCCGTCCGACGACGAGTGTGACTATCTCCTCTCCAGTCCCAACAGCCGCACTTCTTTGACTAAACCAGCCTCCACGAACTACTACGCCTCGGAAGAACTCTGATCCGATGATGAGACCCACGTACTCATCGCCCACGGGAGGCTCGAGTGTCAACTATGGGCGTTCCTGGGGCCACGGCCGTCCCCGGAAGCTATGCGGAACCTCGCCCTCTCCTACGTCAACATCGCCATACAGATCAAGGGAGGAGCTCCTCTCTCGTCTGACAAGCTAGCCGGGAATATCCCCATTTCCTACCCTTTCGGTCTCACCAA
This sequence comes from Themeda triandra, assembly GCA_018135685.1. Taxonomy (NCBI): domain Eukaryota; kingdom Viridiplantae; phylum Streptophyta; class Magnoliopsida; order Poales; family Poaceae; genus Themeda; species Themeda triandra. Next base: position 134,474 of record JAENPR010000167.1, on the reverse strand, counting down.
CGCCGCCTCAATCATTGAGCAACTCATCGCTATGGAGATGGAAGATCACCCAGCGGGCATCGAGTTCGTGGGAGTGATCGAGTCCTTCTATTACCTCCTAGGTGAAGAGGACAACTCCTCCTCTGGCCATGGTAGCACCGGGTCCGAGGAACCGAATAATGACTCCAACTATCCGATATCCCGTGAATGCTTCATGTGTGATGGGAGGCCGAAAACCCCAAAGGGGCGGTACGAGACGTCAACTCGGACGGCAACGAGATCGTTCATAACGAGGACGGAGACCAAACCCTCCCCACATCAACCTCGACGCTATGCGAGCATGATGGGAGGAGCTGAAAGACGATCAACGGGAGATCAGCTCGAACAAGCACGGCTTGATCTAGTGCTCGGGCTGCAACCACCCGGGGGCGATGCGCGTGCCCATGCAAGGGACGTACATCAACGTATCATGGAGGATGACCGCCGCACACCGGTCTTTGACAGGGTGCAGCAGAACATCGCCGCTACCATGATGCTCGTACGTCAGTTTCTTGAGGCTTCAAATCCGGAAGGAAAGAAATTCTACCATGCTCGATCGCGCCTCCATCTAGCAGGCGGAGACCTCGGCTCAATGTCACGGGAGAGCCATGACGAGCCACCTGGAGACCCCGCCCCATGAAGTGTCGGTCCACCAGCGACTGAGACCCACGCGCACGGTGGCTGCGACGCCTACCCACTCTCGATCCGATAGGGGCAGGGAGGCACGACGCGATCATAATGAAAGGTGGAGTGGCCGACACGATGATGGCGAAGAAGAAAGACACCCACACAGGCGCCACCCACGTCGCGGGGGGCACCATGATTCCGATGAGGACCGAGTCGACAGCCCAGAGCCTACGGGTCTGCGATGCTTCGCCTCGCGCATACACGCCATGCGCGTTCCTCCCCCATTTTCGCCCTTCAACCTACATCCAGAAGTACAATGGGTTGACCAACCCGGGCCTATGGCTATAAGACTACCATTTTGCCTGTGAGGCCGGGGGCGCCACGAACGAGTACTTCATCATCCGGCACCTACCGCTCTACCTCTCCGACACCGCTCGCGTGTGGTCGAACTCCTACCCAAGGGCAAAATCCGGAGTTGGGTGGACCTAAAGGATGCCTTCGTCGGGAATTTCCAGGGAACTTATGGCCGCCTTGGAAACGCCTGGGACCTCAAGAATTGCAAAGAGAAGAAGGGGGAACATTGCGCGAATATATCAGGCGTTTCTCCTAACAATGCAACGAACTCCCTGATGTACCGGATGGGGCGTACTCAAATGGTCAGAAGCACCTATCACCTTCAATCGCGATGACCACCCCGACTACGTTCCATACCCGGGGAGGTACCCGCTCATCGTCGACCCCATCATCGGCACCAAGCGCCTCACTAAGGTCCTCATGGACAGGGGCAGTGGCCTCAACATCCTCTACGCCGAGACCCTCACTGCCATGAAGATATCGCATGCATGTCTACGTCTGTCTGGCGCTCCTTTCTTTAGAGTTATCCCGGGGAAACAGGCCGAACCGATCGGGCAGATCGACCAGCCTGTTCAGTTCGACGGTCTGGGAAACTTTAGGAAGGAGACCCTCACATTCGAGGTCATCGACTTCAGAGGCACATACCACGCCATTGTCGGGAGGCCGTGTTACGCCAAATTCATGGCCATCCCAAACTACACCTACCTCAAGCTGAAGATCCCAGGGCCGAAGGGAGTCATCACCATTGGCATGACATACCAGCGCGCGTACGAATGCGACACCGAGTGCTGCATGTATGCATCGGCCCTCGTCACCTCTAAGCAACTTGCCGAGGAGCTCGATGCCGAGGTGGAAGCCTCCCGCAAAGAAGAATCGGGCGGAAAGAAGATTGGCTCTTTCGAGCCCACCGAGGAGACCAAGCCTGTCATTCTTAACAGCGTCAACGGAGAAGACAGGGTGGTGCACATCGGCACCTCTCTCTCCTAAATTGGAAAGCGAGTTCGCCGACTACCTCCGCGGGAATATCGACGTTTTTGCATGGAGGCCATCGGACATGCCGGGCATCCCGAGGGAAGTCGCCGAGCATTTCCTACACATCAAGAAAGGCTTCATGCCAGTACAGCAGCGCCTACGCCGCTTTGATGACGAGAGGCGTGAAGCAATCAGGAAGGAACTCAAGAAGCTAATAAAGGCAGGCTTCATTAAGGAGGTACACCACCCAGAGTAGCTGGCCAACCCAGTACTCATGAAAAAGAAGAACGGGCAATGGAGGATGTGCGTTTACTACATGAGTCTTAATAAGGCATGTCCAAAGGACCCTTATCCTCTGCCTCGTATCGACCAGATAGTCGATGCCACCTCAGGGTGCGAGATGCTCTATTTCCTCAATGCTTACTCTAGCTATCACTAGATCAAGATGAACGAGGACGAACAGCTCACCACATCGTTCATCACCCCGTTTGGCTCAATCTGTTACGTCACGATGCCTTTTGGACTAAAAAATGTCGATGCCACATTCCAGCGGACCATGGTCAAATGCTTCAATGAGCTGGTAACCAAGACCATCGAGGTCTACATGGACGACATCTTTGTGAAGTCCAAACACGCCAGCCAGCTCATGGACAACCTCAAACTAACCTTTGTGAAGCCGAAGAAAAACAACATCAAGCTGAACCCTGAATAGTGTGTTTTGGGGGTTCCCAAGGACATGCTATTGGGGTTCATCATTTTGAAACGAGGCATCGAAGCCAACCCCGAAAAGATAGCGGCCATTGAAAAGATGGGTCCTATCCACAATGTGAAGGGAGTTTAGATGGCGACTGGGTGCCCCGCCACCCTCAGTAGGTTCATATCCCATCTCGGGAGAAAAGCCTTCCACTCTACAAGCTCCTAAAAAATCTGAACGTTTTGTGTGGACCCCTGAGGCTCAGGCAGTGCTAGACTAGCTCAAGCAACTTCTAACTAAAGCGCCCATACTAGTGTCCTAGATGGCGGGGAGAAGCTCCTGTTGTACGTCGCCATGATGACCCAGGTCATGAGCACGGTCCTCATCATCGAACGAGAGGAAGAAGGGCATGCCCTCAAAGTCCAATGACCAGTCTACTTTGTAAGCAAGGTATTAAGTGACACCAAAACTCACTACTCCCACCTGCATAAATTGGTGTATGTCGTAGTCATGACTAAGAGGAAGCTGCATCAATACTTCAAGTCCCACGAGGTGACCGTAGTAAGCGAAGCGCCCCTCTGCGAGGTTATCTAGAATAAGGAGGCAACCAACCGAATACCAAAGTGGGCACTCGAGCTAATGGACAAAAATCTCTTCTACGCGCCTCAAGTGTGATCAAGTCCCAAGCCCTGGCTGATTTCCTAGTCGAATGGGTCGGTGCGACAATGCCACCTGCCCCTGAGAGCCTGGAGTACTGGATGATGTACTTCGATGGTTCCCTCATGAAAACCGGCGTGGGGGCTGGCATCGTCCTCGTCTCGCCGTTAGGAGTACCAATGAAGTACATGGTACACCTCCACTTCCCGACATCCAACAACGAGGCTGAATATGAGGCCCTGATCAACAGCCTTAAGGTAGCCATCGACTTGGGAATTCGTCGGTTGGATGTGCGGGGTGATTCCCAGCTAGTGGTCAACCAGGTCATGAAAGAATCCAACTGCGTGAGTCGAGGATGGCCGCTTATAGTCGAGAAGTCTAAAAACTTGAGTCTAAGTTCGATGGCTTAGAACTCAATCATATCCCTCGGTGATAGAATGAGGTTGTGACTCACTATCCAAGGCCGCCTCGGCACGGGAGCTGCCAACTCAAGGCGTTTTCGCCAATGACCAGGACAAACCTTCGGTCCATCCCGAGGAAACGCCGGCCATGAATGACCTAGATGGCACAATGGCTATCGGAGGGGACCACGCCGGAGCCAGATTGGAGGCAACCCTACATAGATCGTTTGGTCGACAGCACTCCTCTCTCCGATCAGACGGAGGCAAGGTGACTCGCTAGGCATGCCAAATCCTTCGTCCTCGACAAGGGAAACCTCTACAGACGTAGTGTCACTAGCATCCTACAACACTAAATCCCGATTGAATGGGGAAGAAGTTGTTGAACGATGTGCACCGAGGGGCCTTCGACACCACATAGGGTCAAAGACCCTTGTAGGAAGCGTCTTCCGACAAGGCTTCTACTGGCCGACGGTCATGGCCGACACAGAAGCCCTGGTCCGCACCTACGAAGGGTGCCAATTTTTTGCCAAACAGATACACACGCCGGCCTAGGCGCTCCAAACGATCCCATCACTTGGCCCTTCACGGTTTGGGGGCTGGACATGGTGGGAGCTTTCGAAAGAGCACCCGGGGCCACACGCACTTGCTCATTGCCATAGACAAGTTCACTAAGTGGATTGAAGTAGGCCCCATTATGAACACAAGGGCCGAAGAAATGGTCAACTTCTTCACCGATATCATCCATCGCTTCAAGTCCCCAATTCCATCATCACTGATAACGGCTCAAACTTCACCACCAATGAGTTTTTGGAATGGTGTGATGAACACCATATCCATGTGGATTGGGCGTCTGTCACTCATTTAGAATCAAACGGCAAGTTGAGCGGGTCAATGGTATGATCTTACAGGGGATCAAGCCAAGGATCTTTGACCAACTCCAAAAATACGGGAAATGATGGCTTGGGGAGCTACCAGCCATCGTCTGGAGCCTCAGGCTAACGAGGAGCAGAGACACGGGCTTCACCCCATTCTTCATGGTTTATGGCTCCGAAGCCATTCTCCCCACTAACCTTGAATATGGGTCACCAAGAGTTGAGGCTTACGACGCGGAAAAAGCTGAAAATTTCTTGGAAGATGCTGTAGACCAGCTAGACAAGGCCTGCGATACTGCCCTTCTCCACTCGGCCAAGTACCAATAGGCCTTACGCCGATATCATGACCGACGTGTCCGGTCTTGAGAATTACTGCTAGGCGACCTCGTCCTATGACATATCCAGAGCACCAAGGAATGACGCAAACTCACGTCATCTTGGGAGGGGCCATTCATCGTGCACGAGGTAATCAGGCTCGAAGCCTACCGACTCAAGACTTTCACCGGCAAAATCTTCACAAATGCTGGAACATATAGCAATTGTGGCAACTGTGGAATAAAAGGAAAAGGGTGTTCCCATCCTTTACTCTATAAGCAACGATGTCCCCTACTCAAAGGACAAGATCCCTCTCCACCCCGACGTAGAGAAGAATCTTACCCGGGGGCTAGGAATGAACGGGAACAAGGCATAAAACGACATGTCTCAAACAAATGGAATTTCGAAACAAATTTCAAACTAAGTCTTAAGGAGTTCACAGCCAAAAGCTCACGGATAGTTTTTTGCCGGTCAATGAGACCCGGCGCACATGCACACAAGTGTCACAAATGGCAGCACGAATACAAGTCTATCCTCAGGGCCCCTACTCGTCGACATCCATTTGCGCAGCGACACCCGCCTGCCCCTGGTCATCAGCCGTGCCCGCCTGCTCTTCACCTTCAGTGGCTCCCAGCTCCTCCTCCGCGCTGAGAACTTCATTCTCCAGTGCTTGGAACATTTCGTCTGCCACCGGCTGCATCTCTTCCTGGAGCTGGGTGGCGATCTGCGAGGTGGTCAAAGGGGCCCACCCTAACCCCATCTCAGGGTAGCTAAGATAGGGATAATGCGAGCACATGATGGAGATGGCCTTTAGGGTCCCCGCCGCATCCCCGTCTCGATGAGACCGCTCACGAACTCTGGGAGTTCAACGACGATCAGTACAAGGGGCTCTGCCGGGCCCACCTCCACCTGGATAATGGCCAGAGCTGCTCGAAGGGCGTCCTCAAGCTGAATCCTAGGTTGTTCGCATCCGCGCCGCACACTAAGCACCCTCTAGCCCTTGGCGAAGTTGTTCGTTGTTTGCCGCCTCGACGTCGAGACGTCCCTAGAGGTCCGCAAGCGCAAAGAAAGTGAGACATAACAAAACCCCCCACGACGCGCGTAGCAACACCGCGTGAGCCCAATGACACGTACCTGAAGCGGAGTCCTGGGCGGTTTTGAGGGCAGCTTCGATCTGCCTGGCGGCGTCTTGCTCTCACCTCAGCTTACCCTCGAGGAAGATGACGCGGTCACGATGTCTGTCCCTCTCTTCCTTGGCCTTACGTCGCTCGTTCTTCTCCATGTCAGCCCTGGAATAGGCCAGACCTTTGGCCCTCTCCGCCTGCCTCGCCGCCTCCTCGACGTCAGCCGCCCTCCGCTCGACGTTCCAGCACACGGTCACCTTAGCTTTGTGCCTTTGGTGCACGTCCTGCTCCATGTGGATTGCACCATCCCGCAGCACCCGGGCGTCTTGAAGCTTGGCCTGGAGAGCGGAGATGGTGTGTTGAGCTTCTGTCGCGGCCAGCCACACACCGGATTCCCCACACAGGAACGAGGACTTGCGCACCCTAGTCTGGCAGAGCCACTATGAAGGAAAGAAGAAGGCGGCGTCAGGAGCCTTAACATACTAGAAAGACCACAAATAAACGAGAAGGTAGAGAAACTCACGTCGATATTGGGCTGGATGACGGCCTCCCACACCCTCTGGAACACGTCGATCTCCTAGGCGATGGCTCACCGGTGAATGCCCTCCTCCTGATCTTCCAGGATGAACACCGGGTTACCTGGGTCAGTGGGCTGAGCCCACTGAGGACCAGGACCGGCGTATGCACCAGGCTGCGACAACAGCTGGAGCGCGTTGCGAAGATCGGGGTTGAAGAGAGGCAGCACCGGAGCCTAAGAGGATGAAGAGGCCATGCCCACCGAACCCACGGGCAGGGAAGGTGCCGTCAGAGGTATGACTCCCTGCCCAGCGGATGACGACGCAACCTCAACGACAGACGCCGCCCCCAAACGCGGCCCGGTGGCTGCGACCCAGTGACACGGGCATCCTCGACTGAAGCACTAGGGCTGGCGCAACCAGCATGTCACAGGCAGTCACCCCCTCCATGGGTTGGGGATCAGGCACGCCAGCCGCAGCGACTGGCTCGGGATGTGGCCCCCACGACAGCTGGATTGGGCGATGCTGTGGCTGGGGGCTCGCTTCCACCCGCGGCGTTGCCCCACCCGGCAACAGACCCTGAGCGCATTGCACGACCATCCTCTTGGCAGGAGCTAGCTCGAGGCTACCGAAGCTCCACCTAGAACAAAAACCGCAACACAAACGTCAAAACTGAAGAACACGAGAGCTCAAAAACGGCGTTCGAAAGAAGGAGAAGGGGGAAGCAGCTGACCTCGGCACCATCGTAAGACGCTTGGGAGGACCACCGCTCAGCATGTCGCCCATGAGCGCCTAGCCTCTCTTCCGGGACGATGACGAGCCCGAAGACGCAGGCGATTTCCTGCGAACATCTAGCGGACCGCCTTGCGGTGACGGCACTCCCGATGGACTCTAGGGTGACGATGGCTGCATCCGTGACAGGCAGGAACACACACTAGTACAGAAAGTTAGATCAGCATCGGTGAAACTAAGTTTTCAGCCGTGACGCCTCGATTCATGTTCACGGGCGGTTGCCTTAGGAGAACCGACACTATGCCAGATAAGTACCCTTTTTATACCGTCAACGACTAAAACTTGTTCAAAGATTAGGTTTTGGTGATTGTCAGCCAAAAGAGGTCCATGACGGGAAAGACCGATCGGGTTTTAACTGCCCCCCTAGGGCCCACCTCGAAGAAGGGTCTCCCAGGGTGAGAACCGCCTTTAGGTCTGATAACCTCATGTTCACGGGCGGTCTCAATTAGCCTTAGGAAAGATCTAGAGGGAATCAAGCCGGAGTCCGGATCTCGATAATTTTCCTCTACGTTCTTGTAATATTCATCCTTGTTCTTGCTACTATGAATAGTACTTTATTATATTCTATTATATCGAATTTTGCTCTACTTGATTATATTCTCAATTATATTGTTCTTAGTTTACTTTGATTATATGTTTAGCATAGTTGGACTAGAATTATGTTTATGTATGGGATCGTATAGCGCTTACTCATTAGATCGATTTTCTTAAGAGAGTCCTTTGTATTCCTTCTCCCGAGTATAGGTCTAGCGTAATACCCCTATTACATTGATAAGGCTTTTTTTCACTATGAAACAGTTAGATTATGACAACCACCTCTAATGTCAGTTTTCAAGTGCTTCCAAAAAGGTATCATTAGAAATAATTAATAATAAAAATTAGTTTCAAATTTTTAAATTTTAAAATTGCATCCATATTTTAAATTTGAAAATTGCCACCAATTGCAATTGATTAAAAATAGCACCACAAATACACACCAATGGCTTTATTGATAATATATAATATATGTACATGTTCAACAAGTATATATTTAATTTGTACAATAATCTAAACATTACAAGAAAGCTAATTATCTGTGCTAGCTAGCACCTCAAAATCCAGAAAAATGATCCAAACTTGCAGTGTTTAGCTAAACTTGGGTTGTGTAGTATCTGCACACGTTGTCCAAAGGAAAATGTTCAGTTTTCAACTTTATGTGGTATCACAAAATTTCAACACAGTCTAAACAAACAAAATACATGATGGAGCACTTATTATTTGTAAAAATAGAACATACAGGTATACAATGTAAGAGAGTATATGTAGCACCTCAAAATCAAGGAAAATGATCTAAACTTGCAGTGCGAAGCCAAACTTGGATTGTGTAGTATATCTACACACGTTATCCAAAGAAAAAAAGGATCAGTTTCCAACTTTGTGTGGTGCCATAAAATTTCTACACAGTCCAAACAAACAAAATACATGAAGGAGCTACTTATTATTTGCAAAAATAGAACATGCAGGTATACAATGTAAGAGAGTATATGTCAAGAATAGTAATCATACCTGTCCAGCATACACTAGCTAGATCCAGTGTAGGAAGACAGCGTCGAGGACTCTGGCATACGGTGTGGTTTCTAGGGTGGTGCACGCGATGAGTCATCACGCAGAAGTTTTTGACGATATGCAAAAAGAACAAAAATCATTAATCAGAGTTATAAAAAAACAATGATGAGCAAGGGCAGCCAATTAACCTCATATATAAAGTGCCATATTCATCATTAGCCAGGTAACATCAAGGTTATAGTCAAAAAATTACCCCTCAAATAAATCATTTTGACATCATTGGCCAAGAGATTATATCTTAAAATTTTATCATCATTGGCCACACAAAATGACCTTTGCAAATGAAACAAAACCCAACATTACTACCTTTATATAACACTGGTATGAAAATAACAATGATAGGCTCAGTTTCATTTCAGGTCATGCGCAAGTATATCAATAGGGCCTCAAATTTATACTATACACACATCGATCAGAACTATATTAGAGAATCTTATACAACACAAATCACTAAGATAAATCACAACACTAAACTCAACAACATCACCACGCCATGGCCTGTGTGCGTAGGGGCGACCAGCAATTAAAAGTCATGAGGCCAGCGCGTGACTGTGTGCCGAGAATGGCGGCAAGCACGAAGAGCTAGACCGAGATGGCAAGCAAAGGATAGCTCAAGAAAAACAACGGTGGAGCTTGCTAGGTGCTCACCGATGGCCCAGGACGACGCTCGGTGACGGCACGAGGTCAATGCGGCTGGAGGGCGCCGGCGCTAAGAGATGTGTTCCCGACCGAGGCTGCGCGCGCGATGTCGTGGGCCGGCGCGCGGTCGACATCGCATGCCTAGCCATGGCGTCGAGGAGTCTGGCCGAGTTGAGGCTGAGGCATGGTCTCTCCAAGTGGTGCGCGCGCGGTGTGTCGTCGCGCAGACGACGGCGTCCACGCTCGGCTTCATCCTGGCCGATGTGTGGCACTCCGACTGCAAGTGGGGCTCCGACTGCAAGTGGTCACTGTGAGGCAAAAGGCGGATCTTGGAGCTACGTGTGAGAGGCTCACCCGGCTGGTGGTTACGGCTGCTAGGCACGAGAACAGAGCCGTGGCATCCACAGCTCCGCACCACGGTGAACTCAGAGCAGCTAGGTGGTAAGAACGCGCACGGTGGAGCTCTGCGTCGGTTCTTGCTTTGTGGCGCCGCTGTCGCCGGCCGGTGAGGGGGAGCAGGCCGCGCGTGCAAGCTCGAGCTCAGCATCAATCAACGGCTGCATTGGCTTCTTGGGTGTGGATGCGGACGAAGAGGGGCAAAGAAAGAAGACGCCGGGTGGCGAAAGGTGGACGAATAAGGCGGGTAGAGGCGGCAACAAAAATTTTGGAAGCAAATTCGAACAAGTGCGCCACTCACAGAAGTTTTTGTGGCCAATGGTACTTATACAGCGACGCAGAATGATTTTCAAGGGCGGTTCCTTTATGTGAAGGGAGGCTGAAGATTTTAAATTGTAGAGGAACGGTCTTCAGAAGCGGTTGCTTAAAGCACATTTCCCTCTCAAACGTGTCTCGTGGCCTAGATTAAAATGAGGAATAGTAGACATTTGCTAAATTCACTTCGATAGCACAGCGGTTAAGCCTCTTACTTTGTATAGTGCTGCCCCGGGTTCGAAACCTAAGAGGCCTTTTTTTCGCTTCAATTTTATTCTTTTTCCAAATAATGCCGCCACCTGCAGCCCAATAGGTGTCAGTTCACCATTAATTCCATACCGTTAAGGATGGACGGACTATCCATTGAGGCGAAAGTGTCAAACGCCGGACAAAGAGTTTTTTATCCTTCCGTTGGAAGCCAAGAAGCCGTACCCAGTACTATATGTACTTGACGACTGGCCTTCTTCTTCCACCACCCCTCTTCTTCCTCCGGCGTAACTTCCACCACCCCTCTTCTTCCTCCGGTGCTACGTCTCCCATGGCGCCACCTCGATCATAGGCCTCAGCTCCGACACTCCCTCGCCTTCTCATCGCTACCTCTGCCGCCACCACCAACAGGTATGCCGACCCCTTCTCTTCCAAACAAAGTTTGAAGCCAATTAGATAACCAACACCATTGTATTGTCTTGATCTCTCCCCCTTTGTATATTCACATTTCAAATGCAAAGTTTCAAAGATTGCACTGCTCTTTCTATTTCTGCATAATTCTTGTTCGTAAGTTCCATTGTGAGTACACACTGCGCCGAACATAAAGAGTTTATAGCTGAAGATTGCTTGAAATAGAAGTTTACATATAGAAGATTGCTTGAAATAATTAATTAAATTGCTTCGAACATAAGCATGAATTGAATAGAAAAGCATGGAGTCACTTATTTCTAATAACAACCTCTATAATAATAATTAATATAGGTTTGATTCAAATTGAATTCTTAATTTTGATATCAACTTCAGTGAGAAGAGATGGCTGGACCACGTGGTCTCCCTCCACCTAAACAATTCGGGCGGTGGGGCAGCAATGTAAGTGATAGGGTTTTGATCCAGTAAATGTACCGAGGCCTGTAGCGTGGGATCATTCAATGCATAGTAAGCAACTCTTTATGTTTATAGTAAATTAATATATTTCTTATATGTCTTTTGTTTCATATATGATTCTGCTTATATGTACCATGCATATAGATAATTGGCCCAATCATATGGCTCAAAAAGACACTATCCTTTTTTGGGGTCAACAATGTGCAAAATCAGAACTATCTTATATGAAATAATGATCCATGACAAATCCAATGTCAAATTCGCTTTTCCATTGCTCTCGGTCATGGTCAGGATCACACGGTTCACCGAATCTCAGTGAATGGAGAGATGGCACCGGACCAGGCTAGTGCAAAAAAAATGTGGTCAACGAATGTATAAATAGGCTCGCAAATCTAGGGATCACCCTGCCTACTCTATCTTCTATGAAGATCCAAGCCCTAGAGAACCACATTCCTAATGATGTTGAGGGCTGGTGTGCATGGATTGCTGAGAACAATCGAGATGATGTGGTAAAAGCCTAAGTCAAATTAAATTCATAGCTTTTGTCTATATTTTTATTTGTTGTTATATATATGGTGTAAACCCCTATTTTCTCCCAACACATTTTCAGGTACAGGAGTTTGACATGACCTTTGCAGGGTGCAGTTTTGAAGCAATTCTAGACCAGACAATGGATAGATTAGGTTATGAGTGGGCATATGCTCATGATGACCCAATACGGACTACAGCAGGATTTCAGGCAAAAGATCCTTGGGAATACAGAAAGGAGACCCATAGATTGCCGCTAGAGCACCATTAACCGTTGTGAGCAGACCATGTCATCGTAAATGTGAGGCAAGGGAGAGTGCAGTCTTCAATATGTTGCACTACATCAATCACTATATTCTTGATGCCAGCATCAGTGACCTACACTTCACCGAGTTTATAGCCCGTAAAGCTATATATTACAACTGGGGACCAGACGGCGGGATGGGCTGATAGTGAAGACGGCATTTCTACTTTTGGAGTACTTAGACATCTATGTGTATTTGTATTAAATTATTGTAATGACTTTGTATTAAATTATTAGTATGGTTTGTATGAACTTGATAAATGTATATATAAATATGGATGATCATTGTATTAAATGTGGATGTGGTTCTCTTAATATATAGCCAACCTACGCGGGCAATTTTTTTTGGCAGGACAAGAATTTTCTTCTATATTTTTCTAACTCATGCAGGGACGGTCTGGCCATTAAAACTACGCAAAGGCCGGAGAAATAACCACTATAGTAGCATCCTGATTCAGGGCAAGGGATGGTCCGGCCATAGAAAAAACATATAGGCCGCACAAAATTTATTGTGGAGCATGACTTAATACTTCGTATGAGTCGTTCTCTCATATACACAAATAAGAAGTTGGGCATCATCTCGATGGATGAAGTGCAATGAAACATTAGTATCTATGAGTTAACCAAAGTACTGTAACCACTCTCTCTTACACCTAGATCTGTAACTCTGGTTGACACAAGCTAGATAGTTGTAGTCATGATGACGAGGGTAAGCACGCAGTGTGGGCTAAAAAGAAAGTACACAAGAGTTCGACAATTTTGTAATACAATGTTCCAAGTACAAAATTTTAAAGTGATCTATGATTTGGTTGATATAGTATAAATGTGCAAACTCAAATTATGCCAAATATCAACTAATTATGCTTGGGCATGCAAAACCAAGACATCAGGACAGTCTGGCCGGTTTGCTATTAGCAAACTCGGACAGTATCTAGGTCTCTTATTATCCTTCGGTTAACATTTTCTGCTATCAGGATAGTCCTTCATAAAATGAGCCATGTGATAATTGGGCCTTAGTTGCAACTATTTTTTTATATATACGACTCGCAAGCATTTACAGCTCACTCTCTAGTGCCGCCTCGCCATTGAAGCTGAAGCGTCATCTCGAGGACCAAAGCCTGAGACGTAGAGAAGACGAAGCCATCATCCAATCAGCCATGGCCGGAAGGCAAGCATCACATCCTTGCCTTCATTTGCTTTGTACCTTAGGAGTTTGCACTAGGGTTCTAGCTTTTGATTTGCGGCCAATGTGGTTGGGGAGGGAGGGGGTTGGGGTTGGGGGAGGAGGAAGGAGGGGGGTGGTAGGGTTGGGTGGGGGGGGAAGGGAGGGCAGCGGCAAACCTTGACCCCACCACCCATGGTGGCCATCCTCGAGACACACACATGCTAATTTTGTAGATTGGTGGCGTGAATAGCAAGGATGATATTGGCATAGAACATGCTAATTTTTTAAAAATTTTAAATTATTGCAATTCAAAAATGGCCAAACTTATCTCGCTAGATTTGTTGGTAATAAACTCAACAATGAATGGATAAGGTTTTACACCATATTTTGTATATGTTTTGCCGGTAAGTGATAGATTAATTCCTACTCAGACGAAATTTAAAAACCCAAAGCACTTTATTTGATATTTAAAAGTGACCAAAACTTATATATTCAGGGGCATGTGTACCACACATATCGGTTGTCAGAGGCGGATGGATTAAGAACCACGCTTGAAAACATTCTTCAGGGGTGGACAGATTAAGACAACCGCATCTAGAAAATACAATCTTCAGCATCAGTTGATATAAAAAGAATCACCCTTGAAAATTGTTCTTCAGAGGCGGCCCGTGTAACAGAACCGACTTTGATAATTGTCTAGTTTTAGAGGCGGGTTTTTTAACTTAACCGCTTCTGATGATAGATATTCAGGGGCAGTTGCATAGCTACAGTGCGGCCTTGCGAGGTTAGAGGCGGTGTGCTATTTGAGCCGCCTCTATTAAAAACGGGTGCCGTTACTGATGTCGATTTCTTTACTAGTGACGGTTAGGGCGAAGAGATTCACCACCTGCCGTGATCCTCCATCCTTGCTGAAGACCGGCCTCACGGGGCGCCAAGAGCACATTCAGCTCCTCATCATCGAAGCCCCATTCATCGTCGGTATCAAGTTCCGAGGAGCTGACGTCCTTTCCCTTTTCTCCGCCCTGGCCCTCCTGTTGATGTTCCTCTGACGGTGCTCGGATCTACGGATTTTCGTCGCGCGCTGTGCCTCAGCGCGTTCGCGGTTCGCCCACCTCTCCACCGCTGTCATGGAAGGAGGACGGGAGTGCCGCATCGACACCTCACCGATCTAAGAGCAGAGCAACAACATCAACATGGGCGGAATAGGGATGGCAAAAGCAAAATTTAAAATAAAGGGCGAGAGCAATCACCAAAGCGGCAACACCGGGTCGGGGCACATAAGGAGCACAACTGGCAGAGGATAGACATAGGCGTTATCCCTCATCAACGATCGAACCTGATTCATGATGACATCCGGGCTCGACAGCTCCTGGGCGGTCACCGTGCCCTCATCGGCGCCCCATCCACCATCTGATGGAGCATGAGAAACCACCGGCGGAGCGGGACCACTCCCCTCGCCATGTAGCCGCTGATGACATCGCGAGACCGCACGCCGGTGCCCCTCAGGACTTGAGTCGCCTCCAAAGCATTGCCGAGTACATCAAGTTTGCGATCATGGAGCCCATGCATCCAGGAGTAGTAGCGCTCCTACCGAGCACGGCCGGTCTAGCGCGGGAAGGGGGTGGCCTCATCGACCCGTAGGTAGAACCGTGATGAATGCCACCCCGGATTCGACAAACATATGGGGACGGGATAAACTCACCTGAGCGCCCGGGCCTCAGCTTGATGCCGGCGTAGCCCACAGCCCGGTGGCTGCTGAGGAAGTCGACGGTGAACAGCCGCTTCCACAAGTTGAAGTTGGGCTCATCTCCCAGGAACCCCTCGCAGAATGCCACGAATGTCACGATCTGCTAGATCCCATTGGGGTTGAGCTTGTGAAGCTCGAGCTGGTAGTAGTCCAACAGCCCCAGAAGGAATGGGTGGGGAGGCAACCCTAGCCCCGCGTCATGGAACTCGACGAAGGAGACGATGTAACCGTCGGCCAGGTCGGGAACAGCGGCGCCACCAGGCAGCACCCACTCATTCACCGCAGTAAGGGGGAGGCTCCCTTCCCTCACCAATCGCTGCAACTGGGCCTCACTGACGGAAGATGGGAGCCAGCCATCCATGATCGACGATGGAGGTAAGCGATTCTAGATGGATTTGAGAATCTAACTCTCTCACGTGAGTGTAGTGGCGGCAGCGACGGAAGCGACGAAAAGGTGAAACGGATGACGACGGGGGCGGTCCCGACCGCCTTATATACCCCCAGGACCTAACAGGCCATGGGCCGCCTCCCTAGCAATAGCAAACCGTCGGCCAAGCAATGGGCCCTGGGCCCCCTACGACGCGGCCCGAATAAAAAACGGGCCCCAAGGTAAGAATAGGCCACCAAAAAGACCCGCCAGGGTCACGAGGTTCATGGATTGGTCCGACGTTAGGGCTCAACAGTCACCTCGACCAAAAACCAAGAGCAGTGGCGGATCCACGGGAGGGGCTGGGTGGGCTACAGCCCCTCCCGTGAGCCACAAACTCAGGCAACAACTCTTCTTATTTTCCTATTTTTAGTACACAATTAATGTATTTTTTTTTTGCGAGTAGTATTTTTATTTTTTTTTTGCCTATTATTAGTATATAACTAGTGTAATTTTTATATTTGTTCTATCATTAGTATATAGTTAGCATGATTTTTGATCTTATAGTATTGTTTTAGCCCCTCCCTTAGTCCTTTTCTGGATCCGCCACTGACCAAGAGTGAGGGGCACTGATGGATGGACCCCAGCGGTCAGTACCAACGATGGCATGACATCAAAGGCATCCCGATGTGCGTTTGGGTTTCGTCAGATAACAGTGCACTTGATTGATTCCCCGAGGATGGCGATGAACCCTCGAAGCCCAGCGACCGGCTTTGGGAACTAGATGTGTTAACTAATGAAATATTGAGATCGATCTCCAGCAGATCTACGCCGGATGGTTCCCCACGATGGGAAGCCGGGATCTCACCCAAACTATCTGTTTGCAACTCACCAAGCGCCGAGTTTCAATCTACATGACAAAATGACGGTCCGCTCCTGCCTTGCTTTTCGACTCGTCAAAAACGTGCAAGAAGGATAAAAACAACAATTTTCAGGGCAGCCAACAAATTGAGAGACATTGCCAATACCCGGGGGCTTGAACACCTTCCCGATACAAACCAAACACGATGACAACTAAACCTAGAACAGGATTACAAACCCATGGAGAAAGTAAACAACAAAAGGAGCCGTCCACGGAGAGCTCGCCGGAGACTCCACAAGACCACCACTTCGCTGCCTGAGAAGAACGGCGTCGACGTCACCCGCGTCGAGGACTCCCTGTGCCACTAGTTTGCCGCCCATGAGGATGGAGTCAACATAGGGCTCACTGGGCCACCAGTTCGCCACACGTATGGGCAACATTTTCACCATCGGCGGCGCCAGGGACCCCAAGGGGCACTAGCGCGCGCTGTCGATGACCTCCTCGGGTGGCACTGCGTGACGATGGCTCTGGCGGCCTCCCCAAAGCCACCAACGAGGGCCTCATGATCCGCCGTGCTCTGACCTTCCGGGAAGCCAACGAAGTGGCGCAGATCACGACCCGAGCGCAGCTAGGCGGCAGCGAGCCCCATCGACGCGCCGAGAAAGACACCACTGTCAGCAACCGCATGGACACGAGTGGGGACATCTCGGAGATGCTCAACAAGAGTGGTCCCACGTGCGTGCACGGAGTCGATAGCCGCCTCAGCTGCCGGACGAACCAAGCCTAATTCACCCTCCAGCGCCTGGATACGGCTGTCGGCTGCCACAACTTGGGCAAGAAGCCTGCCACAGGACCACTGGGTCCTAGATCTGGCGGAGGTTGGCCACTGGAGCTCTGAGCAACACCGGGAAGGAGCTCGCTCCCGGAGCGGGGCCTGACGCCACCACCATGGCTGCTATCGATTTGGTCGCCGGAGCAGGGGCCGACGCTGCCATCATGGCAGCCATCGACCCCGCCACCGGAGCCGGCCCCGATGCTGCAACCTGGGCCGTGACCGAAAGCAGCACTGGGAATGACGGCCTGGCCCCTTGTGCAGGAGCCACGGGAGCCGACGAGCCCGTCGCCGATGCCGCGGGAGCAAGGCGACGGCGGACAGGGCACTCCGCGCCGGAGTTTCCCATGGCAGGGCAACCCCCGCTAGGACCTCCACCAATAGGATGATGGCCGGCGTCCATCCTGACTCGAGGGAAGAAGAAGGAGCAAGAGTGAGAAGTTAGTGAGATGGCCAACAAAACCTCCCCCCAAGCCTCCTTAAATAAGCCCGATCGGATGAGAAGATTGAATCGATGAGCGTGGCCACCAACTGCAGTAAAGGGGGCCCACCATGACCTCCTGACTCAACAGCCGCGGCGGCCGCCATGAAGTGGGAAAGGCGCAATGACCCCCTGCCATTGGCCGTGGCAGTCATTTGAAGGGCAAGAGACGCCTCATCGGACCAAGAGAAATCATGCCCGATCACGGTGGTTCAGCCAAGGCGACGACTGGGGTACGTACGCCACGATGCAACCGCTAGAGGCTGTACCGGGCAGCGCACGATAACCACGTACTACGAAAACAAGCCCACATTGGGTGCATGACCGGGGTAGAACATCACGCGTACCGACCTTAGGACAGCCCACTCCGCACGGTCTGGATCTCACCGGGCGCCAGCATATGCCACACTACGACGAGCGGCAGAAGTGACACTGCACGATCACGGCTGCACGTCTCGGATTCAAACAAATCACCGGCGAAGACAAGCACCGAATCATGGCCAAAGGCTGGCATGACGACACATTCACAAAAACAAGTCTGGAAGGGATGGTACAGGCCCTGCGTCTAATCACTCACAATTCAGCCTGCACCAGAACTATGCTCTCCCACAGGCACAAGGGTTATACCCAGCGGGTACGCTCGCCCCCACCAGAAGGAAGAGGCGCACATACGACGACACGCCGCCCACGATGAGAAAGCTTCAGCAAGGTCAAAGTACCTCACCAAAGCTCGGGAGCTGCTGTCAGATACCTAGTTTAGGGGTACCCAATTAAAAGACGAGACACTTGGGGCCCATCTCCTGCAGTGACACCATCTTGCCTCGGCCCATGGGCCAGGTCATCCCCTATCGGATCCTCCCTCAGGTGGGCCGAAGCGCCACGACCACTCGCCCCGTCTGACGTAAGGCGACGAACGACGTGGAGCTGCGCACATCGTACGAACGACGTAGGACCACGCACGGTGGCCTCATCCCGTATGACCCCAGGACCACCTCTCCGGGCCCCCCACGTTGCAGCCACGTGTCGTAGAATGCGGGCGGAACATAGAACGCATCGGGGCTCAGTACGGTCTTACCAGGAATGGTAACGCTAATCCCAGGACGTTCTACCCATCGAACATCGTGGCTTCACCGCACACGCGAGCGCGCCCACGTGCCTTGCCCACCTCCACACACCGACAGGCGCAAGTGGACCTTATCCTCGCGTCCTCTCGCTCAGTCCGCTACTGCATGCCTGCCTTCCTGTGGATGTCCGCCCGCCCCTCACCCGCACCGCACCACACCAGCACTGGCGCCGCAGCCGCGAGGCCGCGAGCGTCCTCCCCGGCGCGCCAGATCTGGCCACGCCCGCAGCCCCCATGCCCCTCCCTCCTCAGATCCGCCGCCTAGCCTAGCCACGCTCGGCCGGCCAGCCGTCCGTCCGCTCCCCGCCCCCGCCCCTCCCGCCATGGACGACGTGTCCAAGTACGCGCACAGCCCGGCGCACCTGGCCGTGCTGCGGCGCAACCACGTCGCGCTGCAGCGGCTGGTGGCAGTGCTCCCGCACCTGCCGCACGCCGGTGAGGTGGCCACGGAGGAGTCCATCGCGGGGAAGGCTGTGGCGGACGTCGTCTCCACCGTCATCGACCGCCGCGACGTGCCGCGTAGGGAGGCCCCGCTCCACCTCGCCATGCGCCTGCGGGACACCGTCGCCGCCGACGTCCTCATGTCGGTTGACGCCGATTGGTCTAGGTGATGTTTCTTTTGTGTTTTTGTGTTTGTTTCTTTTGTGTTTTTGTGTTTGTTTCTTTTGATCTTAAGGTGATGTTTCGGGTTCCCCCGATGTTTCTGCGCTAAAGTTTGAATGTTTCTTTTGATCTTAATTTGATGTTTCATGGAGTTTTAGCGATTTTCCCTGTGATCTGAAGGCGATGTTTCAGGGTTCCTCCCGATGTTTCTGCAGTTAAAGTTTGAATGTTTCTTTTGATCTTAATTTGATGTTTCATGGAGTTTTAGGGATTTTCGTAGAAACAAACTGATTTCGGTTTGTAACTTTTGTTTCATAGATTTTTGGTCATCATGTGGGAGTTCGTGGCAGCTCATTTTGGTTTTGTAGTGTTTTTGTTTCATTTTTGTTTTTGTTCCTTTTGCACTTAATGTCTTGTTTCTTTTTCCCAACCTTTTTTGTTTCAATTTTTGCCCCGGTTTGTTTCAGGAGGAGGGGGTGGCACCGGCGGTGGGATCTTCGTTCGCATTTGATCTCGGGCGTGGAGAGAGGGCGGCATGGTGTGTGTGTGTGCGCCTCCGCGGTTTGGCGGAGCCTGGACCTCTATGTGTGTGCAGGGGCGGCGGGTGGGCGCGGATGCGTGTTGATGTCTATTAAGTGCAACTGAAATAAGAAGGGTTCCGCAAGCGCACAGAAAGTATCATCGTAGCATTTTAACCAGGAGTAATCCAGGTATCGTTATTTATAATTTTACCACTGGGAAGGGAATGCACTGGATAATGAGTGATGAGCAATGCACATGCAATAATGGAGAGCTTAACCTTGTCTGTATCGATCATCTCATACAGGGTAAGTGTCACATAAAATATAGTAATGGATGATAATTGACATAAGATAAATGAGAGCATTTAGCCACATAAAATAATAGTAATAAGCCATCTCAACTTAGCACTCTAAGCTTATAACACTAGCATGGACTAGGACGATCTAGGGTGTAATCCTATGTTATTCTAACTATAAAGTCAAAGCATACAATGATTAGTGCAAGAACATCTAGCAATCATGGCGGGAAAAGGTTACATCTATGCATAGTGATATTACCGAGAAGACTAGAGACATAGCAATGACTTCAATGTAATAGGTTTGTTCTCTAGACCTATACTCGGGAGAAGGGCTACAAAGGACTCAACAGATCGTCACTCCCGCGATCTACCTCACGATCCGGAATATAGGGTGCAATCGCGATAAATACGCCTAGGCACCACGCCTACACAATATTTACCACTCACCCATCGATCTAATGAGCAAGCGCTATACGATCCTATGCATAAACATAATTCTAGTCCAACTATGCTAAACATATAATCAAAGTAAACTAAGAACAATATAATTGAGAACATAATCAAATAGAGCAAAGTCAAGTCGATATAATAGAATAGAATAAAGTACTACTCATAGTATCACGAACAATGATGAATATTACAAGAATGTAGAGGGGAATTACCAAGAACTCCGACAGATCCGGACTCCAAGCTAGGCTTGATTCCCTCTAGATCTATTCCTATGTAGCTATGCTACTAAACTATGGAGCTCTAATTGAGATGGTGGCTCGGCTTCTTCGAATCCTCTCGATGAATGAAGAGAGAATGAATTAGGGTTTCACCCGGGGGCCGGGGCTCGAATATATAGCCCCCTAGGATGAACCACAAACCCTCGGATCAAACCGACCTAAATGGACGATAATTATTCATCTTCAAATTCAAAGTGGAGGCATCCACGAGACTCCACCCGATTGGTGGAGCCGGGGAGTCGGCCGACTCCCCTTGGTCGGGCCGACTCGGCCAATGCCGGGGGCCCCAAGTTTCAGTGTGTCGCCTTTCGGAGTCTTCTAGATTATACTTTTTTACCCGTTCGGTCTTTATCTCTATGTAATCATGACATGTGGGCCTCCTTTGGTTCTCTTTTCTCGATAACCCCCTCGCGAAATAGACAATCACCAAAACTCGTGGAATTCTCGTCAAAAACCCCTATATCTAACAGGTGAACTCATATTAGTCCTTTCTCTTGCTGCGTTGACGGTATAAAATTGATACTTAACGACCGTCAACAAACTCCCCCAAGCTTACCTTTTGCTCGTCCCTGAGCAAAGATAGACTCAGTGATGGATCAGGAGTTGCTGCAATGCTTTCACTCCTCACAATTACACATGCATTCAAACAAGAACTCTCCTCCTAATTAGAGTGAACTATTCTGACTCAAAACTTACTCATATTACCTTTCACCATGGGGCTTGTAACCGTCACTTGGGTCTTGAGTAGTTGAAAGATAGAACGGTCAAGTCAAGCGCTATGTTTCTCGCTCTTTGATCAACTATTATCCCGGAGTTTTTGCAAAGTTTTGAAATAAAACTCAGAGTTCCTTGTATGAACCTTTCAAATCTCTCATTTGTGGTATTTCTGGATCCTCTCTAAGGCATGAGTAGTGTATGCCTTCTCTCTTCTCTCGAATATGTGGTATTTGTGGGACTAAGGCATAATGGAAAGTGCCTTCTCTCTCTCACCCTACTTTCTAATAGGCTTATGTGGAGCTCATAGGTGGGGAGACACTCAAACTCACTTGCATATATTGCACAGTTAAGACATGGATCCAAAGAGGAACTAAAATAATAATAAAGTCATATGTGCATGTGAATGAGGAAGTGGAATGGATGATAAGATGATGATAGGATGACGATGGGATGATGATGATAAGAAAATGATTATGAGGGGTACTCAACTGGTGAACATCTACTTCTACACTTGCTCCTTTGGGGATAACATGACTCCCTTTATTCGGAAACCTTGAAACTTCTTGAAACTTCTTGAAAGGAAGGACTTGGCTACTCTTTCTTTCTTCTTTCTTTTTTTTCTTTCTTTTTTTTTAGAGCAACCAATCCTCTGGAAACAAAACTTTAGCACGGGGAGTATATAACTTGAAATGATAATGACTGGAGCTTTGATGTAGGCAAATGGAACAGCGATGATTATTTCTAGATGTTCACTCCCAGAATAGGAGTAGAACCTTTTCTGGATGAAGTGAAATGAATGGCGTATGTATATGCAGATGGATGGATGGATGGATGGATGGATGGATGCGTACTCCCAGGGTAGGAGCGGCATAGGTGCGTATCTCCAGGGTAGAGACAGCACAGTAAGTGGAGAATGCGTACTCCTAGGGTAGGAGCAGCATAAGTGCGTATCTCCAGGGTAGAGATAGCACGATATGTGGTGGATATGGATCTATATGTGGGTGGTACTTCTAGGGACAAAAGTAGCACAAAATGAATGTAGTAGTTATAAAATGGGTGCATGCTTCTGAGGACAGAAGTAGCATAGATCAATGGATGGAGAGCACATAGTATTGACTTTAACCGCATGACCGATTCCTTATGGGTCCACAAGATAACCACACTCAATGCCTATAAAGACTACACTCAAGCCTACAAAATGATCTATATAAACAGAGATGGGTTTTTCTAATCTAGTAAGCATGAATATATGGTCATGTGGTAGGAATTTGAACTCTCATCATAAAGGAACTCATCATGCAGGAATTTAATATTTTCATAGATAAATTCTCCAAACTCTAGTATCTCTAGGAACAAGATGGACAAAGCAGCTCAAAACCTTCCCATATCATACCCGTCAACTACCTAGACTTAGATCAAGTGTTCGCTACCCACAAGTTTCAGGTTCAGAGCAAATCTCAAGTCTAAACAGTTGTGTCCAAAACTCGGGAGAGTGCACGGTTGAAAACTAGGTACTTGAAAGGAATTACGGCAGAGCAACTATTCATCATCTCCATGTAGAGTTTATTCTAGGGATCACTTCAAAGACAGATTGCAAGAGCTCTCCAAAAGATAAATAGGGAAATCTTTCTGGGTTTCTATGGTTATGCATCTTTTTTAGTTGTTTTAACAAAGCACATTCTAACAGGGCATAAATAGATAAATTGGAAACACTTAGCTTGGTACACGGGGGATGCTCTCCCCCAAGCTGGATGTTGACATAGTCTGCTAATGTTGATGACAGGCAATGAAGACGTTCTAGTCCTCCTGGAGTGTTGTAGACGGTTGCTGTTGGAGACAGCGTTCAAGTGTCGCGGGCAGCACTCCGACGGGACTGGATGTCCTTCACTCGTTGGCTCTTCTTGATCCTTGATGTTCCGTGAAGCTCAAATAGACAACAAAGCTTGTGGAACTAATTAAGCGTTAGTGATAAAACCTCTAGGCCTTGGTTGTCTAGAACTTTCCTAACTTAAAACTCATTCTAACAAGATCACAAGAAATATTTTTATCTTTTTATTATTTAAGGAATGCGATTTAAAAAATAAATATGCCGAGAAATTATTTTTGTGCCACCACAAGTGAATGATTATCCACATGGGGCTTAATGATTTTCTGGATGCAAATATAAATATCTTTATTTTCTTTTCTAATACAAAGATAAAAGAGTAAAGATGCAACTCCGATGCTAGTAGGAAAATAAATATGCTAAGGTGAGAATGCAATACTAAAAAGTAATTGCCGATAAATACCAAGTTATCTCTTGGCGCGGCGTTCGGTGGTTTTAAGTCCTCCGAACAGACTTGTCATGTTCGCTCATTTTTCAAGGGCGCATTGGCCGGCGCCCGATGACGTCGCCTCTTGTGTAGGAATAGTTTCGATTTTTCTTTTACCTTCCACACCTTCTTTGTTGGAGAGGGTGACCTTGAGGAGGAAGCTTCTTGGATCACTTGTTTCTCTTTCTCGGTAGCACCTCTTCTTCTTCCACAACGTTCTTCTCTTCTGGGTACCGATCTTCATATCTAGACACTTCTCCCTCATAGTCAACCCATCCATCAGTAGTGATGTTCTTCTTGTTCTGGCAACGGGTACGCTGCCTTCTCCTTGCTCTGTTCTTCTTGGGCTCTTCAGTGATTATATAATTATTGTTGAAGTAGCGGCGTACCTTCTCAGTGGGAAAGTGGAAGTGGATCTCTCCTGTCCCAATATAGATGATAGCTCTGGTGGTGTTCAGGAATGGTATTCCTAGGATGATCGGAGGGTCATAGTCATCTCCCATATCGATGACTAGGAAGTCTCGTGGGGACATAATGGTCATCTATCCGGATGAGGACATCCTTCACTTCTCATTCGACGAAGCGGAATGTCCGATCTCGCCATCCTTGTTGTGCATAGGTAGGCTCCAAAGGCATAGTGCCATATAGATACTCATAGGTTACCTTGGCCATAATGTTGACGCCCCGATCCGGTGTCACGACATGCCTTTATTGAAAGAGCTTGTTGATGGAGCATTGAATGGTTGGGACACCCGGGTCATCCTTCTTGATCGACGTGGGGATTTGAGTAAGTGGTCATGCTCCTTGTGGACTGCAGTGACCATCCTTACGTCTCCGTCTTCCCCGGTCTTCTTATCTTTGTTCTTGCTCTTCTTAGCCGGATTCTTCTTCTTCTCACTGTTCCGTTGATGAGGGTGTGCTTTGGAACTCAGAAGACTCTATTCTTGAAGAAGAAGGTCTCTCTCTTGCCCTTGATATTGAAGATGATCTTGGCGGTGTTGGCATACATGATGGCTCCAAGCGGTGTTCAAGAATGGTCGTCCCAATGATGGGGGACCTTTCGTCACCGCTCTGTATCCACTACCACGAAGTCTCGGGAACATACGAGTTGCCCACTCGTACACATATATCTTCTAGTACTCCCAAAGGAACACGGAGTGACTGGATCTGCAAGCTGCAAGCACATGGTTGTGTATGCTAAGGGGCATCTGAATAGCTTCTCATATATTACTCTTGGCATGATGTTGATGCTTGCACCAAGTCACGATTGCTTCATTGAAGTTGGTACTTCCAATGGAGATCGGAATGACTGGTCTCCCGGATCGCCCTTCTTGATTGGCGAGTTGAGTCAATCCATGACCCTTCGATGGATCACTCGGCTGTCTTCTACATTGAATATATCAACAAGATTTGCAGTTTCGAGCTCTTCGGGTTGTCCTGCCAATTTACCTTGGCCAGCAGAGGGAGCAAGGTTGACAAGCTGTTGTACCTGCGACTCAAGTATTTTGTTGAAGCTGAGCTGACTCTTGATGGCATTGGAAAAACCATCCATTCTGTTGCCGAGTGTTTCTAGGACCTTGTCATTTGATGTCGCCTTCTTGGACAAACATTGTCCATCATCTTGCCTTGATTCAAGACTAACTCTCTCAAAGGCGGTGGTTGTAATTATTGTAGGAGGAGTTGTTACCTTGATAGTTGCCTCGAATAATTGCCTGAGTAGTTAGGCCTCTGCGCTGATTCCAACCTTGATTCTGCGAGACGATAGTAATTATTGTTGTTGTTGTTGTTGTTGAGGTAGTTCACGTCCTCCTTCAGCTCACGGGCGTTAGCACCTGTGTGCCCGGTCTCTCCACACTCTTCACATGTCATGCGAGCATCATGTATATGCATGACTTCTTTCTTCTCTCGTGGCTCTCTCATCGAGCCTCTTCATTAGCAGATCCATTTTGGCAGACAAGCATGTCTACCTCCTTCACCGGTGCATTCCTCCTCCTCTTTGCCGGTCTGAGTTCTTTCTTCACTCCAACCTTGGTTGGATGCCATCTTCTCCACAAGAGCCGTGGCCCGAGGAATAGTGAGTGATAAGAATGCACCTCCAAAGCCGGATCCATCGTCTCACGTGTCTGTCAATTGCCGAGCCCATGGTAGAATGTCTGCATAAGCGGCCAATTCTCCATGCCATGATGAGGACACTCGAGGATGTAATCTTGAAAGCGCTCCCAAGCTTCGGGACAGTCTCATCATGATGTTGCTGAAAGCTTGATATCTTCCCACGAAGAGCATTTGTCTTGCCCATGGGGAAGAACTTCGCCAAGAAATTGGTGGAACATAGTGCCCACGTAGTATTCTTCTCCTTATTGGCGTAGAACCATCGCTTTCGCTCTCCCCAAGAGTCGAATGGGAAGAGGCGAAGTAGTATAGCGTCTCTCGGGGACATCCTTGATAGTGAATGTGCTACAAATCTCTAGCAAGTGTTGGAGATGAGCACTAGCATCTTCATGGGCCTTCCAATAGAACTGGCTTGCTTGCGCCATGTTGATCGGCCGTTTTGAGCTCAAAAAGCTCCTTCGATGTCCGCGAGCGGTCCAAAGATGAATGTTGTCCGTAGTGGGAGCCGAGAACTCGCGGAGTGACTTGTTCGCCATGGCTTCAAACGCTGGTGTCAAGTCTCGAACGAAAGGTCGACTTTCCGCTTCCGACAAACTTCCAAGTTGAGTTGATGATGATGATTGATTGGTCTTCTTCAACTTGCTTCGGCCTTCCCGAATAAAGCTTCGGATTGTCAATATAATTATCGGAAGAATAGTCTTGATTACCCCGCATAAAATACACAAGTAGACAAAACAAGGGTAATCCCGTAGAGAAGGGTTAGTATGACAAAGACAACTCAATCACATTATCTAGTGCGGTCTTGCTCATTATCCAAAGGCTTTCAACCTTCCCGAACGGTGCCAAAAATGCTTGTTGATGTCTATTAAGTGCAACCGAAATAAGAAGGGTTCATAGCGCCGTAAAGTATCATCGTAGCATTTTAACCAGGAGTAATCCAGGTATCGTTATTTATAATTTTACCACCGGGAAGGGAATGCACTGGATAATGAGTGATGAGCAATGCACATGCAATAATGGAGAGCTTAACCTTGTCTGTATCGATCATCTCATACAGGGTAAGTGTCACATAAAATATAGTAATGGATGATAATTGACATAAGATAAATGAGAGCATTTAGCCACATAAAATAATAGTAATAAGCCATCTCAACTTAGCACTCTAAGCTTATAACACTAGCATGGACTAGGACGATCTAGGGTGTAATCCTATGTTATTCTAACTATAAAGTCAAAGCATACAATGATTAGTGCAAGAACATCTAGCAATCATGGCGGGAAAAGGTTACATCTATGCATAGTGATATTACCGAGAGAAGACTAGAGACATAGCAATGATTTCAATGTAATAGGTTTGTTCTCGCTAGACCTATACTCGGGAGAAGGGCTACAAAGGACTCAACAGACGGCACACTCCCGATCTACCTCACGATCCGGAATATAGGGTGCAATCGCAGATAAATACGATCTAGGCACCACGCCTACACAATATTTACCACTCACCCATCGATCTAATGAGCAAGCGCTATACGATCCTATGCATAAACATAATTCTAGTCCAACTATGCTAAACATATAATCAAAGTAAACTAAGAACAATATAATTGAGAACATAATCAAATAGAGCAAAGTCAAGTCGATATAATAGAATAGAATAAAGTACTACTCATAGTATCACGAACAATGATGAATATTACAAGAATGTAGAGGGGAATTACCAAGAACTCCGACAGATCCGACTCCAAGCTAGGCTTGATTCCCTCTAGATCTATTCCTATGTAGCTATGCTACTAAACTATGGAGCTCTAATTGAGATGGTGGCTCGGCTTCTCGAATCCTCTCGGATGAATGAAGAGAGAATGAATTAGGTTTCACCCGGGGGGCCGGGGGCTCTGAATATATAGCCCCCTAGGATGAACCACAGCCCTCGGATCAAACCGACCTAAATGGACGATAATTATTCATCTTCAAATTCAGTGGAGGCAGGATCCACGAGACTCCACCTGATTGGTGGAGCTGGGGAGTCGGCCGACTCCCCCCCTTGGTCGGCCGACTCTGGCCAATGCCAGGTGGGCCCCAAGTTTCAGGTGTCGCCTTCTGGAGTCTTCTAGATTATACTTTTTTACCCGTTCGGTCTTTATCTCTATGTAATCATGACATGTGGGCCTCCTTTGGTTCTCTTTCCGATAACCCCCCTCAGAAATAGACAATCACTAAAACTCGTGGAATTTCGTCGCTGTAACCCCTATATCTAACAAAAAGTGAACTCATATTAGTCCTTTCTCTTGCTGCGTTGACGGTATAAAATTGATACTTAACGACCGTCAACAATGCGTTCGTGTGTGGGAGAGGGGGGACGGGTTTTTTTGCGTGCCGTGGGCCGTGCTAGGCCGCGCGTGAGGGCGTTCTACAGTAAAACGTTCGATCGCTAGTTCCACCCTACCAGGAATCCACTCATAACCTGTGAGCCCATGAGCCCATCTACAATGGTGATATAACATAAAAAAAAGTGATCTTGCCATCACTATTTCACCGTCCATCCTAAAACAAAATTTTTCGAGTTGCACTAAATCAAAATGCCTTAAGTTTAACCAACCTTATAAAAGAAGAATAACATCATCTAATTTACCAAACAAGTTTTCGTATGGAATGCAAATGAGTTACTCACGTGGAAAAAAATACCAAACAAGCACATTACAAAAATATATTGTGAGATGTACTAGTACTAATTTGTGTTAAATATGGCAAGAATTTTTGTACGTTCATTCAAATCTAAAATATTTTCATTTATGAAAAACCTATATATAGGCTTGTTTGGCACAACTCAAAACAGGTCATTCTCATGAGCTTTTTTTTTCTTAGCACCTTTTAAAAAAAGCTTCATGGATGAAATTGTTCTTCTTCTTTCTCTCACAAAGGCTTAGTTAAGGGAAACCCCAACCTATTTTTTTATTTTTTTTAATAATGCAGACCTGTTTAAATTCGCTCCCACAAGAAGTCGAACCCAGGTCTGTTGGGTGCTACTCAGGTGCTCTAACCACCAGGCTAGAGGCTAGAGGTCCTTTCGCAATGCATGAAGCCATTGGTGAAGCTGTTTTGTCAAACACTTTTTTTTTCAAAACAGCTCAGCTTCAAAAAATACTATATGTAAAGCATCACTAGTGAAACTGAGCTGTGCTAAACAAGGGAGCCATATATTCAGCTATGGCTATATTCTCACTCTAAATCCACCATTATTATATTACGGCCTTGTTTAGATGCCCAAGTTGGGGGCCAAAAAGCAGCATTTGGCACTATAAAAAAAGAAGATTCCCATCACATCAAAATGCCGGCACATGCATAGAGTACTAAATGTAGATGAAATCAAAAACTAATTACACAGCTTTGTTGTACTTTGCGAGACGAACATTTTGAGCCTAATTAATCAATATTTGGACAATTATTATCAAATAAAAATAAAAATATTACCGTGCGTATTTATGGTAAAATGCAAACTTTGTCGCTCCAAACTTTGGGTCTAATCAAGGCCTACATATATACTGCTCTGATACACTCCCTCCCGGCCAGGCTGCCTAGTTCCCTCTGTCCTGCTCTGCATGCCTACATCCCATCTCCAATCTCCAACCTGCCATCCTAGCACTCCACCCTCCATCCGATGTTTATTGCGTTCGTAAAATCTATGGCGTGTTAGAGGAAACGGTTCAGAGCTTGCACGCACACTAGTACAGAAAACTTCTTTAGAAACGGTAAAAACAGGGGCAGTTTGCCCAACCATTACAATGCGATTGATTGTAAAAGTAAGTGATTTTCAGGTGTGGTTTTAAAAGAACCGTCCCTAAAAATCAATTTTTAGAGGTGGTTGACTTAAGTCGACTGTCCCTAAAAATAATTTTTAGAATTTTTTTAAAAAATTAATTAGAGTCTAATGAAAATAAGAAAAAATTAATGTGGCCTGATAGGCTAAGAACTGGCCACAGCTCACAAGATTTATTTTTCACTTGTTTCTTTAGGGCACTTAAAATAGATTTTCAGGGGCGGTTTGCCCGACCACTACAATGCCACAAGTAATTTGCATATGTGGTTTTAAAAGAACCGTCCCTAAAAATCAATTTTAGAGATGGTTGACTTAAGTCAATGGTCCCAAAAAATAATTTTTAGAATTTTTAAGAAAACCAATAAGAGTCTAATAAAAATACGAAAAACCTCTCCCTCGCGCGCTCAGTCCCCTATCACTGCACCGCGCAATCACTTGTGACTAGTTCTACGTTGTTGTCTATTTGTACTGATATGTATAAATCTAGTAATTAATATTTTAATTTATGAGCAATCTCTTAAATGAGAAAACTCTAAACTACAAAGTTTTAGATCCTGTCGAGCTATAACTTTTATATAGGATATTTCTCCATCCAAGATCATTTGAAAAAAATCAAAAATTTAAAATTCAAAATCCAAGACTTAATGGAACTCTAAATGATATCAAACAAATATTTTATCAACTAAAATAGTTTAGACCTAGACGAGATCTACAATTTTGACATAAACTTTGTCTTCATATTGTAGCTATTTTTAAGGATGGTTGACTTAACTACCCTTGAAAATTGATTTTTAGAGACAGTTGACTTAATAAAACCGCCTCTAAAAATCACTCATTTTCAGAGACGGTTGACTTAATCATCCTTAAAAATAGTATTTTCAGAGGCGGTTATGTTAACATAACTGCAAATGGATATGGATACATTTTTAGATGTTGATTCTTAATGGAATCGCCTCTAAAAAATGGATTTTTAGTGATGGTTATGGAGCTACAGTAATCCAAGCGATGTTAGAGACGGTGTGCTAGTTTAACCGCCTCCGATATGGAGGCGTTCCTTAAAAAAATCTTTTGTGCACTAGTGACTTAGCTGCTGCCAAGTGCCAACTGATGAAGGGCAAGCACTTCGTTGCTGTGTAGGCAGTGGTAGAGGATAGAAAATGTTCAAGGTACGGCGAAACGATAACATTTGTGGTGCCACCGCTAGACCAAAATCTCCTCAAATTTTTATTTGACCAACAACAATTGGTATATGTATAGCTCGCAAAAAAAGGGTACATGTATAATGGCAAAGTGTAAAATTATTATGTGTTATTTTTTTTTCTAATTATTACAGGTTTGCATCATGTACCTCCGGTTTTTAAGCCGTTTGGCATTGCCCTTTCCTTTTGATTCAATCTTTGTTTTGATAATCTTCACAGCTTCATTGTGTTTCAAAATCAGCAATGCAATTAATTGATAACCAACAAATTATTTAGTTGAACAAAAAGTAAACAACTGAAAAAAAAAAAAAAAGAGTTCCAGGTTTCAAGCCTTACCTTGTGGACGTGATCCAGGAAGGAGCAGGAAGTGTGAAACTGCTGGCCTGTTGCAGCCTTGCTGGAGGAAGAACGATGAAGGCACTGAAGGGAGATTTATGATCAGCAAGATTGAAGACGAGATGGCACTAGCGCCTGACGCCTCCGTGGTGGCCAGTACCTTCATCATGAGGAAGCTCATATGACCAGCCCAAAGCCATAGCCCAAGTAACTCGTCAGTCGCCTGCAAATCATGAATTCACGATCTGAGAAGACGAAAAGGCAAGATCACGAATTCAGATCAGCAACACGTCGGACTGCAGGTCTGCAAAATTGGGGCCGGCAGAAGGCCGATAAGGTCCTAAACTTCTAATGCAAAGCCCATATGACCAGCCCAACGCCACGGCCCAAGTAACATTTCGTTGCGCTCAGCGCTCGTCTTCTACGTTCGGCGGCCACGACCCTACGTTCGTATTCAGAGTTTCAGACTTTGGAACATCCAAACTGCATCCATGGCTACCGACTAGCAGGATCCGCAGCGGAGTCAAGGTAGGGAGAGAACCCTACCAGGTCCTCCACCCACATGTGTAGGCAGCAGGATCGAATTGCAAATACATCAAAATTTTCAGTGGGCTACACTTGCCAAGCAGGGGACAAAAACTCAGGTCATCCAGGTCCGTCCTCATCGTGGTAATATATGTCACATCCTCCATGAACTCTACATGGAGATGCATAGTATCACTGGTTGGCATCCCACCTACTGTAGGAGGCTTAGAACTAGGAGTTTCTTTTAGATCCCTATTCACCTTTCTCTCTTCGGTTGTACAGCAAGCACTGAACAATAAATACACGCATACTTCAACTGAAGTAACTATGCCGACCCCAGGTGGAAAATGGTCTAAATTATAAGCTCCTATATATGTTTCCTCATCTGCACAGATATGCTTCATGGATGAAATATTCCCACAGAATAGGTGATCTCTCCTGCAGCAACAGACTAACAGATCAACCACACGCTCTCAATATATCCACTATAAATTCAGTACCATTCCACATTGCGCAAACAGAAGTAAAGCTAAAATGTTTGCTTACCTTTACTAAACTGGTGCCCGAGGCAGTCCCGGAGAGGCCAAGGAAGGCACACGGTCAGGCCCCTCAGACGGTGCCCTAGTTTCCATCTCAAAATATTTCTTCATTTCTTCCTGAATCTGAAAAGAAAAGAGGGAGACAGAGCAGAGTGTTACCAATGCATTTGTTTTTATGTAATTCAACTATCTGAACAAAAGTCACAGTACCTGCAGCACCTCTATGTAGAACACCCAAACCCAAATGGACAGAATTATGATGTATGCTACAGTTCCAAGAGACCAAAGGACTGCTTTGGGGGTGTGTGCGCAGTAACGTAGTATCACACATAATCCGGCACTAAGGAATAGAAACACCAGAAGCACAAGCCATTTAAAGATGTTGAATCCAACACCATTGATGGACTCACTGTCTCTCAAGTATGACGCAAGAGCTGTCAGAAGACAACTAATGAAGAAAGATATGACGCTTCCGATGATAATGCCTTGCATCGCATGGTCTTGAAAGGTCTCTTTGGCATTTGCAGCAAGGGGGTATGTCAATGACAGAACGACAAGACTGCCACAGAACACAAGCAACTTCTCCGCAATAGTGTAGAAGGAACTAAGTAAACCCTGCGTCAAAAAAAAAGGGGAAGGAAAAGAAAGTTACATAAAAAAAACGATGGCTTAGATATCTGATTACATTTTTTATGGCTCTAGACATTTGAATGGCAACCAAAGGGGTAAAAGAGAATAGGATAAATCACCTTCTTCCTGTTCTCAAAAGAATTATTTACTTGAATGCTGGCAATCCGCTGTCAGGAATCAACAACACAAAACATCATCAGAAAGGGAAATAGAAAAATAGGAGGGAAAAGAGAAACTACATAAGTTTCTCACCTCAGATGCAACCCGAGGAATCCTATTCCGTAAATCCCTAGTTTCATAGTTGTCGCCAAAATGGCTGCCCTCATTTCTCATACCACTGATAAGCCCCTGCAGAACACCAAAAAGGCAAGAAGCCACGATGTCAATGTGTTCATGTTTATTAGGAAAAGAAAAATGATAGCATACCATACTGCTAGCAGAGTTAAATGATGATGGGCACTGAAGATCATCGTCCTGATGAAACAAAAATACCACATGTTAGCAAACTGCAGCTCACAACCTCATAGCCACCCTCTTCATCATAATAAGATTAGTCCATCAGAATTTTCTGAACATGCTAAGAGAATTGGTTTTTCATAAGCCTTGGGAAATGAATGACATCCTTATGTAGTGCGGTAGTGCCATATGGGTCTAATCAGACAATTAATTAAAAAATGGATTGAATTACAAAGAGGATCTAATACAAACTACTGGCCCTTAATCTATTCTTGTATGCACAGTTTTTTCATGCATAAAACAACTATACAAGCAGTAAACAATCTATGGCCAGTGACAAAGTTTAGCTGGCTTAACCAAAAAAAAAAATCATTAAGCAATAACAAGAACTAAAAATATGCCAAGCCGGTCAAAGGCTGAAGAAAAAACATACCACTGCATCTAAATATGCATTCACAAAACTGTGAGATAAATAACCCCAAACAATGTAGCAGTCTGAGCTAAAATGAACGCCACATTCACAATTGTGAATTGTCAGACTGAAGCTGAAGTGGAAATTGCATCAACCATTCAGACTCTCATATACCTCTTCATTTATGAAATCTGGTGCATAAAGAATATTCCCTTGTTACTGCTCATTGCTTTATTAATTTACCTGTGGGTGTTGTGCTACTGCTGCTTTTGTCAATATATTGTTGAGTTGACAAGGCACCCTATATAAGACGCCACTCTCATTAGTGTAAGCAACAACAACAACATAGCCTTTTGTCCCAAGCAAGTTGGGGTAGGCTAGAGGTGAAATCATACTTCTGTAATGAGCATATGTTAGTACAGATTTAGTCCCAAAGTCAGATTCTTATCGAAAGGGCCTGAAACTTCTGTAATGAGCATATGTTGCTTGGTGATTTCACCAGTTTTTGGATTTTCCTGGAGTACTGAGTCCTAACCAGGTAAGGTATAAGTTTTATAATAAAATACAGGAGGTAGCTTAAGAAGCCCAGATTTGGCAAGCAAATTTAGATTTACATAGTAAGAAAAGAATTGAAAAACGTTTTCGATCTACCATTCTTCTTCCGATTTGACTAGCACATGTTTTTGGTCACTGAGTCAACCCCAAAACTTGTTAAAATCAATGAGAGTATCATGCCACATAATTAATTAGGTGGAGAAATTAACTAAGCTAGCTGACCCACAAATACCATTGGGTACCCACTTGCATCCTTGGAGCAGGATATGAATGTGGGGAGCATGCATATGAATATGCGGGTAGGGCAGAAACAGCTGCAATATGGGGTAAGGGCAGAAACAGCTGCAAGAATCATGCGGGGAGCATGCATATGAATATGGGGGTAGGGCAGAAACAGCTGCAAGATCTGATTTTAAGAGAATGTTACACAAAGGAAACAGCAAATGGATAATCTCAGTTGATGAACAAAACTAAGATGACCCAGTCGTTGTTTCTAATGATACTGTAAACACGGCCATATACAACAATTTGAGGATTTTCCTATAAATCCAACCAAAACATCCTTGCACACCCTTCATTGGTCAGAAGGACCCTACTGTTCCAACCAGATGCATTATTACCAGTCTATACCGTCGGGGCTTCTGATTTGGATCCTTAGTATGTGGCTGCACCACAAACTAGAGCTGACTTCACTGGACATTTTAGTAGAGACGGATATGGGATTCGTAATGTGAGGGAGAGGATCCATTTGCTCAATCTTTTAGCAAGGCCCCAAGCTTGAATTTCCAAGCTTTAATGGCGAAGATCTAGTAGGTTGGGCAAGCAACTAAGGAAGCTGAACAATATTTTGAACTGGGTGAAGTTTGCTGAAATTTTTCTTTCAAGAAGATAAGCACTCGGCACTTGCTAAGGGGTCAGCATGCTTGCACGCACACTCAAAATCTCCAACAGCACTGATTCTGTAGGATGTCAGGAATGAATGCTTCTGAGAGAAACTATGTCACTATTGAGTCCTTCAAATAAATGCAACAGAATAATAAGCTGCCAGTATACACTGATAGGTTTGAAGAGCTTATGGCATTGATAAAAGGAAAACAACCCAATACTGCTTGATGATTACTTTTTTGTGTATTTTATACTCAATGTGAACACCAAGAGCCCTCTGAAAATATGAAATCTAATGAACCCAGGACAATAGTAAAAGCATATTGCCCATACAAAAAATTGTTAGGAAGTTATTACAGAAGAAACAAGTATACGACAAAGGGTACGAATTCAAATGAAATTATCAGGCCAGTGTTCTAAGAAAGTCTTATGTTTGATTGAAAAAAAAAGGGGGCCAGTTAATGCTCTAAATATAGAAATTATTATAAAATCAGCCCATGGAAATACTGTTACCACTGCTGCTGGGAAGGAAATGAGAAAATGCTTCAATGACATGAACCCTGGACAACTGGACACAACATGATTGTGCAAGTTCACTAAGCAAATCCATTTTACTACTCAACATTACAAAGAAACTAGTTTAGCAACATATAGAACACCACACATAAGCCAAGAGTTACACTACTGAGTATCAACATATACCTTGAATCTAAAGATTGTTTAAAGCATCAACATATATCTTGAATCCACAGATTGTTTAAAGCATCAACATATAGCATCAGAAATGGACAGCTCTATATAATGTAACTGAAGTGAAGGGGATTTCTTTGTTTAGTAGGCTATTACAGCCAAGTTCATTAGCAATTTTGGTGGATCTGCATGCACTTAAGAAAGAATACATTATGACAGGGACCAGGACAGCTAAGATATTTCCAGGTGTTAAGAAATTATTGTTAAACACCCTAATCCTGGAATCAGAAAAACAAAATCAGCCTCTCACTCTACAAACTAGAAACAGATGCAAGTGACTGATACTGAGGACTATATTGATGGCTTTGTTCCAATTGGGAGGCGCGGAGGGCAATATATTTCCCAAGAAAATCGATTGATCCAAGGCAGCTGCATTGCCAATTTACCATAAAGAACATTTGAAGAAATGGAAGTACATTCTTGTACATATGTTCTAATTCTCTATTAATTGAAAGGCAGAGCTCCTGCCACTATGTTCCAAAAAAAAAAATGGAAGTATTTATATCACAACAAAGGCTGACATATATCAATGTGCAAAATGTAGACATAGATCATTGACATTCAGTACAAGGTAATGACAAGATGCTGGGGTTCAATTGTAAGATTCAGTACAAGATGGGTTTGGAAAATAAAGCAGCATCAATATCTAGCTCAATTTAAGAAATATGCTAACAGAAGCATAAGATTAAGGTGCTTACAGAACCACAAGCTGCAGTAGAGAGATCCAAAGGTAGTGGTAACGGGTAAGAAAGATTTCAGGATGGGACAAGTGTCCGAAAGGGCCAGGCCAGACATTGATAGGTCATGTAAAATGGATCCGAATCCTGTTCTGAAACTGACGTGGAGCCTATATCAACACAGTTCAGATTCCCCAATACTTGCACAGTTTCACTCCCTTATACATCTAAAAATCGTGCTGGTTTAATAACTGAAAGTGACTGGCGGCACCAAAATTTCCCCCCATGTTCTCAGGGGGAAAAACAAATCCAAACTCTTACTTCAATTTCCAGACAATAACCTCACTCGGTAATAACAATATATATAAATATAAAGACAAGGTGGAGATTCAGTGGCAGAGCTTCACATCCAGGGCCAGCTGATTCCCCGGGGCATCCTCCCCGTCCGCGCCTCGTCCTGCTCCTGCTCCACCCCCGCCGCCGAGCTTACTTCCATTTCCATCCAGAGAGACGGAGACAGCCATAGGGGGGTCGCCGGGAGGACGGGAGGACGTGAAAGGCCGCCGGCGGCGCGGGTCTGGAGTTGGGAGGCAGAGGCGGGTGCGCAGCGGCGGAGGGCGGAGGAAGATGGCTTCAGCACGACAGCACCACGCAACCCAACGTTTCCCCCAAAATGTCTGAATTCTGAAACTAGTATTCAATCATCGGAAAAATGGATTTTTGGAGGGAAGAAGGTTCTGCGTCCCTGCCGCTGTCGCGCGGGGGAATACTTACAGAATATTCATTGAGATACGTTTGCCAACGATTTGTCCACCCTATTCATTAATCAACACTACCACACTGAAAATATAAAGATACTGTGACGTACTCACTCCGTTTTAACGCACAACTGCTACCACAGATGCCTCAAGATGACTAGAATTGGTGGCCAGTCCCATGTGAATGGGTGTAAATGTGACGTACTCACTCCGTTTTAAAATAGATGACGTTATGGATGCGTCACAGTCAACTTATTCAATTTTGATTTGATTTATAGAAAATACGTACAACATTTGTATCTCCAAATAAACTTGTTAAAAAACTAGACTCAAAGATCTTTCCGATAATATACATTATATATTATAAATCTTAATATTTTTTAATATATAATTGTCGGCACTCTAGAAATGTTGACTTCCGAAAAACGAGAATGACATCTATTTTTAAATAGAGGGAGTACATAATTAGGATTATGGGCATCTGGTGATTACTGATCAGGGAATTGCACCTTACGGTAACATGTCACTGTGCAATGACATGCGCGTCTGGAATTAGCAGGTACACAACTCCATAATTCATGAAAGAAATTATGATTGTTAGAATACAATTCCGTTAACTAATTAATATTTTCTTGGATGATATCATAATGCCATTATAGGAACAATTTCAAAGTGTGATTTGATAAAAAATAAAATGTGTTTGATTTATTTAAAATTATTATAGTTGTGGCATACTACCGTGCAAAAAAAGCATATAGGTGTGAATACCAACAGTCTTTTTGAACCTCAAAATAATGAAAAGAAAAAATGTTTGTATGCTTCCGAGAAAACATTTATTTAAAGTAGAAAATTATTATTATGTATGTGACATCAACTAAAGTGGTTAACCAGATTTTTTCTAATTGATAACTATCGTTGTATAAGAAATGTAATCTGTACAAAAGATGACTAACATAAATGCCAAGCTGTGGCACTTTTGGTGTAAGAATAACAAGGCTTTACACTCCTTATTTTCAAAGTGTTTATCAAAATCATCGCGAGTTTCACATGTAAAATACTATTAAAATTAGTTAATTTAATTAAATTCAATAATTACTACATACAAAATCTAATGTTTCATTAATAAAAAAAGAACTACCAACAAAAAACTATCAGTCACTTAGCACAATCACGTGTGTCCACTAAATCATCTCTGACGATCACTCAGTAGTTTTAGGCGGCTAGCATTGAGCGGCTTTGCAATACAGATGAACACTCACAGGTTCACCAACATCATGCTACCGCTGGATGACTAAAATTCACCGCAAGACTAGAATTAGCAACTACATGATCATTAATGCCACTGTCAGGACATGAACATAGTGAACTCACCAAGAATTCAGAAACTCAACGGTGGAATATACTAGGCAACGAACAACCCAAAGATTACTAAACAAGGTCCTGATCATTGTCATGTCACTTCAAAAATTAATGTGGTAAGTTCTTAAATTTCTGTCCTGCCGTTGAGGCAGGGGAATTTGGGGTAGGGGAGTTAAGCGCAGAGGAGTTCGGGCAGCGCGGGCAGCGGAAGGGAAAAATGTCTGAGTTCTGCGTCCCTTCGGCTGTCGCGCGGGCAGCGGGCTCGCTGACCAAGCTTAACAGCAGTGAACCATTTGTCCGGCAAGTTGGTCCTTCTAGGTGATTATTATAAAATATTTTGTTTATCTCTTTTATTATCCTTTTGGTAATAATTTCTATATTGTACTAGTAATTATTTGTGGGGAATACTTACAGAATATTCATCGAGATACGTTTGCCAACGATTTGTCCACTCTATTCATTAATCAACACTACCACACTGAAAAGATAAAGATACTGTATATTGCCACTGTTTTTTTTTTTAACGCACAACTGCTACCACAGATGCCTCAAGAGTCCGTTTTAAAATAGATGATGTTATGGGATGCGTGACAATCAAACTTTTTCAATTTAGATTCGATTTGTGGAAAATACGTACAACATTTGTATCTCCAAATAAACTTGTTAAAAAACTAGACTCAAACATCTTTCCGATGATATAAATTATATATTATAAATCTTAATATTTTTTAATATATAATTGTCGGCACTCTAGAAATGTTGACTTCTCGGAAAACGAGAATGACATCTATTTTTAAATAGAGGGAGTACATAATTAGGATTATGGGCATCTGGTGAGCATCTCCAGCAGTCTCCCTTTCTTGGTCCCCAATGAGAAAATTTTAGTGTTTTGGGGATTTAGGGTGCTCCAGCAGTCTCCCATTGTGATCCCCAATAAGAAAAAAAATTTCTCAGCCGTGCATAATCGGTCTCCAGACCACGCAAAGAAAGGGGAGAGCACCCCGCCCCCAATACGGCGATTCTTTTGGCGCGAGGGTCCGCTTCGCTTCCCGCCGCCGCACCGATCTCCCGCGCGAGTCGCTTCGCGTCCCGCCGCCGCGCCGAGGTCCATCCCCTTCAGCCGCGCCGAGGTCCATCCCCTTCGGCTCTCGCTCCCCGGCGGCCTCGTTGAGGTCCATCCCCTTCAGCTGGAGAC
The DNA here is from genome assembly GCA_018135685.1 of Themeda triandra. Classification (NCBI taxonomy): domain Eukaryota; kingdom Viridiplantae; phylum Streptophyta; class Magnoliopsida; order Poales; family Poaceae; genus Themeda; species Themeda triandra. Next base: position 94,298 of record JAENPR010000167.1, on the reverse strand, counting down.
CGGCCCTCGCCCCGATGGATTCCGCCGCCACCGGTGCTCGTCCGTCCGTCGCTACCGACCTTGGTCCGAACCCCACCATCGACGCTCGTCCCCACGCCGCCACACCGGCCCCTCGAGCGCTGCAGAGGCCCCCTCCTCCAACCTCGCAGCAGGTGCAGCGTCGGCGGCAAGGCTACCACGTGCTACCAGATGCGGCGCAGAAGACCCGCAAGAGGCGGGCGTTGCTCCGATGGGCGGGCCGCACTCGGTCGGGCGTGGGCGGGCAGTGCTTGGTCGGGCTTGGTCGGGCGGCGCTCTGCGCCGTGCTCCGCCGTTTTCTACTCGAGGAAAGAGAGCGTGGAGGGAGAGAAGACAGTGGCTGCTGGAAGGAGATGAAATCTATACCACTCATTTTGATCCAACGGTCAATGTTAGTGGGTTGATTCTGGGCCAAAACAGGCTGAATTCCTTACCTAGGCCAAAGCAGGCTCAATTTGCAACATGGGCCAAAATCGTGTATTGGGGATGAGATATTGGGAGACTGCTGCAGCACTCTCTCCCAATAACCTGAAATGTAGTTTTGGGCTACCCCAATACCAGTTTATTGGGGAAGCTCTATTGGGAGACTGTTGGAGATGCTCTTACGGTAACATGTCACTGTGCAATGACATGCGCGTCTGGAATTAGCAGGTACACAACTCCATAATTCATGAAAGAAATTATGATTGTTAGAATACAATTCCGTTAACTAATTAATATTTTCTTGGATGATATCATAATGCCATTATAGGAACAATTTCAAAGTGTGATTTGATAAAAAATAAAATGTGTTTGATTTATTTAAAATTATTATAGTTGCGGCATACTACCGTGCAAAAAAAGCATATAGGTGTGAATACCAACAGTCTTTTTGAACCTCAAAATAATGAAAAGAAAAAAAATATTTGTATGCTTCCAGAAAACATTTATTTAAAGTAGAAAATTATTATTATGTATGTGACATCAACTAAAGTGTTAACCAGATTTTTTCTAATTGATAACTATCGTTGTATAAGAAATGTAAGCTGTATAAAAGATGACTAACATAAATGCCAAGCTGTGGCACTTTTGGTGTAAGAATAACAAGGCTTACACTCCTTATATTCAAAGTGTTTATCAAAATCATCGCCGAGTTTCACATGTAAAATACTATTAAAATTAGTTAATTAATTAAATTCAATAATTACTACATACAAAATCTAATGTTTCATTAACAAAAAAACTACCAGTAAAAAACTATCAGTCACTTAGCACAATCACGTGTGTCCACTAGTGATGATAAATTTCTCCAACAATGAGACAATAACAAAAATCATCTCTGACAATCACTCAGTAGTTTTAGGCATCTAGCACTGAGCGGCTTTGCAATACACATGAACACTCAGTTCACTAACATCATGCTACCACTGGATGACTAAAATTCACCGCAAAACTATAAATTAGCAACCACATGATCATTAATGCCACTGGTCGGGACATAAAAATACTCCCTTCGTCCCAAAATAAGTGTCATTTTGGGTTTTCGTGCCACGAGTTTGACTCGATTTGTAGAAAATGTGTGCAATATTTATATGTCTAAATAATTTTATTAAAAAACTATAATTAAAGATATTTTTGTTAATACTAATTACTTAGCATAAGTTTTAATATATTTTAATATATAATTGCCAGCAATTATTTCTCGGTAAACGAGAATGACACTTATTTTAGGATGGACAGAGTATTGAACTCACCAAGAATTGAGAAACTCGACAGTGGATTATATTAGGCAACAAACGAACAACCCAAAGATGACTAAACAAGGTCCTGATCATTGTCATATCACTTTAAAAATTCCTGTGATAAGTTCTTAAATTTGTGTCCTGCCGTTGAGGCCGGGGAATTCGGGGTAGGGGAGTTAAATGTAGAGGAGTTGGGGGATAATAACCATACTAAGAAGATGGTACCAGGAACATAGGCAGCTTATCCACAATAGAGCACATGGAACCTAGCAAACCCTGATTTGAAACAATGAAGTGAGATGAACAAGCATTGTCATATTGGCGATTCAAGGATTTTTTGTGTGTTCACTTAACATATGTAAAAAACCAACAAGAGGTTTAGTGATTTCCAAAAAGATTTGCATGAACACCAAATGCTAGGATATCTGACATCTGAAAATGTTTTGATGATTTAGGTATGCTTTTTTTTTTCTTTTTCTTGTTCTTTTCATGATGAAATATGCATCGAGAGTGTTCCACTTCTCATTGCATATAAAAGAGAAATAGTTCAGGTACCCTTGAACGGTAGGCAAAGTGGAAAGAGGTTAGTGATTAGAGTGATTAGTCTAATTCTGTTTTTCTTAATCCAATAGTCTAAATCTACTTCTGCTTGGATCCATAGATAAAACCTAACACTATCCCAGTTTTCCTTTTTTTTTTTTTTTTGAGGGAGGAACACTTTCTGTGAGGCCGTGAGCCCATGACTCTCCCGACCCGCTCTCCCCAGACTCCCACCCGCCGGCGCCATTCACGCTTGTTGCAGCAGCAGCCGCCGCCGCCGCTCAAGCTCCAGGCAGCGAGCCCACTGCCGCCCGCGAGCTCCTCGTCCTCCCAGGTCCCATCTCATGGCAGAAGCGGCCGGCGGCGGCCCGCCACTCCCCGAGGATCTCGTCTTCTGCGAGATTCTGATGCGTCTGCCGGCCAAGTCCGTCCTCAGGTGCCGCGCCGTCTGCCGCTCCTGGAGCCGCCGCCTCACCACCGACGCCGGATTCCTCCTCGCCCACCACCGCCGCCAGCCCTCGCTCCCGCTCGTCACCGAAGGGAACTGGAGCACCGAGGAGAGGAGGATCGACGTCCTGGACCACCGCACCGGCGAGCGGCGCCTCGTCGCGCGGACGACGCGCGGGACTGGCGGCGCCGAGGGCGCCCTCACCATCCTCGCTTCCTGGGACGGCCTCCTCGTCCTCCGCGCCAACGGCTGCTTCCAGATCTGCAACCCGACCACTTGCCAGCGCGCGCCCCTCACGCTGGTCCACGGCGCCACCGACATCACCGCGCTCTACCATCACCGTCCGTCCGGGTCGTACCGGGTGCTGTGCTGCTTCGACAGAGCCCAGGGCGATGGCCACGCCGTGTACCACATGCACACCGTCGGGTCCGGCGAGCTCAGGTGCGTCGGGGAGCCTCCCGGGGCGTGGGCGTCCGAGGATATGGTGAGGGCGATTCGGTTCATGCTGCGCCTTCGCCCGCACGTCGTGGCAAACGGCAGGGTGTACTGGCAGCCGGTAATGCTGCCCGGCGGCAATGGCAAGTTCAACAACATGCTCGCGTTCGACACCATGGCCGAGTCGTTCCAGCAACTGCTGTTGCCTGAGGGGCTCCTTTGAGGATCTTGAGCTGTTTCAGATGAACAGTGGCGCCCTTGAATTGTACCACTACCGTGGCCCCACGACTGATATTTGGGTGCTACAGGATCATGAGAGCTGGTCCTGGTCGAAGAACCACCAGATCAAATTGTCGGTGTTGATACATTCTCTGCTACCAATGCTGGACCCAGAAGGAGATATGCTCGTCCTTTCTAATTCTAACAGAGGGCGATCCCAAGGCATCCTGTGGCAACATCTTCAGCACATTTCTGGTGCCAATGGCAGTTTGTTGGCCCGATATGAATGGAACAATTATCTGTTGCTTAGCAGGCACAGGTTCAAAGAAAGTCTTGTCCACCATGACTTCTTCTCCATGGAAGGTAATGCTGGTGTTGTGGATGAAAAACCATTGTTCGATGGCTCGTCAACTGTGGCATTGGTTCGTGATGATAATTCTGAGCCACATTTAGAAACAAAGGTATTAACCTCTGGCAAGCTGTTTCATGTCATTAGGATTCTGAACTGCTGATGATTCTGAACTGTCTAGTAATAACAGTACAACAACACTGCAGATAGTAATAACCTGAAACTATTCCTCTAGTCTGGTATTTAATTTCCCTTTTCACATGAGCCATGAACACACTCTTTATTTTGGTTATGTCATGCCTTTTTAACCTCGTGTCTTTTATTTGTAATAATTAGCAAGTATCTCTAGTAATAGTGATGCTGCATAGAGATTTCAATAATCTTCCTCTCTATGTAAGCACACAATCTCGATTTTGTATTTCTTTGTTGTGCAAAGTCTCTTGGTAGGGCACAAAGTATCCAATAAGTAACAAAAATACGATGAGTATGACCTGCAACCATTGTGTCAAGTTTGTGGTGTTTTTTCCTCGTTTTCACTTAGTCATGAACGCATGATCTGCATGCATAATAAAGTACTCCTGTCCAGTAATCAGTTGATGCTGCAAAGAGATTTGGATAAGCAACTCCCTGTGTAAAGCTTCCCTACTTTGGTTTTTTTGTTAGGCCTTTTCCCTCATTGTACTTGTGTTTAGCACACATGTATATATCTTTTAATTTGTGCTACACCTTGCATACCCCATTTGTTGTTCTTGTTTCATTAAGATTTTTTTAATGTAAATCCATATATTGTACTTTGAAAGCTTTGAGCTGCCTAATTGTGTTGTGAGTAAAACTAGTGCTTGCTTGTGAATTTTAGCCCATTAAAAAAACTGACCTGCCACTCTGCCAGGCTAATAGGACCATGAGGTCTCGCACCATCTGACTGTAGGTGCCCCGGGTGCATTTCACTCAACTGTCTCAGTGTCAATGGTAGTAGTGAGATTTAGTATAGTGTTTGCTTCCTGTGACTGGGAATCAATATTTCTGTTTCACCTTATTTTTTGCCTTTATATAAACCATGCTACGTTTTGTTTGTATGCCAGCATATTGCCTTCATCGAAACAAAATCACACTATATATGGAGTGCAGATGCATCCTATAAACATATGCAGAAATGTGTGGCCATAATATCATATCTGATATACACCAATACCATTCTATCAATTTAGAAAGGTGCCTCTTAGAAGTTGTGTTCCTGTCTTTTTGGTTAGACAAAGTAATATGTGATTTCTGAGTTACTAAAGATGATTTTGGTATATCAATGATGGTGGTGATGATGAAAAACCATTGATCTAAGGTTGCCAACTATGTTGGTGCTTGCTGATGATAATTCTCAGTTCTGGGCTGCATTGAGGAATTCATGGTGTGGCCAAGTTGGTTGCACTGTAGCAGGAATAAATCTGGGTTGTTTGCAAAGTGCTATCCAATATGCAACAAAAATCCAGTTACGTAACCAACATTTAAAACTAGGACCAATTCATAAAACTAGGCAAATTTAAATTGGGAAATGGCTAAAAAATCAGGTTCTATAGGAAGATATCTGACTGGGAAGACAATCCTTTTAAGGCACAATATCTAAACCTGTGTAATATTATTAATGGAATCATGCTACCGTAGCCAAACTCTCGTCGTTGTAGTTTAAAAGGGCTTTAGTAGGAAACAAGTTGACAGAGTGGCACCCATCTAGTATCTGGAATAACGAGCATTCAGTTACATGTGGAAATGGATGTCTTTGTTTACTTGTTAAAAGATAATGATGATATATTCAATGTATAGATGCATTATCAAGTTAAAAGATAATGATGATATATTCAATGTATAGATGCATTATCAACGCATGATTTTATTATCACAGGAAATTTAGCAATTGAAGTAAAATTAAAATTTTCTATGGTTCTTAAAAAGAGGAATTACTCTTACAAAAGATAATTTTAGCAAACAAAAATTTGAAGCGGAAACAAACTGTGTGCTTTCTGTTGTATGAACAAATCTATCCAGCACCTCTTCATTATTGCATTTATGCTAAATTTCTTTGTACAACACTTTACTTTGTTTTAGGATTGAAACCTTGTATAGATGTTAACAACCTTTTAATGTTTGCTACAAACACGCTGGAAGTCCAAATAAGTCTTTAGTGTTGATAGGAGGGGCAGTCATTTGGTTGGACAATATGGCTTACAAGAAATGAAGTCTCTTTGACAAGTGCTAACCCAAAACATTTTTGCAGGTACTCTTTAGAGGAACACATTAGTTATGCCAATGGGCATAGTTGCAGCAAGGTGACAACAGCAAGGAACACATCTTCCAAGTTTGTTGAGCACTAGAGATAGCCTATTGGCATAGTTGCAGCAAGGTGACAACAGCAAGGAACACATCTTCCAAGTTTGTTGAGCACTAGATATAATGAATTTCTGTCTCATTTGGATGAGCAAGCACTTTTAGAACTAAGTTATGAGTTGGACACTTTTAGCTTTTTCTTTTTAAATTATAATAATTGATCTTAACTTCTCAAGAGATGAAGCTGGATTCATTTCGTCAGTAGACTCACGATTTGTTTAGTGAGGAAGAATTGGTCTTATACTCTCTAAAATCTGCTTTGATTTCCGCATAAAAGCTTAAACCTTGAGATATTTAGGAATTGGTCAATTATTGCTCACATAAGACTTGATCAACAGTGTGAGTCAAGCTCTAGCCCCGAAGTTTTATTTCATATTTATTTATTTATTAAACTAAGTATTGCCAAGCTCTCTCTTATTCCGCATATTGAATTGCCACTTACTCAACATGCACTTATTTTGTAGTTCTCCATTCTAAATCACCATTCATTTTGACTCTCCCCAAGTAAAATATCTTTAATTTTCATAGTTCTTTAGAAAATAGTAACATTTATAAGTTCAATTAAATGCACTATGGAAACATATTTAATGAAAGAATTTAAACTATTTTATATTGTAGATGTTCGTTTTTCTATAAACTTTGTCAAAGTTATGAAAAGAGTATGCCTAAGTTTTGAATTATGAGCTCTTTCGTTGGCAAAATATCGTACTTCAATAATATGTAGTTCTTTTTATATTGGTTATTGAAAAAATTTGATCTAAAATACTTAAGTTTCTTTAGTACATTTCTTCGAATATAGTATAAAATAATAGACATGAACATAGTAGGCAATTTTGAGAGAACCAAATTTATTAGGACCAACCTACCTGCGAAGGAAGTATTTTGTTCCATGCTATTTGAATGCTACTAGATTCTTTCTTTAGGATATTGCTCCAAACACAGCAATAATTTTGATGCTTTTTCTAACCAACATTGTGGTTCATGAAAAAACTTATTTATTATTTATAGTTTTCTAATGTGGATTGGATATTGCTCAAAACACATAACAATAATTTTCATGTTTTTCCTAATCAACATTGTGCTTCATGAAAACCGTAATATTTCCATCTTGTGGGATAAATTAAAAGAAGAAATAAAATATGGCACATTAGACTACCTACCTACCCAAATTTGCTGGTGCTTGCTGATGATAATTCTCAATTCTGGGCTGCATTGAGGAATTCATGGTGCGGCCAAGTTGGTAGCACTGTAGCAGGAATATGACACCCGTGAAGATTCTAAATTATCACTATTATTTCTTTTTTAAATGTAAGTCTGGGTTGTTTGCAGAGTGCTATCCAATATGCAACAAAAATCTAGATGTGTCACCAAGATTTAAAATTAGGACCAATCTCAAAACCAGGCAAATTTAAATTGGAAGATGGTTCACAAATCAGAATATTCTCTGGTCTGGTCCAAATCCTTCGGAAGGCCAGTATATCAATGATGGCAGTGGATGAAAAACCAGTTCCAACGGTTGCCAGGGGCGGGAGGAGTTTTATTGTTTGAATGAATAATATTCTGTTCAATTTCTTTTGAATGAATAATATAATAATATATATAGTTGGCGACTTCGAGCACAAACCACATTCCACACGTGCATAATAGGCAAATAGCCCAGTTAACCATAGCCGAAGTTAAAAATCCGCAAGACAGACAGTTTCCACTACCAGTTCTCACCCACAAGATCACTAACCTACTGGGCTGCATTTGCATTCACGACCGTTCGGAACAGCAGATGCCTGCATTTTCACACTACACATCGGTACCAAGCTTTAGCTGCAATCAACACCCTCGGCGTCGTTGCTAGCGTTCGTCTCCTAGCGCTGAACGCGAGCTCTCGGTCGTCCAATACCAATAACAATGCAATCGTTGAAGTTTCTTGCCAGGACAGGGCGGTGCGCCTGACATGAGCACCTCGTCCGTTCAGATGCTCAGCGTTGTAATACTGGCTGGCACGATCGTGAAAAGGCTAATTCACTCAGTCCGAAAATTGCACTATCAACACAAGAATTGAGACAGAACCCACGTGGCCTTCAAATTGTCTCATCTCACCAAGCTACAACTTACAAGATGAACTAATCAGCCGCAACTCACCTCAGGAGCAAGCATTCTTTCTCGGCACCAACTACATAGAGGAGACACAAACCCTATCATCTAACAACTCGCCTAAACTACAACTCATCAAAACGTAACACAGCAAACATGCTGGTGAATCGTACTGCGAGCCAGCCTACCTACGTGGCACGGCCCAAGTGTGTCTGGAAGCTCGCAAAAGGCCAGTCTCATCTTAACATGCATCCGTCGACAGTAGCTTCCCGTCCTACGCAGCAATATATCCACAGCAGATGCAGGTAGCCCGTGTGAGAAATTACAGGCTCAGAAAGTCAGAAGTCCCACCGGTCAAGCTGCAGCCTAGCTTCGGCCATATCCTTCTGCGCCTTCCTTCGCCGATAGAAAATCGGACAATCCCGACTGCAATGGTTTGATTGCACAGGAGGTTTTAAGCTTTGGCTCAAACGAAGTAATGAGCAGCTGGTGTTCAGTTGAGGGGAAAAACAGCAAACCTTGTGCAGAGAACGTCCTGGTGCAGAGATCCTTGGCACTCCTGGCATTGTGTCCATAGCCTCCCAAAGAGCATCTCCAGGTCAGAAACTGCAGGTGTCAAAATTTGATCTATCAGTAGTGAACTCCGGAGCATCGTGCTTACAAACATAGATGCATTTCAGAGTGTACAGCATATACCATTTGCTATTGTTTTGCAGTACAACTCTGCTTCTCTTCCCTTGCAATGTGAGCAAAGTGTCTGACTGGCACCACTGCAGGTAGAAAATGCAGGAAGAACGGTTAGGCGTTTATATAGTAATTGGTTGCATAGGTTTTTGCATCTGCAGTGTACTTCATGCGTCACCTGATAACAGCTTTGCACCCAAGGCAAGTTAATTGTTTCTTTGCAAATTTCATTATCCCACTATTTGAAGGAGTTGAGATTGAAACAGATCTAGTGTGGCTTCCATGAAGCAATTCTTTGCTAGCATTCTTCAGAATTGGCTCAAAGATCCTCAAAAGTGGCTGCCAGTTGACAAGTGGTCAGTTACCAAAAAAAAATGGAAAGCAGAAGGGGGCAGGCTCTGAACACTAGGTGAAGCATCAGACACAAACCTTGCTAATTTGATTCTCAAGGTAGTATTGAGGATCAATGGGTATATTATTATCCAAAACATAAATCGGATCTTCTGATTTCTCATATGCCTTCATGCAGAAAGATAAATGTATCAAACATACTACCACCATATGACAGATAATACCGCAGCATATGATGCAGATGTTTTTTTACCTTTGCCCCTTTTGCTGCTTTAATTATAATATAAGGAACACGGTCACCAACAGTAGGTGCAGTAGCTGGATCTCTCTGCTCAAGAAAACCATGATTTTTCAGCAGCACTAAGACACCATATCATTAAGAATGGGTTGAATATCATCAAGATATGGGAAGAACATCTAGGGTTCATACCTTTCGCATCCTCTCAGCAAGCTCCACATGAGCAGCTTTTACTGCATAATCTTCTCCTGTTTTTGTCAAACCCTGTGCATCTTAAACAGTCAAAAGAGTTGCAAAATAGAATACAAATTCATCTTAAAACAGCTGAATTTGTGCACCTTTGTTATGACAAGAAGAGACAAGTCAACACGATTCATTAATAGATCAGATATGGTGTTCTTGACATATTGGACTGCACCCGGAACATCACGGTCCACCAGTATTTTATGAAGGCACTCAGTTACCAGGTTCTTTACCAATAAACAGTTGTCCCTTCTCACAGTTTCAATACCTGCACGCAACGATACAAGACATATGAGAGCAAGAACAACTAATATATGTGCTCCACCTCCAATGAAAATAGTTCACATTTTACACAGCTAAAACAAAAAATAAATACCTTTTGCATCCATTTTATCAAATTTCTCAGGATTCGTCCAGTACAAACCAGCATATCTCTTCTTGCTGATCAGAAGGTAAGGAAAATAGACCTTCTCAAACTCCAGCTTAATGGGCTGCAAGAAAGATATCGTAAGCAACGTGTGAGTTCGAACTTAGATGAAAAGCAAACAAAAGCTTAGCTGGATATGTTACAGATCGTTTCGGAAAAAATGTCATCCAGATCAGTTGACTCCAGTTATAAAAATATATGCGCCACAGGAATATAACACGAAAATTAGATAGCTCCTAGTGCCCATTTATAAGATATAAGTCAAGGAACTACCCGAGGCATCAGTAAAATAACAGTTAGAAAAGGTAGTTGCTTTGTAACACAACAAAAGGCATGGGTAGTGTTTTGCTCTTCTAAAAGGAGTGTGGACAAATTTCACTCTGTTTTGATCACACTGTTTCAAATTTCCTATATTTGGCCAGATGGGAAGAGATGTACTGAGAAAGAAGATTAGGACAGATAGGTGACCAGATAAGAATTGGAGCTAATAAAGCTAGAAACTACTACAAGAGGCCGTAACCTTGAAGTCAGATGTTTAAGAGTTCAGTTTTTTTCTTAAAAAGCAGCATTTTCATAACTTGTTTCACTGTTCCAAATAAGTTTCAGTGAGGTTTGGAGCTTGATCGCAAAAAGGTCATGGATGTTGTATCTGTTGTGAATATTACTCTATTGCCCACTCTGCTAACCCTAGAAGGGTAGCTGTATATAGTTGCATACATGGGCCTAGCCACATGGGCCTAATACACATATACTCCAACACTCCCCCGCAGTCTGAACTAGACTGGACATCTAAAAGAAAGAGCACACACACATGCCCCCCCACAGCCACAACTAGCCACTGGTGATGTTGAGGCTGGAGCGGAAGTCGGTGAAGGTCGACGATGGGAGGCCCTTGGTGAAGATGTCTGCGAACTGGGAGGTGGTCGGTACATGGAGGACCCGCACCTCGCCGATGGCCACCCGATCACGGACGAAGTGAAGGTCGATCTCCACATGCTTCGTGCGCTGGTGCTGAACGGGGTTGGTGGAGAGGTAGACCGCACTGACGTTGTCGCAGTAGACGAGCGTGGCCCGGCGAAGGGGGCTATGGAGCTCGGCCGGGACCTGCCGGAGCCGGGAAGCCTCGGCCACACCGTTGGCGACGGCGCGGTGCTCGGACTCGGACCTTTGGAGCGGGAGGCCACTGGCGATGCTTGGAGGACCAGGACACCAGGTTGCCCCCGAGGAAGACGGCGTAGCCAGAGGTGGACCGGCGAGTGTCCGGGCAGCTGGCCCAATCGGCGTCAGTGTAGACAACCATCTCTGTAGAGGAGTACCGTCGGTGCAGGAGCAGGCCATAATCAGCAGTGCCGCGGAGGTACCTGAGGAGACGCTTGAGAGCAGTGAGATGAGGCTCCCGAGGATCATGCATATGAAGGCACAACTGCTGAACTCCATAGGTGATGTCAGGCCGAGTGAAGGTGAGGTACTGAAGGGCACCAGCAAGACTGCGGTATGCGTAGGATCGATCCACCGGGGGCCCTGCGCCCGACGGCTTGCTCGAGTGTCAACTGGTGGGGGGTTGCAATCTGTCATCCCAGCCCGCTCAAGTATGTCCAGAGTATACTGACGCTGGTGAAGAAGAAGCCCAGCTGGATGAGGCTCAACAGTGACCCCAAGAAAGTGGTGAAGCACACCCAAATCCTTCATCGCAAACTCCTGCTGAAGAGAGGCGATGATCCGGCGAAGAAGTGACTCACTGGAGGCTGTAAGGACAATGTCATCCACATAGAGCAGCAGATACGCAGTCTCGGTCCCATGGTGATAGATGTACAGGGACGTGTCTGACCGGGCCTCCACAAAACCCAGGGTTAGGAGGAAAGCAGCAAACCTGTGGTTCCATGCCCGAGGAGCCTGCTTGAGGCCATATAGAGACTTGTTGAGCCGGCGAGACCATCTCGGAACCGGAGGAGTCAACAAACCCAGTGGCCGATCGCTAAGAACCGTCTCGGTGAGAAGACCATGCGAAAAGCATTCTTCACATCCACTGGGTGCACCGGCCAGGAGCGGGTGAGAGCCAGTGAGAGCATGGTGCGGACAGTAGTAGGCTTCACCACTGGACTGAAAGTCTCATCATAGTCAACCCCAGGGCGCTGAGTGAAACCCCGGAGGACCCAACGAGCCTTGTACCGCTCAAGTGTACCATCAGCCCGGCGCTTGTGGGTCCAGATCTACTTGCCGGTGACGACGTTGGCACCTTGCAGACGGGGCACCAGATCCCAAGTCTGGTTGGCGAGGAGTGCCGCATACTCCTCTTCCATCGCACGGCGCCAGTGAGGGTCCGCCAAGGCCTCGCGGACTGAAGAGGGTACCGGAGAGATCCCCGTCTCACAGGCAGTGGCGGAGAGGGCCTGCGGGCGGGACGCCTGCCTCGTCACCATAGGGTGAGTGTGACGAGGGTCCCGGTGAAGCAGCGGCGGATGGTAGACCGGTGTGGTGACACGGGCACCCGGCGGTCGAGGCGGCGGCGATGGTGTCCCCGGCGGAGAGGAGGACACCACCGGCGGTGCAGGTGACCCTGGCGAAGAAGGGGTCACCGGCGGAGGCGGCGGTGGTGGCGGCTCATGCCGTGCACGACGGTGGTAGACGTGCACCGGCTGGGCGAAGCGAGCCGGTGGCTCCTGAGGTGGCTCTCGTGGCGCCTGAGACGCCGCAGGTGGCGCCTGAGGCGGCTCTTGAGGCGGCGGCTCGAGACCCCCACCCCCACTCGGCCCCTCCATGGTCGAGTAGGGAGCAGGGTCAGGAGAGACACTGGCCGCTGGGGAGCTGGGGCACGGCTCCGGCGAGGAGCACGGTGCTGGAGTACCTGCAGGAGACAACTGGAAAGGTGGCTCGACCACCGCGTCAGTGGGAAACACAGAGAAAATGTCAAGCTCCTGTGGAGTGGAAGTGGTAGGAGGAGGGGTGGAGAAGGGGAAAACAGACTCATCGAACACCACATGGTGAGAAATGAGAACCCGACGAGAGGTGAGGTCATAGCACCGGTAGCCCTTGTGATCCGGGGAGTACCCAAGGAAGACACACAAGGTGGACCGGGGAGCCAGCTTGTGGGAAGCAGTGGCGGTGGTGTTCGGGTAGCACGCACACCCGAAGACCCTAAGGTGATCGTACCGAGGAGGGGTACTGAAGAGAGCGTGGTGTGATGTAGGAGCTGGACAGGCAACGGAAGGTAGGCGGTTAAGGAGGTAGGTGGTGGTGTGCAGGCACTCAGCCCAGAAGCGAGCAGGAAGTGAGGCCTGGAGAAGAAGTGTGCGCATGGTGTCGTTGATGGTACAAATCATGCGCTCAGCCTTGCCGTTCTGAGAGGAGGTGTACGGGCAAGACATGCGCAACTGGACACCGTGGGAGAGGAAGAACGCACGCGAGGTGGAGTTGTCAAACTCACGACCATTGTCACACTGGACGGCCTTGATGGTGAGGCCGAACTGTGTGGACACCCAAGCGAAGAAGTGGAGAATTACAGGGAAAGCATCGGACTTAGCACGCAAGGGAAAAGTCCACAAGTAGTGAGAAAAATCATCAACCACCACAAGATAGTATTTATAGCCAAAAATACTGAGTACAGGCGATGTCCACAAGTCGCAGTGTACAAGATCAAAACGGTGAGCCGCATGAGAAGAGGAACTAGAGAAAGGAAGACGAACATGACGGCCCAACTGGCACGCATGACACAACTGCTCATCATGAACTCGAGTACAACGAATGTCTGAGCTATGACTAAGCTGCATCAGGGCATCACGTCCAGGGTGTCCGAGACGCCGGTGCCAAGTAGAAGAGGTAGTGGTGGCGAATGCAGCTGACGAAGATGGCGAAGAAGCCGGAAAGCAGAGAGTGTAAAGGGGGCCCGAGCTGTCACATCGGAGCAGAGGACGCCGGGTAGCCAAATCCTTCACACTAAGACCAGAAGAGTCAAACTCCACAGAACAAGAGTTGTCAGCTGTAAAACGACGAATAGAAAGAAGATTGTGGACCATCGTGGGTGCAACAAGAATATCAGGAAGGCGAAAAGAGCCATGGGTACCGGCGGCACCCACAGATGTGACAGGAAGACACGAGCCATTTGCGACCATGATAGACGAAGGGTGTGAGGAAGAAGGAGGAGAGGCAGACGAGAGTATACCGGAGTCCGGGGTGGTGTGGTAGGTGGCACCCGAGTCGGCGATCCACTCTGGGCCGACAGGAGGTGTCAAGCCCAAGGTGGAGAAGGAGAGCGCCAGAGCCTCCTGACTCCAGCCGGCCGGCCCCGCCGAGGCGCCAGAAGGTGTGCCCCACGAGGTCGCCGGTGGGTAGAACGTCGGAGGAGCTCCCGCGAACATGGCGGCCGGTGGACGAGGCTCGCCACCCGGGGCCTGGAAGGGCCACATGGCGATGCGCCCGGACCAGGGGTTGTTGTAGGAGGCCGCACCGGGGACGGACGTGGCGGGCGAGGAGCGCCACGGCCGGCCCCCACCGCCACCGCTCCGCCCTTGCCCTTGCCTTTTCCCTTGCCCTTGCCACCCCGCCGTTGCCGCCGCCTTTGCCCGGCCCTCCGCGCTCGGCCGGTGGGAAGAGGAGCCAACGGTGGGGTGTACGGGGCTGGTGGACGTGGCGGTGGAGTGGCGGCGAGAGCCGTCGAGGAAGCCGAAGAACCTGCAGTAGAGAGAGACCCGGCGGAGGTGGATCCGCTCTGGCCCCCCTGAGTGAGCTCCTCCATGATGAGATCATCGCGGACCTGGAGGTAGGTGGGGAACGGCCTCTGGCGGATGATCAGCGCTCGGAGGGAGGCGTAGCGCTCGCTGACCCCGCGGAGGAGGTTGAGGACGAGTGTGCGGTCCTCCACGGGGTAGCCCAGGTCGCCGAGGGAGTCCGCCATGGCCTTCAACTGCCGGCAGTACTCCCCAACCGCGAGGTCCCCCTGCTCGAAGGTGCGGAAGCGGAGGTCGAGCTGCAGAGCCCGGGTCTCAGCGTTGCCCAGAAACTGGCCCTCGAGGGCCAGCCAGGCGTGTCGAGCGGAGGAAGTGTTGCGGAGGAGGTCCTGCAGCTCGGAGTTGACCGTGCCGAGGAGCCACGAGAGCACGATGCTGTCGAGGCGGAGCCACGACGAAGTCGGGTCCCCGGCCGGTGGCTCGTCGAGGATGTGGTCGTCCAAGGCGTAGCGGCGGAGCGTGAGGACGACCTGGTCCCTCCAGCGGGCGTAGGAGGACGACGCAGGGTCGAGGACGACTCGGATGAGCTGCCCGATGTTCTGGACACCCCCGGCCTGGTAGTGGAGTTGTGCGACGAAGGGGTCGGCTGGGTCGTGCCGGGTCACCACGGTGGAGGTGGTGCGGTGACCCGTCGAGCCGGAGGAGAGGGCCCCGGGCAAGGTGCCGGAGGCCTGAGCGAGGAGCGTCTCCGCCTCGGCAATCTGGCGGGCCAAGGTGGCGGCGGCGTCCTGCTCACGCCGCCGGGCCGGGGCGAAGGCAGACGCTCGCTCTGCCCGCCGCGCGGCCGCACGTGCGGAGGCAAGTGCGGCAGCGAGGGCGGAGTCGGGCCGGGGAGCGTAGTGGTTGACCGGCGGTGGCGCGGGGAAGGTGAAGGAGCCCGCTGCCCTGCCACCCGTAGCAGTGCCCCCTACCGCAGTCCCAGCGGGCTGGGCATCGGAGGTGAGGACGTCACTGCTCGCCTGGAAGTAGACGACGCCGCTGCCGGAGGGGGGCATCCCCACGCCCTCCAGAGCAGCAGCGGCGGCGGCAGCAGCATAGCGCGCCACGGCCGCTGGCAGCAGGCCGGCCGCAGTGGCCTCGGAGGCGGCGGCCGCATAGGCAGCGGCGGCGGCGGCGGCGTCGATGCGTGAGGGAGGTTGGAGGGGGAGGTCCGGCGTGGTGTCCTCAGCCGCCGCGTCCTGCAGAGGGGGAACCGCGCCCCCACCTGCTCCGCCCCCATCTGCTCCGCCCGGATCGGGAAGCTCCCCGTCGGCCGCGAGGGCCAGAGCGGGACGGGAGGGTGAGCCGGCGCCAGGGATGCCGAATCCCGGCGGCGGCGGACCGTGCGCGCCCGCCACGAGACCGCGCGGGTCGACAGCGGCGGCTCCGTGCGCGCCCGCGACGGCAGCTGCGGGAGCGCCCGCCGGCGGTGCGGATCCCCCCGCGATGTGCGCCCACGAGGGAGAGGAGAGGGCGGGGAAGGCATGGAAGTAGTGGGGAGGAGGGGGAGGCGGCCGGCCGGCCATGGCGGCGGGCGGCGGCGGCCGGCGGCGCTAGGTCCCCTGGTGGCGCCTGGATCGGGAGAGGGAGAGAAGACCTAGTCTGATACCATGTTGTGAATATTACTCTATTGCCCACTCTGCTAACCCTAGAAGGGTAGCTGTATATAGTTGCATACATAGGCCTCATGGGCCTAGCCACATGGGCCTAATACACATATACTCCAACAGTATCAATTACGACAGTTGTAACATGAGGACAGACAAACCAATATTCTACACAAATGCTGTATAACTCATTCCAAAGCCTCATGTTTATAAGTGTTTCTCTGTTCACCTTGGTAAAGGTTCCACTAATATAATCTGCAGCTTCTCTTCCTAACTTCATTGCATCTTCAACCGTAGAAACACCAAAATGTACCATTACAGAATCAGTGTCCCCGTAAATTACCTGCAAAGCCAAATTTGTTGTATTAGTTATATCAAAAAATGAGTGAAAGGCATCTTCGAACCCCAAAAAATAAGCAGGCAAGAAAGCTTGCTGATAAAAAACTGACTACAGTGGTAATACCTAGAATTCCAAGAAATTGAACATAAGGGAGAGCAAGATATCATGTGAACAAGGTCTTGAGTGTCACTATACTGATGTCTAGCTGAAACTAATGGAATCAAATTTACATGTGCCCAACGTATAGTGTCAATTTTTAGATAGTGGTTTGCATGGTTTGAACCTTTTATATATATTGGGTTCCTTTTCAGTTGATGTCCTTAGAACATCAGATATCATAGGGCTGCACAATCTTTACTAGTACGAAATTTGCACCATGACATCTAGCCTCTCCTGCCACGTGTCTCATTCCAAATCCCCAGCCGTCGGATCCCTGGCTGTGACAAGAACCTTCAAGGCCCTTCTCCTTCCGTCTTCCCTCGCGCAGAGGCCCGCCACCGTTCCTCCTCCCTCCACCTCTGCAGCATCTCTCCCAGTTCGGACGCACTCGAATGCCTCCTTGGACAGGGCATGCTCCACCGTACCGCCGCCTACCCTGCAGCTGCAGCATCTTTATTGCGAAGGCCCGTAGGCTGCAGCCTCCATCTCGCCGCACCGGCAGCTCCCAACCCAAACCAAGCGGATGGCAGCCACTGACATTCTGGCACCTACAACGACCTGAGCCATAGTGCATTAGTACTACACCGGCAGCACCCACCCACCGACTCCTAAGCATGTCGTACATGAGATGTTCGACCGAATGCCCACAAGATAAACTGCAGATGCCTGCTTGTATGGCTGTGCCGACACCCCGTCTTCCATTTATGTCATAAATGATACTTACTGGTTTGAGCTTGGCTGTTTGATGGTACGTACGTAGTATTCTACATATTCAAATGAATTTCAGTTTTTTTTCTGCCACCATCGCCGACCGCCCTGTCAAGGAGTCCATGCATACACTCCTCTTCTAGCGAGCTTGCAATGTGCCAAGTGCGACCAGACACGTGGCCATGACAGGTGGCTATCCAGTGGTGTTGTGTGGACCAAGGAAGACAGGCTTATCTTTGTTTGCTAATGACGAAAATGATACGGCTACGTGAGATCAAATGCCAGGTCTCCGGCATGGGCACAGCAAGGCCCAAAGACAGGAAGCCTACAAGGCCGCACGTTGCTTTTTCTAGTACTCATAGATAATCATGAATATACAAGGTATCACATAGAACAAGAGCAAAAGCTTAAGTCTTGAACTTTGTGAGATCAAGCAGAAAAAATTAACAGGGAATCTAACAGATTTTGTATAAAACCAATGAAACGCTACTTTACCTCTGCAGTATGCTCATAACCTCCTACTGTTGTGAATTTATCTTCAACAAGCTTTTTTGTATGTTCAATCATCTGTCGCCCTGTGTGACCAAAATACTTCAGTGGAAGCAACTCAACACTGAAATTGCTAGTAAACCGTACAATGAATTTCTTAATTATGTTAAACTAAGGCTTACCATAGCTGGTCACGCTTGAAGAAATCTCTAAGCAAGGTAACTGACCAACAGTTGCTCCAGTGAAACCATAAACTGAGTTTGCACTTATCTGAAAGATAAGCAATTCAACAATGTCATTATTCAAGTAGTTCAAATTTGAATCAATGTTTTGATGGAATAAAGGGGGAAAAGATATGGAAGTACTTTCAGTGCAAGCTGACGACCATCAAGAACAGCTCTTTCGAGTGGATCCTTTGCTTCCTGAACAAATAATTGGCGAGTTTAACATGGGATATCTAGCACCGCATGAATATCTAGCTTTGCAAGTGTGGAAGATCTTTAATACAGCCTCTGTTCTAACTTGTAGGTCGTTTTGGATTTTCTAGGTACAAAGCCTAGATATACACTATGTCTAGACCCATAGTTAAAAACTATGTATCTAGAAAAAGCAAAAAAGACTTGCAATTTGTCAAGAAAAGCTAAAATGACTTAGAATTTGAAATGGAGGGAGTACAATTTTCTTACAGATGCATTGAGAAAAATACCTTTAAATCTGCTTTTGCCCTTTTCCGAGCTGCTAATAATTCTTCAAGGATCTCCGGAAGTATACCCTGATATTGTGTTCATAATCTTAGTTAGAAAACACATCTTCTGTTCAGAACACCTATTATTAAGACAGGATGCAAGTACCTTCTGTAGTTCTGGTTTCACAAATATTTCACCAGATGGGGTTTTATTGAGGCTTTCTGGAGGTAAGTTGAGTTTACGGGCTTCCTCAGGGGGCACCTCCAAAATTAAATAGAAACTAGTAAATTGTCATCCATTACAGAGACCAAAGGTCTTTTTTAGAGCATGCAGCAATAATTGGAACTATATAAGCATCAGAAATTCACAGAAAAATTACCAAAGTACAGTAGCAAAGGTTATATGCCATCATGATGGATGGGTACAAAGAAGCAAAATCCAAAGTTGCGATGGGCTTCTCATAAAATCCAGCCCTTGCCTCCAAAACCTAAAAATTGAAGACAGATTACAGCAAATCCTTATAGTACAAAAGAAATAAAACTAAATTGTTAATTGCATGATCTGATGACAATAATCCTTGTTGGCTGAGATATTTAGGAGTCAAAGCTCCATGGGTATTACGAGTAGTGGGTGCTAGCATCAACTTTAGCATATGCTGTCTACTTTAGAATATGCTGTGTGGCTTTCTTAACAGCCAAGTTTGCTACACTATATGTATCCCCAACCTGCCATGGTTTGTGGCAAGGCTAATAGAATGGAAATGTAGCCCCAAATCTGTGATTTCTTCCAACATGATCAATTCAGAAGGTTGGAGGGAAAACTGATGAAAATTTCTAGCCTCCCAGATGGAAAGATTGGTGGCATAAACAAAAGCATGTTTCTAGAGTGGAAACCCCTGCATATGTATTTAACTTCCGCATGTATCAAGAACAAATTTTGCAATAAGTGTGGATAGCTTAACTAGTCATCTAGATTTTCTTTAGCTTGGAATGACAAATGATTATACCCTCAGTTCAGGGCAAGCAACGCAAAGATAGTTTCAGTGTAGAAAGCAAACTAAAAGTTTGTAATGGAAAAATAGAAATATCCTAATAGTAACTGCAATAGCTGTGGACAGGAAATGACAAATGGACTACAAATGTGCAGATAATGTCCTTCAACTTACAGTTGCACCCTCAAAGGTATCTTGCCCAGACCCTTGACCCTTGATATTTGGAATAACAAGGTTTTTCTGTTTTGCTTTCCTGAGTAGTTGCGAGAGGACCTGTGGTACAAATGAGACTATTTTTAGGGTACTAGAGTGCGATATTTTCAATAGTATGACTGGCTTATTCTCACCTTAATACTTTGTCCCCTTGAAAGTAGAAACGAAATGGGAACACCAGTGACCCTCGCCATTTCCACATAATTGTAGATATACATCAATTTATCTAACAGTCTTTGAGGAAGATAAGCATCCTGTTTTTACAAAGGCAAAAGTCAAAACTGGTTTGATGTAGGCTCCAAAACAAATGCTACCAATCAGCTTACACATTTTTCTCGAACAAGTAGGAGAGAAATCAGCTGATACAGTGAAATCAATAATAGCACTGTTTCATGCTATCTTGTAACTAGCTACTGGCAGACCAACAGGCCAGTAGAAAATAAAGAGAACACATAAATATACTTAACTATTTTCCAAAGCCCTAGTGTTGCTGAGAAATTTCCAAAATGAAAAATTGGTGCTCAAACATTGACATTGTAGTTGTTAATGTAAAAAGTGATTTTTTTTTTTTTTTTAAACGCAATGGCAGGAGCTCTGCCTTTCCATTAAGGAAAGAGAGTTTATCTACAAGCAAAGACACTCAAAGGGAGTGTTTAAGGCCCTTTGAAACAGGAACAGAGGGAAACACACTCCCCAAAGGGGAAAACTACCCGTAGACATAAGCGTATGCTCTCTTCCTTTGCTCTATGTCCTCTTTTATTCTTGATGTGTAGAGCAATATGTAAGTATTCATTTAGTGGCCACAGCTTACCAACATACAGTGTAAAATATCACCAGTTCAGTAACAATTTAAAACAAAAGGGAATATTTAGTTGACCTTCAAGCAATAAACTGCCAGCCGCCTTCGTGTCTCTGAGTTTCCATTTTGAAGATCAGATATAATTGAATGATGAACATCTTCTTTCTGTGCAAAAATTCAATAATTAGGAAAGAAAAGGAAAGGTTCTCAAAAGAAGGAAAGAATATTAGAATCAATCATTGTTAGTAAATAGTAGCAAAAAATGATATTATGGATACAAATAAATCCATCTACATAGGTAACTTTGCAAAAGAACATCAATTTTCCAGAAGACTGCAGACATGCCATGCAATCAGCAATATAGATTCAACACTATCAACAGCAACGATAGAAACCACAGCAAACTCTTCTATCCCAAGGCAAAACTAACATTGGTCAAAACAAATAAGAGTTCAAACAGAAAGGCATCAAAATGATTATGAGTACAATGACTGACAGCAACATAGAGCACTTGAGATGTTTGAACTTACTTGCTCCCCAAGGAAGTGTGCTGATACAGAGTTCAATGAATAAGAACTCAGCTTGTAGTCCCGTTGCATAGCCTGCATTATAGATAGTGAAGAAAAATAAGCATATGAAATAATCTCATGAAAACAACAATGATTTAATTGTCAAGAAAAAGTAGACCACAACCTGCAGGAGATCAAATTGCACTCTTCCTTCAATAGTAACATCCTTACTTTCACGCACGCCATATTGCCTGGATAAGTATAACGACCTCCTCATTATTTTCTTTTTGGATGAAAAAAAACTTGAAAAAACTTTCATTTTCATTCCTACTTTTACATGATGGATTTCATTTCAAGTGGCAAGTCAAGAAAGTCCAAAGTATTAACATTCAGTAAATAAGAGACAAAAAATGGAAAGAATTGTGATGCATAAACTGTAAAGAGTTGGGAACTGAGGATTGTGAAAACCCTGGACATGATCTAGATCCAGAGGAGCCTAAGATCTCTATGGATCACAAATTTCAACCATTGTGCTAAGAAACAGAAATACAGTGGTACAATGATGCAGAAAATATGACTAACCTTAGAAACTGAATAAAATGTACCATAAGATCTAAAAAATGAGTGACTTTTCTCCTTTAAGACAAATGAGCAAGATTTTTATGCCAGCTATTTCAGAATCAGAAAAATAGATGCATCGCTAGAATCAAATAAAGCATAATAATGAAAACATGAGATCCACATTCAAACAAACAATAAAACTAAACAGCATAGTGCTTCAATGATAAACTAGCCCCCACCCACCCCCAAAAGGAATAGGAAATTGTATAAATGTGACTATAAAGGGACTACAGAATATAGAATAAATACTTTATTGACTAAGACAATTGGATGATAAAGGAAAAGTAATAAATATTATATGCATAGAGGTACAAGAAATGACCTCGAAGAAAAGGTCGTATCACGGACACGAACACGACTATTTTTTATTCGGCCAAGTATTGGGAACTCTGATATCTTGAGAACCTCAGCCCTCTGCAAATGTGTGTAATCAAATTGTACTAAATATGGCTGATTGTCAAGTTGGTCTAAAAGAATCTTAGTACTCTACAGATGTTACTGTACCTCAATAAGATAAGGCATGTCAAATTTGCAAATATTGTATCCGATTATGATATCAGGATCCACTTCACGTATGAAATCCTGCAAATTATTTACAAATAGCTATTAGATTATGTTTTGGTCAAGTCCTTTGTCTACAATCAGAACCTGCATTTAACTTCTCTCCTTTTGAGGAATAAGTGTGCTTTAACTTTTTTTTCCTTTTGAGGAATAATGATTTTTATTTAAGCAAAAAACAAATGTTAACCACATATAGCAAGTAAAAAGGTAACAAATACAAAATGTAGATACAAGAGGCAAAGAGAATGAATCCAATACTGGGTCATGAAGAAAATACCATGGATAAAAGCACTATAAATTCGTTTTTTAGAAAAGATAAAGGCTAACCATACATCACATTCAACTGAATTTGACAACTCCAAAGACAGCAGCACATACCCTCCATGCAAGAAGAATATCTCTCTCTGTATCAAATGACATAACATCAACTCCCACAATAGGAGAGCATGATTTAAGAGTCATGACATTCCGTACAAAAGGTTGGCCTTCTCCTTGATGTGTTACCAAGTTAGCTATCTATTTAAATTCAAAGGAACAAGTAAAAAAATTGTAAACATAAAAGACCTGTATTGAATTAAATGGTACCAAGTATCAGATACATGAATAATGAACTCAACCTGAATAACAGGATCATGAGTTGGTTCTGGGAAATGACCTTTGCGACCAGCACATTCAATATCAAAACTTAATATGCGAAACGGGGCCATCTTAGAATATTCTCCTTCAGCAGCATGGCTTACCAGATCTGAGTATCTGTTAGTTGTGTTAAGAATAGACATAACTGAACACCACAGTTTAGTAAATAGATGAAGCATTCAATTAAGTATAGAAGGATACAGGCAATCGAGCTCTAGCTGACAATAGGACATGACACGGGCTGCTTTCCTGTATTTCCCAGCAGGAAGTTCAATCCAGTTGCCACCAACAATATTGCAATCAATCATGAAACGAAGGGCAAAAAGAATGTTGCTTTCATATGTCAGGAAACTCTTTGAACCAAGGCCTTCAATCGTTATGCCCCTTTCCAGGATACCTACAATGTGCAAACATATGCCATTTAAGCCAGCAAAGAGGGGGGAAGAGGAATAAAGTAAAGACCGTAAAATCGCATGGTAATACATTGCCATGGAACAAAAAAAATATTCTGTAGGTTATCCATTAAATAAAGAAAAGATAGTAAGGTCAATCTACAAGACTTAACAATAATAGCTGTATTGTGTCTTAAGGGTGCCACTAACCACGACAGCTAGCAACCATGGTAGGCAAAGCGACTACTATCTTGAGGAAAGGCTGAGATTGCTGCGTTTGGTAATGCATAATTGTCTGCTTCTGCACAAGCTCAACTCTCTTCACGAACCTTGGAACATTGCTGCTTCTATTTGACTCCTTCATCCTCCCCTGCAGTACACAGTTTGAAGAAACCATAAGGAAACCATGTACTGCAAAGTGCCCTGTTTCCTCAGATCTAGCTCAGTTTAATGTATGATAGTAAGTACAAACCTCTAGTGTTTGGTGAAAGCGTGATATATCATCAGGACCCATCCCTGAAGGACAGCCAATATAGAAATATGGCTCAAATCCATGCACCTGACAGCATATGCTGTGACCTACAAATGTAACAGGGATAGCATCAGAGGTCAGCAAAAACCATATGACAATAATAATTCATAGAGTACTCGAGATATTACCTTCTCTGGTAACACCAAAAATCCTGAGTATGGCTGCCGAACCAGATGAGTTGGGGAGCAATTGTCTGTGGCTCTCACCAATAACATAATCTATTTCCAACTGCTGAAAAGCTAGAATACCCGATACAAACAGAAGAGTAGCAAATGTAAGATGAAGCCAAATAACCTAAATATATTCATACAAGTTCAAATTAAAACAAAACTAGGTGACTATCTATTTAAGTAGCAAGAAACATTGAATCTGAATGAGCATTCAGCATGTACAAGTGGACTGTTAAGCTAAGTCCTGAGTTTAAACTTTTAAGGCTCATAACTCACAAGTGAATCGAAAGTGATAAACATATATGAATATAATACATGTAAGTTTGATAGAAAATAGGTCCAATTCATAAATTAATTCAGAAGTACCAACATTTGGAAATACTATGTGATTTTATGTTCTTCTGTATCATGAATGATTATAATATCAATCTCAGATTGGCAGGTGACACAATCAGAATTTTGAGCTAGGACTATGAAAGTGTACAAGACCAAAAAACTAGATGTCTATGAGATACTTCTAGGAAGCAGGAGTTGCACTCATCTTTAGAAGTTAAAACCCTTAACACTTCATTTGAAATTTACATCTATAATTCATCGATTGCTGCTAGTTGCGTCACACATTTTCAGTAGAACAAGTGCCCCAGACACTGAAAAGGTGCCTTTCTTCCTGTCATAAACTACCCAGGGATCCAGAAATGGTGAACAGTAAACTTCGCTAGTCCAAAATTATAATTGCCTGTTTTTTGCCCAAAATTTCACCGAAAGGGACATGGTCCAAAGTTCCTGAACACTACAAATCCCAAGAGAAACCACATATCTGCACAAAATTTTCCCGAGCCCCAGACCGCATTAAGGCAACATGACTAACACAGCATTTCCTTTCCCAAAACATGAGAACCCTATCTAAATGACAGTCGGTTGACAGCAATTCATCCTCGATCCGCCAAAGCAGTACTGAATCCAAACCCCACGCGGCCTGCCATACCCCCAACCAACCGATCTCGGGACACTGAATGAATCCACTAGGACCCGGACCAGGAGAGGGAGAGAAAAGGGGGGTCCGGGGGGTCGTACCGACGGCGCGGGAGCACCCGGCGGCGGCGAGGTCGGCGGGGAGCGCGGGGCGCCTCCAGCGCGCGAGGCGGGACGCGAGGGCCTCGTCGCGCTGGAGCATGAGCAGCGCCGCCTCGTCCTCCGCCAGGATGGCCTCGTCCAGGAACACGTCCTCGTCCATCATGTCCTCCTCCTCCGCCGCGGGAGGCGGCGGCGCCTGCGGCGCGCCGGGGACGGGGATGGGGCTCGGGTTGGCCCTCTTCCCGGAGGGAGCGGGCGGCGGGGGACCGCCCCGCCGCTTGCCGCCGCGCCCGCCGCCTGAGCTCATCGCCGGGTTGGGAGGGGGAGGCGGGAAGTGCGGGGAGTGAAATTGGGGTTCCCGCCATTGCTGGGGTAGGGTTTAATACGAGAGAGAGGCGGAGATAAAGGAATACGCCTCCCCTGTAGTGGTTACGTAAATTGCTCAGACGTTAATTTTGGTCGTATTTCTTTTATTTTTGCGAGGAATTTTTTTTGGTCGTATTTCAGGGGCATCTAACGTGTATAGAGTGATAGTGAGACATGTTGGTAGTCAGTCTACTTTTACATGGATCCGACTCTATTTTAAGTGGTAATGGGAGAGGAGTAATAACTAAAGATGCTACAACATCTATCCAATAATCTAAAAAGATGTATATTGGTAGCCCCATTACCACTTTAGTGTCTGTTCATTTGATCTGAAACCTAAGAAAGGTCCCAATCTGAGGCTACTCTGGAGTCTATCCTTATTAATTGCGGTCTGCGTAGACACTTTCTTGACATGGCGGGCAATTTAATGAGAAAGAGAGTAAAAAAAAAGAAACGACGTCTAAATACGACTCCGAGTCGTCGTACGCTTCGAGGCACTCGACTCGACTTCGTACTCGCGATGGGGCAGGTAGAGTCGAGTCTTCAGATCCGGTACGTGCGCCGCGATTCCTCCCGCACGAGCAAGGGAATTAGAAAGGATTAAGGGTGCGCTTGAGTATATGCGGAACGTTTCAATTTACTAGTTAAGTGCCGTGCGTTGCTACGAGTATGCAATTTATGGGGAAAATAGATATTCTGGCCAGGTCGTGTGAGGGTGTGAATGTTGATTCAGAATTTTCCATCTTGGTGTCCAGGATGATGAATCAATGCAGTTCTCCCATGCTTTAGGAACAAGTAAACTAAAAAACTCACACATCTCTTTGTAACTAACAATACAAAGGAATACGATTTGAAACACAGACTACTACAGTGCTGTTGTTAACTTTTACATATGTATTCTTAGAAAGAAAATTGATCTCCTCTAAGATACAAAGCTAAAATCAAACCAACAATGATGAAGTCAAATAAGTGGACAATGAGTCAATACTAAATGAGAAAGCTAAAACCAAAGTTCAGATGGGTGGACAATCCTACAAATGGAGGTAAGAGTATCTGTAAATCTTGTCTTCAACAGATGGATATAACATGAAAAGGTAGTTCTCCCTACAGGAAATAGACACAATTTAAAGACAAAATCTGCAATTCAGGCTCACATGTCTGAATACACATTTACTCCAAATCAGGTACCAAAACATGATGCACTCATATGGATATATTTTCTTTACCTTAGTTGAGTCAAAAAAATGACAACTTCACAATTTGTTCTAATCAATAACTTGACGAAAAGATAACATCTGTTGTACCATTGATGCCTAAAAGATCAAATTCTGAATCTAACAATGATTTCCAAATTGCAATCGTGGTTTCAGAACCCAATCAACACCCTCATAAGCATACATTCAACATACTTGGACATTACCAAAATAGTATTAAGATCTTGGACTTCCGGCGAGTTCTCAAATACAATTTTTCAATGAAAAAAATAGGCCATAATGGCTCCGACATTCAAACTTGACCTTTTACCGGCAATTTGTCAAGGATGTGTGGTACAACTATTATCAGTGATCGTATATGCATACATGAATCAGTACTTAACATAAAAAGGTCAATTCAACTTCACAACGGTTCTTTTTGTTACATTATATATGTGATAGGCATATATTCATCATTTAAATAACAACCAATCAGAAGTTCAAACCTGATGTTTGCATCCTATAATAGTAAAATTTTCCCAGGCTTTAACATGGACATCTGGCGCTAATTGAAAAAAGAAATGTCATCATGGGATGTAGTAAGATATACAAAGAATGGACAGACAGCATAATAGGAGGAAGTGAGTGTCGCTACAAACACGAAACTGAAAATTCTGGGGAGAATGAAAAGCTTGATACATAAAACTTGAGCTAGGAAAGATACAAATGCTAGGGGTACTGAAATCCATATCAGCACCCAAAAATTGAGCTACTGAAATCTTAAAGTGTTGTTACTACAATTTTTCTGATCTTACTGAAGGCATGGCTAGAATTAAACATCACCACCGATAGGTGAGGTATCTGTCAGATTAGTATACCCACTAAAGCAATTTGTTCTGCAAAATAATAATATTTCAGATTTATTTTGCGGCAACAAAAGAACATCAATCAACTGCTCGATTGAATCAATTGTTTAGCAGATTATTTATTAACAGATAAGTGACGAACTCCCACGCCTAGCAGGGAGCCCAGGCCTCCATGGTCGTCCGTCGTTGTGGCAAGGTCGTCGACGAGAGAACAATGGGGAGCCAGATCGATCGGACAAAGAAATCGTTGACCTCCAGTCGTCTCACCGTCGACGGTGGTGCGGCACGCGTCGTTCGCCAGGTGCCCCCGCGGCAGCCGCGCATGGATCGGATGGTTGGCGGCTCAGAGCAGTTACGTAAGAGTGGCGTCCTCGAGGACAACCTCGACGTCGGAAGAGGCCGCGCCGGATCGTGGGCTTCTGGTTCGGGGCGGACGGCTGCGGCGCTGCGCTGGATCGCCGTGCAGAAGTCGCCGCAACGCCCGCCGCAGTCGCCCGTGGCATGAGCAGGAAGGACCCCGAATGTGTGGGAGCCAATGTCGTCGCAACGACGTGCAGGGGCAGGAGGCGGCGAGGGAGTTGTGCGCGGGCAGCAGTTCCGAGAGCAGGCGGCGCTCGACGTCGAGGATGGCAGGCTGGCAGGGCGAGGGTGCTGATGGGGACTCCCTCGCCGCCGCTCCACGACCGCCGGCTGCGCGGCCCCCCTCCACCACCGACTGCGCGGCCCCCCTCCAGCACCGCGATATGGTCCTCGACGCGCCTCCCTCGTCGGCCCCTGGATCCCGAGGCGGCGGACGGCACCCCACCACCGCCGGGGCGCGAGCGCGCGGCAGCACCGGCCGCGGGCGGGCGGGCGCGCTGACCGCCGGCGCGTAGGGTGGAGGCGCACGGCAGTCGCTGCTGCTCCTTCCCCACCTCGCCCCCACCCTGTTCCCCCATCGATGGCGCGAGGATTATCCCGGCGTGGTGGCTTCGCGTGGCCGGCGGCGCTCTCGGCTTCCACTCCCCACGCGACGAGCGGCGGACCGGCTCCCTCCCCAGGTCCCGGCGGCCACGGTCCATGGTCCTGGTGGCCCGAGCGGCAACGGGCCGGGATGGACTCGTCGGTCGGCGGCGCTCCCTCTCCCGACTGCCTCCCCTGCGCCCGCGACGGTGAGGAGCATGGCGGCCCCGACCCTCCCCGCGCCCGCGACGCCTCTTCCTCACCTGCGACTACGCGGCGTCGACTACCCCGAAGGGCGGCGCGAGTTCCCACATGTCGTGGGGTGCAGGGGCAGCGATTCCCCGTCGATGGAGCCATGGAGGACGGTTCCGCGTCCGAGGGGAGCGGGGGTTAGCGTAGGACGGGGATTAGCGCGAGGGTGGTCATTAGTTTAGCGGTGACGGGGACGGGGAGGGGGTTACGGAGCGGGATTACGGAGGGGGAGGATTAGTGCGGAGGCGGGCCGAAAGCGCGGTGGATACGATATCATTTGGGGTTTTTAGTAGTAAGATAGCTTGAATACACGAATCACTAGCAAACAATGGAGTCTAAGAAACGTTTCTCCAAGAATCATCGTGGAACTCTTCTGATTTTTACACTATTGATCGAAACAACAAAAGGCTGGTTTCACATGAGAATCATTTCAGTTTCTCCATAGTACGTATGTGCTGAGAATTATATTTTGTTTAGTTGTAATCCCTTTTGGTGCAACAAGTAAAAATGGGTTGTATTTAAGTTGTTCTTTGCCCACAAAAAAAGTTTGTTTTTAAATAATTTTTTATTTATATGATTTTTAAAGAATATATATATTCTCATTGATCAGAATCTACTATACTAGACAAATGACATCACAAAGTGATTCTGATTAATCATCCGAAACGTTTCTTGGAAGAATCTAGAGATAAAACATTTCTATGAGAATCTAAATCCCTACCAAATGCAACCTAACTCCCCTACAAGTCAAAATATCTCTCAACCCCCCGCAAAGCTCTTTGATTTTTGTATCAATTGAACAAGACCCATTTTTTACACTCCTAGATATAATATAAGGAAATAGTGAGGTGACATGAACCAATGGGCTTGCTTTTGCGGTGCCCGACAACGGCCCGTCCGCTTTGCATCACACGGGCGTACGACGGAAGTGGGACGGACTCACACTTGTTTAGCTTCTTTTTGGCCCATAGGGCCATAGAGATGTGCAAATTGAGCATGAAAGCCTAGAAAGATACGGGGCTCTGGCTGACATTCTTCGCCCAAACTTTACCATTGTGTACGTGTCGCTGAACGGTCCTGCGATTACGTGCCCAATTCCATTTGAGCGAGCGTTCACTCATTTTGTTTCTAGCGAACGATCGGACCACGGAAACACTTTCTTTTTTTCTGGTTTCCATTTCCGTCGGCCGAACACACGCACCCCACATACGGTAAAGCACTCGCTTAGTCTGCCAGGACAAATTGCATGCTGATGTCATTATAAAAAAACCAAATATTTTTTTCTAAATGCTATAATTTTTAAACAGTGTATCCTTTTTTAATTTCGTTTTCACCGATGTGTTCTACGTAACGACAAACAAAACTAGATCCCACTTAAATATGTTTGAACAATGTTTTTATTCACTTTTTTTACCATTGTTATTGTCTATATAAGTTCTCTTTCTATATTGTAGTATCTAAGTTACAGGTAAAAATTACGTGCGTAAGTTAGATTTTCTAACTTTACATATGTGTTTTGACATGATAAGTCATATATATAAGTTAGATTTTCTAACTTTGCAACGTGTTTGATTACATAAGTTATAAGTTCTAAGTTAGATTTCTAAGTTACGACTGATTAAGTTTGACTACTAACTTAAAAATATAAGTTATATTGTAAAACTTAGTTTGATCTCTAACTTGCATGGATAAAAGATGTTTTAACTTATAACTGTTAAGTTTGACATTTAAGAGCATCTCCAACAGTTCCCTATTTAGGTTGCCATCCATTGGAATTTGGCAAAACAATGAAATTTTCATCTCCAACAGTTCTCCAAATGGCTTGCCAAATTATACCAAGTTGCCAAACTTCCTGGCCGCGCGCGCATAGATGCACACGCGAACTCGAGCGCGCATCGCACCCTCTCCGCTCGCGATTCCAGTTCCCGCGCGATCGTGGAAATTTCCGAGGCCCTTCCCGCGTCGCGCTGCCACTCGAGTCCTTCAATGGTGAGGCCAGGGATGATGCAGATCCCGACGGCGGGTGCGGGGATGGGGAGGGGGCGCCGCCGGATCCACAGGGCGATGGGGAGGGGGCGCCGCTGCCGGTCCTGGGGAAGAGGCGCCGCCGCCATTTGAAGCAGGAGGGCGTCGCCGAGGAAGCGAGCCACGGCCGGTGGGGCGAGGCCAGCCGCCGCCGGTGGGGTCGAGTCCCCGGCCAGCATCTCATGCTCGACCGCATGGAGGGGCCCATGGCCGCCGTCGGGTGGGGAACAGCGCCATGTGCGCGAGGCGAGGGAGGGCGATGTGGCCGCCGTGCCCTGCCGCCGCCTTCGGGAGGGAAGAAGGCGTCGCGGCTGGAGCCGGCCACCACCGAGAGGGCGCCGTGGGAGAACAGGGCAGGGCAACCGCCGCCGTCGCGGGGGAAGACGCCTGTGGGGTTGCGCCGAGCGCCATGGGGGCCGTCGGAGCAGGACCTCATCCTCGCGCGCAGAGGGCCACCGTCGCCGGGTCGAAGCAGGAGCCATCGGAGGGAGGCGCGCCGCTGGGGATGAGGCCAGCCGCGGCCAGTGACCGGGAGGCGGGCGCCGCCGCCGGCGTTGAGCGCCGCCGCAGGTGGTGGGGCAGCAGGAGGCTTCCTGGCGTCCCCAGTGGGCGGCGTTCGGCTTCTTGCGCTGGACCTGCTGCTCTTCTCCGCGGCGCCCACAGCGTCGCCGGAGGCAGCAGAGAAGTCGGCTTCTTCCATCTCCTCCGCCTCAAGAACTCCCCGTCATCCATCTTCTCCGCCGGCGTGCAAGTGGAGGTGGCGGAAGAATACCGGTCAACAGAATCACTCGGTGGGCCTCCTCTATTTTTGTGATTTGGCAAGTCTAAATAGAGAAGCTTTGGAGATGACACATTTTTCACTTGGCAAAATGTTTTACCAAGTTGCTAAAACACGGTATTTGACAAGTGAAATTTGAGGAACTGTTGGAGATGCTCTTACAGCTGTTAACTTTGGCTTCTAAGTTTCAGCCTTAAAAAAAGAAATAAAAAAATGTCGGTGCAAAAGGAAAAAGTGAAAGATAAAAAAAAGAGAAAGAGAGTGTTGGGAGCGCATGTAAGCAGAGGTTGCCAAATGGGAAAACTGGTGGGATCTTATTATTTTCTAGAAGGGAACGTATGCATGCAGATGTTACCAAATAGGGAAAGTGGTGGGAACTCATTATTTCCTAGAGTAGAAACACCGCTCTTTGTCTGATCGTTCGCTACTTCCGATTCTAATGAATGTTCGCCGATTAGTCGTGCCCACGATTACGTGCCCTCTTCAGGCTTGCAAGATAGTAAGAGCACATGCAGGAAGGACGTTTTATTAGGAAGTCTTTGAGATGTTAGGTGCCAAGAAGAGCCACATTATT
The DNA here is from genome assembly GCA_018135685.1 of Themeda triandra. Lineage (NCBI taxonomy): Eukaryota > Viridiplantae > Streptophyta > Magnoliopsida > Poales > Poaceae > Themeda > Themeda triandra. Next base: position 61,975 of record JAENPR010000167.1, on the reverse strand, counting down.
TATTGACCCTGACGAAGATGGTGATGCTCTGGTTGACCAAACGGAGTGTAATCACGAGTATTTCACTCTGGCATGTAAGAGCATCTCCAAGGGTTAGGCAATTAGCCTTTGCATTTACCAATTTGCCAAAAAATCTTAAAAACTCCCCTCCAATAGTTTTGCATTTAGCCTTTGCATTTTTCTTAACTTGGCAAATAGAGTCCAAGAGTTGGCATATATGTCAAGGCAATCTGGCTTGGCATATGGTGGTCCGCATTTCTCTCGCCCCCCTCCTCCCGCGATTTTTTATCGCCGCAGTCCTGTCTCGCGCGCGTCCCTCCTCGCTCGTCTCTCCTCGCAACTCGGTGACCGCCGCCGCCGCCGCCCTACTACGCCAGGTGCGCTGCTGCTCGTCTAGCAGCATCGTCGGTCTCTTCTCCAGGCTCTCGTCGGGTCTTCACCGGCGACGATCACCCGCCAGGTATGCGATCTTCTGTTCCCTTCCTGATGTGCGAAACTAAGCATCGGAACTCGGAATAATAAACCATGGCGCCGCCCCTGCTACCAGGTTGCAGAATCACTCATCGAATTCGTTGAATTCTCACAAGTTGATCAATCTACTACTGCTCTTTTACCAGCCTATATTATTTTATCTCCATAGATGACGGATCAAATAACTAGTGGAAGACAGCGGCGGCGCAAGGACCTGTACGTACTGGAAAACTGCGGCGCAAGGACCTGTACGTCCTGGACAGCAGCGGCGCGAGGACTGAGCGATGACGAAGAACGGGGACACGAACGCACTGAAGACGTGGAACGGCGACACGCTGATGACGAAGAACGGCGATACGCTGATTGACGATGAACGGCAGCGCGAGGACGACTGGACACCAACACGAACGGCGGCGCGAGGACTGGACACGAACATGAACGGAGACGCGAAAGACCGCGAAGCAATTCCCGCCGAAGCAAAATGAGCGCCAAACAAAAAATTTCGGGGGAAAAAAATTGGTGGGCCAAAAATTCCCTCAAATGCCAAGTGCAAATGCATAACCCTTGGAGATCACAACTTTTTAGTCTTGCCATTTTTATTTGGGGAGTTGCAAATTGCCTCAAATGCCAAACTCCAATTGCATAACCCTTGGAGACGCTCTAACGCGTGTGCTTAAAAGAGAGATATTGATGATGCATCATTTGAACACATCATCATGAAATCTAATCCTTTCAAAACACCAATATATATAGTTGCTTAAATAAGATTAATTAATTAGTACTTTTTTTTGTTAGCATATTATGCACCTGGAGCACATATAAGCATCTTATCTTATCTTCCATACATGTACATGTTAGCACCGAGAGAAAACAAAAAATACAGAGACACAGCCCCCTTTTTTTTTTTGTCTCCTAGTTAAAAAAAAAAAAGTCATTCACCTGCACCCCGACTCCCTGAGCACCGCGATTGTACACCTCTTCCATCCGTTTCCGTACGTGAGCTTGGAATTCGATCTCAAACCTCGTTCCTAATCGTCGCACAGAGGCCGCACCAAACACGAGAACAGGCGGCCAAAGATCTGCTCCCTGATGGCTCCACAGAAGCGCCCCATGCCGCTGCCGCAGCCTGCAGCCGCCGCCGACGGCTGCTGTCCCAGGTCGACGTCCACGAACTCGCCGGCCTCGTCCTCCTGGTGTGCTCCCAGCCGCAGCGGTTGCGCCGTGGTGGCCGCCGGTTCTGACATCGACGATGATCTCGTTCGTCGGTCGAGGACGATCGAAGAGCAACAACGCTGCCCTTTATTTCGTCAGTAGCTCGATCTTCTCTCTGGCTAATTTGCAATCGAAGACGTACGACGCGCGTCGATGCGGCTGCAGCTACCTGCCTGATTTGCTGATTATAAATCATGAACAAGAGGGTCATATTATATAGACAACTACATCAATGTACGTAGTACGACTCCGATCGCGATAAGCTGCCGGATTACGAAGCGGATTAACGCACGAATTTACAGGCACGTACCAGTGCATGCAGAGTGTACCACACCACGCAGGCCACCACTGTTCCTAGTCGGTTTCGACATGTGGCGGATTACGAAACGGACTCGACGATTTCTACTCGCCAACTCCGAGAAGGAAACGACGACGAGGATAATTGAACCCCCTACTCAAAATTTGGGCGCTGCTAGTGAAAACGCAATCCGGCCCAGCGGTTCGATCGGTGCGGCGGTGCCACAGTATACAGTATCAGTTCAGGCGAATCAGTAAATCACAATGCTGGGCCTGCATCGAAACTCGATCTATCGAACAGATCGAATATTATCCATTTTGTTGTGGGTCGTGGGTCGTGTAGTTTGGACACCTCGGCGCATGTATCTCAACACGTACCACTTTCTAGCACACTGCACAAACGTATCTTAAATGATATGCCACGTAAGCATTTCATCAAATGATGAAAGAATATTTAGGTACGACAAGAAAAGAACCAAATTAATTAAGAAATCGCAAAACCATCGATCAATGATGTTTGTGAAAGCAATGTCGTTCTTGTTTCTGGAGGTTGATGACATTATTCATCTTTTGTTTGTCGCGCGGTGCGTGCTCTTTATATATGTTTCCCTTTGCCTTAATCCTCAACGCTATCGCCTTTCTAAAGAAACCCTCAAGGTGACATAAATAGAGTCGGCATTGCAACTTTTCTTCCTCGATATCCACTTGTGATCAATCTCAAGATTTATCGGATAAGTAACATAAATTGCTTTCTTTCTTAATACAATCTATATCTATACTATAATTGAATTCTTCCAAAGGAGTGGGAAGCCTGGATCTCACCCCTGGCCCCACAGCCAGGCTTCCCACCCTCCTCACCTCCTCACCCACGCCCTCACCTCCTCACCCACGCCTGGACTCCCCTCACACGCCCATCCGTACGTGATTACAGGGGTGCCATCCCACAGCGCAAATTAAAATTCAAAACTAACCCCTCCATGCGCGGCGGCCTCTCATTCCCCTAATCACGCCCCCCTAATCATCATGCGCCCCCTAATCTCGGGGAGAAAAACGGAGACAACTCTTCGCGTCCACGACGAGGCGCGGCGGCAGGCAGGAACTTGCGGTAGCCTCTCCTCCGTGGCCGGACCTTCGCGTCCATGGCGACGGGGCGGCAGGCAGGAAGTCGCGGCAGCCCCTCCTCCGTCACCGGACGACGGGGCGGCAGACAGGAAGTCCGGCCCGGATCGGTGACTGCCAGCCCCTCGCAGCAACGACATGGCAACGATGCGGCGTAGGTGTTGCCGTAGACGAATGAAGGTATATCGTGTATTCTCTCATGCCGCTGCCTGCAATTTGCTTCGAGTTCTCCTGCTTCGTTTGACCCGTGAGCGAACCCGATTGTTGTTACGTGTGCTCTTTTAGAATGGTGATCTTGTTCCGTTTAGGTCAACAAATCGAGCTGTCTAGGCTTGTAGCAGGTCGAGTTAGATCTCCCACCGATTTGTAATTCCTATCCTGATCGTATCAAGCTTTCGTGTGGTTGTATCTCAACGTGCATGGTCCTGTAGCACGTAGAGAGGCTCACTCAATTGTCATTGTCTTCCTTGCTATATACATGTATACACCAGAAAGTGTAGGTCTTGTATTCTCTGAAATTCAAATCGTCAACTAATTCAAAGGTAACGTGTGTACAGTGACATCAACATCGACGGCGAGTTGCTGGTGGCGGGCAGGTGCCGCGGCGGGCAGTAAGACCGGGTCGTCTCCTACCACGACGCGTCGGCGCCGTCTCCTACGACGGCGCGGTGGTGGACAGGAAGGCCGGAGCAGATTGTCGAGCTGATAGATCCTTGCTGCTACTCACAATACCTACGTCGGGACATACACGCGATGTGCTAAGCGACATTACCAATGTCACACGTATGATTTTAATAAGTGATTTGTTTTCCTAATTTTGTAATCTAAAGTATCGTCCAAATGCCGTGGACAAATGCCCTCTTTAGATGAGGCCTCAAGGAGGCGGGAGGAAACCAACTTGCGCCAATGCAATCGTCAAGCTGAGATGACCAACGAGGCCGCTGCATTGCGGCATAGACGCGAGGAGGACGTGTGCCTCGGTAGGGCGCTCGCGCAGGAGCTGCTTATGGAGGAGCCGGGCAAACAGGCCACGTTCGTCATCTTCGGGCCGGGCGAGGCCGCGCTGGCCGACCTCTTCATGTTAGTTTCCTGCTCCCTATCACCCCTCCTCGATCTTGTCTTGCTAGGCTTCTTTCCCTATGTGCTGATGACTTCCCTGTCGTGTGCTTGGTTGACAAAGCATGGCCGCCTGTGCGCAGTCAAGGTGTTCGATTTATTGCCTACGTTGTATTTAGGGTTTGGTTTGTGGGTTAGCCGGTGCTTTGGGTTCCTATCGTGCGTGGTTTATCCGTTGCATATTAATTAGCTTCTCCATGTAACAACTGCAAGCAACTACGAAACATAAAGATTGGATTTTTCAGATAGCGAGAAAGATTGGTAATTGTTTGTTAAGTTTATTAAAAATATGATCATGCTTTATCCTTGGTTTTTGGTTGGCACTATCGAGTGGGCGAGATGAATGTAGGACGGATGGGACACGTGTCCAAGCAGATGTCGGGGCAACCAGTTCAGATGAACTTAGACGGCAGCAGGGTGCTACAAGTTGCTTCATGCCACTCTGGTGTGTTTACTCTTTTCATTAATAAACAGACCTTTTCACTACGTATCGTTCTTTTTATTTGAGGTAATATGATTTCATAGATTGTACAGGTCACAGTGTTATATTGGATACCATGTGTTGGGATACCGGCGCCTAATGCGGAAGCGATTTCTTATATCTACCTAGGCGAGAGGCTCAAGAGAGATCACGCATCACACCACACCGGAGACTCGATATTTGGTAACGTGGTTCGGCCACGCCTACGTCCCCGGGACATGCTTACGGGCGCTCCTCCCCGAACCGCGACACCGGCCGCCCGGGGCACCGGCCAAATCGCCAGCGCCCCCCACGAGCCTGTCACTCTGTGTGTTGCCTCTCTCAATGAGTTGGGTTACAACTGCAGCCGGGTTACAAGAGCCAACACCTAGCTCACATAACCCTGTACTGCTAATTACAACACAAGTCCATTGTAACCCCATTAGTACAAATAAATATTCGACACATTTCTAACACCATGTCAATGTCCCAAATGACTTCTGCGACCATATGATTATTTAGTAGAGATTGAGCAGGTAGTGTATATGCATGCAGCAAAAATAAATGGTTCTTGATTGCTTGGCCCACACAGTAGTCCATGATAGTCATCAGATACTCAAATTCAAATCATAGTTAGATGAATGCGAAATCTTCTGTAGTACATTATTTACTCTTTCTTTTTTTCTCTTGCAGCAAGAGTCAGGTTACAAGTATCTAACTTACGGTAACTGCTATATGCAGGAATGACCTAATAGAATTATTTCAGAGAAACAATCTCAGTCATTTCTTAGCTTCTCAGTTCCGGGCTATGGTGGTTTCAGTATTAGTTCTCCAAAGTCTTGGCTTCTCAGGTCAGGCTATAAGCGAATGAAATTGTACAGTTTGAGAATTGGATTAATGGTGGCAACAAAGTTGAAGATGAGGTTCAGGCCTATCTACAGGTATCTCTAACTTCCTTTTTCACTCTGTTTTCATTTTCCTAAAAGTTTTACTATGCATTTTACAACTGGCTGCAAGTTTGGATGTATATATGCAATAAAGAATTTGTTCTTAGATTGGGCTATAAGAGATTGGAAAATTGTAGGGACAGAAAATTGGTTAAATGGCTTGCTCTTTGCATATATATGCACATGATATGTTGTAGGTTGCTAGCTATTTCCAAATTTAGCCTTCTCATTGATATGATATCAAGTTCAGTCATGAGGCAGAGTGTGTTAATGAAAAAAGAGAGCCTCATGTGAGTACCAAAAGGTTCCTGCATACTTAAAATGATGTGTTGCTTTACAGCATACTCATTTAGGCATCGTCACTTACATGCTTCTCAATCATTGGCAACCGTTAAGTTGTTACTCCCATCCCCTATTTAACTGGGATTTCAATTTAGGCAACTTTCATTATAGTGCACACAGTTGAATTCAAGCTGCACACAGCTGTTATTCACATCTTGCCTCGGTGGCAGCCTGCCGGTGGCGGTCATGCTTTGCCTCAACGCCAGTCATGGTGTAGCTAAGCTCAACAGACAGTCATGGTGTAGTTCAACTCAGCATGTCTGTTGTTGCTGCAACTGCAAGTTTGCAGCTCTACAAGCTGAATCAGATTGATTTGAATTTCAAGAAGTCGAGGCCAAAGATGATACTATTCAAATTTCAATTACCATTAACAATGTCAATCATTAGAAAAAAGGTGTCCCCTTTGACCTCTTCAAATTTTCTGAGCTACTGTGTTGATCAGTAGCTAACTTACCATTAGCTGCCAGTCACTTCTTCTAATTTGTATAGGAGTAACTTATATTTTATAATGTTTTGCAGAGTGACAGCTTGGGTAACCACACATCTCAATGACATTCATTCACATTTGTTTGAACTAAGACTAATTTGTCTTTCTTCTTTTGCAGTGATCAGCTTCCCATCTCAATTGTAGGCACTGCAGAGAAGCCTGAGAAAGATGAGAACATGAAGACTGGAGTTTTTTCCCTTTAAGATAGAGAGGAGTGTACTTAGAAACGGCAAGGATAGAAGATGCGTTAGCTCACAATATAGATATATTATTTGCAAGAGTGTTTTTCAAACTAAACTAAAAGAGATTATAGTTTGGTTGTTTTCATGTGCATCTGAGATGAATCCGTAGCGTTAGCACGAGCATTATACTAGTGATACATAATGCTCTTTTCAAGAGAAAAAATCTATCAGCTTAATCTTTACACAGACGTTTATAGAAGTTTGTGCCGGGGCCTGTAGGACCGTTGTAGAATGTTTTACTTTCTGTGAATAAATCAATTCTTAAAGTTATCTGAAGTCAAAATTTTAAAGTCAGACTGAATTTTTAGAAAAGAGCATCAAGATTTATGACACTACATTAGTATCAATATGTAACATAAATTATATTTTCTTATATTTTCATAATGTGCTCATTTCATGTTACAAATATTTGTATATTTTATATAAATGTAGTCAAACATAAAAATGTGCAACTCAAGACAACTTTAGGAATTGGTTTATTCAGGAAAGAAAAAAAAAATCTTCGACTTGTACTAGTAGGAAGTGCGTATAAACAGGTATGCATTTTACATTCCATTTCACGGTATAGCCGTGCTGTTTTTTTTTTTAAATACAATCCATTTTAAGAGCCCTGTCCCAATATGTTTCTATTAGTTTCATTTTTATTTTGTCGCTATCTATGGCTCTGAAGTCCGAACACGAACTTTCATGCGCCCTGTAAAAGCAAGTTCTAGGGCCCTCGCGCGAATGCCACTAGAATTGCAAGTCTCAAGCCAAGCACCACCAAGATGATGACGAGGATCACGATCGCCACACAGCCACTTCACAGCGGCTCCGTATAGCGAGGCAATGTAGCTGCCTCGTAAATGAGATATGCCACGTAAGCAATGTAGCTGCGACAAGGAAAAAAACAAATTAATTAAGAAATCTCAAAAACCTCGATCAATGATGTTTGTGAAAGCAATGTTCTGTTCTTGAGGTTGATGACATTATTCATCTTTTGCTTGTCGCTGTGCGTGCTCTTTATATATGTATTTCTTTGCCTTAATCCTCAAGGTTCTCGCCTTTCTCTAAAGAAACCCTCAAGGTTCTCACCTTTCTAAAAGAACCCTGAAAGCTCTCCACTGCACCCCCTCCATGATCTCTCTCTCTCTCTCTAAGATAGCATTCATGCATGGCACCGCGCATGAATTTATTTCTAATCAGTTAAGGTCCTGTTTAGTAGGGCTCCTCCCCGGCTCTAGCCCAGCAGCCCTATAGCCCCTCCGAATTCGAAGGAGCCGTGCTAAATAATCTAGGTGGAGCCGTCTTTAACTCCTTTGAAGAGAAGCCCTTCCAAACACATATAAGTTTCATATACATGGCTGCAGCACGAGCAGCACGCGACGTGGGCCGCCCAGGCTCAGCAGAGATGCCAATTCCTTTGGTAGGAAGAACTTGTTGAAGTCACTCTTTTTTCTATTATTATCCAAAATAGAGTCAGCATTGCCACTTTTTCCCTCCATATCCACTTGTGATCAATCTCAAGATTTATTGGATAAGTAATATAAATTGTTTTCTTTCTTAATATAATGATACATAATGCTCCTGCGTATCCGAGAGAAAAAAAAAAAAAATATCTGATTAATCTTTACATAGACATTTATAGAAGTTTGTGCCGGGGCATGTAGGAGCTTTGTAGAATGTTTTACTTGCTGTCAATAAATGAATTCTTAAAGTTATCTGTTGTCAATTTTTTTAAAGTTTGACTGAATTTTTAGAAAAGTGCATCAACATAAATTATATTTTCATAATGTGCTCACTTCATGTCACAAATATTTTTGTTTTTTATATAAATGTATTCAAACATAAAAAAAGGGCAACTTAAGACAACTTTAGGAATTGATTTATTCAGGAAGAAAAGTAACGGGCAAAAAAAGTCTTCGATCGACTAGTACTAGTGGGAAGTGCGTATAAACTGGTTTGCATTTTGCATTCCATTTCACGATATAGCCGTGCAGTTAAAAAAGAATTACAATCGTTTTTAAGAGCCCTGTCCCCATATGTTTCTATTAGTTTCATTTTATTTTGTCGCTATCTATGGCACCGAAGTCCGAACACCAACTTTCATGCGCGCGCCATGTAGGAGTAAAAGCAAGGTCTAGCTAGGTCCCTCGTACGAATGCCACATGAATTGCTATTCTCAAGCCAAGCACCACCAAGACGATGACGAGGATCACGATCGCCACAACCACATCACAGCGTCTCACTATAGCGAGGCAGTCGTCGTCGCCGCCTATGTCCGTCAGATTATCGTCAGACGGTCTCACCAGCGGCGGCGGCTGCACGGTGGAGGTGCCTAGCTGCTGTCGTTGCTGTCCCAGTCCCAACTCGACGTCCGTGAACTCGCCCTCCTCGCGCACTCCTGACGACGACATCGGCGGCGCGGTGGAGGCGGGATGACGCCGGTGCCCGAGCTCGAGGTCGACGTCCACGACGAATTCGCCAGCCTGGTACCACTGTTCCGGCATCGGCGGCGCCGACGGTGGCGGTGACGACGTTGTTTCCGAGGCCCGGGCGGAGGCGGCAGCGTCGAGCGCGGCGACGCACCGTGGTGACGACATGGCGCCCTGATCTTTCGGTTCGTTGATGCTGCTGACACAGGACGAGGACGACGTGATTACTGGGTTGGTTTGGTTTTGGTGGGCCGCTGCTGAAGTGCTGATGTGCGTGTATATAGAGGCACCGGAGGAGGCTTCGCGATTCCGGATGGGCTGCAGGCGGAGTCCGACTCCGATAGTGGGTTGAATTTGATGCCCGACTCCAATGCGTGCAAATTTGGGGGTTCCCTGGATTTGCACGGAATCCACGACGCCTTTCGTTTTTCAGGGAAAACCGAACGTGGTGGTGCTACTTGTAGTTTATAAAAAACAAACAGTGTAATAGTATTACTTTTATTTGTTTGGATATCACGTGGTGGTGCTACTATAATAACAACCGAAGAAGTGTCATATCGCTAGCTCAAAGAATTAATATATGCCTTTTTTATTTTATATGTTTTAAATTAGTATATAGAAAGAATGTACTGTTAACATGTATGGAATATTCTCACCGTTCTAGACTTGAATCAAGTAAATATTATTTAAGTTTAACTAAGCTTATAGAAACAGTGAACATTTATGTCTCAAACTAAATATTTATTTTATATCATGAATAATAACTTTTTGTATATATTTGGTCAAGTGTAAAATTATTTGACTCCTGAAGGATGATAATTGCATATTTTTAGGACATTGGAGTTTGTTTTAAAATTATTAATTTTAAGCATATTATGCATCAAGAAAATGCAATGATTGTCCGTCTATTTTTTCGCCTTTTGCACGGTACACACCCGCCTGACGTCCCACACGCCAACGTATAACATTGATCATCTTCCCAGTGGCAACACAACACTCTCTCTTCCCTCTGTAGTTATCAACATTACCGACATCATTGTCTTCTCAACTCAAATGCTCACATGGCCACGCCTGCCCTATCCCCTTTCCCCAAGCTCAGGTGGGCTTAAGAGAAGGGGTTTGGGAGAGAAAGGCCGGCCAAGCGGTTGAGATGGATGGAGGGCAATTAGGGGAACCAGTGGGGCTGGAGGTGGCCGGACGAGGTCGATGGCAGGGGTGGTTTGGGGGTGGGAGGTGGGGGTGGGGGTGGGGGGGGGGGGGGGGTGGGGTGGTTGAGGAGGAAGCAGCCGCCGTGGTTTGCGGGAGAGGGCGCGGCGGAGACGAAGGAAACCACGGCCACACATGTTAGTAAGCAGGGTGGAGGCAGCCACTGGCTCCTCTCTTAATGAAACTAGGTGGTTCCCCGCGCGTTGTTGCGGAAATTTCTAAATAATAAACATATGTTGCTGCAAAAATCTAAGGAGTGATTTTAGTTCGACAAAAGTTAAAAGAATCGGCTTTGATTATAGAACATGTGAAGTATCATTTGTTCCAGAATTGAAATCGCATGGGAAGGAGTACATGTATATGTTTGCTTTAAAAATGTAAAGGGATATCATATTCTTGGATGCTTGTAGTACCTGGGATCACCACGGCCAAGCACATAGGGATGGCTGGATAGTCTTGGTTGGAGTGGCAATGTTAATTACCTGTGAATGCATGGGAACGACATTTGGAGTGGCAACGTTATATTTGAGGCAAATTGCTCTTTGATGGCTCCAAAAAAGTGGATGACATGGCTTAAGCAGAGGTTAGAGAAATATGTTAGTGGGAGAGTTTAAGATACAAGTGAGTGGTTCGCTCGTGAAAAAAAAAGAGGGAGCCACTGGCTGGACTGGAGGCGAGGAGGAAGAGCCGCACGCCGAGTATCCTTCAGAAAATGTCCTTAAGAAAATGCGCGTCAAGTGTCGTCCTCCAGAAAATTTCCGTGAAGTATACCCTGATCTATTTTATTCTGTCACACCCTATATTCCGCGGACACCGTTTAGATTGGAAGGACGAGACGAGATCTACCGGAAGCCTGAGGTACCGAGTCCGGCGTCCACGCACAGCGCATGTCGTCCGTTCCCCACGGATCGCAACTGTTTCTCGACTTGCGCGGGTGGTTGCAGACAGCACACGTAAAACTTGCCATCTAATTTAATTTCAGCCCTGACCTTATACACCGCTTGCCTCTAGTTCTTGTTCCAGTTGTGCTCCGACGATACGCCGCCGAGAGCCCAGCGCCCAAGCGAATGGCGCAAGTCCTCGCGCAAGAGTGGGACAAGGACAAGCCCGCGCTCAGCTGGGCATTGTCCATCTCCGACACGGTGCTTGAACTCCACCGGGAAGACGACGGCCGCGACAAGAAGCACATAAATCGGGCGCGCGACCTCTTCCGCGACGCGCTCTCCCGCGGTGCCGAGCCGCGCATCGTCCTCGTGTGGTACTTCATGGAGATGGGTCATCGGGACACCGCCGGCGCCGGGCGTGCTTCGAGGAGTGGCAGCGCTCACACGGCTGCGGCGGCGGCGCGCAGGCGACGCCGATCTGTGGTGCAACTACGCCTTGTTCGAGTGCCAATACGGGACGCGCGCGCGAACGCGGGCCGTCGCGGAGGCCGCCGTCGCGGCGTGCCCGCGCGACCCCAAGGTGTTCGCCATGTACGCGTGTGTGGAGCTGCGCATGGGACGCGATCGCCGCGCGCGCGACATTGTCAGGCGCGCGCGCGACGTCTTCGCCGAGGACGAGGACACGGTGAAATGGATCGAGAACGATGTGGATTGGCACCGAAGGTACCTCCATGACGGGAGGCCGACGATTGGTGATATCTTTAGGGGCCTCTTCTTCGATCACTGTGGCCGCGGCGCCGGCTCAGCGTAGTATGTGTTCCAAGTTCTTGAATTGGGAGGTGCTGCATCTTTTGTTCCGTGTATTTACATCTATATTTCTTTTGTGCGCGTTAATAATATGATAGCCTCAATGACACATCAACAGTGTTGAACTTGCACAGCACTTGGACATTCAACTTTTTTTTAGAGTTTGAGGGCAGATGCCCCTATCATTGCATTGCAAGGACAAAATATAAGCGGTTTACAGCATTGTCCTGGCGGGTTACGCCTTACAAAGGAAGTCCATGAGCACCTGCTCGAAGCATTGAAAAACTACCACTAGAACAGCGAAACTGAAATAACTAGGCTAAAAAAAACTTAAGTGACAAAGTTTCAGCATCTTCATAGGCTCATAGCAACAGTGCCGTCAGGAACTTCTACTTCATCTGATCACGCCGACCCCATCCTTCTGAGGTCCATCCACTTCATCCCTTTACCTTCTAGTCCGGTCTTGTATGTATCAGATAGTTTCTCCATCACGTCACCAGGAACAGATTATCCTAGAACATGAAGACGTCCCACTCATTCTTCACTTGGTTCACCCACCAATTTGGATAGGTCTTGTTGCTATATTCTTCAGGTTGTTCACCATCGACAGAAAGCTTTGTTTGTGCTTCTCTGGGCACAGAATAACCCAAGCTTGTAACATGAACACTATTTTCATAAGCAGACTTCTCATGCTTATCCACTGTATGCCCTGAAAACAAAGAGAGTTCCTTAATTTCCATAGCCCCCACAGGGCCGCAGCATAGATGCAATTTTCAACTACAAATTTCTTATCACTAATCCACATCTGTCCAATGGAAATAAAGTATGAACCCACAGTCCTACCACATGCTTCAGAGATACATTCCCACATTTGTCTAGCTACTGCACATTCAAAGAATAAGTGCTGTACAAACTCATCTTCACAACAGAAAAGACAGGATGAGTCAACAACCTCAACTATGATACTAAGGTTATCTCGGGTTAAGATTTTATTTTTGGAAAACAACCACAAGAAGAGCTGAACTCTAGGTGGGATCCTAAGCTTCCACACAGCTGGTACAAAAGTTGGTGTAATACCCCTAAAATTTACAATTTTGTAAAGAGACTGTGAGGAATAGGTCCCATTTGAATTAAACTGCCAAATCAGTGAATCTTCTTCATCGGTAAGATTAATGGTGGAAGCTAGTTGCACTATCTCAAGCCACAGGTTCATTTGTCTTTGGTCTACAGTTTGCTTCATATCGGTGAATTGGCCAACAAAACTCACTGGTATTTATTACACGGAAATAGCAGGAGAAGCAAATTGTGGCATACAAATATTAGCATCGTCGTCATTACATTCTGGGAAGAAGCAAATTGTGGCATACGATCAAATATTAGCATCATATCGTTACATTCTTCATCACCACAAAGGTTGAGGCACATTTAACTTGTTGTGAAATATAATTTTTAGTTTATTGCCACACACATTTGTTAGATGTGGCACATTAGGCACACAGTTGTCATTTGGCTCTCTAGCAGCAAAAGTGCTCAACTCTTGCTATATGTAGATTCGCTATGTGAAAAACTTATAAAGGGAACGCCGCCCCTTGCACTGTAGGGGTGGCTGGCTTTGGAGCCGCCCCTACTATGGCTGGGGCGGCCAGGCGCGGCAGCCAGGTTACCAGCCGCCCCTGCAGTGCCCACTGTAGGGGCGGCAGTGGGGTGTGTGTGGTGGTGGTGGGGGTGGGGGTGCAGAAACGGGGGGGGGGGGGGTGCGCACAAACACAATACTAAAAGTAACTATAGTCATGATTCAATAATAGTAAGTATTAATTTAGAAATATGACAAAAATATCAATGCATAGTACTGGATGATCAATAGAAAAATAGGGAATATAGAAGGAAAAAATGGCAGAGAAGATGCATCCACGATACCCATATATGTAGCCTAGAAAAAGTTAGAGCATGTGGATGACACCTGAATTCTTTAGAGGCGGCTGGGAAGCCTCTATTAGCCACTTATAATTTCCCGCCTCTATAAATATGCATTGAAGTTTTGAGGTGATCTAACTAGCCTAAACATTGCGCAAAGTGCCAATAGTAATACGGATGAGCCTGAACTCACTATAGGACCTTTCTTGAGCTCTAACTCTCGTATAAGAGCAGACCAAGGGGGCAATAATAACAAAAAGCTACCGGTTGGTGGTGTGCTTCACTTTCTACAGACCCACCAGAAATTCGGGTGCCTACAACTAGAGAATTCTGGTGGTGCCACGTGTGCTCGCCATTTGAATTTGATCACTGGATCCAACGACGGTTGGGAGCTGTTTCTCTGGTGACCTCATTGGAAGATTCTAGTTACTTCTTCTTTAGGATCTTGGGTTCTCTTCAAGATCCTCACCAGATAAGACCTTTTTCTATACGTCGTGATAGCCTTAGAAACAACGCCATGGATCTCCTCATCAGGAATGGCATAGTATTAGTAGTGGATAGTATTAAGACCGTAGAAGGTTCACACAAGGAGTAGGATGTGTTGGTCTCCTTTGGAACCTTGCTTACAGGATTTAGATCCCTTGCCCCATGCCCATGGTGTGCAGCTGACCAGTTGGGTGGCATAGAAGAGCTGCAATGGTGACATGTCCCTAGTGCTGACATCGCTACTCGTTGGGTTATGGCTAGGCCATAAAGAACGATAGTTGCTAGCCGACAAATAAAGTCAGGTTGGTGGGTTATGAGCAGGTCCGTACGATACGCCTTGCCAACCTTTGGAGGAGAAGGAGAAGGGGTAGGTTGTGGGACAGGCTGGTCACAAACAAAGCAACAAAAGGAATGGTAGATGCCAGATAAGGATGGCGCAACCGGGATGAGCATGATGAGTGGCGGGTTTGGGAAGGGGCTGCAAGTTAGGTTATGAAGGGGCTATTGGGCTAGGTCTAAAGATGTGCTCCAAAATTAGTAGCCCACGATCGATGTTGCGGCCCCCTCACCCCTCGACCTAATTTGGATGTTTAAACATCTCTTAAATTTTCAAATAGATACTAAAAAGAAGCAAAACTATTTTTGTGGAACTAGATTTTTTTAAATTTATTTTCTTTCCATAATTCTATATTTTTAAGCTTCTGCTTAATCTATTTATCATAAAATGCTTTTCAGAAATCTAAAGTGAAATCTAAATTTTTGGTTTGGAAAGTAGTGTTTTATCATGTATTTCCTAGCATGTTTGCTCAAGTGAAATCTAAAGTTCCTTAACATTGTACATACTGAAAATTAGATTTTAATGCAAACACACATAGAATGCATGGTAACTTAAGCAGTTTTAAGAGTGTTTTAAATTAGATATTTAAATAAGCATTGCAATGCTAATATATGAGTTATGGTATAAGATGGAATCCTGCCCTGGATAATCAAAGTGAAGTCCTGATTTTCAGTCAAAATCAGCTTACATAGCTTGGTCCAAATTGAAACCTCCCCGTATGCTCAAAAGAAAAGATATGCTAAATAACAACACCCAACGGATGAGCACATGATATTTTTGTGCATGTTTGATTTGCCGCACCAAGTGGCATGACAACATGATTTGTCGCGCTAAACATATTGTGTGACAAAAGGGTTAAAAATAAAAATATAAGTGGCAATTTTTAAAACAAAATTTAAATAAAAATGATTAAAAATGAAAAACAAATCTGGTTCTAACTGCCGTGGTTGCATGCGCTCGTGTTCAACTATTGGACGTGAGCCGCCACCGATTCCTCCGCATCCATATCATCTACTCTCCATGGATCGCCGTGGCGGTGGTTGCAGCAGATGTATAAAACCCTAGCTATATCACATCTCAATTAGTCCCACCCAACCTATACCGCCACCAGCCCTCTAGTACACATCTGCTCCGGCGGAGATGGCAGCGAAGAGGTGGTGTTCCCTAGACCCGCGCCGGCCGCGGAGGCCAGCAACCAAGCGGATGCCGCGAGGCCTCTCGCAGCCGGAGTGGGACAAGGACAAACCCACGCACGGCTGGGCGATGCTCTGCTTCGAGGAGGCGATGCAAATCTACATGGAAGAAGGCGACATGCTGCCGATCCAGCAGGCGCGCGACCTCTTCCGCCGCGTGCTCTGCAGCGGCGCCGATGAGCATCTTCCACGAGTTGATTTCCCTGGAGCTATGTCACGGAGACGTCGCTGCGGCCCGCGCAGCCTTCGAGGAGTGGCGGCACTGGCGCGCCGACGGCTGCCGACGCGACACCGACTTCTGGCGCCGCTACATCGAGTTCGAGATCAACCACGGGACGACGGCGCGCTCGCGGGACGCCGTGGAGGTCGCCATGAGGGCCTGCCTGTAATGAGAATGGATGAACTGGAAGGGAATTGTAGGTGGAATTGGTAGCTTTATTGATGCAATTGCAGGTTCAATCACAGTACAAGAGCGGAAATCCGCTTATTGATATGAAGAATCTATGAACTAGGGAATAACTATTTCTATTCAGTTTATGTTCGATGCCGTTCTCGGTTTGAACCGCCAAGCTTTATACCGCTCCCCTGTTGCCGACGTCGGTTGGACAGGAAACTTGTCCGCCAAATCTTCTGGTGGTGGCCCACCTGTCATAGTCATCTTCTGATGGTGGTCCACTTGTCATAGTCATGACACTCCCCCCTCCTTAACAACTAGCATGACCTCATGCGAATCAAATGGTCACCAAACCTCTCCTTGATATCAGAGTAATCTTCCCAAGTAGACATATCCTCTGGTAATGTGGCCCATTTAATCAACAGCTGGTCCACCATGTTTGAACCCCTGCGAATCAGTCTTGTTTGCAGGATTTTGTCGACGAAGGACAAGACCAGGATCGGTAGCCACGAAGTGAGATCACCGAGATATTTCTGCTTCCTTGGGTATATGTTTCTTCAGCTGAGAGACATGCAGCACATTGTGAATTCTGCAGTCGATGGCAAGTCCAGCTTATAGGCCACTTCTCCTACTTTCTCGCAAAGACAAGTATAGGGTCCATAGTACTTAAAGGACAGCTTCTTGTTGCTTCGTGTGCAACGAGAGGATTGCACATATGGTTGGAGCTTCATGTACACTTTGTCCCCCACCGCAAATGACCTTTCTGATCTATTCTTGTCAGCCTGAGCCTTCATCCTCTGCTGAGCTCTGATAAGATGTTGCTGAACCAATCTATTCAGCAAATCTCTTTCAGTCATCCAGTCTTCCAAATCAGGGACTGAACAAGATTTCAGATTGACAATACCTAGCTGCCTTGGTGTCTGTCCATACATTACCTCAAAAGGAGTCCTTCCCAAAGCCGAGTGGTATGATGTATTATACCGTAACTCGGCAATGGATAGCCATTTATGCCATTGCCTTGGACATGTGTGGACCATACACCTTAAGAACCCCTCAAGACACCGATTTAACCTTTAAATCGCCCCATCGGTTTGTGGGTGATAAGAGGAAGTCATCAGCAATTTTGTATCCGACGAGTGAACAATTCTTGCCATAGCTTACTTGTGAAAAACTGCATCTCGTCGAGAGCGAGCTTTGGGCGTACCATGCAACTTGTACACATTTTCCATGAACACTTTAGCAATTGATAAGGCAAAAGTGTATGGATGATGAATGGGAATGAAATGGCCATACTTTGAGAATTTGTCAATGATAACCAGGATGGCATTGTACACCGTCGATTGGGGTAAGCCTTCCACAAAATCCATGCTCACCACTTCCCATGCTTGCCGAGGAACAGCAAAGGTTGCAACAGACCGTCGAGTCTCACATGTTCACTCTTGGCTTGCTGACAAATCTCACACTGTTGGACAAAGTCATGGACTGCTTTTTTCATATATGGCCAAGCAAACAGTGACTTAATTCTTCCATAAGTAGCAGCAATTCCTGAGTGACCCCCAATGCCACTGTTATGCCGGGCTTCCAGAATGTGTTGCTGAGCCAACTTATTGTTCCCCACCCAGATTCTACCATGATATCTTATGATCCCATCTTTGAGTTGATAACCTTTGTCATTGGAGCCAGTCAAACTTAGTTCAGTGAGAAGCTCCTTGTCTTCCTGATTGTCCTCATAAGCATCTTTCAGCTTTTGTAACCATGCTGGAATGCATTCAGATACTGCACACAGCTCAGATGGAGTTTCATTTCTTGACAATGCATCTGCAGCTGCATTCTGAACACCTTTCTTATACTGTATTGAATAATCGAGGTCCATGAGTTTGACCACAGCTTTTTGTTGAATCCTGGATTGCACCCTGTGTTCTGTCAGATACAACAGACTCTTGTGGTCTGTTCTGATCAGGAATTTCTGATACTGAATGTAAGGCCTCCACTTATCAATTGCCATTAAAATGGCTAAGCACTCTTTTTCATACACAGATAGTGCTTGATTCCTTGGACATAAATGCTTGCTCAAATAAGCAATGGGGTGATCCTTCTGCATCAGTACAGCACCAATCCCCTGATCAGAGGCATCTGTCTCAATGACAAATGGTTGTTTGAAGTCAGGTACTGCCAGTACTGGAGCATTAGCTAGCTTCTGTTTCAGAGCTTGAAAGGCTTGCTCAGCTATTGGAGACCATATGAACTGCACCCCTTTCTTCAACAGTTCAGTAAGTGGTTTTGCTATCATCCCATAATGTGCAATAAACTTCCCGTAATAGCCTCGTCAACCCCGAAATCCCCTTAACCGTTTAATTGTCTTGGGTGATTGCCATTGTAACACAGCTTCCACTTTACTTGATTCTGTGGCCACTCCTTTTGCAGAGATCACATGTCCCAAATACTCCACCAAGGGCTGAGCAAAATAGCACTTGGACTTCTTGATCAGGAACTGATGCTTGTCCAATATTTCAAATACTTGCTTCAGTAACTTGAGATGCTCTTGCATATCCTTACTGTACACCAGAATGTCATCCATGAATACCAAGACTCCCTTCCTTAGCAACTCTGCAAAAATGATATTCATAAGCCCTTGAAATGTTGCTGGTGCATTAGTTAGCCCAAAAGGCATAACTAAGAACTCATAAAGTCCTTGGTGTGTCCTGAATGCAGTTTTATGCTCTTCCCCTGCAGCCATTCTGATCTGATGATAACCAGCAGCAAAATCTAGCTTGGTGAATACAGTGGCTCCATGCAGCTCATCTAAGAGTTCATCTACCACAGGCATGGGGTGCTTATTTTTCAGAGTTATCGCATTGAGATGTCTGTAGTCCACACAAAAATGCCAGGTTCCATCTTTTTTCTTGACTAAGAGCACTGGTGAAGCAAAGGCACTAGTGCTGTGTCTGATGATGCCATTATCTAGCATCTGCTGCACCTGGGACTCAATCTCATTTTTCTGCATTGGAGAATAGTGATAGGGTCTCACTTTTACTGGTTGAGCTCCCATCATCAGAGTGATTTGATGATCTGCAGTTCTCTGAGGAGGTAGCTGTGTAGGAATTTTGAATAGATGCTCATATTCAGTTAATAGCTGTTGCACCTCAGATGGGACACAATCCTGCTCCCTTTGTTCAATGGCACATATGTACTGCAGTTGTTCTGCAGTTTCAGAGAACTGAGCAGACCCATCCAGCTATAAACAACAAGAAACAGCACCCTGTTTTAGCAGTCCTTTGAGCTTCTTTGCAGAAATGGATGGACATGAATCACATTGATCCTGGACCCCTTGCAAGTCCACTTTCTTCCCATTGTAGGTGATCTGCATGGCCTTAGTCTTGTAGTCCACCAACACAGGGCTTATGGACTCCAACCAATCTTCCCCAATGATCATGTCATAGCATTTCAGATCCAACACCCTAGCATCGGAAGCCGTGAGCCAACAAACTCTTCAATGTCTGTTCCTTGTGTTAGCAAAGGACTGTGGAGATTGCACTTGCCATCACATTTCCTTCTTCAGAACTTTCTTCAGATTGACATCTCTTCCATGTCCATGTCACCCTGAATTTGCAATGCTTCCATCAACTCCTCCATGACATGAATTGGCACTTGATCAGGGCAAGTATAATTGTGACTCCATTTACCACCACATTTGAAACACAAGCCCAGCTTCCTTCTGGTCTGCTTTAAACTCTGCAGTTTATCATCAGTTTCCACTCTTGGTGGCTTCATCTTGAGTTTGTCAGAATCAGCAGCTAGAGCCTGATCCTGACCTCTGTATCCTCCTCTGTAAGGCCCCCTGAACTTGCTCTGACTAAGTTCCTCCTCTTGCATCAAAGCCAAGGTACTTGCAGCATCCACATCTCTAGGACGATGGAGTCTAATACCCTTCCTGATCTCTTCCTTAAGCCCACTCACAAATCGTGTGACAAAGAAGACATCATCATAGTTCGGGTTATAGAGCAGAATACCATGTGCCAGCTTCTCGAACTGAGAGTAGTACTCTGCAACCGATCCAGTCTGCTTCAGAGTTTCCAACTGATGAAGTTGCAGCTGATATTGATCCTTATCATACTTGCTGAATACCAACTCGCAGAGTTTTTCCCATTCTGTGATCCTTCCTCTTCTCTCTACTGTCTGCAACCATGTAGCAGCACCTCCCTCGAAATTGAGAATGGCAAAGCGAGTCTTCATGGATGGATGCGTCCCATACACCTCAAAGTAAATGACACAACGATCACGCCACAATCGAGGATTGTCACCAGAAAACTTAGGAAATTCCATCTTAGGGCTAGGCGCATGATGATGATGAGGCATCTCAAATTCATGGCCATTGTTCATGGGGAATGTGAGCGGTGGTGTACCCGTGACCGGGATTGGCGGAGGGCGCTCGACCCTCGCGCCCACATCCCGGTGGTTTTGTGCATCGCCGTGCCCATGGGGCGATTGAGAGGCGGACGTCGACGGCGACGTGTTGAGGTCGAACGCGGCCGTCGTCGTTTGGATCGGCGGCGGCGCACCATTGAGCAGGGGTTGGTGAAGCCCTTGCGTCTGCTGCTGCTGGATCTCGGCGCGCGGCTGCTCCGGCCGCTCGTGAGGCTCGACCCGACCCATGCGCGCCTCCGTCTCCGTGCGCCAGGTCTGCAGGTCCTGAAGCTTGTCGAGCGCGGTCGCCAGATTGTCCTGGATCCCGGCGAACTGCGTCTTCAAGTCCGCCACGCCGGTGAGCTGGGTGGTCATCGCCTCCAACATCTTCTTCACCTCGTCGATGGAGGACGCCATGGCTTGCTGCACCTTGGAAGCTTTCGATGGCGCCAGGGTTGGGCGAATTGGGGAAAAAAATTTTCCCCCAATCGCAGAGGCTTCTGATACCAAATGTAATGAGAATGGATGAACTGGAAGGGAATTGTAGGTGGAATTGGTAGCTTTATTGATGCAATTGCAGGTTCAATCACAGTACAAGAGCGGAAATCCGCTTATTGATATGAAGAATCTATGAACTAGGGAATAACTATTTCTATTCAGTTTATGTTCGATGCCGTTCTCGGTCTGAACCGCCAAGCTTTATATCGCTCCCCTGTTGCCGACGTCGGTTGGACAGGAAACTTGTCCGCCAAATCTTCTGGTGGTGGCCCACCTGTCATAGTCATCTTCTGATGGTGGTCCACTTGTCATAGTCATGACACTGCCCGCGCGACCCCGTGCCGTTCGCCCTCTCTGCGAAGATGGAGCTGGACCTGGGATGCAACGGCCGCGCGCGTCGGATCGTCAGACACGCGCGCGAAATCTTTACCATAGATGTCTACCCTATAGACGAGAACGCGGCGAATTGGGTCGCGGACGAGGTGGAGCGGTACCGGCAGTACCTCCGTGACGAAGCTGCGAAGAGGCCGACGATTGTTGATATCTTCAGGTACATGTTTTGCGGCGTCGACTCAGAGTAGGCGTAGCATGGTGGTAGCTATTTTAGGGTTTGTTGTGCACGCACGTGCGTAACACTTAGGTTATGTTAAGTTCTTGCATGGATCTACTGCATGCGTCTTTTGTTCGGTCGTCATATACATTTATATCTTTTTTTCCTAATAGTTTATATAATAACTGCTTGACATATAAGCAGTGTTCAATAAAATCTTAGCCTTGTTGGTTTCATGACCACAAGTTGAAACACGTGAGTTAAGGAGTGTAGCAGTTTCATAATTCCTTGTGAGACATTAGTTAAATGTGGCACATTACACATGGTTGTCATTTGCATCTCTACCAAAAGTGCTCACCATTCTTGTTATGGGCCTGTTTGGTTTGGAGATGCTAGTGCCCGGATGTCACGGACGGTCGCGAACAGTAGTAGGGGGGCGAGTCTGTGGGCGCTATATTTGAAAACAGCCAAGTGAGTGGGCACCACGTCCGAAAACATACAGATGTTTGAGTCAAAGCATTACCGGCGCCCACGTCGAGAACGTACAGACGTTTGAGTCCAAGCATTACCGGCCTTTTTTAGATTTCCTCCTCTAAACTTTAGACTCTAAACTTTGGAGCTAAAGCTATAGACAAGTGGTCTAAATTTAGCTTTTTTTAGATAATGGTCTAAATTTAGCTGTAAACCTTGTCGAAAGTGAGGTAAAATGCTCTAAAGCTTTTGGAGGTCTAAAGTTTAGTGGAGGCCGGGGATCCAAACAGGCCTAAAAGTAATAAGGTCGCAGTCCAATATTAATGTGAAAAAGTAAGAAAAAGATCGATGCTATTTAAGTACATGATCCTCAATTGAAAAAGGGGAATATAGAAGAAAAAATGGTCGAAAGGATGTAGCAACTAAGCCCATGTAGTCTAGATAAGTTAGAGCATGTCCATCAATAGATTTATTGCCTTGTGTGTGTGTGTATATTTTTTTGCACAGCTGTAGATCAGAACCTGACATGTGCTAAATGATCTTTTTAGTTAATGAGGTTGTTGCAATGTTTCCTCCACATCAATTAGTGAGAGCCATTACTAATGTTCAGTCCATCAGTTGTTGTCCATGTATTGAAAAAGTTCCTATAGTCGTGCCAGTATAAACTTTTTTTTGACCTCATCAGTTCAGATAGTGTTACCTATTGTTGTCATATATGTGAATATCCAGATTTTTCTATGAGGGTGAATGTCCAGATTCAACTTATTATCCAGTGTTCTTCCTTTTTAAACTGTGATTCTCAAAACTTATTAGTTATTAGTAGATCAAACATGTGTAGTCCTCTACTTTGAGACGATGCCCTGCCGTGACAACTCGGTTGATTGAGTTTTCTAGAGAATTAGATTCTTGTACCGATTAAAATTATTTTTTAGGTTTATTTTCCGTGGCTGATTTGAGAAACATTTCTTGTTTTGAAGAATAGAAAACAAATAATGCATACCTACACAATAATATGAGCAACTATGGTCAAAATTTCAATAATATTATTATTAATTTTAAAAATTAAAAAAGTAGTGACAACTGCAGGATCCTCAATGGAAGAAGAGGGAATATAGAGCAAAACCGTAGATAGGATGTAGACGCTAAGCTTAATTTAGACTTGAAACGTTAGAGTATGTACTCCCTCCGTCCCACGAAAAAACACAATTCTTTGACTTCTCCTTTTCTGTTTGACCATTCGTCTTATTTAAATTTTTTATACAAATAATAAAATAAATTACTTATTTTAAAATATCTCTAATGATAAAATAAATCATAACAAAACAAATAATATTTTTTTAATTTTTTTCAAATAAGACGGATGGTCAAACAGAAAAAGTATAAATTAAAGAATTGCTTTTTTTTCGTGGGACGGAGGGAGTAGGTGGTAGAGGATGCATAGGCTATAGAACCGGCTGTCCTCAGCAAATTACTATCAAGCTCTCTTTTTTTTCTCTAAACTATGACACGAAGGAATCCACTCCATCACTTAGCAAGCCAATTATATCAATTTATTATTATACAATAAATTTAGGATATGCACATCTTGCATGTGGTGGCTCTTCCTTGCACTCCTGTCTCCTGTAGATCAGAACCTAACACGTTTAAATGATTTTTTGATAAATTATTATGTTGTTGCAGTGTTATCCTCCACATCAATTAGTGAGAGCCACTGTTAATATTCACAGTCCATCATTTGCCATGTACAGAAAAATGTTCACATAGTTATCCCATATACAACTGTTTTTATCAGCTGATTGTGTTACCTATTATTCACTAGTAGAGTAAATACCTTTCGACGGTGGCCAAAAAGTTAAGGTTTCAAATTGCAAACCGAGAGTAAAGGGAGGCCTAGACCTTTAGTCCTGGGTTGAAATACAAACCGGGACTAATTTCACCTTTTAGTCCTACTTGGAACATTTACCACGACGTGTCAGTGCGGAGGCTTTAGTTCCAGTGTGAGATACAAATCCGGACCATAAGTATGACTTTTTGTCCAGGTTTAGGACATGAATCCAAACTAGAGGTACATTTAGTCTCGGTTTGAGATACAAACCTGGACTACAGGTGCCTCCAGAGTGAACTTAAAAGGAAAGCGTATCTTATCTAAGTCAGATGTGCAATGGAGTTGGGATAGTAGTGCATGCAAGGAGTGAAGTGGGAGGTCTTCAGTTCGAATCTCTACAACCACGAATTCTCTTTTACTCAGCAAACACCTTTAGTCTCGGTTGTACGAATTGGGACTAAACATGAAAACCTTTAGTCTCGATTTCGCAGTCTTGGTTTCCAAAACCGGGACTCAATGCAGTTAAGAACCAAGATTGAAACCTCATTCTCTACTAGTGATTATCACTAAACATGAAGACCATTTGTCTCGATTTCACAGTCCCGATTTCCCAAACCGAGACTCAATGCATTTAAGAGCTGAGACTGAAACCTCATTCCGGAGTTAAGAACCGAGACTGAAACCTCATTTTCAATTAGTGATTATCACTAAACATGAAGACCTTTAGTCTCGATTTCACAGTCCTATTTTCCAAAACTGGCACTCAATTCATTTAAGAACCGAGACTAAAACCTCATTCTCTACTAGTGATTATCACTAGTGAATATACAATTTACTATCCACGGTACCCACAAATTGAATCCATTTGTGTCGCCTCTCTGACGGCATTGTCTTGTCCCACACCGGATTAGTCACTGTAGTTCGCTACGAGCTGCCAACCCAATCGTCAGCAGCTACCTCTAGCGCTCACTAAAAGCCAACCTCGACCTCCAGAAACATGTGCCCGTCGCTTCTAGCAACCTCACTGCCTTACCGAAGGTAGAAGTGCCACACACAAATCCAACAGCCATTAGAGCGCCTCCTTGCACCAGAATGATCAGCACTAAGCAGGACCACCTGCCGCCACTCCTCACAGGTCACCTTAGCAACACAAATCTGCTGGCCACCACCTCGAGCATTGTCGCCACAACAACACCATGGACATCAGCCACATTAGCCTCCTCGCGATCTTTGTGGTTTCAATTGGCACACGACACTGCTAGACTGTCGCCATGCACTAGCAAATACATTCAAAGACCTCCATTCTCTATGTCAACGGACTCATCCTAGCCGCCTTCCACCACCATAGATAT
Source organism: Themeda triandra (assembly GCA_018135685.1). Taxonomy (NCBI): domain Eukaryota; kingdom Viridiplantae; phylum Streptophyta; class Magnoliopsida; order Poales; family Poaceae; genus Themeda; species Themeda triandra. Next base: position 36,547 of record JAENPR010000167.1, on the reverse strand, counting down.
CAGTACCTCGAATCCTCAACTACATTTCTAGTTTCCTTGCCACCGCACCGGCCACTGCCACAGATTAACGAGGCACAACCTTCCAAAGCGACATCTCCAAAGAGGGGCATGATGCCATCGATGTCGCCGTCACCTAACCAGAATGTCAATATTGTGCACCCAGCAGTGGCGAAGCTAGGCTTTGTTATTGGGGTCGGCAGACACCAATGGATTTGTGAAAACTCAGTGACAATTAATGTTTTGAACTGTTCTTCAATGGCAAAGACCCTAGTGTACATTCGTACTGATCCCGGCGCCACTTTCATCTGGTTTCGCCGCTAACACCTAGAATGGAAGAACACGCCGTGCAAGGGAATAGACCGTTCCATGGAAATATGGCATCACAATCATTTGACCAAAAGCATAGACAAAGCTTTTGTTGTTGCTCTCCCCTATGCATGACAGTGGCCAACCCATGCTTGCTTCGATAGCCTTTCCTACCAAGCCCCCATTGATAGGGCCACCAGCCTCAGGCCGCATGTAGGAACTGATGTCACCTTCATCTTCATTGTCACTATCGCCGAACTATGAGAGGCTGGTGTGCCCCGCTCGACCAATGTCCGCCTCGCCGCCATGGTGCCGCAGACGTGAAAACAAGCAGGACATCATTGTCAATGCTACCATGGCTGGTCCTTCTTGCACATCTTCTGGAACACAAGCCTCCCACCTCTGGACATGGTAATTGAAGCCAGGAGAGTTTTTGGCAGTAATATCTTCAGGGAGATCACTATTGCAGCGTGCTGGAGTATCTGGAAGCTGAGGAACAGCATCATCTTTGACCACCAGATAGTAAACTTTTCGAGGTGGAAGATCATCTTCAAGCATGAAATCGGCTTGGTTTGTATCAAAGCCAAAGGAAGAAGGAAAGCAACGTTATTAGCATGGATCCAACAAGTCTTCTAGTTGTAGTTTTCTTGTGTTTTGTTTTGGGCCTAGTCGCCTTGTACTTCTCTTCCTGTTGTTGTAATTCTCTAACCCCTACTTGCCTCCCCCCCCCTAGGTTGTACAGTTAGCCTCCTCTCCTGCTTCTCTTCTTGGTGCTGTCGGGCAGCTGTTGTATGTTGTATTTACTTTCCCTGTACCCATAACTTTATAATCGAAAAATACAAGTAGGGAGCTTCCCTGCTGTTTCTTCAAAAAAAAAAAAAAAAAAAAAACGCTACCACGGCACTGGCATCGCATAACCAGCGCAACTACCCACACCACCATGATATTTGACGGTGCACCCTGCTGGCCGCACCACCATTGGGCTGCCACCTCCGCTTCCCCTGCACTGTTGCCTTCACACCCTCTATGCCGTCAAAACCGAGCCAACACCACATCCGCATACACCAGCGGCCCAGCGCCTCTGACGGCAGACACATGATGCCACGTCCATCAAGCTTGCCCCCGCCTCCTTCTCCAACCATCTAGCCTAGCTGCGTGTAGATCTAGCTATTAGGCTGCTGGATCCACACAAGAAGCCGCCAGATCTGGCCCTACCTGCTCCATCGCACCAAAGAACAGTCCACAATCAAGCACCAGAAATGATTAAGCAATCATGAGCTTAGGTGCGCCCTAATTATTCTCTAAATTTTATTACACTCCTAAGCTGAGTGGAACATAGACGTCGTTGTTAGCATGCCTCATATTAACACGGTGGATTCTGAGGGTATGATGAGGAATTGAAATGGTTTAAAATGTTCACCTATAAGAAATAGGAGATGTATGTATGGCGTGGTATAGCAGCTAGATTAGTGGGTGATGTGACACAAGGAGGTGCTAGAGAATTAGGCTAGTTGGACGCAAATTTCTTGCACAATACTATAGCTGGATTAGTGGATGACGTGGTGCAAGAAGGTGCTAGAAAACTAGACTAGTGACTTTACCTTTATAAGAGATATAAATGGACAAGATGGTGTAAAAAGAAAACCAACAACGGGACGTGGTCTTAACCAAATCAATGCAAGTGACGAAAGCAAATTAAATACAACGAGTAGCTGAACCAATGGAAGGTCAAGCTAGACTTAGACTAGGCTATATACACTAGTCCATCAACCCATGTGCGAGAGCACAAGTTCGAATTTTAGGATATATAAATTCTTTTATAACTACACAATACAACTTAGATGTCCACAACACGCACCTACACTAACACCTACTAATACACATACGAAAAATCCAATCCGTATGACGCGTCTGAAAGACGAAGCCGACACATCTTGAAATTCACGAAGTCACCTTAAGCGCCTCAAATTCGTGGTGAAGTCTCCATAGGCGTCTTGTTGTTAAGAGGAACGTCGCCTACCATTAAAAGCATAGCACTATTAAATTAAAGAATAAATCTAGAAAAATACGAGCATGCATGCCAAGCCGAGGACTTAAAATCAGGGTCATTAGGTTCTGCCAAGAGGACCCAACTAACTGATCTATGATCAGCTCGCTACAAGTATTTTTTTATTGTTTAATATATGTGACTAATAAAAAATTACATATATTAAATTGTATATTATCTCCTTATCTATTTTTGACATATACTCACTCTATATCTAGTTATATAAATTTATTAATATGGTCTTGTAAGTTGGCATATCATACTTTTTATTCATATTTATATTTTATTTTGCATGACATCTTTGTACTGTTTTTTACAAGAATCTTTGTATTGTTTAAATATGCAATTAGTTTGAAACCTTACCATTAACTATGGTAACTCTTACACAATGTATCTTATGAAGTCATGACTCTAAATTTTATTTTTTCTAATTTTATTCTTATTGATTGCATGATATTTTTTTATTTAAATTAAGCTCAAACTCTTGCGTTTATTGTATCTTTTCTTAACTCTCCTGTGAAAACCATCCTCTATGAAGAATTTTATGCGCAAGTGTACTCGATGCCAACCTCCGTAAACGCTATTTACCGCCTGGAAAAAGATATGTGCAGTAGTGATTTTAGGTCTAGAAGTAATGAAGTTTAGGGTGTTGTGAATATGAGGTTTTAAATGTCGTAGTTCAAAGTTTGTAGACTCAAAGAGCAAGAATTACTGAAACTTGTGATTAGATAGTAACTTGTTTTCTCTTCTGATTTTTAGTTGGTGAGGTCATCTACTATGACATGTGATGCTGTTTTAGGTTTCGACGTAGGCCAATTATATGTATCTGCTTTAGATCATCCCTGTCTACGTGGATATGTGCTGCTACCCTGCTAGCAAGGCCGTTTCTTGTTGCAGAATGAAAATACTTGTTGATACTACCGGTTTGAGCAAGCTTACGTTTTGCCAGTCTAAGACCAAAGATTGAAAAAGATCTTCATAGTTTTTTGGACTGATGATAAAGTCACAGAGAGGACACCAGCTTACCTTTTTTTTTTAAAAAAAAACGGAAACACAGTAACATGTGAACTTTTTTTTTTAAATGTTTTTAATAAAGTCGAGGTACCTCACCCCTCCTGTGTGCCTAAAAAGGTCGGCACCATGAGAGAACCCTTAGATCTCGGTGCATCAGCTACCTGGCCAACAAATGGGACCACTAGCTGGTGCTTGCACGTGCATACTGAGGCAGAGCCTCAGTAATACTTAAGAGAGAAAAGGAAGAGGAAGAAAAGCATCATCTGAATTGTAAACACAGAATTCTGTATTTCCTGTCTAATAAAGGAGACCTCCGCACTACGCTGTTCACCCATCCTCCTCTTCGGCCTCCTTTCCCTATCCCCCAGTTTTGTTTGGATGTATTATGTTTAGCATCAATCCACATGTTGAGGTGGATTAAGTGTAATTATATTAAAGTTCCATTCTAATCAACCTCAACACATGTGCATTGATATATCAAACCAAATACATCTAAATAAAGTCCTGTAGCTAACAATTTCCCAAATTAGATTCCCTCATTTTTTTTAGATAAAGGATATATTTTATACCCGGCTTCATCTACCATTAGGTAGAATCAGGCCAATTATTACAAAAAGGTATCCAGTGTATCAGGTAAGACCAAAGTCACCAGACAACACTGGTACAGCTAAATAAAAGAAATAAATTGACGGAAAGAATACATCTCCAATAAGGAACTCGTGATCTTGGCAACGGCACGAAACACTTGGTAAATGCGCAAAGGAACCACCATGATGCCGGCACCAAAGCCGACGAACCAAGAGATCTTCCAAAATGAAGCCTTCAACTAGGAAATAACATCTGAAGACGCCATCATCACCCACCAGTGGCACTGTGTATGGTTTTCCCCCGGAGAGATCGTCCTGAAATAAGACAACGCCTCCAACGAGGAATATGGCACCCGCAGGCGTCACCATCGTCGAAACATGGTAGCATACCAACGCCCACCAATAGCCATACCGTCATGCCAATGATCCAAATAGGCGTCGCCGACGAGTTGCCCCGTCGTCGCCTCTGTCTTGATTTAGCCACCGTCGTAGCCGCCTAGGCCGGTTGCCACCACCACGTAGCAGGTACAGCGAAGAGCCAGTGGGAAGCCGTTCTACGTGGGTCACCGCTCATGGAGCAGATCAACTCCGATGCCACCACTCCACCACGGCCGAGGAAGGACCTCATTGAAGCCACCTGCTAAGTGCCAGGGAACAACAAGCCGACCAGACAAAACTCCGGCCAGCCTCCGTCAGTGCACCACCTCCAAGAACGAAGCCCGCCACCATCGATCCATCTTTCACCTGCCCGATCTCCTGGCCGCCGCCACCGCGGTCGTGGACGACGGTGGATCGGCGACCTCGTCGCTCACCACCGCCGCCGCAAGTCCGGGCTCCGACCTGACCAGAGAACCCATCCATCCTCGCCGCCTACGCCCCCGTGCTCCTGGCCCCCAACGCGCCGCCGCCTCCAATGGAGGAGCGACGGAGGGACGATGAAGGCCGCCACCATGGTCTACCTTGCGCATGCCCGGTCTCCTGGCTGACATCAACGCAGTCGCGTACGACGGTGGATCGGCGACCACGTCGCTCACCGCCGCCGCCGCCGCACATCCGGACACCGCCCCGATTGGAGAACTTCCATCCTCACCGTCTGCTCCGGCCCGGGCTCCTGGCCGGCGCCACCACGACCGCGAGTGACGGCCTCGCCATGCCCCACGCAGCGCCGACGAGACGCCCCTCCGAAACGCGATTTCCGGCACCGCCACTCCACCAGAAATGTGGCCCCGCCGCCGCCATCATGGTAGGCAGCGCTGGCCTTGCCGGCTGCCTGCTCCGGCGGCGGCGCGGCGGAGAAGGAGGTGAGGGAGGGGGCGGCGGCGCGGAGTTAGGGTTCCGCCCGCTTGGGGGCCAATTAGATTCCCTCATGTTTTATAAGGATGTTCTATCCCGTACATGGAGGGTTTCCTTCAACATCGATTTCTCCATAAGAACTTACAATCGGGAGCAAGCGGTTTCCTTATCCTCGATTTGACATATTCAGAGTCATACACACAGATAGAGAGAGAGAGAGACCAGCTTGTATAATTTTTTTTTACCACAGAGGAAAGCTTTTATATTTATTGAAAACAGACGATAGCAACACAGTTGGTACGCACACACCTGAGAGCGGGCCACTAAGCATGGCTGCAAATGTACAACATACTGTAAAATGAAAACCGACAAACGTTGATGAAAACCGACAACGTCGTCTTAACCAGATCGACGCAAGTCACGAAACCAATTAAATACAACAAGAACCTGAAGCGATAATCGAAAGCCCAAGCTGGACTACTGGGGCAACGTACTTGCATGTTCAGCCAATTTATTTTTGGCCACAGGCTAATTAAGGCCTAAGGGGGCACTCACAGTTATTCCCAGCTCGATAGCAACCAGATGGGCAGGGAACAATAAGCAGTCTTCTAACTACTGCAGCGGCATCTGCATGTAGCACCGGCAGGGAGGCCGCCGGTTTCCGAGGCACCTCGCGTCCCTCCTCTGCAACCGCATGCAGCCTCCGAGGCTGCCGCAACGCTCTAGTAGCCAGTAGCTGACCCGTGGTCAGCACCAGCAGCATGATGACGGCGGCTGTCTTGGCAGTAGCAGCGGACGCCATGGCAGCTTGCTGATCGAACTGGAAACGATGAGAACTTGTGAGATGAGGGCAGTCCCAATGAGAAATTCATTGCCGTTTCTATCTCTATTAATTATCCTGCCAACTCATCGTTTTGCTGACATGGCACTGGAATAAATGAAGAGAGAGAAGGAAAAACAAAGAAACCGATTCTTCATCTCGAAACGAAGTCGACGCTAGGCACGAGGCACGTAGACGCGACTGAAATCGCGTTGGGGAGAAACGACCTGTGTCGACCTTCATCAATGCCGGATCGAGTGCTCCGCCGCCGCCGCGCAGCGAGCGCTCGCCTCCTTCTCCCGCGCTCGCCTGCCTCTCCCGCGTGCTTTCTCCTGCTGCCTCCAAATACTCCGTCTCCAAGCCGTATCCGAACCCAATCCATCCCCAATCTCGCGACCATGAACCCACTGCGGCGGCCATCCTCAAGGTCTAGGCAAGTTACGGTAGGGCAAGGCAAATCAGGGGTGGGAACGACAGGGCAAGGCAGGGGTGCTCCGCGCTGCCTTCGCTGGCCGATTTGGTCCGGATTCAGGTGCTGCTGCAGCTCGTACTGAGGATGGATCTCAGGCCGACGGTGAACCCGCCGCCGTGGCAGCAGCAGCATATCCAACTCTTCGAAGTCTTCAAGCTTCCGGTTTGCCTGCGTGGTGGACAAGCTCCTCTCCCATGGGCTCAAGTGAAGGGTATGTTAAATTAAATGTTATAGTGTTCAGTTTTAGTCACTGCATTTCGTTTGCCTGCCGCTAATTTGAAGTTGCTGCTGCCCATCTAAAATGAATTCTGAACACCTACTGTAATAGTGTCGAGCCTTTGCTTTGTTACAAAAATATTAACTTTGTCATGTTATGTTGCTAGCAGAACACCTACTGTAGTTCTAAATGCATGTCTTGAACTGATGTATTCTTGCAGCAATATGTAGAGTGAATGTAGTGTGAATTTCAGGAAAAATAACATCATGGCGAAAAATTTCAGGAAAAAATAACATATTTGGCAAAAGTTTGGGAATTCATATATGGCTAATCCTCGTTGAACAATTTTTTGAATGTAAGAATGAACACTAGTACCATACAGTTCTTAGCAGTAACTTTTCATTTTGGCAGCATAGAATTATCCTGATCTATTCATTTTGTTTGTGGAGTCTTTTATTGTCACTATAAACAAGTCTGAAAAGTAGAAGAAAGTTGGATCTTGGAATTATTTTGATCATATTTTTGTTGCTGATTTGAAATTGTTCCCCTGCACGATGGTGGCTTCTTGTCGAGTACCTGTGTGAACTGGCTTCTGGAGTGCACTTGATGGCTTCCGGAGACAAGAGTTCTTTTGTTATCAGCTATATGGCTTCTGGAGTGCACCTGCTGCCTCCTTTTTATTTTGCTATCGACTTTAGTACTTCTGTTATCGACTATATGTGCTACCTATTATCCTTAATCGTTGATTGCTCTTAGTAGCATATGGTTCCAGAAACATGTTTATGCTGGACTGCAAAAAAATTGTAATTGTTTGCTGCCGTGGATGAATTATATTGTTCTGGAGACTACATGGTTGATTGCCACAGCTGATCATCTCTCCTTTTGTGTTGCATTTAACTTTTTCTCTTGTATTAATTATGCTGTAGAAACCATGGATTGAGAGGGAGAGTTTCTATAAGGCATTAATTGTTGTTTTTCTCTCTTGGAATTTACAACTAGAAACCCCCATTGGGACTGCCCTGAGATCAGGTCTGAAATGGGGCGCTGAGGATGGGTTCGTGGTTCTGCGCTATTTATGCATGGATGAGGCGTAGATGAGCATGCATGTTATACGGATCAAGTCAGACTAAACACAATGCGGTTTTTAATGTCGGCGCCAGAGCTACGGGCCATCCCAGAGGTTGGACTTTCCGGGATCCCGATCCTGTACACGATCCCCTACGCGGCGACGGCGGCGGCAACGTCGCCCTATACACGTGATCAGACCCGAATTTGCAAAGTTGTAATATGTGATCACCGTCCGAGCCCAATCCTTGCTCCTTCACGCGGAGGTCACGCAACATGCTAATGACGTGGAGTGTCATAGCCAAATACAAACCGAGCTAGTTGGTGATCAACAGGATCCTCTCCAATTAAAATTTCTAAGTCAAAACTTGCATTCAGCCTAGATGAGTTAGAGGATCTTAAAAGATATCAAGATATGGTTTAGTATGAGATGAGGCGCAACTCATCATGATCTCCACTCCACTTAGGAGAAAAGTTAAAGTCACATGGATTAACCTGAGCGCACCATCACTACGTGAGCAAGGTTCTGCAGGGGCGGCTGCCCAGCCTCTGTAGGGGCGGTTGGGCCAGCCGCCCCTATGCCACCGCACTTACAGTGCGCCGCATTATAGGGGCGGTTGAACCGCCCCTACAGTGCATTTTTAAAAAAATCCGAAAAACTCCAAAAATAATAGCAAAAGTTTTTTTTAAACCCGGGAAGGGCCCCCACCAGTCAACCACCATGCCACTATATTTACACCATATTTTTTCAAGCATTTTTCGGACTTTGCATCACCCGGGATTCGAACCCACAACCTAACGCTCGCGCGGTTCCTCCCTTTACTACTGCACTACACCATCACATGTGTCTCTATATAGTTTTGGTTCCCCATATATTGTACCCAACCGAAAGTAATTTGCTTATTTAAGACCCTAAATGATATCAAATCAAAAAGTTGTCAACTACAAACTTTCATATCTTTTTGAGATTTACACTTTCTGTTTAGAAAGTTTTTTCATCCGAGGTCATTTATAAAATTTGAATTTCAAATTTGGGAAACTAAAACGTAGGTTTCGCATGACTAGATGAAGTCAAATAAAAAAATTTTCAACTACAAAGTTTCATAACTTTTTGAGATGTACAAACTTCATATAGAAAGTTTTCCATCCGACATCGTTTATAAAATTTGAATTTCAAATTTGAGAAACTAAAACGTAGGTTTCACATGACTAGATAAAGTCAAATAAAAAAGTTTTCAACTACAAAGTTTCATAACTTTTTGAGATGTACAAACTTTATGTAGAAAGTTTTTTCATCCGACATCGTTTATGAAATTTGAATTTTCCACTGTAAGGGCGGCTGGTGATTGAGCCGCCCTTACAATGACCCTGACCACTGTAAGGGCGGCTCAATCACCAGCCGCCCTTACAGTGAAAGGGGAAGCGCTCCTTTAGTGCTTTTTTCACGTAGTGGATATAATCATTTTTCTGACAATCTTTTAGCACTCAATAGCGAAGTGTACTATAAGTGGTCCGACACACTGGTGACACGTGGAGGGCATAGATTGGATGGAGGAGGCAGAGGGGCGGTGGCGTGGCTGGCTGGCTGGTGGCGCGGCAGCAGCGGCGTGCTGCGGCGCCTCAGGCGACGGCGCGTGGCACGTGGCCGAGGGGGAGGGGGCGGCGGCGGCTTGGGAGTAGGAGAGAGGAGAGAGGGGGGAGCGAGATAAGACCCTATTCTTTATTGATTTGATCCCAAGGGTTACATCTCCTACTTATTATCCGAGCTAGCTTCAATCCTAAGCGAACTAGGAGATCCTCATAATTACGGATTCCCCTTTACAATTAGGCCCTTACTTTATTTATTCAATTATTTCCAAACCTAGGAGACTTAATTTGGGAAACCCAATCCCCTTGCGTGTGCGCCAAAGAGGGCGTTGGCCGCCCGCCTGGCGGTTGGGACCCCCTTTAGGCCCAAGTTAGCCCTAGTTTGATCGATGAAGTCCCATGTGACACGCCCGAGGCTTGCTAGGCATGGTGTGCCTAATATGACGTCGACATCGTTGCCGAGGTTGATGAGTTGTGCGTCGAATGTGTAGGCGTCGCTGGCAATCTATGGTGGTACCGTGAATGCTTCGAACGACACGGTACCTTCTGCATCAGTACAGCACCAATCCCCTGATCAGAGGCATCTGTCTCAATGACAAATGGTTGTTTGAAGTCAGGTACTGCCAGTACTGGAGCATTAGCTAGCTTCTGTTTCAGAGCTTGAAAGGCTTGCTCAGCTATTGGAGACCATATGAACTGCACCCCTTTCTTCAACAGTTCAGTAAGTGGTTTTGCTATCATCCCATAATGTGCAATAAACTTCCTGTAATAGCCTGTCAACCCCAGAAATCCCCTTAACTGTTTAATTGTCTTGGGTGATTGCCATTGTAACACAGCTTCCACTTTACTTGATTCTGTGGCCACTCCTTTTGCAGAGATCACATGTCCCAAATACTCCACCAAGGGCTGAGCAAAATAGCACTTGGACTTCTTGATCAGGAACTGATGCTTGTCCAATATTTCAAATACTTGCTTCAGTAACTTGAGATGCTCTTGCATATCCTTACTGTACACCAGAATGTCATCCATGAATACCAAGACTCCCTTCCTTAGCAACTCTGCAAAAATGATATTCATAAGCCCTTGAAATGTTGCTGGTGCATTAGTTAGCCCAAAAGGCATAACTAAGAACTCATAAAGTCCTTGGTGTGTCCTGAATGCAGTTTTATGCTCTTCCCCTGCAGCCATTCTGATCTGATGATAACCAAAGACAAAATCTAGCTTGGTGAATACGGTGGCTCCATGCAGCTCATCTAAGAGTTCATCTACCACGGGCATGGGGTGCTTATTTTTCGAGTTATCGCATTGAGATGTCTAGTCCACACAAAAACGCCGGAGTTCCATCTTTTTCTTGACTAAGAGCACCTTTGGTGAAGCAAAGGCACTAGTGCTTGTCTCGATGATGCCATTATCTAGCATCTGCTGCACTGGGACTCAATCTCATTTTTCTGCATTGGAGAATAGTGATAGGGTCTCACTTTTACTGGTTGAGCTCCCATCATCAGAGTGATTTGATGATCTGCAGTTCTCTGAGGAGGTAGCTGTGTAGGAATTTTGAATAGATGCTCATATTCAGTTAATAGCTGTTGCACCTCAGATGGGACACAATCCTGCTCCCTTTGTTCAATGGCACATATGTACTGCGGTTGTTCGCGGTTTCGAGAACTGAAAGAGACCCATCCAGCTATAAACAACAAGAAACAAGACCTGTTTTAGCAAGTCCTTTGAGCTTCTTTGCGAAATGGATGGACATGAATCACATTGATCCTGGACCCCTTGCAAGTCCACTTTCTTCCCATTGTAGGTGATCTGCATGGCCTTAGTCTTGTAGTCCACCAACACAGGGCTTATGGACTCCAACCAATCTTCCCCAATGATCATGTCATAGCATTTCAGATCCAACACCCTAGCATCGGAAATTTGTGAGCCAACAAACTTCAATGTCTGTTTCCTTGTGTTAGCAAAGTGGACCGTGGAGATTGCACTGCCATCACATTTCCTTCTTCGAACTTTCTTCGCTTGACATCTCTTCCATGTCCATGTCACCCCGAATTTGCAATGCTTCCATCAACTCCTCCATGACATGAATTGGCACTTGATCAGGGCAAGTATAATTGTGACTCCATTTACCACCACATTTGAAACACAAGCCCAGCTTCCTTCTGGTCTGCTTTAAACTCTGCAGTTTATCATCAGTTTCCACTCTTGGTGGCTTCATCTTGAGTTTGTCAGAATCAGCAGCTGGAGCCTGATCCTGACCTCTGTATCCTCCTCTGTAAGGCCCCCTGAACTTGCTCTGACTAAGTTCCTCCTCTTGCATCAAAGCCAAGGTACTTGCAGCATCCACATCTCTAGGACGATGGAGTCTAATACCCTTCCTGATCTCTTCCTTAAGCCCACTCACAAATCGTGTGACAAAGAAGACATCATCATAGTTCGGGTTATAGAGCGAATACCATGTGCCGGCTTCTCGAGCGAGAGTAGTACTCGCAACCGATCCATCCTGCTTCGAGTTTCCAACGATGAAGTTGCAGCTGATATTGATCCTTATCATACTTGCTGAATACCAACTCGCGAGTTTTTCCCATTCGTCGTGATCCTTCCTCTTCTCTCTACCGTCGCAACCATGTAGCAGACCTCCCTCGAAATTGAGAATGGCAAAGCGAGTCTTCATGGATGGATGCGTCCCATACACCTCAAAGTAAATGACACAACGATCACGCCACAATCGAGGATTGTCACCGAAAACTTAGGAAATTCCATCTTAGGGCTAGGCGCATGATGATGATGAGGCATCTCAAATTCATGGCCATTGTTCATGGGGAATGTGAGCGGTGGTGTACCCGTGACCGGGATTGGCGGAGGGCGCTCGACCCTCGCGCCCACATCCCGGTGGTTTTGTGCATCGCCGTGCCCATGGGGCGATTGAGAGGCGGACGTCGACGGCGACGTGTTGAGGTCGAACGCGGCCGTCGTCGTTTGGATCGGCGGCGCGCACCATGAGCGGGGGTTGGTGAAGCCCTTGCGTCTCGCTGCTTCTTGGATCTCGGCGCGCGGCTGCTCCGACCGCTCGTGAGGCTCGACCCGACCCATGCGCGCCTCCGTCTCCGTGCGCCGGTCTGCGGGTCCCGAAGCTTGTCGAGCGCGGTCGCCCAGTTGTCCTGGATCCCGGCGAACTGCGTCTTCAAGTCCGCCACGCCGGTGAGCTGGGTGGTCATCGCCTCCAACATCTTCTTCACCTCGTCGATGGAGGACGCCATGGCTTGCTGCACCTTGGAAGCTTTCGATGGCGCCAGGGTTGGGCGAATTGGGGAAAAATTTTTCCCCCAATCGCAGAGGCTTCTGATACCAAATGTAATGAGAATGGATGAACTGGAAGGGAATTGTAGGTGGAATTGGTAGCTTTATTGATGCAATTGCAGGTTCAATCACAGTACAAGAGCGGAAATCCGCTTATTGATATGAAGAATCTATGAACTAGGGAATAACTATTTCTATTCAGTTTATGTTCGATGCCGTTCTCGGTCTGAACCGCCAAGCTTTATATCGCTCCCCTGTTGCCGACGTCGGTTGGACAGGAAACTTGTCCGCCAAATCTTCGGTGGTGGCCCACCTGTCATAGTCATCTTCGATGGTGGTCCACTTGTCATAGTCATGACACTGCCCGCGCGACCCCGTGCTGTTCGCCCTCTGCGAAGATGGAGCTGGACCTGGGATGCAACGGCCGCGCGCGCGGATCGTCGACACGCGCGCGAAATCTTTACCATAGATGTCTACCCTATAGACGAGAACGCGGCGAATTGGGTCGCGGACGAGGTGGAGCGGTACCGGCAGTACCTCCGTGACGAAGCTGCGAAGAGGCCGACGATTGTTGATATCTTCAGGTACATGTTTTGCGGCGTCGACTCAGAGTAGGCGTAGCATGGTGGTAGCTATTTTAGGGTTTGTTGTGCACGCACGTGCGTAACACTTAGGTTATGTTAAGTTCTTGCATGGATCTACTGCATGCATCTTTTGTTCGGTCGTCATATACATTTATATCTTTTTTTTTCCTAATAGTTTATATAATAACTGCTTGACATATAAGCAGTGTTCAATAAAATCTTAGCCTTGTTGGTTTCATGACCACAAGTTGAAACACGTGAGTTAAGGAGTGTAGCAGTTTCATAATTCCTTGTGAGACATTAGTTAAATGTGGCACATTACACATGGTTGTCATTTGCATCTCTACCAAAAGTGCTCACCATTCTTGTTATGGGCCTGTTTGGTTTGGAGATGCTAGTGCCCGGATGTCACGGACGGTCGCGAACAGTAGTAGGGGGCGAGTCTGTGGGCGCTATATTTGAAAACAGCCAAGTGAGTGGGCACCACGTCCGAAAACATACAGATGTTTGAGTCAAAGCATTACCGCGCCCACGTCGAGAACGTACAGACGTTTGAGTCCAAGCATTACCGGCCTTTTTTAGATTTCCTCCTCTAAACTTTAGACTCTAAACTTTGGAGCTAAAGCTATAGACAAGTGGTCTAAATTTAGCTTTTTTTAGATAATGGTCTAAATTTAGCTGTAAACCTTGTCGAAAGTGAGGTAAAATGCTCTAAAGCTTTTGGAGGTCTAAAGTTTAGTGGAGGCCGGGGATCCAAACAGGCCTAAAAGTAATAAGGTCGCAGTCCAATATTAATGTGAAAAAGTAAGAAAAAGATCGATGCTATTTAAGTACATGATCCTCAATTGAAAAAGGGGAATACAGAAGAAAAAATGGTCGAAAGGATGTAGCAACTAAGCCCATGTAGTCTAGATAAGTTAGAGCATGTCCATCAATAGATTTATTGCCTTGTGTGTGTGTGTATATTTTTTTTGCACAGCTGTAGATCAGAACCTGACATGTGCTAAATGATCTTTTTAGTTAATGAGGTTGTTGCAATGTTTCCTCCACATCAATTAGTGAGAGCCATTACTAATGTTCAGTCCATCAGTTGTTGTCCATGTATTGAAAAAGTTCCTATAGTCGTGCCAGTATAAACTTTTTTTTTGACCTCATCAGTTCAGATAGTGTTACCTATTGTTGTCATATATGTGAATATCCAGATTTTTCTATGAGGGTGAATGTCCAGATTCAACTTATTATCCAGTGTTCTTCCTTTTTAAACTGTGATTCTCAAAACTTATTAGTTATTAGTAGATCAAACATGTGTAGTCCTCTACTTTGAGACGATGCCCTGCCGTGACAACTCGGTTGATTGAGTTTTCTAGAGAATTAGATTCTTGTACCGATTAAAATTATTTTTTTAGGTTTATTTTCCGTGGCTGATTTGAGAAACATTTCTTGTTTTGAAGAATAGAAAACAAATAATGCATACCTACACAATAATATGAGCAACTATGGTCAAAATTTCAATAATATTATTATTAATTTTAAAAATTAAAAAAGTAGTGACAACTGCAGGATCCTCAATGGAAGAAGAGGGAATATAGAGCAAAACCGTAGATAGGATGTAGACGCTAAGCTTAATTTAGACTTGAAACGTTAGAGTATGTACTCCCTCCGTCCCAGAAAAAACGCAATTATTTGACTTTTACATTTCTCGTTTGACCATTCGTCTTATTTAAATTTTTTATACAAATAATAAAATAAATTACTTATTTTAAAATATCTCTAATGATAAAATAAATCATAACAAAACAAATAATATTTTTTAATTTTTTTCAAATAAGACGGATGGTCAAACAGAAAAAGTATAAATTAAAGAATTGCTTTTTTTTTCGTGGGACGGAGGGAGTAGGTGGTAGAGGATGCATAGGCTATAGAACCGGCTGTCCTCAGCAAATTACTATCAAGCTCTCTTTTTTTCTCTAAACTATGACACGAAGGAATCCACTCCATCACTTAGCAAGCCAATTATATCAATTTATTATTATACAATAAATTTAGGATATGCACATCTTGCATGTGGTGGCTCTTCCTTGCACTCCTGTCTCCTGTAGATCAGAACCTAACACGTTTAAATGATTTTTTGATAAATTATTATGTTGTTGCAGTGTTATCCTCCACATCAATTAGTGAGAGCCACTGTTAATATTCACAGTCCATCATTTGCCATGTACAGAAAAATGTTCACATAGTTATCCCATATACAACTGTTTTTATCAGCTGATTGTGTTACCTATTATTCACTAGTAGAGTAACGACCTTTCGACGGTGGCCAAAAAGTTAAGGTTTCAAATTGCAAACCGAGAGTAAAGGGAGGCCTAGACCTTTAGTCCTGGGTTGAAATACAAACCGGGACTAATTTCACCTTTTAGTCCTACTTGGAACATTTACCACGACGTGTCAGTGCGGAGGCTTTAGTTCCAGTGTGAGATACAAATCCGGACCATAAGTATGACTTTTTGTCCAGGTTTAGGACATGAATCCAAACTAGAGGTACATTTAGTCTCGGTTTGAGATACAAACCTGGACTACAGGTGCCTCCAGAGTGAACTTAAAAGGAAAGCGTATCTTATCTAAGTCAGATGTGCAATGGAGTTGGGATAGTAGTGCATGCAAGGAGTGAAGTGGGAGGTCTTCAGTTCGAATCTCTACAACCACGAATTCTCTTTTACTCAGCAAACACCTTTAGTCTCGGTTGTACGAATTGGGACTAAACATGAAAACCTTTAGTCTCGATTTCGCAGTCTTGGTTTCCAAAACCGGGACTCAATGCAGTTAAGAACCAAGATTGAAACCTCATTCTCTACTAGTGATTATCACTAAACATGAAGACCATTTGTCTCGATTTCACAGTCCCGATTTCCCAAACCGAGACTCAATGCATTTAAGAGCTGAGACTGAAACCTCATTCCGGAGTTAAGAACCGAGACTGAAACCTCATTTTCAATTAGTGATTATCACTAAACATGAAGACCTTTAGTCTCGATTTCACAGTCCTATTTTCCAAAACTGGCACTCAATTCATTTAAGAACCGAGACTAAAACCTCATTCTCTACTAGTGATTATCACTAGTGAATATACAATTTACTATCCACGGTTCCCACAAATTGAATCCATTTGTGTCGCCTCTCACGGCATTGTCTTGTCCCACACCGGATTAGTCACTGTAGTTCGCTACGAGCTGCCAACCCAATCGTCAGCAGCTACCTCTAGCGCTCACTAAAAGCCAACCTCGACCTCCGGGAAACATGTGCCCGTCGCTTCTAGCAACCTCACCGCCTTACCGAAGGTAGAAGTGCCACACACAAATCCAACAGCCATTAGAGCGCCTCCTTGCACCAGAATGATCAGCACTAAGCGGGACCACCTGCCGCCACTCCTCACAGGTCACCTTAGCAACACAAATCTGCTGGCCACCACCTCGAGCATTGTCGCCACAACAACACCATGGACATCAGCCACATTAGCCTCCTCGCGATCTTTGTGGTTTCAATTGGCACACGACACTGCTAGACTGTCGCCATGCACTAGCAAATACATTCAAAGACCTCCATTCTCTATGTCAACGGACTCATCCTAGCCGCCTTCCACCACCATAGATATCAGTACCTCGAATCCTCAACTACATTTCTAGTTTCCTTGCCACCGCACCGGCCACTGCCACAGATTAACGAGGCACAACCTTCCAAAGCGACATCTCCAAAGAGGGGCATGATGCCATCGATGTCGCCGTCACCTAACCAGAATGTCAATATTGTGCACCCAGCAGTGGTTTAGCTAGGCTTTGTTATTGGGGTCGGCAGACACCAATGGATTTGTGAAAACTCAGTGACAATTAATGTTTTGAACTGTTCTTCAATGGCAAAGACCCTAGTGTACATTCGTACTGATCCCGGCGCCACTTTCATCTGGTTTCGCCGCTAACACCTAGAATGGAAGAACACGCCGCGCAAGGGAATAGACCGTTCCATGGAAATATGGCATCACAATAATTTGACCAAAAGCATAGACAAAGCTTTTGTTGTTGCTCTCCCCTATGCATGACAGTGGCCAACCCATGCTTGCTTCGATAGCCTTTCCTACCAAGCCCCCATTGATAGGGCCACCACCCTCGGGCCGCATGTAGGAACCGATGTCACCTTCATCTTCATTGTCACTATCGCCGAACTATGAGAGGCCGGTGTGCCCCGCTCGACCAATGTCCGCCTCGCCGCCATGGTGCCGCGAGACGTGAAAACAAGCGGGACATCATTGTCAATGCTACCATGGCTGGTCCTTCTTGCACATCTTCTGGAACACAAGCCTCCCACCTCTGGACATGGTAATTGAAGCCGGGAGAGTTTTTGGCGTAATATCTTCGGGAGATCACTATTGCAGCGTCTTTGGAGTATCTCGGAAGCTGAGGAACAGCATCATCTTTGACCACCGAGATAGTAAACTTTTCGAGGTGGAAGATCATCTTCAAGCATGAAATCGGCTTGGTTTGTATCAAAGCCAAAGGAAGAAGGAAAGCAACGTTATTAGTATGGATCCAACAAGTCTTCTAGTTGTAGTTTTCTTGTGTTTTGTTTTGGGCCTAGTCGCCTTGTACTTCTCTTCCTGTTGTTGTAATTCTCTAACCCCTACTTGCCTCCCCCCCCCTAGGTTGTACAGTTAGCCTCCTCTCCCCGCTCTCTTCTTGGTGCTGTCGTCGGGCAGCTGTTGTATGTTGTATTTACTTTCCCTGTACCCATAACTTTATAATCGAAAAATACAAGTAGGGAGCTTCCCTGCTGTTTCTTCAAAAAAAAAAAAAAAAAAAAAAAAAAAAAAAAAAAAAAACGCTACCACGGCACCGGCATCGCATAACCAGCGCAACTACCCACACCACCATGATATTTGACGGTGCACCCTGCTGGCCGCACCACCATTGGGCTGCCACCTCCGCTTCCCCTGCACCGTTGTTGCCTTCACACCCTCTATGCCGTCAAAACCGAGCCAACACCACATCCGCATACACCAGCGGCCCAGCGCCTCTGATGGCAGACACATGATGCCACGTCCATCAAGCTTGCCCCCGCCTCCTTCTCCAACCATCTAGCCTAGCTGCGTGTAGATCTAGCTATTAGGCTGCTGGATCCACACAAGAAGCCGCCAGATCTGGCCCTACCTGCTCCATCGCACCAAAGAACAGTCCACAATCAAGCACCAGAAATGATTAAGCAACCATGAGCTTAGGTGCGCCCTAATTATTCTCTAAATTTTATTACACTCCTAAGCTGAGTGGAACATAGACGTCGTTGTTAGCATGCCTCATATTAACACGGTGGATTCTGAGGGTATGATGAGGAATTGAAATGGTTTAAAATGTTCACCTATAAGAAATAGGAGATGTATGTATGGCGTGGTATAGCAGCTAGATTAGTGGGTGATGTGACACAAGGAGGTGCTAGAGAATTAGGCTAGTTGGACGCAAATTTCTTGCACAATACTATAGCTGGATTAGTGGATGACGTGGTGCAAGAAGGTGCTAGAAAACTAGACTAGTGACTTTACCTTTATAAGAGATATAAATGGACAAGATGGTGTAAAAAGAAAACCAACAACGGGACGTGGTCTTAACCAAATCAATGCAAGTGACGAAAGCAAATTAAATACAACGAGTAGCTGAACCAATGGAAGGTCAAGCTAGACTTAGACTAGGCTATATACACTAGTCCATCAACCCATGTGCGAGAGCACAAGTTCGAATTTTAGGATATATAAATTCTTTTATAACTACACAATACAACTTAGATGTCCACAACACGCACCTACACTAACACCTACTAATACACATACGAAAAATCCAATCCGTATGACGCGTCTGAAAGACGAAGCCGACACATCTTGAAATTCACGAAGTCACCTTAAGCGCCTCAAATTCGTGGTGAAGTCTCCATAGGCGTCTTGTTGTTAAGAGGAACGTCGCCTACCATTAAAAGCATAGCACTATTAAATTAAAGAATAAATCTAGAAAAATACGAGCATGCATGCCAAGCCGAGGACTTAAAATCAGGGTCATTAGGTTCTGCCAAGAGGACCCAACTAACTGATCTATGATCAGCTCGCTACAAGTATTTTTTTATTGTTTAATATATGTGACTAATAAAAAATTACATATATTAAATTGTATATTATCTCCTTATCTATTTTTGACATATACTCACTCTATATCTAGTTATATAAATTTATTAATATGGTCTTGTAAGTTGGCATATCATACTTTTTATTCATATTTATATTTTATTTTGCATGACATCTTTGTACTGTTTTTTACAAGAATCTTTGTATTGTTTAAATATGCAATTAGTTTGAAACCTTACCATTAACTATGGTAACTCTTACACAATGTATCTTATGAAGTCATGACTCTAAATTTTATTTTTTCTAATTTTATTCTTATTGATTGCATGATATTTTTTTTATTTAAATTAAGCTCAAACTCTTGCGTTTATTGTATCTTTTCTTAACTCTCCTGTGAAAACCATCCTCTATGAAGAATTTTATGCGCAAGTGTACTCGATGCCAACCTCCGTAAACGCTATTTACCGCCTGGAAAAAGATATGTGCAGTAGTGATTTTAGGTCTAGAAGTAATGAAGTTTAGGGTGTTGTGAATATGAGGTTTTAAATGTCGTAGTTCAAAGTTTGTAGACTCAAAGAGCAAGAATTACTGAAACTTGTGATTAGATAGTAACTTGTTTTCTCTTCTGATTTTTAGTTGGTGAGGTCATCTACTATGACATGTGATGCGGTTTTAGGTTTCGACGTAGGCCAATTATATGTATCTGCTTTAGATCATCCCTGTCTACGTGGATATGTGCTGCTACCCTGCTAGCAAGGCCGTTTCTTGTTGCAGAATGAAAATACTTGTTGATACTACCGGTTTGAGCAAGCTTACGTTTTGCCAGTCTAAGACCAAAGATTGAAAAAGATCTTCATAGTTTTTTGGACTGATGATAAAGTCACAGAGAGGACACCAGCTTACCTTTTTTTTTTTTTTAAAAAAAAAAAAAAAAAACGGAAACACAGTAACATGTGAACTTTTTTTTTTAAATGTTTTTAATAAAGTCGAGGTACCTCACCCCTCCTGTGTGCCTAAAAAGGTCGGCACCATGAGAGAACCCTTAGATCTCGGTGCATCAGCTACCTGGCCAACAAATGGGACCACTAGCTGGTGCTTGCACGTGCATACTGAGGCAGAGCCTCAGTAATACTTAAGAGAGAAAAAGGAAGAGGAAGAAAAGCATCATCTGAATTGTAAACACAGAATTCTGTATTTCCTGTCTAATAAAGGAGACCTCCGCACTACGCTGTTCACCCATCCTCCTCTTCGGCCTCCTTTCCCTATCCCCCAGTTTTGTTTGGATGTATTATGTTTAGCATCAATCCACATGTTGAGGTGGATTAAGTGTAATTATATTAAAGTTCCATTCTAATCAACCTCAACACATGTGCATTGATATATCAAACCAAATACATCTAAATAAAGTCCTGTAGCTAACAATTTCCCAAATTAGATTCCCTCATTTTTTTTAGATAAAGGATATATTTTATACCCGGCTTCATCTACCATTAGGTAGAATCGGGCCAATTATTACAAAAAGGTATCCAGTGTATCGGGTAAGACCAAAGTCACCGGACAACACTTTGGTACAGCTAAATAAAAGAAATAAATTGACGGAAAGAATACATCTCCAATAAGGAACTCGTGATCTTGGCAACGGCACGAAACACTTGGTAAATGCGCAAAGGAACCACCATGATGCCGGCACCAAAGCCGACGAACCAAGAGATCTTCCAAAATGAAGCCTTCAACTAGGAAATAACATCTGAAGACGCCATCATCACCCACCAGTGGCACCGTGTATGGTTTTCCCCGGAGAGATCATCCCGAAATAAGACAACGCCTCCAACGAGGAATATGGCACCCGCAGCGCCACCATCGTCGAAACATGGTAGCATACCAACGCCCACCAATAGCCATACCGTCATGCCAATGATCCAAATAGGCGTCGCCGACGAGTTGCCCCGTCGTCGCCTCTGTCTTGATTTAGCCACCGTCGTAGCCGCCTAGGCCGGTTGCCACCACCACGTAGCAGGTACAGCGAAGAGCCAGTGGGAAGCCGTTCTACATGGGTCACCGCTCATGGAGCAGATCAACTCCGACGCCACCACTCCACCACGGCCGAGGAAGGACCTCATTGAAGCCACCTGCTAAGTGCCAGGGAACAACAAGCCGACCAGACAAAACTCCGGCCAGCCTCCGTCAGTGCACCACCTCCAAGAACGAAGCCCGCCACCATCGATCCATCTTTCGCCTGCCCGATCTCCTGGCCGCCGCCACCGCGGTCGTGGACGACGGTGGATCGGCGACCTCGTCGCTCACCACCGCCGCCGCAAGTCCGGGCTCCGACCTGACCAGAGAACCCATCCATCCTCGCCGCCTACGCCCCGTGCTCCCCGGCCCCCAACGCGCCGCCGCCTCCAATGGAGGAGCGACGGAGGGACGATGAAGGCCGCCACCATGGTCTACCTTGCGCATGCCCGGTCTCCCGGCTGACATCAACGCAGTCGCGTACGACGGTGGATCGGCGACCACGTCGCTCACCGCCGCCGCCGCCGCACATCCGGACACCGCCCGATTGGAGAACTTCCATCCTCACCGTCGCTCCGGCCCGGGCTCCCGGCGGCGCCACCACGACCGCGAGTGACGGCCTCGCCATGCCCCACGCAGCGCCGACGAGACGCCCCTCCGAAACGCGATTTCCGGCACCGCCACTCCACCAGAAATGTGGCCCCGCCGCCGCCATCATGGTAGGCAGCGCTGGCCTTGCCGGCTGCCTGCTCCGGCGGCGGCGCGGCGAGAAGGAGGTGAGGGAGGGGGCGGCGCGGGAGTTAGGGTTCCGCCCGCTTGGGGGCCAATTAGATTCCCTCATGTTTTATAAGGATGTTCTATCCCGTACATGGAGGGTTTCCTTCAACATCGATTTCTCCATAAGAACTTACAATCGGGAGCAAGCGGTTTCCTTATCCTCGATTTGACATATTCAGAGTCATACACACAGATAGAGAGAGAGAGACCAGCTTGTATAATTTTTTTTTACCACAGAGGAAAGCTTTTATATTTATTGAAAACAGACGATAGCAACACAGTTGGTACGCACACACCTGAGAGCGGGCCACTAAGCATGGCTGCAAATGTACAACATACTGTAAAATGAAAACCGACAAACGTTGATGAAAACCGACAACGTCGTCTTAACCAGATCGACGCAAGTCACGAAACCAATTAAATACAACAAGAACCTGAAGCGATAATCGAAAGCCCAAGCTGGACTACTGGGGCAACGTACTTGCATGTTCAGCCAATTTATTTTTGGCCACAGGCTAATTAAGGCCTAAGGGGGGCACTCACAGTTATTCCCAGCTCGATAGCAACCAGATGGGCAGGGAACAATAAGCAGTCTTCTAACTACTGCAGCGGCATCTGCATGTAGCACCGGCAGGGAGGCCGCCGGTTTCCGAGGCACCTCGCGTCCCTCCTCTGCAACCGCATGCAGCCTCCGAGGCTGCCGCAACGCTCTAGTAGCCAGTAGCTGACCCGTGGTCAGCACCAGCAGCATGATGACGGCGGCTGTCTTGGCAGTAGCAGCGGACGCCATGGCAGCTTGCTGATCGAACTGGAAACGATGAGAACTTGTGAGATGAGGGCAGTCCCAATGAGAAATTCATTGCCGTTTCTATCTCTATTAATTATCCTGCCAACTCATCGTTTTGCTGACATGGCACTGGAATAAATGAAGAGAGAGAAGGAAAAACAAAGAAACCGTTTCTTCATCTCGAAACGAAGTCGACGCTAGGCACGAGGCACGTAGACGCGACTGAAATCGCGTTGGGGAGAAACGACCGGTGTCGACCTTCATCAATGCCGGATCGAGTGCTCCGCCGCCGCCGCGCGCGCGCGCGCCTCCTTCTCCCGCGCTCGCCTGCCTCTCCCGCGTGCTTTCTCCTGCTGCCTCCAAATACTCCGTCTCCAAGCCGTATCCGAACCCAATCCATCCCCAATCTCGCGACCATGAACCCACTGCGGCGGCCATCCTCAAGGTCTAGGCAAGTTACGGTAGGGCAAGGCAAATCAGGGGTGGGAACGACAGGGCAAGGCAGGGGTGCTCCGCGCGCTGCCTTCGCTGGCCGATTTGGTCCGGATTCAGGTGCTGCTGCAGCTCGTACTGAGGATGGATCTCAGGCCGACGGTGAACCCGCCGCCGTGGCAGCAGCAGCATATCCAACTCTTCGAAGTCTTCAAGCTTCCGGTTTGCCTGCGTGGTGGACAAGCTCCTCTCCCATGGGCTCAAGTGAAGGGTATGTTAAATTAAATGTTATAGTGTTCAGTTTTAGTCACTGCATTTCGTTTGCCTGCCGCTAATTTGAAGTTGCTGCTGCCCATCTAAAATGAATTCTGAACACCTACTGTAATAGTGTCGAGCCTTTGCTTTGTTACAAAAATATTAACTTTGTCATGTTATGTTGCTAGCAGAACACCTACTGTAGTTCTAAATGCATGTCTTGAACTGATGTATTCTTGCAGCAATATGTAGAGTGAATGTAGTGTGAATTTCAGGAAAAATAACATCATGGCGAAAAATTTCAGGAAAAAATAACATATTTGGCAAAAGTTTGGGAATTCATATATGGCTAATCCTCGTTGAACAATTTTTTGAATGTAAGAATGAACACTAGTACCATACAGTTCTTAGCAGTAACTTTTCATTTTGGCAGCATAGAATTATCCTGATCTATTCATTTTGTTTGTGGAGTCTTTTATTGTCACTATAAACAAGTCTGAAAAGTAGAAGAAAGTTGGATCTTGGAATTATCTTGATCATATTTTTGTTGCTGATTTGAAATTGTTCCCCTGCACGATGGTGGCTTCTTGTCGAGTACCTGTGTGAACTGGCTTCTGGAGTGCACTTGATGGCTTCCGGAGACAAGAGTTCTTTTGTTATCAGCTATATGGCTTCTGGAGTGCACCTGCTGCCTCCTTTTTATTTTGCTATCGACTTTAGTACTTCTGTTATCGACTATATGTGCTACCTATTATCCTTAATCGTTGATTGCTCTTAGTAGCATATGGTTCCAGAAACATGTTTATGCTGGACTGCAAAAAAATTGTAATTGTTTGCTGCCGTGGATGAATTATATTGTTCTGGAGACTACATGGTTGATTGCCACAGCTGATCATCTCTCCTTTTGTGTTGCATTTAACTTTTTCTCTTGTATTAATTATGCTGTAGAAACCATGGATTGAGAGGGAGAGTTTCTATAAGGCATTAATTGTTGTTTTTCTCTCTTGGAATTTACAACTAGAAACCCCCATTGGGACTGCCCTGAGATCAGGTCTGAAATGGGGCGCTGAGGATGGGTTCGTGGTTCTGCGCTATTTATGCATGGATGAGGCGTAGATGAGCATGCATGTTATACGGATCAAGTCAGACTAAACACAATGCGGTTTTTAATGTCGGCGCCAGAGCTACGGGCCATCCCAGAGGTTGGACTTTCCGGGATCCCGATCCTGTACACGATCCCCTACGCGGCGACGGCGGCGGCAACGTCGCCCTATACACGTGATCAGACCCGAATTTGCAAAGTTGTAATATGTGATCACCGTCCGAGCCCAATCCTTGCTCCTTCACGCGGAGGTCACGCAACATGCTAATGACGTGGAGTGTCATAGCCAAATACAAACCGAGCTAGTTGGTGATCAACAGGATCCTCTCCAATTAAAATTTCTAAGTCAAAACTTGCATTCAGCCTAGATGAGTTAGAGGATCTTAAAAGATATCAAGATATGGTTTAGTATGAGATGAGGCGCAACTCATCATGATCTCCACTCCACTTAGGAGAAAAGTTAAAGTCACATGGATTAACCTGAGCGCACCATCACTACGTGAGCAAGGTTCTGCAGGGGCGGCTGCCCAGCCTCTGTAGGGGCGGTTGGGCCAGCCGCCCTATGCCACCGCACTTACAGTGCGCCGCATTATAGGGGCGGTTGAACCGCCCCTACAGTGCATTTTAAAAAAATCCGAAAAAACTCCAAAAATAATAGCAAAAATTTTTTTAAACCCAGGAAGGGCCCCCACCAGTCAACCACCATGCCACTATATTTACACCATATTTTTTCAAGTATTTTTCGGACTTTGCATCACCCGGGATTCGAACCCACAACCTAACGCTCGCGCGGTTCCTCCCTTTACTACTGCACTACACCATCACATGTGTCTCTATATAGTTTTGGTTCCCCATATATTGTACCCAACCGAAAGTAATTTGCTTATTTAAGACCCTAAATGATATCAAATCAAAAAGTTGTCAACTACAAACTTTCATATCTTTTTGAGATTTACACTTTCGTTTAGAAAGTTTTTTCATCCGAGGTCATTTATAAAATTTGAATTTCAAATTTGGGAAACTAAAACGTAGGTTTCGCATGACTAGATGAAGTCAAATAAAAAAATTTTCAACTACAAAGTTTCATAACTTTTTGAGATGTACAAACTTCATATAGAAAGTTTTCCATCCGACATCGTTTATAAAATTTGAATTTCAAATTTGAGAAACTAAAACGTAGGTTTCACATGACTAGATAAAGTCAAATAAAAAAGTTTTCAACTACAAAGTTTCATAACTTTTTGAGATGTACAAACTTTATGTAGAAAGTTTTTTCATCCGACATCGTTTATGAAATTTGAATTTTCCACTGTAAGGGCGGCTGGTGATTGAGCCGCCCTTACAATGACCCCGACCACCGTAAGGGCGGCTCAATCACCACCGCCGCCCTTACAAGGTGAAAGGGGAAGCGCTCCTTTAGTGCTTTTTCACGTAGTGGATATAATCATTTTTCTCGACAATCTTTTAGCACTCAATAGCGAAGTGTACTATAAGTGGTCCGACACACGGTGACACGTGGAGGGCATAGATTGGATGGAGGAGGCGGAGGGCGGTGGCGTGGCCGGGCCGGGTCAGTGCGCGGGGGCAAAGGCCGCGTCTTGCGCGCCTCGGCGACGGCGCGTGGCACGTGGCCGAGGGGGAGGGGCGGCGGCGGCTTGGGAGTAGGAGAGAGGAGAGAGGGGGAGCGAGATAAGACCCTATTCTTTATTGATTTGATCCCAAGGGTTACATCTCCTACTTATTATCCGAGCTAGCTTCAATCCTAAGCGAACTAGGAGATCCTCATAATTACGGATTCCCCTTTACAATTAGGCCCTTACTTTATTTATTCAATTATTTCCAAACCTAGGAGACTTAATTTGGGAAACCCAATCCCCTTGCGTGTGCGCCAAAGAGGGCGTCGACCGCCCGCCTGGCGGTTGGGACCCCCGCTAGGCCCAAGTTAGCCCTAGTTTGATCGATGAAGTCCCATGTGACACGCCCGAGGCTTGCTAGGCATGGTGTGCCTAATATGACGTCGACATCGTTGCCGAGGTTGATGAGTTGTGCGTCGAATGTGTAGGCGTCGCTGGCAATCTATGGTGGTACCGTGAATGCTTCGAACGACACGGTACCTTCGCATCGAGACAGCACCAATCCCCTGATCAGAGGCATCTGTCTCAATGACAAATGGTTGTTTGAAGTCAGGTACTGCCAGTACTGGAGCATTAGCTAGCTTCTGTTTCAGAGCTTGAAAGGCTTGCTCAGCTATTGGAGACCATATGAACCGCACCCCTTTCTTCAACAGTTCGTAAGTGGTTTTGCTATCATCCCATAATGTGCAATAAACTTCATGTAATAGCACATCAACCCCGAAAATCCCCTTAACCGTTTAATTGTCTTGGGTGATTGCCATTGTAACACGACTTCCACTTTACTTGATTACGTGGCCACTCCTTTGCGAGATCACATGTCCCAAATACTCCACCAAGGGCTGAGCAAAATAGCACTTGGACTTCTTGATCGAGGAACTGATGCTTGTCCAATATTTCAAATACTTGCTTCAAGAACTTGAGATGCTCTTGCATATCCTTACTTGTACACGAATGTCATCCATGAATACCAAGACTCCCTTCCTTAGCAACTCGCAAAAATGATATTCATAAGCCCTTGAAATGTTGCCGGTGCATTAGTTAGCCCAAAGGCATAACTAAGAACTCATAAAGTCCTTGGTGTGTCTGAATGCAGTTTTATGCTCTTCCCCTGCAGCCATTCGATCGATGATAACCAAAGCAAAATCTAGCTTGGTGAATACAAAGTGGCTCCATGCGGCTCATCTAAGAGTTCATCTACCACGAGGCATGGGGTGCTTATTTTTCGAGTTATCGCATTGAGATGTCCGTAGTCCACACAAAACGCCGGGTTCCATCTTTTTTCTTGACTAAGAGCACTGGTGAAGCAAAGGCACTAGTGCGTGTCGATGATGCCATTATCTAGCATCTCATTGCTGCACTGGACTCAATCTCATTTTTCTGCATTGGAGAATAGTGATAGGGTCTCACTTTTGCGGTTGAGCTCCCATCATCGAGTGATTTGATGATCTGCCGGTTCTCGAGGAGGTAGCCGTGTAGGAATTTTGAATAGATGCTCATATTCGGTTAATAGCTGTTGCACCTCGAGATGGGACACAATCCTGCTCCCTTTGTTCAATGGCACATATGTACTGCGGTTGTTCGGTTTCGTAGAACTCGAGCACCCATCCAGCTATAAACAACAAGAAACAGCACCCTGTTTTAGCAGTCCTTTGAGCTTCTTTGCAGAAATGGATGGACATGAATCACATTGATCCTGGACCCCTTGCAAGTCCACTTTCTTCCCATTGTAGGTGATCTGCATGGCCTTAGTCTTGTAGTCCACCAACACAGGGCTTATGGACTCCAACCAATCTTCCCCAATGATCATGTCATAGCATTTCAGATCCAACACCCTAGCATCAGAGCTGTGAGCCAACAGCTTCAATGTCTGTTTCCTTGTGTTAGCAGTGGACTGTGGAGATTGCACTGCCATCACATTTCCTTCTTCAGAACTTTCTTCAGTTGACATCTCTTCCATGTCCATGTCACCCTGAATTTGCAATGCTTCCATCAACTCCTCCATGACATGAATTGGCACTTGATCAGGGCAAGTATAATTGTGACTCCATTTACCACCACATTTGAAACACAAGCCCAGCTTCCTTCTGGTCTGCTTTAAACTCTCGCAGCTTTATCATCGCTTCCACTCTTGGTGGCTTCATCTTGAGTTTGTCGAAATCGGCCACCGGAGCCCGATCCCGACCTCTCCCGTATCCTCCTCTCGTAAGGCCCCCGAACTTGCTCGACTAAGTTCCTCCTCTTGCATCAAAGCCAAGGTACTTGCAGCATCCACATCTCTAGGACGATGGAGTCTAATACCCTTCCCCGATCTCTTCCTTAAGCCCACTCACAAATCGTGTGACAAAGAAGACATCATCATAGTTCGGGTTATAGAGCGATACCATGTGCCGGCTTCTCGAACCGAGAGTAGTACTCGCAACCGATCCGGTCTGCGAGTTTCCAAGCGATGAAGTTGCGGTGATATTGATCCTTATCATACTTGCTTTGAATACCAACTCGCGAGTTTTTCCCATTCTGTGATCCTTCCTCTTCTCTCTACCGTGCAGCAACCATGTAGCAGCACCTCCCTCGAAATTGAGAATGGCAAAGCGAGTCTTCATGGATGGATGCGTCCCATACACCTCAAAGTAAATGACACAACGATCACGCCACAATCGAGGATTGTCACCCGAAAACTTAGGAAATTCCATCTTAGGGCTAGGGCGCATGATGATGATGAGGCATCTCAAATTCATGGCCATTCTTCATGGGGAATGTGAGCGGTGGTGTACCCGTGACCGGGATTGGCGGAGCGCTCGACCCTCGCGCCCACATCCCGGTGGTTTTGTGCATCGCCGTGCCCATGGGGCGATTGAGAGGCGGACGTCGACGGCGACGTGTTGAGGTCGAACGCGGCCGTCGTCGTTTGGATCGGCGGCGCGCACCATTGAGCGGGGGTTGGTGAAGCCCTTGCGTCTGCTTCTTCTTGGATCTCGGCGCGCGGCTGCTCCGACCGCTCGTGAGGCTCGACCCGACCCATGCGCGCCTCCGTCTCCGTGCGCCGGGTCTGCGGTCCTCGAAGCTTGTCGACGCGGTCGCCCAGTTGTCCTGGATCCCGGCGAACTGCGTCTTCAAGTCCGCCACGCCGGTGAGCTGGGTGGTCATCGCCTCCAACATCTTCTTCACCTCGTCGATGGAGGACGCCATGGCTTGCTGCACCTTGGAAGCTTTCGATGGCGCCGGGGTTGGGCGAATTGGGGAAAAATTTTTCCCCAATCGCGAGGGGCTTCGATACCAAATGTAATGAGAATGGATGAACTGGAAGGGAATTGTAGGTGGAATTGGTAGCTTTATTGATGCAATTGCAGGTTCAATCACAGTACAAGAGCGGAAATCCGCTTATTGATATGAAGAATCTATGAACTAGGGAATAACTATTTCTATTCAGTTTATGTTCGATGCCGTTCTCGGTCTGAACCGCCAAGCTTTATACCGCTCCCCATTTGCCGATGTCGGTTGGACAGAAACTTGTCCGCCAAATCTTACGGTGGTGGCCCACCTGTCATAGTCATCTTCGATGGTGGTCCACTTGTCATAGTCATGACACTCGCCCGCGCGACCCGTGCTGTTCGCCCTCTGCGCGAAGATGGAGCTGGACCCGGATGCAACGGCCGCGCGTCGGATCGTCGGACACGCGCGAAAAATCTTTACCATAGATGTCTACCCTATAGACGAGAACGCGGCGAATTGGGTCGCGGACGAGGTGGAGCGGTACCGCAGTACCTCCGTGACGAAGCTGCGAAGAGGCCGACGATTGTTGATATCTTCAGGTACATGTTTTGCGGCGTCGACTCAGAGTAGGCGTAGCATGGTGGTAGCTATTTTAGGGTTTGTTGTGCACGCACGTGCGTAACACTTAGGTTATGTTAAGTTCTTGCATGGATCTACTGCATGCATCTTTTGTTCGGTCGTCATATACATTTATATCTTTTTTTTCCTAATAGTTTATATAATAACTGCTTGACATATAAGCAGTGTTCAATAAAATCTTAGCCTTGTTGGTTTCATGACCACAAGTTGAAACACGTGAGTTAAGGAGTGTAGCAGTTTCATAATTCCTTGTGAGACATTAGTTAAATGTGGCACATTACACATGGTTGTCATTTGCATCTCTACCAAAAGTGCTCACCATTCTTGTTATGGGCCTGTTTGGTTTGGAGATGCTAGTGCCCGGATGTCACGGACGGTCGCGAACAGTAGTAGGGGGGCGAGTCTGTGGGCGCTATATTTGAAAACAGCCAAGTGAGTGGGCACCACGTCCGAAAACATACAGATGTTTGAGTCAAAGCATTACCGCGCCCACGTCGAGAACGTACAGACGTTTGAGTCAAGCATTACCGGCCTTTTTTAGATTTCCTCCTCTAAACTTTAGACTCTAAACTTTGGAGCTAAAGCTATAGACAAGTGGTCTAAATTTAGCTTTTTTTAGATAATGGTCTAAATTTAGCTGTAAACCTTGTCGAAAGTGAGGTAAAATGCTCTAAAGCTTTTGGAGGTCTAAAGTTTAGTGGAGGCCGGGGATCCAAACAGGCCTAAAAGTAATAAGGTCGCAGTCCAATATTAATGTGAAAAAGTAAGAAAAAGATCGATGCTATTTAAGTACATGATCCTCAATTGAAAAAGGGGAATATAGAAGAAAAAATGGTCGAAAGGATGTAGCAACTAAGCCCATGTAGTCTAGATAAGTTAGAGCATGTCCATCAATAGATTTATTGCCTTGTGTGTGTGTGTATATTTTTTTTGCACAGCTGTAGATCAGAACCTGACATGTGCTAAATGATCTTTTTAGTTAATGAGGTTGTTGCAATGTTTCCTCCACATCAATTAGTGAGAGCCATTACTAATGTTCAGTCCATCAGTTGTTGTCCATGTATTGAAAAAGTTCCTATAGTCGTGCCAGTATAAACTTTTTTTTTGACCTCATCAGTTCAGATAGTGTTACCTATTGTTGTCATATATGTGAATATCCAGATTTTTCTATGAGGGTGAATGTCCAGATTCAACTTATTATCCAGTGTTCTTCCTTTTAAACTGTGATTCTCAAAACTTATTAGTTATTAGTAGATCAAACATGTGTAGTCCTCTACTTTGAGACGATGCCCTGCCGTGACAACTCGGTTGATTGAGTTTTCTAGAGAATTAGATTCTTGTACCGATTAAAATTATTTTTTAGGTTTATTTTCCGTGGCTGATTTGAGAAACATTTCTTGTTTTGAAGAATAGAAAACAAATAATGCATACCTACACAATAATATGAGCAACTATGGTCAAAATTTCAATAATATTATTATTAATTTTAAAAATTAAAAAAGTAGTGACAACTGCAGGATCCTCAATGGAAGAAGAGGGAATATAGAGCAAAACCGTAGATAGGATGTAGACGCTAAGCTTAATTTAGACTTGAAACGTTAGAGTATGTACTCCCTCCGTCCCACGAAAAAAACACAATTCTTTGACTTCTCCTTTTACGTTTGACCATTCGTCTTATTTAAATTTTTATACAAATAATAAAATAAATTACTTATTTTAAAATATCTCTAATGATAAAATAAATCATAACAAAACAAATAATATTTTTTTAATTTTTTTCAAATAAGACGGATGGTCAAACAGAAAAAGTATAAATTAAAGAATTGCTTTTTTTTGGGACGGAGGGAGTAGGTGGTAGAGGATGCATAGGCTATAGAACCGGCTGTCCTCAGCAAATTACTATCAAGCTCTCTTTTTTTTCTCTAAACTATGACACGAAGGAATCCACTCCATCACTTAGCAAGCCAATTATATCAATTTATTATTATACAATAAATTTAGGATATGCACATCTTGCATGTGGTGGCTCTTCCTTGCACTCCTGTCTCCTGTAGATCAGAACCTAACACGTTTAAATGATTTTTTGATAAATTATTATGTTGTTGCAGTGTTATCCTCCACATCAATTAGTGAGAGCCACTGTTAATATTCACAGTCCATCATTTGCCATGTACAGAAAAATGTTCACATAGTTATCCCATATACAACTGTTTTTATCAGCTGATTGTGTTACCTATTATTCACTAGTAGAGTAACGACCTTTCGACGGTGGCCAAAAAGTTAAGGTTTCAAATTGCAAACCGAGAGTAAAGGGAGGCCTAGACCTTTAGTCCTGGGTTGAAATACAAACCGGGACTAATTTCACCTTTTAGTCCTACTTGGAACATTTACCACGACGTGTCAGTGCGGAGGCTTTAGTTCCAGTGTGAGATACAAATCCGGACCATAAGTATGACTTTTTGTCCAGGTTTAGGACATGAATCCAAACTAGAGGTACATTTAGTGTCGGTTTGAGATACAAACCTGGACTACAGGTGCCTCAGAGTGAACTTAAAAAGGAAAGCGTATCTTATCTAAGTCAGATGTGCAATGGAGTTGGGATAGTAGTGCATGCAAGGAGTGAAGTGGGAGGTCTTCAGTTCGAATCTCTACAACCACGAATTCTCTTTTACTCAGCAAACACCTTTAGTCTCGGTTGTACGAATTGGGACTAAACATGAAAACCTTTAGTCTCGATTTCGCAGTCTTGGTTTCCAAAACCGGGACTCAATGCAGTTAAGAACCAAGATTGAAACCTCATTCTCTACTAGTGATTATCACTAAACATGAAGACCATTTGTCTCGATTTCACAGTCCCGATTTCCCAAACCGAGACTCAATGCATTTAAGAGCTGAGACTGAAACCTCATTCCGGAGTTAAGAACCGAGACTGAAACCTCATTTTCAATTAGTGATTATCACTAAACATGAAGACCTTTAGTCTCGATTTCACAGTCCTATTTTCCAAAACTGGCACTCAATTCATTTAAGAACCGAGACTAAAACCTCATTCTCTACTAGTGATTATCACTAGTGAATATACAATTTACTATCCACGGTTCCCACAAATTGAATCCATTTGTGTCGCCTCTCACGGCATTGTCTTGTCCCACACCGGATTAGTCACTGTAGTTCGCTACGAGCTGCCAACCCAATCGTCAGCAGCTACCTCTAGCGCTCACTAAAAGCCAACCTCGACCTCCAGGAAACATGTGCCCGTCGCTTCTAGCAACCTCACTGCCTTACCGAAGGTAGAAGTGCCACACACAAATCCAACAGCCATTAGAGCGCCTCCTTGCACCAGAATGATCAGCACTAAGCAGGACCACCTGCCGCCACTCCTCACAGGTCACCTTAGCAACACAAATCTGCTGGCCACCACCTCGAGCATTGTCGCCACAACAACACCATGGACATCAGCCACATTAGCCTCCTCGCGATCTTTGTGGTTTCAATTGGCACACGACACTGCTAGACTGTCGCCATGCACTAGCAAATACATTCAAAGACCTCCATTCTCTATGTCAACGGACTCATCCTAGCCGCCTTCCACCACCATAGATATCAGTACCTCGAATCCTCAACTACATTTCTAGTTTCCTTGCCACCGCACCGGCCACTTTGCGCACGATTAACGAGGCACAACCTTCCAAAGCGACATCTCCAAAGAGGGGCATGATGCCATCGATGTCGCCACCTAACCAGAATGTCAATATTGTGCACCCAGCGGTGGTTTAGCTAGGCTTTGTTATTGGGGTCGCGGACACCAATGGATTTGTGAAAACTCAGTGACAATTAATGTTTTGAACTGTTCTTCAATGGCAAAGACCCTAGTGTACATTCGTACCGATCCCGGCGCCACTTTCATCCGGTTTTGCCGCTAACACCTAGAATGGAAGAACACGCCGCGCAAGGGAATAGACCGTTCCATGGAAATATGGCATCACAATAATTTGACCAAAAGCATAGACAAAGCTTTTGTTGTTGCTCTCCCTATGCATGACAGTGGCCAACCCATGCTTGCTTCGATAGCCTTTCCTACCAAGCCCCCATTGATAGGGCCACCAGCCTCGGGCCGCATGTAGGAACTGATGTCACCTTCATCTTCATTGTCACTATCGCCGAACTATGAGAGGCTGGTGTGCCCGCTCGACCAATGTCCGCCTCGCCGCCATGGTGCCGCGACGTGAAAACAAGCAGGACATCATTGTCAATGCTACCATGGCTGGTCCTTCTTGCACATCTTTCCGGAACACAAGCCTCCCACCTCACGGACATGGTAATTGAAGCCAGGAGAGTTTTTGGCAGTAATATCTTCAGGGAGATCACTATTGCAGCGTGCTGGAGTATCTGGAAGCTGAGGAACAGCATCATCTTTGACCACCAGATAGTAAACTTTTCGAGGTGGAAGATCATCTTCAAGCATGAAATCGGCTTGGTTTGTATCAAAGCCAAAGGAAGAAGGAAAGCAACGTTATTAGTATGGATCCAACAAGTCTTCTAGTTGTAGTTTTCTTGTGTTTTGTTTTGGGCCTAGTCGCCTTGTACTTCTCTTCCTGTTGTTGTAATTCTCTAACCCTACTTGCCTCCCCCGTTGTACAGTTAGCCTCCTCTCCTGCTTCTCTTCTTGGTGCTTGTCCGGGCAGCTGTTGTATGTTGTATTTACTTTCCCCGTACCCATAACTTTAATCGAAAAATACAAGTAGGGAGCTTCCTGCTGTTTCTTCAAAAAAAAAAAAAAAAAAAAACGCTACCCACGGCACCGGCACTGCATAACCGCGCAACTACCCACACCACCATGATATTTGACGGTGCACCCTGCTGGCCGCACCACCATTGGGCTGCCACCTCCGCTTCCCTGCACTGTGCCTTCACACCCTCTATGCCGTCAAAACCGAGCCAACACCACATCCGCATACACCAGCGGCCCGAGCGCCTCCGGCCCGGGAGACATGATGCCACGTCCATCAAGCTTGCCCCCGCCTCCTTCTCCAACCATCTAGCCTAGCTGCGTGTAGATCTAGCTATTAGGCTGCTGGATCCACACAAGAAGCCGCCGGATACGGCCCTACTCGCTCCATCGCACCAAAGAACAGTCCACAATCAAGCACCCGAAATGATTAAGCAACCATGAGCTTAGGTGCGCCCTAATTATTCTCTAAATTTTATTACACTCCTAAGCTGAGTGGAACATAGACGTCGTTGTTAGCATGCCTCATATTAACACGGTGGATTCTGAGGGTATGATGAGGAATTGAAATGGTTTAAAATGTTCACCTATAAGAAATAGGAGATGTATGTATGGCGTGGTATAGCAGCTAGATTAGTGGGTGATGTGACACAAGGAGGTGCTAGAGAATTAGGCTAGTTGGACTGCAAATTTCTTGCACAATACTATAGCTGGATTAGTGGATGACGTGGTGCAAGAAGGTGCTAGAAAACTAGACTAGTGACTTTACCTTTATAAGAGATATAAATGGACAAGATGGTGTAAAAAGAAAACCAACAACGGGACGTGGTCTTAACCAAATCAATGCAAGTGACGAAAGCAAATTAAATACAACGAGTAGCTGAACCAATGGAAGGTCAAGCTAGACTTAGACTAGGCTATACACTAGTCCATCAACCCATGTGCGAGAGCACAAGTTCGAATTTTAGGATATATAAATTCTTTTATAACTACACAATACAACTTAGATGTCCACAACACGCACCTACACTAACACCTACTAATACACATACGAAAAATCCAATCCGTATGACGCGTACGGAAAGGCGAAGCCGACACATCTTGAAATTCACGAAGTCACCTTAAGCGCCTCAAATTCGTGGTGAAGTCTCCATGGCGTCTTGTTGTTAAGAGGAACGTACGCCTACCATTAAAAGCATAGCACTATTAAATTAAGAATAAATCTAGAAAAAAACGACATGCATGCCAAGCCGGGACTTAAAATCCAGGGTCAGGTTCTTGCAAGAGGACCCAACTAACTGATCTATGATCAGCTCGCTACAAGTATTTTTTTATTGTTTAATATATGTGACTAATAAAAAATTACATATATTAAATTGTATATTATCTCCTTATCTATTTTTGACATATACTCACTCTATATCTAGTTATATAAATTTATTAATATGGTCTTGTAAGTTGGCATATCATACTTTTTATTCATATTTATATTTTATTTTGCATGACATCTTTGTACTGTTTTTTAC